>CM077507.1:40780925-41380925 GCA_039654745.1 Houttuynia cordata | reverse complement strand
GTATAGCGCAGAAGGCCTACCCAAATTAACATCTCTACTGTCGTGTATTGTGAAACACGACTATATATAACGTCGTGTTCAATCAGAGACGATTATATACGTAGTCGTGTTGTTCCAGAGACGATTATATGCGTAGTCGTTTTCCATCATAGACGATTATATGAAACTAACCTGTTGTATCAAGGCCGTATTCACATTCATGATAGCGATATTTTGTCTACATCTGGTATGAGTCAAATATGTGAACTTTGTACATTAAAAATGAAGTTTGTACAGTGAAAGAATGTGAATAAAATGAACTTTGTACAATGACATCTGGTATTTACAGGAAATGAACTTTGTACATTAAAAGAATGTGAATAAAATGAATTTGAAGTTATTCTTTATCCGGAAGCCGCAAAAAACCCGCAACTGTGACAGCATCTTTTGTGCCTTGTCCGGAATCGTCGTCAAACTCGCTGTTAATAAGCCCCCGAATCAAGGTTGAAGCGATGACTGGTCGCCACACTCGTGTGATTGTGGACTGGTCAAACTCCGGGGGGTTCACATTGGACGCCAAATGCGCGACGTACATCATGATGAAGATGCCACAGTCTTTCGAATTTTGTTGCCACGGCGCTTTGGTTATCTGAGTCATCTTCCAGTCTAGCAAACCAAACCACCCCAGCTTGCCTGCCATAACGACGTTCATGAACTGCGTGAATTTGTCAGCAGCTTTTCTGTGATGCGGATATAATTGGGCTCTGCCAGACAGTGGGTTGTAGAAGCGCCATACACAGTGCGGGAAATGGACATACACGAGGCAGAAGTGGGAGCCGGTGCGGATTGGGAAAAATGCGTAGAACATGTTCCTATTCAAGCCGTCCAGCATCCTCCCGAGCTTTTTAACCAATTTAGCATTATTTCCCCCTTCCTGGTGCTCCTGCGAAAGCGAAAGAGATTTAGACAACGATCTAATAATATCATAATTATTTACTTATCACTCCTTCTGCAGGGAACACTTACGTTGTCGAATATCTCTTTGAATGCGTGGCAACCAAAAAATGCCCACGGATATTTCATCGGGTTTCTCTCGTTGCGCTGGCTCAAAAGACTTAAAAAAGCATCTATAACCTACAGAAAACATATTGAGGAGTCATTACACTTCGGTAAGGCAACATGCAACTTCCAATTAAAAGTCGATTATTCTATATATACGATCTGCATAGTAGTCGTGTCCTCGATAGACACGACTATGCGTATAGTCGTCTATTCCATAGACACGACTACGCGCAAAGTCGTGTCTTCCAATACCGACTTTATGTCTACAACCCTATATATGAAGAGCATAGGTTTACTTACATTGGTGTTTATTTCTGTTGTTTGTAGGAGGGATAAATAGTCGTCATCACATAGCGTTGGGATTGGATAAGCCTTCCTCGGATTGGCCATCCATCCATCTATTGCCACTCTATCCCGCTCTAACAGTACCCCCATGTCGAAGCATAACTCCGAATCGGCATAGTGGTCGGGGAGAGCAATTACAGACTTAGACTTCTGAGGGGTTAGGAGGACATCGACGTCAACCGGCTGTGATGCGGTTAAGCCAGTGCCCTCGGCGACCTCCTCCTCCTCCCTCGCCTTCTCCTCCTCAGCCTCCTCTTCCTTCAACTCCTCCGTCTTCTCCTCGTCCATCGCCTCTTCGTCTGCTTGCACCTCCTCCTCCTTCCCCTCCTCCTCCTCCTTCGCCTCCTCCTCCTTCCCCTCCCCCTCCTTCGTCTCTTTGTCCAGAACATCCGCCTTCACCTCCTCCTCTTCGACGTCCCCGCCCTTCACATCCTCCTTCACCTCCTCCTTCACGGTTTCGATATCCGACTGCCGTATGGAAGAGATGACCTCATCGATGATAGAGGTCGCCTCTCTATCGGATATGGTTTGTTCGGAGTCGGCTTTCGGCTGAGGGGACCTATTTCTTCTTTTCTGCTCCTCCGCCATTCTCCGTATATGGTCCTCTTCTCTAATCCTCTGCTCCTCCTTCGAGCCGACAGTCCTGAAGCGCTTCCTTATCACTACACCAGGAGGGAATATGTCCCGGCCGTACGTCGGACGGGACTCGACTTCTGCACGCTCCATATCTTCCTTGAATTCTGGTTGGAGCTTCTTCAAAAACATCTTGGCAGAGGATCTCTTCGCAGCCCGTTCCATCTTGTCTTCCTCAACCGCGCGTTTGATGGGAGCTGAAATGACATTTTACTTCTTCATGTCAGTAGTAGCAGCACGATAAAAAACATAGTCGTGTTATATAGAACACGATAATCCACATAGTCGTGTACCATTAAACACGACAAATATAGTAGTCGTGTATGATGGGGCACGAAAAAATAAATCATCGTCTACAACTTACCTTTACCCCATTTCGTCGAATCCAGATGTGACTTCCTTGCCAGCTCCTTCGTCCGCATACCGATAGGAGTGTTCTTATTATGCTCCTTTTGAAGTGGCCGCTTCTTTGGGTCCATCTGATGCACTGATGACGATTGTGGCCCCATTTGGGGCCGCTTCTTCGGCTCCATCTGATGCACCGATGACTTCTTTCTCTCCATTTCGGGGCGCTTCTTCGGCTCATTCGTCGGCTCGTCAGTCATCTCCTCCTTCGGATGCTCGAAGATCTGACCTTCTAACAGCATTGACGCTGAGGCGGCAGAGGACTTCATAGAGTGGAGAATCTCTCGCAGAGGTCCCACTCTCCTTCCCATCTCCTCATAGGAAGACAGAGCTATCTCTATTAGTGACTGTATGCCCTGAAGGGCACCCTCCAATCGGCCCATTGCAGTTGCAGTCGACTGGGCAGCCTTTCTCGAGGAAGTGGAGGCAGGTTGGTTGGGAGTCGTCTTCATTTCCGGCCTCTGCGGCCTCTGCCGTCGTGGAGGATGGGCCCCTGAGGTTGACGAAGCAAGGAGATATGCCTCTCCGGCCATGGGGCTGATTACGTCGACGAGTTCCTCCCCTATTTGAAGATTGTGGAACACTCCCGTCCAATAGTCGGCCATGCGGTGCTTCTTCTGTGCACCTTTCTTCACCTCTGTAATGAGGGCCCCACTTCCTGGCCATCTTTTCGCCCGTGGGCTGCTAGGGCCCATGACAGGATGGAAGATTGTCGTGTGCTCAAAAAACCAAATCTGCAAATTAAACAGTTGAAAACATTATAACAATGCGCGGTTGCCTTAGTCGACTATAAGTTCAACACGAATTGAACTATGGTCGTGTCTTAAAAAACACGACTATATACCTAGTCGTGTTTCATTATACACGACTATAAATATAGTCGTGTTCTATGATACATGACTATATATATAGTGGTATTGTATAAGACTTTTTCCCGATCGAAGACTATGAATGCTACATACCTGAAGGACATATGCGGCGCCATTTAGGCATCCACCGCCCAGGCACTCTCCTTGCGATCTCGCTCCCACTAGGCGGCTGGTATGGGTTATACCAGAAACCAACATCTTATGTATAGCCCCAGCCCAATTGTATGACCTCAATCTTGGGAGGTCGTCAATGTAACGGTACAAAGAGGGATGAACCGCTCTAGTGCTGTGTGGAAACAACACCGTGGAGAAGAGGAGGCAGATGATCATCCTCGCAATGTCCTCCTCTTCCATCTTCAGTTCGCCCGCGCTAAGCTTGTCTATCATTTCCTCAATGTGTGGAATGTCTGCTCTCCTCGCGGCGAAGTACTTTCTGAAGAATTGACCTTCCGGTCGGTGTGTCAAAGAGGGGAGGACCTCAACTCTGTCGCCCTTTGCGGGCAATCCGGTGATAAGGGCAACATCTTCCTCTGTGAAATGTAGCGTCCTACCCTTGATATTGAAGACCTTCGCCGACTCATCCCAGTACCTGACCAAATGGTCGAGGAGGTTCCGAGATACAACAACGTCCTCACCTTCAAAAATGACAGCGAAACCAGCCTCGTTCATCAGCTGGGCACATCTTTGGTGACGCTGTAGGAGGGCCGCACACTTTTTCATCGCCCCCGGTTGACAACACGTCTTCAGCGCCGGTCGCGCATTATATGTTCTCTTCACTGGTCGGTCCATCGGAGCCTTCCTTTTCCTGCCCCTCTGATTTCGCTGCCGAGGTGCGAAGACAAAATCATGATCCTCCTCCTCTTCCGGTGGTATTTCCTCCATAGACTCATCTCTTTTTTTATCCATCTGCAAGGAGTGAGGTATAGTGGTCAGTACAAAAGTGTCCTGAGTGCAACACGAAAATATAAAAGTCGTGTCGTCGCGGACACGACTAAATACACAGTCGTGTCTACTCTAGACACGACTTTATAGTTCATAGTAAAAATTAAAAATTCAAATGTCCGACCTTATGAAACTAAAATCAGGTAGGATAGTTGTAACTTACCGTAGTTTAGTCGTCTGTATGTCTGTATTTCCTCGCAGGTGCCTTCACAGTCTTCCTCGCCGTGCACCGAAGCTCAATCCGGTCAATCCGCCTGTTGCATGCAGGCGGAGGGAGCCGCGGGGGTCTTCTCAAGGTTGAAGATCAGAAATCCCGACGGATGCGCTTCAAATCGCCGCCTTTGTCCACTCTCCCTCAGTCGTGTCGTCGAAATCCAGCAGGGGGGCAGCTCGATATCGAGATGGGGGACGCGAATAGGCTCGAACTCGTCCGTGTATTCCGCCGGTTGAATCGCCGCTCCAACTCGCCGGTCGCCGGTGCCGTCGCCGATGGGAATCGCCGGAGAACTTCACACTCGAGGCGTGTTGTACACAACACGCCTCTTCGCACAGTGTTAACACGAAAAAATAGAAGAAAGGGCATTTTCGGTACATCAAGTCCAGATTCCGGGTCATATGAGATTTCACGGGAAAAACCTGGTAATATGGGAATATGAGATTTTGCGCCAGGTAATATGGAAAAAACTCGACCATTGACAATAACTGAAGCGACGCATCATTGTTTATGATAATATGAGGGTGTCCTGAGGAGTGAACACAGTGGCTAGTTCCCCCTGGCTCCGGGTGAAATATTATGATGAAATATTGAGATAAAGATTGATCAAGTTGTACCTCTAGATTTGAGAGCATCAGACAATAGGTTAAAAAATTAAATAAAAAACCGATTAAATATATTCCATCCATCCAAAATTCGTTATCCTCATTCAAAAACCAAAATGAACTAAAATAGGTACATTTTGGTTTTCTAATCATGATCGGTAATTTGGATGGAGGGATTATAGTAAATAAAATTCTTGTAGAATTAATTCCTTTTTTTTTTGGGGGGGGGGGAGATTTACCAGAACATAATTATTTAACAAAATATACAAAACGGAGGGCACTGACTGGCCATGCAGGCACTGTTAGATAACCGTTTTTTCCAAAAACTTGAGCTCATAGGAAAGAGAAATCTTTATTCATTTATTTTATATTATAACATCCTCCCTTATTCCAAACATCCACAATGTGCGGTACGTGGAACATAATTTGGATATAAACGCCTCCACCGTGACTAGAACCAATGACCTTCCACAACCTGGAGCTGCGATACCATGTTAGATAATCAGGTTTCTAAAAATCTTGAGTTGTTAGGAAAGGGGCGCTAGTATGTACGTGTAGCCTTTTCTTCGTCCTTCTACATGAGATTCATCACAGTGTAACTTCACAATACAATACTTGAAGTTCTCACTGGTAGTTAATTTTGAAGATGAGATAAGAGAGCAGTTTTGTTAGGAAGATGAAGATGCCAATGCACCTATGAGTTATGGCAATCTATAAATTGTGAAGATTATTTGTTTGAAAGCTGTCTTTCACTTTAAGGACTTTTTTCTTATTCCAAACAAAGAATTTTTCTTACACTATGCTAGCTGATTAGTACGTTGTTCCCATCCCTCAGGTCCAAATTTATCAATAATATGAGTGCTTTTTTGCTTTCTTTCTTCTCTATTCGAATAGTTGAAGATAATTGAAAGGAAACACAGCCTTTCAATTATTGTTTTTTGGAGATGAGGAAAGAGAACACCCAAGCATATCAATTATTGCATTCTGTATCATTTTTCAAGATGATCAGATGCTGGGAACTTCCTACATGAGATAAAACAGAGCAGAACAGATTTATGGCTATTTGGCTGTTGGTGGATTTCGGAGGGGTTTTCCTTTTCTCTTTTCTCTGTTTATTTTCCAACTCAGAAAGTGCAGTTACTTCAAACAATAAAGTTCTCTGACATTATGGTAATGCCTTTTTCACTAGTATTGAAAGTGATAGCAACATGCCATGAAGAAAAATCTGACCATTGGCAATAACTGAAGCGACGCATCATTGTTTATGATAATATGAAGGTGTCCTGAGGAGTGAACACAGTGGCTAGTTCCCCCTGGCTCCGGGTGAAATATTATGATGAAATATTGAGATAAAGATTGATCAAGTTGTATCTCTAGATTCGAGAGCATCAGACAATAGGTTAAAAAATTAAATAAAAAACCGATTAAATATATTCCATCCATCCAAAATTCGTTATCCTCATTGAAAAACCAAAATGAACTAAAATAGGTACATTTTGGTTTTCTAATCATGATCGGTAATTTGGATGGAGGAATTATAGTAAATAAAATTCTTGTAGAATTAATTCCTTTTTTTTGGGGGGGGGAGGGAGATTTACCAGAACATAATTATTTAACAAAATATACAAAACGGAAGGCACTGACTGGCCATGCAGGCACTGTTAGATAACCGTTTTTTCCAAAAACTTGAGCTCTTAGGAAAGAGAAATCTTTATTCATTTATTTTATATTATAACATCCTCCCTTATTCCAAACATCCACAATGTGCGGTACGTGGAACATAATTTGGATATAAACGCCTCCACCGTGACTAGAACCAATGACCTTCCACAACCTGGAGCTGCGATACCATGTTAGATAATCAGGTTTCTAAAAATCTTGAGTTGTTAGGAAAGGGGCGCTAGTATGTACGTGTAGCCTTTTCTTCGTCCTTCTGCATGAGATTCATCACAGTGTAACTTCACAATACAACACTTGAAGTTCTCACTGGCAGTTAATTTTGAAGATGAGATAAGAGAGCAGTTTTGTTAGGAAGATGAAGATGCCAATGCACCTATGAGTTATGGCATTCTATAAATTGTGAAGATGATTTGTTTGAAAGCTGTCTTTCACTTTAAGGACTTTTTTCTTATTCCAAACAAAGAATTTTTCTTACACTATGCTAGCTGATTAGTACGTTGTTCCCATCCCTCAGGTCCAAATTTATCAATAATATGAGTGCTTTTTTGCTTTCTTTCTTCTCTATTCGAATAGTTGAAGATAATTGAAAGGAAACACAGCCTTTCAATTATTGTTTTTTGGAGATGAGGAAAGAGAACACCCAAGCATATCAATTATTGCATTCTGTATCATTTTTCAAGATGATCAGATGCTGGGAACTTCCTACATGAGATAAAACAGAGCAGAACAGATTTGTGGCTATTTGGCTGTTGGTGGATTTCGGAGGGGTTTTCCTTTTCTCTTTTCTCTGTTTATTTTCCAACTCAGAAAGTGCAGTTACTTCAAACAATAAAGTGATCTGACATTATGGTAATGCCTTTTTCACTAGTGTTGAAAGTGATAGCAACATGCCATGAAGAAAAATCTGACCATTGACAATAACTGAAGCGACGCATCATTGTTTATGATAATATGAAGGTGTCCTGAGGAGTGAACACAGTGGCTAGTTCCCCCTGGCACCGGGTGGAATATTATGATGAAATATTGAGATAAAGATTGATCAAGTTGTATCTCTAGATTCGAGAGCATCAGACAATAGGTTAAAAAATTAAATAAAAAACCGATTAAATATATTCCCTCCATCCAAAATTCGTTATCCTGATTGAAAAACCAAAATGAACTAAAATAGGTACATTTTGGTTTTCTAATCATGATCGGTAATTTGGATGGAGGGATTATAGTAAATAAAATTCTTGTAGAATTAATTCCTTTTTTTTTGGGGGGGGGGGATTTACCAGAACATAATTATTTAACAAAATATACAAAACGGAAGGCACTGACTGGCTATGCAGGCACTGTTAGATAACCGTTTTTTCCAAAAACTTGAGCTCTTAGGAAAGAGAAATCTTTATTCATTTATTTTATATTATAACATCCTCCCTTATTCCAAACATCCACAATGTGCGGTACGTGGAACATAATTTGGATATAAACGCCTCCACCGTGACTAGGACCAATGACCTTCCACAACCTGGAGCTGCGATACCATGTTAGATAATCAGGTTTCTAAAAATCTTGAGTTGTTAGGAAAGGGGCGCTAGTATGTACGTGTAGCCTTTTCTTCGTCCTTCTGCATGAGATTCATCACAGTGTAACTTCACAATACAACACTTGAAGTTCTCACTGGTAGTTAATTTTGAAGATGAGATAAGAGAGCAGTTTTGTTAGGAAGATGAAGATGCCAATGCACCTTTGAGTTATGGCATTCTATAAATTGTGAAGATGATTTGTTTGAAAGCTGTCTTTCACTTTAAGGACTTTTTTCTTATTCCAAACAAAGAATTTTTCTTACACTATGCTAGCTGATTAGTACGTTGTTCCCATCCCTCAGGTCCAAATTTATCAATAATATGAGTGCTTTTTTGCTTTCTTTCTTCTCTATTCGAATAGTTGAAGATAATTGAAAGGAAACACAGCCTTTCAATTATTGTTTTTTGGAGATGAGGAAAGAGAACACCCAAGCATATCAATTATTGCATTCTGTATCATTTTTCAAGATGATCAGATGCTGGGAACTTCCTACATGAGATAAAACAGAGCAGAACAGATTTGTGGCTATTTGGCTGTTGGTGGATTTCGGAGGGGTTTTTCTTTTCTCTTTTCTCTGTTTATTTTCCAACTCAGAAAGTGCAGTTACTTCAAACAATAAAGTTCTCTGACATTATGGTAATGGTAGCTGATTGGTAGGTTGTTCACTTAAAGTATAACATGGAAGGTGATAAATGCTTTTGCTTTTTTCACTAGGGTTGAAAGTGATAGCAACATGCCATGATGAAAAATCTGACCATTGACAACAACTGAAGCGACGCATCATTGTTTATGATAATATGAAGATGTCCTGATGTATCTCTAGATTCAAGAGCATGAGACAATAGGTTAAAAATTTAAATAAAAAAACCGATTAAATATATTCCCTCCATCCAAAATTCGTTATCCTCATTGAAAAACCAAAATGAACTAAAATCGATACATTTTGGTTTTCTAATCATCATCGGTAATTTTGGATGGAGGGATTATAATAAATAAAATTCTTGTACGATTAATTCCTTTTTGTTGGGGGGAGGGGATTTACCAGAAAATAATTATTTAACAAAATATACAAAATGGAAGACACCCAATTTTACATCCCAACCCGGCATTCTGACTGGCCATGCAGGCGCTATTAGATTACCATTTTTTCCAAAAGCCCAAGCTCTTAGGAAAGAGAAATCTTTATTCATTTATTTTATATTCTAACATCCTCCCTTACGTCCAAACATCCACAATGTGCGGTACGTGGAACATAATTTGGATATAAACGCCTCTAGCATGACTAGAACCAATGACCTTCCACAACCTGGAGTTGCGATACCATGTTAGATAGTCAGGTTTCTCAAAATCTCGAGCTGTTAGGAAAGGGGTGCTAGTATGTACGTGTGGCCTTTTCTTCGTCCTTCTACATGAGATTCATCATTCATCACAGTGTAACTTCACAATACAACACTGGAAATTGTCACTGGTAGTTAATTTTGAAGATGAGATAAGAGAGCAGTTTTGTTAGGAAGATGAAGATGCCAATGCACCTATGCGTTATGGCATTCTATAAATTGTGAAGATGATCTGTTTGAAAGCTATCTTTCACTTTAAGGACTTTTTTCTTATTTCCAAACAAAGAATTTTTCTTACACTATGTTAGCTGATTAGTACGTTGTTCCCCTGAAGAATGACAGGAGCGTCCCTCAGGTCCAAATTTATAAATAATATGAGTGCTTTTTTGCTTTGTTTCTTTTTTTTTATGTTAGTGTTTTCGCTTTTTTTTCACGAGTAATTAACTTTTCAATGAAGAAAAATTTGGATGTAGATAACTACTTTGTGCGAGGCATCATGCTTTGAGATCTCTGCTGTTTAGGGATACAGAAGGGCATCGTGTAAAAGGTGAATGTAGTGGGGGTTGGTGGCTGCACATAAGAACACATTCTTATATCTTACCCATTGGAGAGTTGGTGCGATGGCGATGACACGCTTCCCAAAGAAGTAGAAGCCCTGAGTTTGAACCCCTTTCCGTTGGCTGCCTATGATTATGTCCTCATTTACCTAGAGGGTATGATGGGTGGGCATTATATATGCCAGGGGGGTTGGCGGTGGGATGCCCTGCTGCATGAGGGCAATTGTAACACCCAGAAAATTAGTACATTAACTAAATGTATCTATTTTAGGAAACTGGTCTAAAATAAGAAAGTTTCATTTCCTGATTTGATTTCTGGTTATGCGATGTGCTTTGATGTGTTATTTGATTTAATGATGTGATATAATTTGTTAATCGCATAGCTAATAGTAGTAGAAAACTAGGACGCGAGGGTTGGTCCTGGTGCTAGGCACAACCTGGCACTGAGGCCAGCCTGGCACCAGGGTCTGAGAACACCTTACGCCAGGAGTGGGGCCAGGTGCCAGGGCATGTGTTCAGTGGATTACTCTTAATTAGTAAAGTAAATTTGGTTTTGATGTGTGGTTAGTGATGCACACGTGTTAGTATGACGAGTAGTGCAACCGTGGGACCTCAGAGACCTGTGTGCGTAGGACTCAAGCCAAGACGCAAGACCTGGGCGCTGAGCCACGTGGCACTAGCCCAGGGGTGATTTATGAACATGGGTAACCTTGCCATAAGATGATCTTCGGATGGTGGGAGTAAATCTTGGAGCAAAATCTATGATTTGACCTAATAGCGGTAAGTATCGCGGAGGAACGGGAAGTACCAGTTCAGTTGAGATAATTAGGGAAGATAAATCTTAATTTAAAAAAGATAAATATTTCACTTTTCAATCAACTAATAGGAAGGGGACGTCTAGTTGGTTGGCCTAGATATGGTAGTTTCCTAGTTTGGAACGAGATATGTAAAGTATGATTAAGATTGTAAGCTCGACTAGTCTCTGTGTCGACAGTCTGTAGTAAATAATTCATAACTAATTCTAATAAAATCAGAAAAATATAGAATCAATGAGGTTAGAAACTAGACTCATAGGGCTAACACAATAAAACTTTCAGAGTCTAAGGCCAATTGTAATGACCATGAGAAGAGTCGGAAGTGGACTGTTACGGGTATGACAGTGTGTTGTAATTAGGATTAAGATAGTGAACGAATCTTATTAGAGATTTGAAATCCTAATTAAATTAGAAAAACCCAATGGATTAACATGGCTGAACGTCTCTTACTAATGAGGGAACACTTTTAATTGGTTGTGAGAGTTTGGATTAGGAAGGAGTCTTGATTTGGAGATATCCTAGTTGTAGTAGGTTTTGGGTCTATATAAGCACAAGAGAGAGGGCTGTTTGGTATTTTTAAGCCAAATCCTTTGTGAACGTCCCAAGACTTTCTCTTTCTCATTCTCCTTTGTTCCAGCAAGCTTTGCACCTTTTCCTTCATCTCAAGAGTCAACGATCGAAGCGCTAAAGGGTGGCATCGTGTAGAGGAATCAAAAGCCTTCGCGAGGAAGCAAGAAGATACTACTTTTGGACTAAGTAGGATGATTTTTCCCACACTCTTGGATCTGAATTTCATACCTTGTTCAAGTGTTTCTTGTGTCAATATATTAATTTATGATTGTGAGTCTTCATGAGAGTCAATTGCTAAATACCAATATTTTGAATTATCCAGTTATTACGTGTTGTTGCTCAATCGTGTGAATCTTGATGTTCCAATTCCTAATTGTTACACATGCTAGCCCAATTATGGGAAGTTTGAATTGTTTGGAGTCCTCTTTGAAGCTTCTTTGTGTCCCTTTGGTTTCTGACATTGCTGTCCAAATTTTATCATCCTTAATTAGTTGTCCATTTTGCCTAATTCAACTAGAAAAAGGGGTATGTGTGTGAGATGAATTAAGATAGTGAAAGTACACCTCAATCCTTGTAAATATTATGACATATCATGAATAAGTAAGATATGGAAGATATTCAAGTATACTATGTATTATTGAGCGGATTATGGGGTAAACACACTCATAATTTGATCAGAACTATGATTAAAGGTCTCGGCCAGAACTGTTTTTGCATTGACGACCTTCATTAAAATATTTGTAACTAATTATATAAAAATCATAAAAATATGCCGTTTGTTGGGTTGTAAACTAGATACATAGGAGTAATCACAATAAAAATTTTTTTATTATAGATGAGTTTTCTCAATATGATTTCGAATTTTATGGGCCTCATGTCTTATTCTTGGAGTTTGATGGAGGCGGGAGGGGGAACTACTATATGAGGCATGTATCTTCACTTGGTGTTGCTAAATTTGATATGTAAATAGCAAATATAGGTTGTTTCTCTGAGATAGCGAAACCTCTTACTGGTCTCAATCGCGTTAGGCTTCAACTTTGTAACTGGTGCATTCAGGTATACTTCTTCATATATTTCAATTATATTATCATTTGTTTAGTGAACAATCGTCCTATTTTGGCCATATCTAGTCAAACATGCTGTTATGAGCCGGCTATTTGTTGGTAGATGACCATACAATGTTATTTCATGCATCATCGTCATCGTCTTGCATTTTTTATTGTTGGATCTTTAGCTCAATGGGAAGAGCGCTTGAGAAATAGGGGATGCTCAATTTCTTAAGAGGAGGTGGTTCAAATCCACCAAGGTCCCAATAATAGGCTAAATAAAAATTGTTTATAGTAAGAAGTTTGTGTGATTTTGATAGAGCTAACTGCAGATGTTATAACATGAACTCTTGAAAACTTCCAATGACTTCGTGCAGGTGAGAAAGGAATAGGAAAAATCAATACACCACTACATAACATGGCCAGGTGGTTTTAAAACTGATAAACAATTTTCTTGCTAGAAAAGGTCAAGATTTTTAGGTACCGGATTATTTGCTTTTACTCCACCATCAACAAGATTGAAGCATTTCACCTTCCCTTGGACAGATCTAGTCACAAAGTAATGTGGAGGAAGATACGTTGGAGCTGCAGATGTAGCGATGCAAACGTCTGCTGACACAGGGTCCATTAATACATCTAATTTTGCCTACTTAAACCAAAAACATATTATATCTACTTGGTATACATGTTAACAATGTGTCATTAGAAAACCAGACTCCATTTTTCTTACATTATAGGTGGAGAAGGGGATGATTGGATTTTTTTTTATCTATACTCATGTCACAAGCAGGAATTACTATTGTTGTCAAGGTTCTACCACTATATGCTGAATCATTATGGTTAGCTAAACAAAATTAAAGTAACATACTCGGGTAGGTGACAGTCCACATACAGTCGATCTCTCAATCACGTTGGCCCCCAACTCTTTCAATCACCCTTTCTGAATTTCACCTGAGATTTCACTTGGCCAAATAAACAAATAAACAGTTTTTTTTGTAATAAAAACAAGTAAACAATTATAATGTTGTTGAAGGCTATGGAGAGAATGCAAGCAGGTAGCAGAGAGAATTATTAGTTTATAATACTAGCCATTCTGATATATTTTATTACAAAACTCTTGGTGGACTCAAACCACCATCTTCTTGGGAAATACAAGTCCCAAGTGCTCTGCCTTTGAGCTAAAGAGTCAGCTCTTGAAATATGTTTGGTGAAATGCTTCACTGAACTATATTAAAGAAAATCAGTGATGCAAAAAGCTGGCTGCAACTTTTTTGATAAGCACAACACTATTTTTCAAAGCATATGAACAAGGCTACTACAAAAATTTTCCTTTTGGTACAGGTTGCTGCCAATAACAAAAATTTTCTTGACACCTTTTGTGAACTCTAAATTTGTACCATCTTCTAAAGGTTATATGCAAAATCAATAGCAAAAAGTTTTTGTAAGACAGTGTGCCCTAGCACAACAGTTTATAGAAAAATTAACTGTGAATAAGAAAGGCCACTCCAATGTTAAAATTTGTGAAAAGTCAGTCTCCTCCATCCACAATATACAAACAGAAGGTAAGAATCACATAGGATTATGGAACAATGCAAAGAGTCAAACAAAACTAAATTTGAAATAAAATTTTGAAACCCAATCTAGCAAGGCATTTACGCTCAACTAAAGAATATACCATAAAAATAATTAAATTTCTCAACTGAAGATTACAATGGTTCCAAGCTGATTTGCTTTCCTGAAACAAGTCTAGTACAACTATTATATATATATGCCACAAACAGAGGGAGAGTGGTTGTCTTGGGTGTGGTCGATTATACTAAAAAAACCACACGAGATCAGACCCATATGTTGGATTTGAAAGAAAAATGAAAAGAACACACACAAAGCATATAGTAAAAATCATCCAAATAACAATCCGCTACACAGAGAAATAGAATTAGGAAAAAACCTAATTATCTTCAATAATCTAACAGAAAGTCAGAAGCTTTAAATTTCTTTAATAACCTAACAGATTTTCTATTCGGCAAGAAATTTTGCAGCCTTAGAAGAGCTTGACTGTTATAAAAATCTATTGTTTGGGCAGGATTACCAGAACGGAAGATGTCGGGGCAGTGGCAGTGGTGGAAGCGGCAGCGACAGCGGCGACTATTTTTTTGTATACACTGCTATCTGCATCAAAATGCGATCATATTAGTTGAATGATAAAAGGCCACATATATTTTGTTAAATTTGAACCTGGTAAGGTTAAGCATGGTATGAGGTTTGAATGGTTACTGCTTAAATTCAAGCACCATACAGACAATTTCAGACCTGCTTCAAGGCACTTTTTTACATAACACATTGAGGATTATTTAACATCTGATGACGCCCATTCATCTGAAACGTCAAATGAAGCAGGCCTAAGTTAAATTATAAAAGATTTAGGCTTATTAAAATATGCAAGGCACTTTTTTAAATTAGAACAGATTCAGACAATTTCCTTGTTTTTTATGCATACCATACAGACAATTTCAGTATTACATAGGTGTTATCAAATATGCTGAAAAGCTAAAAGACAAGGCATTTGTAATGGGCATGGGTTGGTTTTCGAAAAACAAAGCATTTTCTACTTAATGGCATTTCAACAAACATGTGGTGTGCATTGCACCATGGAATGGCCCAATGCTCTGTAAAAGGGAAAAGAGAACAACACGGCAACAAATACCTGAAATTAAGCTTCTCATTTATCCTTCTGAAATGCCCACCTGTAAAATAGGATCACCAGAACGGAAGATGCGGGGCAGTGGCAGTGGTGGAAGCGGGTAGCGACAGCGGCGGCTGTTTTTGCTAAGACCCTCCTTGCTAAGACCCTGGCTTGAAAAGTTACTACCTTTTCTCCACCCACTGATCTGATTTTGTTATCTGCGGCTAGGCATTGTATTCTCAGGAACTCAGCATCGGCGGCTGGCCGTGACGAGGTCGATGTCGCTGCCAATGCAGGCTTTGTCGATCTTGGCCACGACAGATTTGCCTTGGGGCTCGAAGGGCGGCGCGATCGGGGTTGGGGGAGGAGGGGGCAGAGAGGGAGGTGGGGTTGTGGTTTGCGGTGGCGCTCGAAGGGCGGCGAGATCGGGATCGGGGGAGGAGGGGGTAGAGTGGGAGAGGGAGGTGATGAGTTGGTTAGGTAGGAAGGGAAAGGAAAAACAGTATGTCGGGTTGGGGAAGGGCAGCAGAGGAAATATTGGATTTAAATCTGATTGGTTGTCCAGGGTCAGAATGCTAATTGCTCGATCAAAATTGAGCGGCCCAGATTAATGGGGCTCATCTGGCTCACCAAAAGTGTGGCTCACTATATATTATACATAATAAATATAAAAAACTCAAGTAGTCCAGTGATTAAAGGCATTGGGAATGATAGTTGTTAGTCTTGATTTTGAATTTTAGCGAAAAACAAGTCTTTTTTACAAAAAAATATTGGTGTGACCCATTGAAACTCTGAATCCGACCGTTCTGATTCGGAGTTTTGGCAAGTCAACTGGCCAGTTTATTACCAGACTGGCCAGTCCGATCCGATTTTAAAAACTATGGTGTAAACTAAGGGGCTGTTTGGTAGCATCTTTAAAGGAGGCTTTATTATGCCCATTGCTTTTGTAACTTTAAGGGGAGACAAACAACCCATAAAACCCTAAAATAGATGTGGATGGCAATTTAATGCCCCCCTTAGCAACTTTAGTGAGAAATACAGGTGGAACAAATTTTAATCCTTCCCATCTTTGTTATGGTTTTTTTGCATAGTTTTTTTTGGGTAAATTAAATTGAATTAAAGCCCACAAAGGGAGAGGATGTACAAAAGCAGGTGAATACCTAACAAGTCCTAAAAGGACTTAAAAAAAAGAGTTAATAAAAGAAATCAACTAAGAAATCACATTGACCTCACAATAACTCGAAAAGATAAAGCATCAGCCGCCACTTTAACTTGATTAATGATGAGACTTGTAACCGAATCTGGAGTGGACGGAGATTCATAAAAAATCCTCTTATCCCTTTCATGCCAAATTGTAGAGATAAAAGTATTGAAGATATATTTTAGGAAGAGACTTGCATACTTATTGGATGCACAAAATTAAAGAATTCAATCAATCTCATCTTGACAATGTGAAACTCGATGAGTAATATGATACTTGTAAAGAAGGGCTGTCCAAATAGATTTACTAAAAGGGCACTAAAAAATGATATGATTAACAACTTCCAAGTTAGAGCAACAAAGAACACATCTGTTAGGAATTAGTAGGCTTCACTTTTCCAAATTATCTATAGTCATGAGACCATTAGATAGGGCTAACGAGGAGATAAAAGTTTGTCTATAGATGCATCATTTAAACCCGACAAAAGACCATCAAACCACATGCATATATTTTTGTCGAATGAAATTCCAAGAAGCTTTATAAGAAAACTTCCCTCAAGGCTTAAGCCAATGAATATAATCTTCATCTTGAGTGAAAATTGGCATAGTTAGCCAATGTAATATTTGGCATAGCTAGCCATGTAATATTTTTTTTTCTCAATGGCATTTTCATTCCTTGGTACTGTTTTGTTGGGGTCCTCGTAGCTGTCTGGGGAAGGGTTTTTGTTTTAGAGTCCCATTATTTTGTACTGTCAATTGAGCTAATACTTTCTTTGCTTTCCCAGCAAACGGAAAAAAAAAAGAATCTGAATCCCACAAGCCATACATGGACAGATGTCGTAAATACCCTCATCAGCTAGTCTTAAAACTTGCACTTCATAGTTCATTTGTTATTTGAAGCACACTAAGAAGCAATCAATCTTCTTACTAAAGAAGAGAATACGGTAAACCAAACAAACAGAAAAAAGAAATAAATACAAGCTAGAGGCAGAGATCAATCAGATTTATAATGCGGCACAACAGTGTAGTAGGTTTGAACCATAGTAAGGGCCAAGAGCACAACCGCTGCAATCAAGGAGCTGAAAGTCCAAGGATTCTTAAAGTAGGTCTCTTTAAGATTCTTGCGCCATTCCCTCATCCTTCTGCTCCACTTCCTCATTCCCAGCTCATAATGCTTATTCAAAGAATCCCTCACCTCGCATAAACTGCTAAATGGGTCATACCGCACATCCTTGGCAAGGTCTTGCATGAGCTTTGCCACATCTTCATCACCCACAAGTTCAGTCACTATTACACCTTCTGACCTTAGAAATGCAACATCCTTGACCGACCTGATCAGGCCAGACATGAAGGCTACGTATGAAGTGACCTCCAAAGCTGTGTAGAAACTCAGACGTTCGAAGGCAATCATGTTGAGGTAGACCACTTCTGTAGTGTTGTCAATATGGAAAGTAGGAAGGCTGAGGACCCCTTTGTCAAATGCAATGTCTTTGAGGCTGCTGGCGAGCCAAAACTCTATTCCTGCACCATGAAGTTCACTTGCTGACCGGACAGCCAACAACGGCGTTCGGTCTGTCTGTTCTCTGCACAAGTCGTGAACCCTGGCCTGGCGATAAACGTCTAGCAAGTGCAGGCCTGGTTTTATCTTTGGTGCCTCCTTGGAATGACAAAAGAACTTGAACACCAGCTGGTTAGTGTAGTTCTTGTTCTGCAAGAAAAGATTACAGCATCATACAATTTATCATCATGCACTTTATCCCAGTTATTTCCAGTTGCTCCATACAATGTTCTTATCATAATCAAATGAAGGTACAAATTACAAAATCCATGCAAAGAAACGTGGCAAAAATTAACGGTGGGTGCCATTCATGAAGCAACCCTCTAAGAGGGGACTATATTTAAATTATGCTCCTTCTAAAAGGGGCCAATTATTAAATGTTAATGGTGGAGTAAATGATTTAGATCAAAGAGTAGTTACATCACTTACATGTAAATCTTTTGTTTCTTTTTCAATTCATTTAAATGTACTACCAAAATGAATTCGTAAACTTGTAAGGTTTCAGCTTATTATACTCTGCCTCCTATGATATTATGGACATTCACATGCTAAGGTAGTTCAATCCTTGTCCATTTGCATTAGTATTATGTATAGCATCGAAAGGAAAATTTGCAACCACAAATAGCTAGGGAAAACCTGCAGTTCAGACAATAAAAACTCTGTATCTAATATCTTCCCACAAAAGTTTCCAATGAAAGAACTAACAAAAAGTAGAAAGATACCTAGCCATAAATAAGCTTTAGATTTAAAGAGGTTTACAAACTGTACCTCTTCTTTAGATCTCTTATTCTCCACTGCAAGCAATCTCTCAAGAAGCAACAGAGGAACCTGATTTTCCATCATTAACAAATCTGGCATCAAATATTCAAATGTGTTTAGTACCCCTCTCAGGCTAAAGATGGGGTCATCTTTTTCGTAGTAGTTGAAACCTGATACTTTTAATTGCAGTAATTCCAGCAAGAAGCACCCATCTAGGAGCATCAACCGGCAGAATCTGTCTCTATCTTTCCACATCTCATCTAGTGTCTCGTAAGAATCCATTAGTTCTTCAATCACTTCCTCGACTGCAACCGCAAATTCTTTAATTGGTTTCTTCAATCGATCGGTGAAATGGAGGAGAGCACGGTGCTTGTGCTGCTCCATCATCTTTAAGTGTTCTTCACCATGGTGGTAAGGACCAATAGAGACCATTTGTGGATTGTAGACTTTGGGTTTGAGAGTTTTCATATAGACTGGCACCTTGTAAACTGAATGCTTCTTCCATGGTTCTTTCTCCGGAGAATGAGAAGGGCCGATATCTTTGGTCAGCTCTATGACCCAGCTTGCTTCCTCGGCTGATGGGTGCTCCATTTCCGACATTGGATCTGCTACATCTTCAGGTGTCATGGCAGTATTCCCTTCAGGCCTCATGTAGAACTTGTGCTGCAAATTGTATGAAACATTATGCTAAGGAAAAATTTGCTCATGATAGACATCAGATGACCTATTTATGGTTTGTTGGTCTCTAACACTAGACCTATTGGCGTCTGACCTATTTCTTAATTTTCCCTTCCTTGGAGAAATTATTCAGTGCGTCTGGCCTACCACGTGGGATGTCCGCCCGAGCTGATGTGTACATCACATAAGATTGTGGAATTATTCAGGCCACTTGGAGACTTTGCTACTACTATTATAAAACGTGATGTTAAGGAAGAATCTGACCATGATAGACTTCATATATTGGCAACTTATACTAGATCTACTTGTATGTGATATATACAAAAGGTTACTATGCAAAAAAGAAAAGACATAGCAAATAAGGTGAAATACAATTTTTATTTTTGATAATTGAAAATTAATATTAAAAATAAAGGGGATTACAAAAGGTATAGCAATACAATTGAAACCCCAACACTGAAAAGGAAAACACCTAAAAAAAGAAAACCAGAATCAGTTCCAATTGACTGCTACCAGCTGATCAGCTGACTGCACTAGGAACTAGTCAGTCCAGAAATCCAATAGGAATGGGCACTTTTCAATTATATTCTCCTTCAACCGAAACTGCAGAGTGATTTCACGAGCTTGACTAATAATGGCCAGGACCAGAACTTGATGATGAATGCTTTTCCCTTCATCCCCAACAAGACTTGATTTCTCGTTGTCAATCATGACTCTGTCCAAATTATTTATTTCACTCCCACGCTTTTCTCCATCATCCTTTGTCACTGACCTAAATTTTCCTACCTTCCCCTGAAATTTGATCCTTCCAGTTGCCTTCAAATGCATCGATCTTGGAGAATCAAAGGATTAAGAAGAAAACAGATTAAAGAAGTCAAAACCACGCAAACGGAGATCCAAGACGACACTTCAACTATAAGAGGCAATTTTATTTTTGAATTCCTTTCTTGTCTTTGCAGCCATGATCAGGATAATTAGTCTGAGCATTATTATATAGGTCAAAGGCAACAGAAGAAGAACTGCTGATGGCATACTCATGTGAGATAATTATATCACCACGAGCATCACGAAAAGAGTCTTCTGCTTTTGATGCCATCCATTTTATGTCAAATCGCGGATTCAAAAGTGACCCAGAAAGCTTAGCTTCTCCATTCAGGTCCCCAATTTTGACAGGAACCATCTCAACTTCAGAAGGTAAAAACCTCCGCAGAACTTTGTCAAATACAAGGTGACAGATAAATTTACATCCATTGCTGAATTGTCTAGCTCACGTCCGAGCATGCATTTCCTGCACCTCGTATCCCACCTCCTTCCAAAAGGCTAGCTCTAATACCATACAAGTCAGCAACATTATCAGTGCTAAATTTGAAGTTCGCTAATACACAAGAAAATGGAATGCAGTCAAAAGCTGCTACTGCTCCAGCCTCTTTAGTGATAGCCAATGATTCAGATGCAGAAGATGTGGGATAATCCAAAATTGGGTTCGCTGTTTCCCTTGAAATCATTCCACTTCTAACAATTATGGGGGCATCCAAAGGACCTTAGCAATTAAATACAGCAGATACTACCCTAGCCACCGGTCAAGTGATACCAATGAATCGCGACTTCTCTGCCATAATAGAAACCAAACAGAGGAGACCAATCAAACCAAATCTGCACTATCACATCTGGCCCCCAACACTCTCTTCTATTAAAGATTCCGCTCATCCAATAGAATATGCGGGAAAGGGCAGTGAGTAACACAAATGTCCTTAAGATGGAAGGCGCTAAGGATGTCCTTAGCTCTGTGGATGAGGTTTTGGCCCAAAAACGTAGGTCTCAAGCTTTTTATCTTTAAATATTCGTATGTTTCTTTCCTCCCAGATCATTGTAATAAAGTTAGTGAAACCAACTTGGATTATATAGCCTGCAAATTTGTTATTTCTAGCAAACTGAGTCAGCTAATCTAATTCTATAGAACAACTCTCAATTATATGGTAAATGTTACACTTGTATAGGAATATGCGCCATATCTCCTTGGCATGTATGCATTCGAACAGAAGATGTTTGACTGATTCTTCACTTTTCCTACATAAAACACACCGATTTACTAAAGATATCCCCATTCTTTTCAAATTATCTAATGTAATTAGCCTATTATTGAGTGCCATCCAAGCGCAGAAGGGAGTAACGGTTCACCCGAAGGTTTAATTGTAACACCTGGCCGCTTCCTGCGGCCAGGTGTGAGAGGAGGTCCAGCAGCTGGCTCGGGGGAGGAGAGAGCCAGCTGCTTATATGGGAGACGATGGGTGAAGTGGAGGCGATTTCGGCCGGCGACTGCGACGCCGGTGACAACGCGACTTCCGGCGACCCACCAGCGCCCGGCGACTCCTTTATGATTTCGGCAGAGAGGAAGGGAGCAGCAGGGGAGGGAGTACCTGAGCGGCGACGGCGACTCTCCGGCGAGTCCGGCGACCACAAGCAGGCTCCGACAACCCACCAACGAGCTCCGGCGGGCGGCGATTCGACGGAGCACGAGGTAGGATTCCATAATCCCTTCCCATGGAGTTTTATTTTTTTTGGGTTCTCTATCGATGGGGGGTGATAGGGACCTCGAAGAAGGGGGGAGGAGACGGACGGCGAGTCGACGGAGGTCGAATCGACCTCCGCCGGGCCGCCGGCCACGGCGGAAGGAGTAAAGGCAGCAGCTTTTTGTTGCTGCCATATCCCCTCCTCCTCCCCAAATCCGGCCGGACCACAGCCGGATGATCGGTGGAAGAGAGGAGGGGAGAACACGGTGCTGGCTGGGCGGTGGCGGCCTGACGGCGGCGGCCGTGCCGGCCGCCACCCTTGAGTAAAAAAAAAACGACCGACTGGTCGTCTTCCCTGGGGAAGACGACCGGTTCGGTCCAGAAATCCTGGACCCGGTTCATCAAACCGAACCGACCCCGGTTCGTCAAACTGAACCGAACCCGGTTCGGTCCATGATTAGCCCGAACCCGGTTCAATAAATAAACCGGTTCAGGCAGACCGAACCCGGTTCGGTCCAGTTATAATTGAACCGGTTCAATAATAAACCCGGTTCAGTTTTGTACAGTCAGTGGACATGCACCGCCAGTTAAAAATGCCTCAACTGACGGTCAAGCTTGACCGTCTGTGTATTTCGGTGCAGTATGGTACATACAGAGCCAGTTTGGTACATAGGCTCCTGTTATTGATTTTGGGCTCTTTAATAAATAATTTGAAGCCCAAACTGCTGTGTTATTGGTATATGTTTGATGTTATTGTACAATGGGCATTCGTCCCTAATTGTTATGCTGACTGATAGCAAATGACCTTAAATGGTAAAGAAAAACCCGACTAATAAACCTAGATGGTTTAGAGACATAATCATTTTATGGAAGATAATAAAATGATGAGTTGAGGGCTGAGCTTGAGGGTTGGGAAGAACCTAATCAAGATAAAGACTAAAATGCCCTTGGGATTGGGAGTCTGTGTATGAGTGTGAGTGACTTCCGATCAAGCGACCGAATGACTATTAAGTCAAAGGTCAGGCTATATGTTGAGCTATTAAGCCAACAGCTGTGAATAGTGTGTGATGGATTCATACTGGTAATACTGTGATGCCTATTAAGGATCGCAAGGAATAGATGGGAGTGGTGTTGCATCTTCCGACTGATGGAAGCTCTGCTGTCTGTATCTCTCTATGGATTTTAGAGAGCATTCACATCTTCCGACTGGTGGAAGCTCTGTGTTATGGTACCTAATAAGGACCATCGTCTATTGGCCAGGCTTAAGCTGATATATCTCTCTATGGATTTTAGAGGGAACAATGATATGATATTTTGGCCATGTTTGCATCTTTCTATGGATTTTAGAAAGCCTTTCTATGGATTTTAGAAAGAGTATTACATACTTTATTGGCCAGGCTTAAGCTGTTACCTCTTCTCTATGGATTTTAGAGAGAGCATGCTTATTCTCTATTGATTTTAGAGAAAGCCACACATCCTGAGCCTTAGTTGCCAGGTGGTTTACTGTGCACAACATTGGAGACGTTAGCATCCTAGAAGGCTGCGTTTCCCGACCCACATCGAGTCTAGGAGCTAATGTGGAGCCAGACCCTTCCGACGGTCATACCTTCTAAGGTAAGGAATGGGCGAGGCAGTCACCCTTGAGAAATTCAGGGCGTGCCGTGATTACCGGTATTAACCGGAATGATAGTCACGGTGTTTTCGTGCTGTCTATCATGTAGGTATGACATTCAGTGAGTCTGTCTATGGGACAAAGACGTAATGATTGAACTTGAACATGGGAAGCAATAAAAGACTTGCTTGAAAGATTAATAAAAGATTCAAGTGGAATCCTGTAATAGGTTGCATAATATGTTAATGCAAATCTTAATTTGATGTGATGATGACTGTGTATGGTATCCCACTTAGTATTTTTATACTCAGCATCCTTATGTGATGTAGGTGCTGCTGTGGAAGAGTGACTTCACGTGGCACTTGGGAGCCTGGTGGTGAGGACGTCCCGATTTCGTTGTACATCTCCTACTACAGGTTTGTCCTAGATTTGTATTAAGGCGCGAGCGCCGACTATTTCTAGTTTATTTTGAGATGGACGACAGACTTGCACTTAGAGGACTTGTTTTAGTTTAATCGACTTTGCATCTTGTATTAATATATGTATATATGGTTTTGTATCCATATTTGTGAACCCCAGTTATCACGGCCTAGATGCTTAGTCGAAAATTTTTCATCGAAAGATTTATCGCTTAGAGGAACAATCCTCGAGTTTTCCGGTACCACTCTGGTTTAAAAATGGTTTCTAAAACCCGGGCCGTGACATTAATCATATGAGGTCATGTCATGGAACATTACTAGATTTCACTCTGCTTGCATTCCAGACACTCTTAAAAGTAAACTTTTTGGTTTGATTGAGCCACCCATAGGAATCCTCTGATTCAATAAGCACATGTATATTCTCTAGGATTTCCACCTTAGCAAGATCTCCTCTTCTTGAAAGTAGTTGCTCACTTTGGAGTTTTCCAAAAATTAAATAGTCAGCCATTGATTCATTAATGATGTCACCCAGTTCAAGAATAGTTTTGTTACCAAATTTCAGGACAATAGCAAGCGGACCACTCCATGGATCCAACCACATTAGTAATATGCTCCCATTTCCAATGTTAAAAACACATCTCTCCCGCATTAAAATTTGTAATTAAAGAATAGATGTCCATGCATAAGATCAATGTTGAGGTCTAGCCATCCAAATGGAGTTGTTTCTAAGGTAAACACCGTAAATCTATAAACACCATAAAGACTTTTTACATGTTACACATCTCCAAAAGAGCTTAGCAAAATTTGCATTGTTGATGGCTTGAATGCGTCTAACCCCAAGACCCCCTTCTTTAAGAGGATGACATAGTTTTCGCAAAAATATATTATGAAAACCATTGAAATACAATTTTAGATTCATTCATATATAACAAAAGTTTGACATTCATATTGTTGAACATGATTAAATATAATAATAGATCTGATCCCTAAGAGCTCGAGCTGTTGGAAAATAATAGATATCTAACATGCTTTCAGATCTCCAGATTCTGGGAGGTCTTGGATTCTAGCAGCTGGAACAGTCTACCCACTTACTCCCATTAGCATGTGTAATGCACTTCATGTTTGTTGTTTTCTCCCCTTCAACTATTCAGAATCTGCATTAGTGCTTCACAAAAAGTGGAGTACAAAAAACTTTAGTCATGACCATGCACTTGTGACTAATTGATTGGCAGAAATGTAAGCCTTTTCACAAAAGGTAGTGCATTATTTGTGCACTGATGATAAGAGTGGTCAAGGAGAATCTTATCATCATATAAAGGAAAACCTTTGGGCACCATATCTGGTGAACTGCCAATGTCAACTTTTCATATTTAAACGAATTAAAGGACAGCATTTTAGCGTAATGCAACAGAGAATTTCTCAGGATCTCTTTGCTGCTTTCTTGCTTTCATGGAACACACAAACCACTATGATCTCATGTCTCTTTCACACCGGGTGATATTAGATGCAATTTATGTATTCACTATTGAACTCTGAACCAACATTTCATAAAATGTTCTATTTTTTTGGAAAATAAGATATTTAAAACTATCTAGTTTTATTTCTAGGTTCTTTAACTGATGTCCATGGATATCCTTATAGAAAACAAAAAAGGTAGCTGCGAATATACAACTTCTTAAAAGAAATTATGCTTGTACAATTCTCTTTTTTCCATTCTTTATTTGAAGTCTCACAATTAAATGATGAGGTGGTGCCTGAACTTCTTACATAATGATGGGGTGGCTGGACTTCTTAATTAATCTGTAACCAAAACTGAATTTACAAGGGAAATTCTAACTCAGCTTTTTGGGCTCGAGGCGCAGATCACAATATAGTGCTACCAAAAGCATAGCGGAGAGCGGCGGAGGCCTAGGCACAACTGAGGCAAAAACACCTCTCTCATCCAAAGGAAGAGCGAAGTGGAGAAAGCAGTGAGTTATGAAAAAATAGGAAGAAATGCGTAAATAGTGTTTTGTGCAAAATACCAAAATTCCATTTTAATTCCACGAAATCAATTAACTCTACTGAACCCCATATATGTATTCAGATTGAGCCAATCAGTTAACTCATTAGCAAGCCTTCATCATTGACTCTGACTCAGCTCCATAAGTTCCATGAAGCTCCAATGACCAATGGCTCCATCAAGTCATAAATGCGATTTTCTTGTAAGCATCTTAACAACCAAAATCTTTATGTATGCATAATTTCTATAAAATAAGAAATACATGCAAATTTTTGTGCGTAAGCTAAATATTGCTGAACGTACAAATTTTAGTATCATACACTTGATTACACATGAATTTTTTTACGTAAATAAATGTAACTCCTATTTCCTTTGTATGTAATCAATATAAAGACTGCGAAACTTCCTAAAGACTCTAGCTCGCCCGAACTCTGAAACGTTTCCTCGTCTAAATCTTGAGTTTTAGAACATCCCTGTTACTATTTATCCACATGAGCCCAGTAAAACTTTCAATATATATGTTTTAAGAGTGGTTTATGATACAACTGTATATTTTTGCTTTTTTCCTGTGCATTATAGAATTTTGTGACTGTCGCTAGAAGACTTATAATATTGTCCATTAATGATGTAATCACTAAACCGCTATATTTATAATTAAGGGTTTTGAACGCTAACTACATAGTTATTGGAAACTTGTTCTAAAAATTGAAAGCAAAACTTGCTAAAAATACATTTAAGAAACTGAAATGATACTATTTTGAAATCTATAAGAACTAGGGTTTCTTGGTAACTTATACAAAATGGTTTCTGAAATGTATTTGAAATACCTCTACTCATTACAAATATTTCACGAAAGTATCAAAAAACAGTTTTGAAGCTGATAAAAATTTTATAATTGTAAGATACATATATACCTGTTACACATAAATGTAAGTTCAATTTCCTATCTATAACAGAGCTTATTAATTAAATTATTTCAACAAGATTTGGGAAGATAACTATTTGTGTAAAGTGTTCAATCAATGCAAATTTTAATCAATAACGGCAACATAACTCTTAACAAATTCACAGAAGAATGAGAATAGCATTCTTGTTTAAATGTTTCTACACAAAGTTTGCATAAGGGTGAGCTTCATACAATTGCTAATGTTTGATCCTGTCATGTATGTATTACATACACGTCTAAATTTCATCTAAATTTTACAATAAATGGAGTTTCGCATTACACATCTCTATGTTTGTGCATCCTCTATACGTTTACTTCAATTTCTTCTGTTCACTTCATGCTTCAGCATATTCCTCTGTTTCTCTTCAAGCTAATTTAAAGCGCTTCCCATTTCCTATAGTTTTTTAGGACACTGTTTCCCATTTCTGTTTATACATTTCCATCAATGTTTTCCTTTCCTTTGTCGACAACAATGGCTATGCTTTTCTTACTGGAACCATTGCTATGTTTGACTAGTGTTATGTTGTTTTTATGGAACTATGGCTACGTTTGACCGAGTTGAATCATGACACTTCCCACATTATTTGGCGTCAACAAACAAAAAAAATCATTCTTTTCTAAGACAAAAGGCTGACAATGCACGTCAAAATTTGCAAGAATGATTAATGATCGACTACATTATGAATAAACTAAAATAATTCTTCATTTACAACTTTTCACCTGAGTTAAATTGTTAATTAATTTTCAGCGTTTCTTGATACCTGGAGGCTGGAACTTGGCCAACTTTTTCCTTTTCAGCTTCTGTCAATGCCAATCATACCCATGGGCATAGGATAAAGAGGAAAACAGTACAGAAGCAGCCCCATCCAGATATCAATGCAGAAGTTGCACCAAGAACTTCTTTGAAAGTCGTTACACAATTACACCACCTTGCAAACCATCAGATGTCCTTCACTCTACAACCAGCCGAGAAGATATGAAGCCAATTTGTACATATTTGACAAAGCATGTTCAAAAGCCTTCCTACTTTTATGGAGCAGTATTGCATGAATACCTATGGTACATGAGTACTCAATTCCAATCTACCTGATTTCTTTTATCTATATATAGCCATATGCATCTTTTTTTTTTTTTGTTATTAGCACACACACCATTCACTAAAAAGCCCAAGTGCCACTTAACAGTCACCAAAAATATGCAATCAAAATCAGCTCAATGGCAAGCATTGTGTATATACAACTGATCTCAACCTACTGGCCAAAGGACCTCAGCATAATCCTTGTCCTCTTCATTTTCTTCCATAACAAGAATAATTACCTCTTCCCCTTCATCACCTTCAACAGGAATTTCCAAATCCGTTAGATCCTCAATGCTACCCTTCACTGTAGACTTTTCAGTAAGTTCAGCCCAGGCTTCTCACATGGATTGTGCAGATGCAGGCTTGTCATTAGGTCTGCATCTCAAATCAGGCACAACAAATGATATCAACGAGATTCAAAATTTTGTTCTTTTCCGCCTTACAAGCATTTGTTGGAGGAACAACAAAGAGCACACCAAGCTCATAGTTGCGGATGAGAAGGTTGAAACCCAAAACAGAGGCTCCTGCAGTTGCAGGGCCATTGTTGTCAGGGGATAGAGTAATTGGATGTCCCCAGGCTGCTCCACTAAAATTATGAGATCCACAATATACCCAGCCAAAAGAAGATGAACCAGTACTTGACTGAAAGCGTCTCCATGCTACCTGTTTCAATCATGCATTTTCAGACTCATTTTAAACATGAAAGCAAATTGCACATTTAAGTAAACAAAAATGTGAGACCATATAATGACTTTTTACTGTATATATAAGAAGTGAAGCTAAGTATACAAAGATCTAAACCGTGTTACCTTGACATGCATTGGATACCCTACTCTTTCACTTGGATTTGGAACAGAATCATAAAAAATATTTGTTTCTTTAAGTCTCTGCCATGTTCTCTGATATAAGAAAATGAGAAACGGGAAAATTAATCAAAAACGAATTCAAGCTAGTAAACCCACCACTAGTTACATCAGTGCAAACATGACAACCAAGCCCTAATTTGCCCCGACAGCAAAAGTCAAAACAAATTTACCGTCGACTTAGAAGTAACTCGTCAATGGATGAGCTTTAAATGTGATTAACTTTAAAATCAGTGTCACTGTCTTTCCCCATCTTCACTGACGTTTAAATTCCAAGGTGCCATAGTTGACCGTTTTAAAAAATGTTATGCTAAAACAGGCTACTGAGGCAGAAAATCTAATTTCAAACATGGACCTCCATTGGCAAACAACATAAAACAAATAGAGCACAATTTCTAAAAAATGAAGGATCCAAGCATCCGCCTACATTGTCATGTAATAAGAAAGCTAGTACGTACTTCCTATGTCCCACTTTAACAGTCCTATTTTTCTTTTTAACATGAATGTATCATTCCATTCGGGATAAACAAATATAACAATTAAAGTGGGTCGGAGGAGGTATTAGCAATATGTGAAACATGAATACAGCATAATTTTCTTTGTTGGATTAAGTAATATATTGACACATAGTCAGTCAAAGGAGTGTTCAAATAATGTTAAATCTACTTCCTTCGACTTAAAGCTAATAAGAAGCAATGGTCATCTAAAACATTGGGAGGTTCCAAGGGGTCCTAAATTCATTGCCAAACAAAGACAGGGAGGTGTTTCAGCTGAAAGTGAAAATCCCAAAAATCCACAGTGAAAGTTGATAATCCACTGTGGATATTTTGGAATTTTCACGATCCAAACGGCCCCTTAATCAGGTTTGGAAGTGCTGCGAAGTGTTGATATAAGATGTTAACCCAGAGGAATGTTAAAATACATCAATCATCTCTCTGTTAGCCTAGGCCTGTGGGATCCAGAGGTTATCTAACGTGAACTTTGTTGTGCTAGAGGAATTGCCCTTTGAGACAATCAATCGAAACAGTAGCTTCCTCCGTTCATGCTTACCAAGTGTAAGAAAATATCTTCTAACTGATACCCAAAAACAGAATCTAGTCCAGGAGAGTCTGAACATACATTATTCATACTTTCACCATTAACATAAGCTTGTGGGATCAACGGGTTACAAGATGAGAGACTTGTGGGGCATTTTACAGAAGAATTTCCCTTTCAGACCACCATATAAAGCAGTAGCTTCTTCACTCCCGCTCACCCCTTAAAACAAAATATGCTCTGCAGAATACAAACCATTGCGACAATATTACCTCAGAGATAGAAAGGAGGCAGCGAGAAGAAAAAATACCACATATTCCAGATTTCACTCTTTCAATAGAGGGAAATAATATTCCCATTGACGGACATTTTATTTCATGGCTTGAATTCCAAAGACCCTACTGCCAAAACATACCAAAAACATAAAACAAGGATAAGAACGCATGTTCAGAATGTTTTCTTTCAGTAATAATAAAGTAATGATGTCCAACTTTCTCCCTCCGGATCAGACTCCTCGGACTCAGAATGGTGCATCACTTTCTTACCAGCAACTGCAGAAAAGGCAGCTAGAAATTCTGCATTGACTGATGTGCCAATGGATGAAGATCCTTTGTAACAAAAATAAATTGCAATGAACGCATATATAAACTGTAAAATCCCAAAGAAGAAGGAAATGCCTACTAGGATCGAATAAAAAGAGGAATTGATAAAGCTACAATATATGTGTACACCAAACCCATTCACACGATAGGTGGCAGGTCTTTGTTATACAGTGAAAAAGTGGGCTACGTTGAGGTCCACTTTCACTGTCCAACCACCACACGGGTGTATAAGTTTTGGTGTACAATTATCAGCTTCCATGAAAAGCTTACCATACTAACTAAGCACCTTATTTCAGAGAAAGAAGGAATTATATCATCATATGTGAAAAACAAATCTACATATGGCTTAAAAAGCAGGATCATTAGCTTCCAGAGGAGCATGTTAGTGAAACCGACCTCGTGCAACCACCAGAGACCAACAGACCTTTGCAAGCAAGAAACAAGTGAGCAGATGGCAGCAATGTGTTCACGTCGCATTAATTTCGGAATTGAAGGAAAAGTGGGTCCCTGCTCACTGTTTACACAATAAACTTTACCCATACGCAAACACATTAACAAAGAGACGACTTCGTGCCCCTGAATGTACAAACCAAACTGAGTTTTCATAGAAAGAAATGACATAGAATTGGCTTGCTTTCAACACATACACGATGAGCGATACTTTTCCACCAGCCCCTCCAGAAGTAGCTGCAAGCGCTTCTTTTGGACTTATGCATGCAGAGAAGCTGAAAAAACCAGAATCACACAAAGGTGACATCCATTTGGCAACATTTTTGGGTAGAAAAACAAGCTGTATGCAATCTGGTCACAGCAGACAAAAGAATGGCTGTCAAAGAACCGAGAAACAAAAAACACAAAAAGGAACGCAAGATAAGGGCAAATTACATGTCACAAGTATTTGTACGATGACTTATAACATTGTTCATAAATAAACTTATTCATGACGGCAAGTACAAAAAAATTTATCTCCATTACGAAAGACAAAAATTAGCTCTGGCCAGGAAGGAGACAGAAAATTGATTCTGCTACTGTAGTAGTAGGCTAAAAAGAAAATTTTGTGACAGCACACATAAAAGTTGGACTTCTTAAACACGAAATATTATGGTCATCTACACGAGAAATTAACACTACCAAAATTCTTAGTAAAATAACAAGATATGAAGATAACTTACAGATAAGAAATGAACATGATCCAATGGAAAAGGAGACTTTGGAACATGGATCCCTGCTATTGAAGCAACCAGATGAACGGAAGCCCCATCAAAATTGTATTTGGTTAACTCAATAATCCAATCTGAATGGCTAGGGACATCCACAAGCAGAGTTGCCATAAGTCTAGCAAGCTGTGCAGCAAAATCTCATATGGATTATCTACACTTGTTTCTCTTTCTTGAGAAAAAAGTGATAAGAAATCAAGTGAGTCCTGACGAGGAAAATCTTGCCACCAAACAGTATTTGTCACAGTAGTCCACTGCCAAAAGTTAGCCAACACAACTTAGTGAAAATATTAAGTCAATCGAAGAAAACACAAAGTCCAATTAGTAATACCATATTCACTCATTGACACACCAATATAGTAGATAGCTCAGGTACTACATAAAATATTATGCCAAAAACTTGAAAAGAACCAAATATAGACAAGTGACAGCAAAGAATATATATGGGCCTGTTTTGAGGCTAAATTTGCTGATGTGATAACAACACATATAAAAGCATCCCTTTGCAGAACTAGCAGTTTTGGTGATGGCATGCAATTCCTTGTTTTCTTCGATCTTTGCCAAATGCTATAACTTCGGGAAATGGAGGATAACTATAAAAACAACAACATAAATTTAAAAAGAATTTGTGATAGTAACATGCTTTATATAAAACTCCCAAGTAAATAATACCACTCAAACTACTACTAAATTTGGATAATCAGAAAAGGGGACAGAAGTCCTTTTATCAGAAGTAGTCCAACATCGCTCAGAGATGTGGCAGGCAATGGTTACGGGCAAAAGAAGTGGAACCTCACAATATGACAGGAACCTGCCAAATTACAGGCATTGAGATGTTTAACATATTCTATACAAGAATTAACAAAATAATCAGTAATAATGTTCTTGTACAAACTACTGTCACCCGTTTCAGGAGCACTCAAAAGACATAGATAAATCCAAGAAAGACCTTAGAATCAAATGTATTATGAAAGCATCAAAATAACAATATAGTATCATAATAAAAACAAATCAGCATCTCTTTCAGTTACGCATTAGCAGTCCAATAACTAATTTTGTAAAATTGATATACTGGCCTTGAGTCATGATATAAATTCAGATGACAAATACATAATTTTGTTGTGTTAAACCTTATGAGCTAAAAGCCTTTATTAAGAATAAAGAGGCCCTTACATTATTCTTTCCAAAACATAGCATTAAATGCCATTTCACATATGGCTTCTTAAATACTCTGTTTTAATAGCTCCCTTTAGAAAATCATTGATTTTATTGAATGGCGGGAAACCACAGCTACGAAACTCGGTCAGGCGGGGGGGGGCAGAATTCACTTAAATTTTCCCAATAGGGCAACTAAAACAAGACGGATGGAATATATAATGAGCACAACCTAAAACTCTTTTGATAAAATAATCCTTGCCACTTCCTGAATCCATCCAGAATCATTATTAACATAAGGTGTATCAATTAGTTCATTTTGAAAAACCTTATCTTAATAATAATTCTAGACGGAGGGAGTAGTTTTTATTTCATTGAAAAATTTCATGTCTACTTGAACTCATTCAATTATTCAAACCATATTGAACATTGTTATAACAAAAAGTACCCTTTCAAAATCAAATTTTGCGGCCCAAAAGAATGCAAAATCTCTTATCAGGAAAAAATCCTAATTACCACTTTCAGAAACTCAGAATGTAGTAGTGGATCGTAAATTTCCACTTCACCAAAGTAGAAAATAAATATTATACCAAACAGCACTAGCAATAAGAAAGTCTAGCGACCTATAGGGACATTAAGTAAGAAAGGCAGGAAATGATTTGTAAGATTAGTGCACATTGCTTTCTCGAAAAGAAATGTCTAGAGAACAAGCTAACTCACCATGATATACCACTTGTAAATGTTGCAACAAATACTGTAAGGACACATAATTGTGTCCGCCTCCTAGGCCATCCTGCATGAACTCACCTATTCAGAATGAAAGTTTTCCCCTGTGAGGAAAACTTAAATTCAGAATTTCCTTCTCTACTGTGGATATGAAATCTGTTCAGAATATTGTAGCTGCCAAGTTCTTCAGTAATATTTTGCATATTACCCTTTTCCTGTAGAGTATTCACATGCAAACTCGCGCAGTCACTCTCCATTGAGGAAGTCAAGAAAATAGCTTTAGGCATTTCATCAATATATCCCTTGCATTTTAGAAGCTGAAACTTTCTGTCTGCCTTTGAACTTTTCAGTCAACAGATTTCCTGCAACCTCCACAGTAGATTGAATCAACTGTTCTTCCATGGAAACATTTTTTCCATTTTCAATTTTTCGAAATGTCAACTTTGAAGATTTGCTGAACATGAACTGCACTGAATTTTAGCCTTAAAATTTCTCCGATCAGACACATTTATTCTCACGAAAAAAAGTCCTGTAGACTTATTAAAACTAAAATGCCTTTCACTAAAAGATAAAGGGTCTGCACTCTGCAATATACATCTGCATCTGCCCAACAGAAAGAAGCCTCACTCGATCAACTCCCTGTTTTCCCATCTGCAAATTTCAAGGTCGGCAGGTAAAATCATCTGTTTTGAGGAAAGCAAACTACCAGCCCTCTTGTCACGGCCCGTCTTTTTAAAACCATTTTTAAATCAGAGTAGTAGCGGAAAACCAGAGGATTAATCCTCTATACTATAAATCATGAGTTGAAAAATTTTTGACTAAGCATCTAGGCCGTGATAACTGGGGTTCACAAATATGGATATAAAACCATATATACATATAATATTACAACATGCAAAGTCGATTAAACCAACGCAAGTCCTCTAAGTGCAAGTCTGTCATCCATCTCAAAATAAACTAGAAATATTTGGCCCTCATGCCTTAATACAAAGTCTAGAACAAACCTGGAGAAGAAGATATGCTAAGAAATCTGAACGTCCTCACCACAAGGCTCCCAAGTGCCACGTGAAGTCAATCTTCCACAACAGCACCTACATCACATAAGGATGCTGAGTATAAAAATACTCAGTGGGATACCGTAACACAGTCATCAACATTACAATACACTAGGATTTGCATTAACATACTATGCAACCTATTACAGGATTCCACTTGAATCTTTTATTAATCTTTCAAGCAGGTCTTTTATTGTTTCCCAAGTTCAACTTCAATAATTAAGTCTTTGTCCCATATAGATAGACTCACTGAATGTCATACTTACGTGACAGACAACACGAAAACACCGTGACTATCACTCCGGTTAATACCGGTAATCACGGCACACCCTGAATCCCTCGAGGGTGACTGCCTCGCCCATTCCTTACCTTAAAAGGTATGACCGTCGAAAGGGTTTGGCTCCACATCAGCTCCTAGACTCGATGTGGTTTGGGAAACGCAGCCTTCTAGGATGCTAACGTCTCCAATGTTATGCACAGTAAACCACCTGGCAACCAAGGCTCAGGATATGTGCAGAGCTTCCACCGGTCGAAAGATGTAAAAACTCTCTCTAAAATCCATAGAGAAGAGGTAACAGCTTAAGCCTGGCCAATAGAATATATAATGCTCTCTCTAAAATCCATAGAAAGATGCAAACATGGGCCAAAATAACATGTAAATGCTCTCTCTAAAATCTATAGAAAGATATAACAGCTTAAGCTTGGCCAATAGAAGTTGGTCCTTATTAGGTACCATGACACAGAGCTTCCACCAGTCGGAAGATGTGAATGCTCTCTAAAATCCATAGAGAGATACAGACGGCAGAGCTTCTACCAGTCGGAAGATGCAACACCACCCCAATCTATATCTTGTGATCCTTAATAGGTATCACAGTATTACTAGTATGAACCCTTCTTAGAGTTATAACATACCATTCACAACTGTTGGCTTAATAGCTCAACAGATAGCCTGACCTTTGACTTAATAGTCATTCGGTCGCTTGATCGGAAGTCACTCACACTCATACACTGACTCCCAATCCCAAGGGCATTTTAGTCTTTATCTTGATTAGGTTCTTCCCAACCCTCAAGCTTAGCCCTCAAGTCATCATTTTATTATCTTTTATAAAATGATTAAGTCTCTAGGTTTTTCTTATCATTTAAGACCTTTGCTATCAGTCAGCATAACATCAAGGACAAATGCCCTTAGATATAAAAACACAAACACATACCAATAACACGCCAGTTAGGGCTTGAAATTATTTATTAAACAGCCCAAAATCAATAACATGAGCCTATATACCAAACTGGCCCTGTATGTACCACGCTGCACAAAAATACACAGACAGTCGAGTTCGACCGTCAGTTGTAGGCATTTTTAACTGTCGGTTGAGGTCCACCGGTAGTTCAAAACTTAAACCGGCTCATGAACCAGGTTTATTATTGAACCGAGGTTCGGTTTGTGAGTGGACGGGGTTCGGTTTGAGAGTGGACCAGGTTTGGTCTGAGAGTGGACTGGGTTCGGTCTGAGGGTGGACCGGTCCGGTCTTGCCTGGTCTTGAACCGGTCTATTTATCGGACCGAAACGATCTGGTAATGGACCGGTCTGATCTGAACTGGACCGGTCGTCTCTCCCAACGAGACAACCAGTTGTGGTTATGGTGGCAGCATGCTCTCGCCACCGCCGCCGCCAGGGCTGGGTTCTCCGGCGATGGGTCGCCGTTGCCGCGGCTGTCGTTGGTTCCATCGCCCGGTAGTCTCGCCCTCCATCGTGCCCGCCTCAAGTTGCTTGGTGGCTTGAGTGCCGGCGACTCTTATCGCGGCGGCTCGCCGCCAAGCTGACGATTTTCCAGGCCGGCGGAAGCTCCGCCATCACCCTAGAGCTTTCTTGGCATTCTTCGACCTTATCCTCTCCTCTTTCTCCGGCGATGCACTGACTGGCGGCTCGAGCAACAAGGCCTTTGCCGCTGCAGTCCGCTGCCCAAAGCTCCCTCTTTTGGAGCAGCGGCAGTGTCGCCGCCACTCTGGCTCCCTACTAGCCTGCCTGACATAGCCGACAGTGGCACCGTTCCCTCCACCGACGCCGTCATCGCCTCCATTGGCGGTAATTTAAAAAAAAAACAGAACTTGATGAACGAGGTACGGAATCCTACCTTGCATGCTGAATTGCCGCCCGCCGGAGCTCGTTGGAGAGTCGCCGGAGCTTGATGGAGGTCGTCGAGCTCGCCGGAGGTTGTCGTCGCCGCTCGAGTACACCCTCCCCTTGTTGCTCCTCTCCTCTCCCCCGGCTCCCCCTTTGTTTTTGTCTTAACCCAATCGCCGAATCACCGTCGTGGTCGCCGGAATCACCCCTGCTCTTGCTGGTTCGAAGTCTCCACCAAAATGACGAACACAGGCCAACCCAAACGAAGGTTGAGAGAGATATGTTGACTTGGGTTGAAAGGAGACAATGAGGTCACCACGAAGTAGAGGAGAAGAGGGGACTTTGTGCAGCAGCTCAAGCTTGGCAAAGCAGCAGCAATGGCTACTGCCACTATTGTTCGTCTCTTCAGCTCACCTGCCTTCTATTTCCAGCAATACATCTGGCCATTCAGGTGGCCAGGTGTTACATGCAGCTCAGCCACCTGCTGTTTCCAGCAATACACCTGGCCATTCAGCCGGCCAGGTTTACACCTCTGAACTCCTTCATACACATATATGCCTCCTTTAGTGCTACACTTTCCTAAACCACGCTTGCTGTTTGGAGATATCTCCTCCATGAATACAATTCTCTCAATAACAAATCCAACCATAGAACCACAGACAAAAGTAACCTCATCACCCACACAAGCTTCTGTCACATGCTTCTTCTTAATTCTATGCCCATTAACAAACAGCGCATTCACAGTCCCCCTTTCACCCATGCGCTGGCAACATTGGAACCTCCTCCATATATCCTTCAAATCAACAGAAGATGCTAGAATGCAATCATCCCAAATTAACACCTTGCGCTTAAATCCGTCAAAAATAACCTGACAATGCCGCCTACTCACACAGCAAGCATCGAACACAGCATCACAATTCTTATTGCTCCTACCAAACGTATATAACCGATCCGATCTCAAACAAATCAATCTACAATCAGAATCACTCCCACCAAGAATCCTCAAATGACAATACCCGACCTTCGTAACAACTTTCTCCCTCTTTCGAGGCGAAGACGGAGATACCTCCCCTCGCCCCCGTCTACGGGAATCTTAAAATTCCATACCAATCAAAACTAATTCAGCAAATACCTAATATATTACAAAAAAAAATTCTGCATGCAAATTTCACAGAAACAAATCAGGACAACTTCCAGTATATAAAATCAAAAAGGTATCTAAAAATCAAGATACGGATAGGAATCGACAGCCCTGACCACTTATTGGAAAGAATTGAATATAAACGAAATTCAAAGAAAAGAACGAGGAAAACGAACTTCCAGATTGTAAAATCAAAAGGGTATCGCGAATGGAGATTGACTAACTGACTGCCATGACCAGTTGGGGTGGATGGGAAATGGGAGAAGGGAGATGGCATGGAACTGTCAATACCCTTTATTTTTTCCCGCCATTTTTTATTGTTTTGGGGCATTCCGCGGGGCTGAGGATCAATTTTAAAGTGCGTGGAGAATGATCGTCGCCATTTATTTAGTGGGGTTCGCTGCATGTAGTACTTCAGTAAAGTAAATTGTTGTCAAACAGTTGAAATTTGATCTTATAAAAATGGCATAAAAACTGACCTAAGATGCTAGTTGTACCCAATAATTTCTCTTTGATGTCAGTATTAAAAATTGTTCCTACCATCCTATGTGCCCCACAATCCAATGCGGGCATGAGCTTCAATTGTGCACTCCAGCAAATAGCTCTTGTTTTGTCTGTAAAAGCATATGTTTTCTTTGCACATGATGTCGGTAAAGAAGCATGGGTAGTAAAAAGAATGTGCATTGTTGAACCCTGATGATCAACGACTCCGGTTAATGGAGGACGTCTTGTACTCCAGGCGGACTTCCAAGTCTATAATATATATGGAAGGCAATTTGCTGAAACAAAAACTATGCAAGTGATAGAGGGTGAGAAAATTGTTTTTGAGGTTCATGGGTGGTACAGTAATTAACTTATGCTTAATGGCCCTACTCCCTACCAAGGAATCTTGTATTGGATATCCGAGATATATCGATGGATTAGAGATATTAAATATCTGAGAAAAATCAAAGATAGCATGTCATATCGACTTAAAAAAAGTTATTGTGGCGTATTTTCATTACCTAACTTCCTTGTTACAATTACTGATATAGAGCAAACATAGACCAAAACAATGCACATACATTAATCCATGATATTGATTACCTAATTAAGATACATTAAAAATATACACAACATATGGTATGGTACAATTAGCGTGCTTTTTTTTTCAAAACTATTAACATGCATTTGATTAGTGCATTATTGTGATAAAAAAAAATAGTACAATTAAGAATAAAATTATTTATTATATAGCATATACTATAAAATGGATTAATTGAGTCTCAACATTTATTTTAATATATATAAATGGGCGATATATTGGCCGATATTTGAAAAAAACGGCCTGAAATTTTTTACATGGTATTGATTCTCGGCCATGAGGCCGAGATCTTTCCATACGCTCCCTGGCTGTCAGTGACATTTTCTATTTTGTCACAACTACGATTTTACAAACCAATAATAGCATTTTACCACTATCATTTGGGCACAGACTCCACATGGCAACGCCAGGCACGCTAAATAATTTCTCCAGGAGCAGTAAGTTGGGATGATAGATTAACTTTTTAGAACATTTTTTAGAGGAAAATTCTTTGCATATACTGAACACATTTAAAGGACTGATGGATAAATCTCCATTTAGTTTTAATAGATAAAGCAGCTTTATTCAGCCCCCTATTAGCACACTAACCAGGTAAGAAAAAAAATCAGCTGTTACGACTATTAGAGATCCACATCCTTGCAACATGTCCAAGCCACTAGTCACTGATGCTGAAAACTCCTTAGGCAAAGGGTATCCCCAGCTCTGAACACACCAACTGCACCACACTTCTGGCTACGCCGTAAAAGGACAACCTGTTCGCAGTCACTGCCATGGCAAAATTGGGCTCCACATCCATGGAAAATCGTCTCTCCGATATATCGGTATTTTTTGAATTAAAAAATTATTTAAAAAAAAACCTTTCATGTTTGTTTTCTATCCTAATAGGCATATCTTGAAATTTATTCTTTGTTTAAATTAGTATAACTCATTTTAGAAATTAGATTGTGAAAATATACGGTAAAAACTAGTTTTTGACTACCAATATTTTTTACACAATATCTCCGATATTTCGTCTCTTTGGCCGACTAATATTTTACCGATATCCGATACGACATTCCATGTCCACATCAAGCCTAGACCATTAACCTTGACTACCATAAAGTGCAATATACACTGAAGCGGCAATCATGGAACATACTATGTAAAAATGTGTTTATTAATAATTCACCTCAAAAAGTGAGAAGAGGATCCTAAGTTCGCTATGTTCATCAAAATATTGCAGGACTCACATAAACATGTAAAACAAAAATGCTTATGCAGAAATGCAAATGATCGATGCAGGGTGGGGATGGGGAAATGATTACAACAATAGCCAGGAGCGTCTCAGCAGCAGTGTTACGAAGGGGAGGCGCTCTTAGCAACTGGACTGTGGTGCCATCCCAACCTTTGCTGCAGTGGCAATCGAGTCGAGGCATTCGCGTGCGAGTTATCAATGGTAATCTGGAGCAGGCTTTGAGTTACATGGGAGACCAATGGTGAGCAGTGGGAATAGAACGCCTTATTACTGTATTCATATTAAGAATTCTGAAAAACGGGTGCTAGCACCTAAGAGGCTTGAGAATCGCATTTTCAAGCAGGACCTTTCTCGAAAGCTTACTTGCATCCTCCTTAAGAAAGTCAGGTATATAACCATCGCTCACTTTACCTTTCAAGAATGCCATTTTAATGGTTTTCAGGCTTTTCTCAAGATGTACATGACAGAATGCAGTGATTTATTCTTTTGGATCTGTTGTTTTGACTGTCTTTATGTAGCGCTTTTATATCTAAGTCTTGTATGGTCATTTTTTTGTGGATATCTGATTAAGCTGGTCAGATAATAGGTTTACCGGGTTTATTTCCTAGATTTTTCCAAGAATTTCTAGTTTGAAGGTTTAAATATAAGGCCTGTTTAGGTATTAGTGAATTTATACATATAGAGGCTTGTTACTTTTTTATGATGTGCTATACGCCTGTACCTCTTAGGGGATCTCTTTCTTTCTTCAAATTCACATGTAAATTATGTCTGTTGAGAAAATTCGTTGACAGCTGTGTGCTCCCTGTTCTCTAAATAGTATTCTGTCTTATTTTTTCTGCTGGAGCTACTTTTGTTTTTCATTCTGGCTGACAAATTTTTTAATGTATTATATTTATTGTTACTTCTCACTAGATTTAATGTTGGAGTCATCAACTTCAATTAAGCTCATCAAGAAAAAATTTGAGGATACTTTTTATGTGTTGCGTGTGCTGTATTTATATTATGCTTTGTGATAACCAGCAGAAGACTGCCATTGATAACACTAGGTCTAAGTTATTACACAGTGGATGAAGATTAGAATAGGAAACTAATTAAGCAATTATCAATATGTGTCTTGGGATTGAAGTGATAAATACCAAATAGGATTGGAGATCTTGCATATGCTAGCCTTCAGCTAAAATCTTTGGGTTTCTTCGCGAAGGATATACTCAGGAAGAGGTTCCTATTCCTATTACTTGAAGCAGGCAATAGAACTTTACACTAAATTGGCCCTCAGAGGAATAGCAAGTTGAGTATTAAGACTGATGAAAATAAAAGGGTTGCTGATGCAAAAAGAGGTCCAATTCTTCAAATGATTCTTGTGCAAATATTTTTTAAATGAGGCTTGGATAATTTTTTTCTTTAAAGTCTCTCCTACGGATGGTTCATGACTGCATACTGGATAGCCTACAGCCTGTGTGCCTTCAAGTGATTACCACCGTGATTTCAAATGATAGACCCTACATGGGAGCAGTTGCAGTACTCGAATGAAAATGCTAAATCCGCTTCCACACACCAACGCCCACAGGGTGCGCACAACAATCAACGAGCTCCATGCCTCTTGGCCTGCATGGGGGCGCACACGGTCTATTGCTGCATGTGGCATGCAAGTATTTCCCTGTGCAAGTGTGCATAACATTTCTCAATAGGAAACATGAGGGAAACATAATAGATATTTCTTTATATTGTTTATGAAGGATCCAACTGTTTTTTTAGTTATGTTCATGCTTATCTCTCAATGGCCACAAAAACGAGGTTCTTTATGGTGAAGTAATTCTTAGTTGTTAAAAAAATTTTATCTGGTGAAATTGCATGAAAATAGTCCGCCAACATACATGATTTCGCGTGTCATGTCCTATTTTTGCTTCTTGTTATGACTTCTTATGTTAATTAGACAATTCTCACTTTTACTGGGAAATGATATTACTACTCCACTTTTCTACTCTATTTTCCTTTTTTGCTGATGTGGCACCAAAAACACAATGTGGACCCATGGTAGGAAAACGCAAAGGAGTAAGAAAAGTGTAATAATATCATTACCCCTTTTAGTGTTACATGTCAAATCTTCTATTGTATTCACTCTCTTATGACTAACTTGCTTCATGGGACTCTGAAGGTACGAGTCGACTGTGGCATAACAATTAATTAATTGGGCGATGGATCATCTCGTCACACAGAAGTTACATATGCAAATATTGGACTGACAATTTCTTGTTTTGCCTGTATAATTTTACTTACCATGCTGAACCACGTTTCAAAAATTGATCAAGTTTGGGAGATTATTCTCATGTATTCCGCTGAAATTTCTTTTCCCCTTTACATTGGAGGCATAAGCCCAGCAAAATTTTCAATAAGGGTGTGTTTGGCAACCTTAATTTTGATTTAAAGGTATGATTCATAAAATTACGTCCTTTTAAATCACAGGTCGAAGAGATTTGTATTTCAGATCATAAATCACGGTAGTGTCTGGGAACAGTGTGTTTGGTAGTGTGTGGGAAAAGTTATGCGGCAAGGCGCACACCGTCGTATCCAGATCTGGCGGCTTGCATGTTTTGAGTGGTTTAAAAATGTAAAAAACTAGTGAGGCCCACTAGTCAATGCTGGGCTTGGTTATCAAACAAAGCCCACTCGTTAAATGCACCCCCCTTGTGTCCAGCCAGAAATATTGGATTTTTGGGCCGGCAGAGAAACCCTAGCCGCCGTCGCCGGAGCAGGGGGAGGAGGCGAATATGCCGGCGGGGCACGGGGTGAGGTCTTGGACGAGGGACCTGTTCTGGAGGTCATTCAGGAAGCCCATGCGTCTGGAACGTCACCAAGCGCGCCATCGGCGTCGAGATCAACAAGCAGGTCCTTTTCCATTTCCTTTCCTGCTGCTGACCCCTTTTCAGCATTTCCTTCTTCCTTTTCTTTTGATTCCTCTGCTGATTTTACTTTTTTTGTTTATGTGAATTGGTGGGGGTTTTGACTGATTATGGCTTTGGTTTTATGTTATTGCTGTGATATTCTAATTTTTTAGCTTCAGGGTGTTTGGGTTTTCTTTTGTTATGAATAGTAGTTGTGCAATTGATATGGCTGATGGATTTGGGTGGAATATAGATATTCCCTCTGTCCAATATCTATCTACTCCCTCCGTTCCAATTTACTTGTGTGGATTACAAAACCATAATGAAATGATTTTAGTTCATTTTGGTTTTCTAATCCGGTAATATTGGACAGAGGATTATAAAAAAAATAATTGGACTATTAAGTAGTTTTTCATACTTATGTGTTGATTATGTTGGACAAATCATTTAAAGAATTAAGGGTAGATTTAGACCATGTGATTTTAAGAATCACGTGATTTGTCTAAATCCTGCGTTTGGCAACTCTTTTTTGGGTGAGATTTGATTCTTCTCCAAAAACCCACCCTAGAATGACGTGATTCTTATTATAACGTGAAAGAGGGTCGCCCAAAATGATAGGCCCAACCCTGTCATATGCCAAATCACACGACATTCTTTCAATGACGTGATTCTAAGAATCAGACCTCTAAATCCAAATCAAGGTTGCCAAACGCACCCTAGTGAAATGATTTTAGTTCATTTTGGTTTTCTAATCCGGTAATATTGGACAGAGGATTATAATAGAAATTATTGGACTATTAAGTAGTTTTTCTTACATATGTGTTGATTATGTTGGACAAAGGCAAGATGATGGAGCCTTTTGTGCTTCAACATACTCCCTCAGTCCGGATAAGCGGAAAATCTGTGTCCGAATTTTATTACCCCTGGCCAAACAAAAGGCGTCTGTGGCTTCTCACTCTTGAAATTCCCTGTTTTCATTTCAAAGACTTGGCATTTATTTTCTGTCTTGGAATTATCAACAAAGTTGAAGGAACTAATAACAGAAAAACACACTTTTCTATACTATATCTCGGGATTCTCAATGGTGGATTTTAACCGTGAGGCAGATTGTTGATCGGCTAGAAAAACATGAGACGTGGGACCCATTTCTTTAAAACATCGTTTTTCAGTTATAGTAAATCCTGATGGAGTGTTTTGTTTTAAAAATTCTTTAATATCACAAAGTGTAGAGGTGAGGTTTGATTTCTTATCTTTATTACCAAATTTCATTAAGGTTTGACCAGAGCCTCCAAAAATTGTGTCCCACAATTAACTACAAAATACGAACGAGAGTTAAATAATAAGATAATTATCAACATACAATAACGAAGTATTATACTCCCTCCGTTCAAAATTAATATTAATATTAACATAACTTAAAAATGATTAAGGAAATGGTTCCCACATGTCATGCTATTCCATCCCAATGAAAAAAATCTGTCCTGCAGTTGAAACATATATTTATCTGATGATGAATCCCTATATATGGTTGAGAAAATAATGTTCTATTGTTAGTAGATTTGGTCATCCTTATTGATTAACCAAAGACAGAAAGTAAATGCGCAATCTATCAAATGGAAATTCAAAATATCAAGACAAAGAGAAGCCAGTTAGGCACCTTCTAATTGGCCGGAATTTTTGGGATGATGCATTTTTCGGACCTGGATTTTTCGTTTTTGTCAACAGTAAATGCGAGTATAATGGTAACTTATGGGGCTGCATAGTTTGTGAGGCTAATGTCATTGGCCCTCTGGCTTCCTTAAACAATTACAGCTCTTTTGCAATTGCATCTTGTGTATCAACATCTTCATGGTTTAGCTTCTCAACCACATCTAAATGATCCCTTTATAGAGGAAAAGTAGCTGCCATGAAGACGTTGACGAGGTTGGTTATTCTATTTTTTTTTGTGCTAATCACCTGTCACATGAAGTCTTTTATGAAGTTGGTTTGTCCACCATTTTCAATGATTCAAATGAGCTTAATATTCTTCCACCTTTATATTAACTACAAGTTTATCCTCCCATTTATGATGGTTAATTGTTTTCTGTCATTCTCACTCCTCTCATGAAGGCTTATATATGGCACCATCCTAGTGCAACTAAGCCAAAATAATGACCTTAAAACTACATTTTCAAATTTTACCCCTTTAGGAGATCTTTGTTATCTTACAAAAGTTTATGCAATTATATTTTGTTAAAGCATCCTCGTGATTGTTAATAGTATGTAATGTCAGAAAGTTAGTTGCAAATTGAGTAAGGATGTCCCTTTTGCATTGAAACTTTTTTAACAATTCAAAAATAACAAGGTAATTGTAAACAAACGTTGTAGTGGCTCTTGCTTCACCAATTACATCCTTTACTTCAAATCCTTATGTAAATCTTCAAATAGTAAGTCTAAGCCAAGTGCTGCACAAGGATTCCAATACGGTTTTGGTTACTCGTGAATCAATTCCGTGCGAGCAGACACTTAGTTGAAACCAATTATTTATTACAATTTGAAAAACATTGTTTAACAAGCTCTATGATCTAGAAATCTCATAACTGAGACTTAAAAAACACAACTCCTACATAGCAATACACAAAATTAATCAAATTATAGTACAACCACTTTTTCCTAGTATCTCTATATTCTCAACACCAATTTTTACTTTCAGACATTGTTTAAAATTGATCGATGGGTGGACTAATAACATAAATAGGATTATAATTAATTTTGTTTTTTATTTTCTTGAGGGAATATTCTTTAAAGTATTGAGTTCAAAATGGCGGACATGTTATGTCATGGGATTCCTAGGATTATAGAGTTTGTTGGACAAGAGAGTGGTGTCCAAGTTGTAGCCGATAATGTTTAGAACTATGCGGCTGTTCATAACTTATTAATTGACAATTATCCAAAACGTATTAGACTTCTTGTGCAACACATTGTTTGGATTTAATGTTTGAGGATACTTTTAAGTGTGTAGTTATATTAATGACTTGGTTGATGAAACAAAAGTCATTACGTAGCTTTGTACAATTACCTTGCTTCCATAAGATCATTGAAGATTAATAGACTAAGTGCTACCCATTTTGCAACTAAGTTTTTGATATTATAAAGTGTTTATAATAACAAGAATGCTTACAGAAATGATAGTTGCCATCGTTAACTTCATATTTATTCGCAAGATTACTAGGCTAGCAAGATTTTCTAAAGGGCGGAATTTGATAGTGCAGTTTTTAGCTCTATCAAGTTGCCATAAGTAGCTGCTTATGAGAGTATAAATAATGGTTGATAGTGATAAGCCACTGGTCATTGATATTTCTATGAGGGTTTGTATGAAGAATAAAGGAAAAGATGAAAATTGTACTTAAAATAGTATGATTCTTATGTAACATTTGGAACTTTCAGTTAATGGGGATTTTCCAGTTTTTTGGATTTATTTTGTATTTTCCCTGATTTGAGATTTATTTAGCAGTTTTTGTGGTAGAAAAGGTAGTGGGCCCAACCTTTTTGTGGGTTGACTTCTCCACGGTGGTTCCATGTGCTCTTTCCGCTCTAAAAACTGTTAAATATACCCCAAAGTCAGGAAAGATATGAAATGAAAACAAATGAGAAAATCCCCATTGAATACCTGAAAATTTTGGATGTTACACCTTGACCAGTGGGGTGTTGGTGGGATGGCCTGGGTGTTGCCTCGAAGCAGAAGTCTCATGTTCGAAACCTCGCTTTGTTGGTTACCCACATGGAATATATTCCATTTTAATCGGTGCGTTTGTTGTTGAGCCATCTATGCGCTCAAGGGGATTGGTGGCGGATTTGGTGCTCTAAGAGGCTGGTTGTCTTACTCCTTGTGTCGGTTCCTAAGGACTTGGACACCTCTTGTTATAAAAAATAAAAGAGTATGTTTCTTATTTACATATCATTGAGAAATGATTGCAGAACCAACTTTGTCAACTTTATAAACCTCATATGCGTAGTAGCGCAGTGGTATGATGTCTCTCTTGAACAAGAGACGTCTTAGGTTCGAGTCTCAGTCCGGGTATCTAGGCTAGTTAGGTGTGTGTGTGTGGACTGCAACTCTAATATGTGGCGTGTGTGTGGGATGGGTCACCTCTGATGAGTGGTTGTCAAAAAAAAAACCCTCTTCATTTGGCGGAAGGTTGTTTTAACTCCATTCAATATGATGAAAAATGTAAGGGAAATATCCTTTTTATAGAATGTGGTTGGATGCTACACCATGAAAATCTTAATGCATAATTTATAATTACAAAGGAACCTCAATATTTTAAGAGGGCAACAAATGGGTTCGCAGATGCCATGACAATTAGCCTCACATATTACTATGCAGCCTGGTAAGTTGTTTTATTGTATAGTTCATTAGGTTATGTTAATTATTATTTGATTATCAATTGTCTTTTTTAGTTGAGTGGTGGGACACTTTTAGAGGCTCTGCTCTGACCTCGCGAACTTTGGCAATATATATTATAGGCAAACTCTTGCCTCTTCAAGTTGTTAGCGCAATTGGCTTATTTTTCAAAGAATTATGCAAAGAAGCACCTTAGGTTGGAAGACAAAAAGCTTAATATTCTTCTCTTTATAATTTTCCAACGTAAATTTGCATATATATTGAAAATCTATATGTATATATATAGATTTCTTATTATTTTGGAAAATGACATTCATACAGTAGGGTACCACCGGGTCGGGTTTTGACTAACCCGATCCCGGAACCATTTAACCAACCCAACCCCATCGCGGGTCTAGTTATTTGGACCCAGAACTGCCACGTGACCAAAAGTTCTGCCCTGGAACCAACCCGTTTTTCTTCTTTTCTTATTAGTCAAATATTCTTCCCTTGTCTCCTCCTGTACGGACAGACTGACATACTCACCAAACAATCTTCTTTTCTTGGAAGGTTGAAGAAAAGCTTGGATTTTGAATTCAAAAAGAAAAGAGAGAATAGCACGTCTTGGAGATGGTGCAAATAGATGAGCGGCACTCAAACCAGATGACTAATATGGCACAGAGGGAGTATCATTGTTCACTTACAAATTGCTAAAAAAACGAAAATTTCAGAAGTGGAAAACTGTGACAAAATTGGAAATCCAGAGAAACAGGCAGCCATTTTTTCACCTCTTGAAGGAACCCTCTGCTTCGTCTCTGCCCCTCCTGAGCTTCTGTAAAACGCTGGACACCAGCTGCGCGGCGTCTCCAACATCAGCGCTGGAACCGCTTGAAAACATGCCGCAGGGGAAGACCGGCCATTGAGCACGGCAACTTGCAGATTCCAGGAAATTTTCTTTGTTGACTTTGGATTGTGTGTGATGGAGTTAGGAATGGCTGGTAGGTAGAAGAAAACAAGACTTTGATAGAGCAGAGTCTTTTGTTCACAACTTCAAGCTTCAAACTCCATCCCTGTTGCCATTCTACCTTCAACTCTTTGAAGAAGAGAAAGCCATGGCTTCTAACATGATAGAGAATGCTGCTCTTGGTGCATTTTTCCTACTTTTGTTTGAGGAGCTGAGTCCGATCATTAAAAAGCAACTTGGGCTTTGTTGGGGTGTGAATTCGGAGCTGGAAAAGCTGGAAGAAAAGCTGTTAACCATTCAAGCGGTGCTGGATGATGCTGAGAGGAGATACGCTGAGCCACTTGTGAATTGCTGGCTGGACAGTCTCAAGGAGCTGGCCTATGAAATGCATGACATCGTTGATGAGATGATCGCCCGACGGTCGGTGCTGGAACATGGAGGCAGAAGTCAAGATCAGGTACGGGCTTTTAAAAAAGCAAAATTTGTAACATGGGCCCTTGATAAATATGATGAAATCAAATTCAAAATAGCGGTCAAGAGCAGAATTAGTAAGATTTTGGAGAGCCTAGATCAGGCTGTAAAAGATGCGGATAGGTTCGGATTGAGACGTCATTGTATTGGGCTGAGTTCGGGGCTCAGTCAAACTAGGCTTAGTCCCGAGACAAGCCCTTCCGTAGATGAGTCTGAGGTTTACGGTCGGGAGGAAGATAAGAAAGAAATAATAAAAATGCTCTTTGCCAAGGATGATCAAAAGAAGAAAAATTATACTGTGATCCCCATCGTTGGTATGGGAGGATTAGGAAAAACTACCCTTGCTCAACTTGTCTTTAAAGATGAACATGTGATGGAACAGTTTAACCTGCGAAGTTGGGCTTGTGTGTCTGATGTCTTTGATGTTTCTAGGGTGACCAAAGAACTTCTAGAGTACTCCACTAATGAACACTATGGTGACATGCCATTAGCTAAGTTACAAGATAAGCTTGAAAACTTGGTGAGAGGAAAGAGGTTTCTCATGGTGTTAGATGATATATGGACAGTGAAAGAATGGGATGGCTTGAAAGCTTCATTAAATTGTTGTGAAAAAGGAAGCATGGTTCTTGTGACTACTTGGAGCCACCAAGTTGCAACAGCCATGAGTAACAGGTCACCTTATGAGATCAGAGAACTCAATTTTGAGCACTGTTGGGCTTTGTTCCAAGATAAAGCTTTTGGAGGAGTGGACACAAATATAAATGGGAACTTGACCGAACTAGGGAAGGGAATTGTTAAAAAGTGCAGAGGAGTTCCTTTAGCAGTCAAAGTGTTGGGGGCCATGCTACGAGGTGCCGAGCAGGAAAGGTGGGAGGCTGTATTGAAAAATGAACTTTGGCAATTAGAAAATGACGAGGATCAAATCTTCCATGTCTTGAGATTGAGTTATCACTATTTACCATCCCCATTAAAGCGTTGCTTTGAATATTTTGCCCTTTTCCCTGCTGATCATCTGTTTGCCAAGGATAAGCTAGTTTCAATGTGGATTTGTGAAGGCCTTGTGGAGGCTAAAGAGGGCAGGCTGTTGGAGGACATTGGGAGTCAGTACTTTGATGACTTAAAAATAAGATGTCTCATTCAAAAAAATCACATGGTTCATGACCTTGTACATAAACTAGCCTGTGTTGCATCCGGAGAATTTTACTGTCGACTACAGTGTGGCAAGAAATCATGCCAGTCTTTAGCAAGAGCACGACATGCTTCTATTCTTGGTAATTATGGGGAAGTAGACTTTGGGTTGCTTTCAGAAGCTAAGAGCTTGCGGACAATGGTGGTGTTCGAATCTTATTCTCAAAATAGCTTATTGGGTAGACTTTCTGAGTGGAGATTATTACGTGTTCTTGACTTGGCAGGCATTAACATTCCAGAGCTGCCAAGATCCATTGGCGGTTTGAAGCATTTGAGGTACCTCAATCTATCTGGTAGAGAATGGAGCAATGTTATAGTGAATCTACCAGATGAACTTTGTGAACTCTACAGTTTGCAATACCTAATCCTTTCTGGGTGTACTAAACTTGAAAACATTCCAAAAGATGTTGGAAACCTTATGAACCTCCGGTGCCTAGACATCTCATGGTGTGATTGTATATCAAGTCTTCCAAACTCGATATGTAAACTGTCCAACTTGCATACGTTGAACCTTTGTCGTTGCCAGGAACTTGCTGACTTACCTCAAGATATAGGGAACCTCCTAAACCTACGAAATCTAGACTTCTCAGGCACGAAAATATCAATGCTGCCACCAAACTTTGGGAAGGTGACCGGACTACAAACTTTGAAGTCGTATCCTATTGGCAAGGAGACTGGACGAGGAATTGGTCAACTCAAAGACATGAACAACCTCAGAGATCTTGTCATCTCTTGTCTGGAGAATGTTGATAACATTCAGGAGGCAGAAACAGCCAATCTGAAGAGCAAGAAGAACATCAAATCTCTAAGATTTGAGTGGAGCAGCCTCATGTGTAATGATATTTCGGTAGTGCAAGATGGAGAAGTGAAGGTAAAGATACTGGAAGCTCTTGAGCCTAATTCAACTGCCCTCACTTCTTTATCTTTCATAGGATACAACGGTGAGAGGTTGCCAAAGTGGATGTCAACGACGAAGTTTTCCTTTCTCTACTATTTAAAAATAGAAAGCTTGCACAGGCTCATTACAGTGGTGGACATTGAGCTTCCATTATTGGTGAAACTAAAGATTGAGAAATGCACCAGGTTGAGGGATGTTTCAATGGTGGTTCCAATGATATTGAAGGTAGATCTGAGGGAATGCCGAAAGTTGACTAACCTGTCTCTGCTTTCATCTCTCCAAGAATCAGGTGACGGTTCTGTCTCCAATTTGTCACATCTCCCCCAGCTAAAGGAATTACACATTTTTATATGCCCGAATCTGAGGGATGTTTCGATGGTGGTTCCGACGATATCGAAGGTAGTTCTGTGCGGTTGCCAAGAGTTAACCAACCTGTCCCTTCTTTCATTTCTCCAAGAATCAGGGGACGGTTCTGTCTCCAATTTGTCAACGCGCATACACGTCCCCCAGCTAAAGGAATTAGCGATTTTTGAATGCCCGAATCTAAGAGATGTTTCGATGGTGGTTCCCGAGTTGAAAGAGTTGAGGGTGGCATATTGCAGAGAGTTGAACATTAGCCACGCTCTGTTTCCATGTCTTAAGTGGTTGGAGTTGAAGTGCCTGCCCTCCCTCACTGGATTTATGATGAATTCAATGCCACCGCCTCCTCCCAGTCTTAATTTACTCATCATAAGATATTGTAAAAAACTTGAGTCTCTGTTTGAGGATGGAGTCCCCGCCACCCTTGAATATCTCGAAATATTGTGCTGCCCGGAGCTCATTCCCCGTGGCCTCTTTCGCTTAACGTCTCTGGGGAGACTAGAGATTGACTACCACGCTTGTGCTCAACTAAAAGCGAGTGAAGAAGTAGTAGTCCCGGGCATGATGATGAGGAATGACGATGACTGCTCTTCTTTGCTCAATTGGCTGCCCAACCTCACATCTTTACAATATTTGACAATTTGGGAATTTCCACAGGCTCGGCTTCCAGATGATGGTTTTCCAGCTGCTCTTAAACGTATCTATATAAGTAATTGGCCAAACCTAACTTCCCTACCCAAGGCGTTGCACAACCTCACTTCCCTTGAAGAACTAAAGGTTGAAGATTGTCCACAACTTGTGTCGTTTCCGGAGGAGGGGCTTCCACCCACGCTTACACAACTTGATATAGAAAATTGCCCAAAGCTGGAGTACCTGCCCAAACACATCAACAACCTCACCTCTCTTTTAATTAGTGATTGTCCTCAACTAGAGCTCAGGCCAGACGATCGACTACCTCCCAACCTTGAATATCTGTATTTATATGGTGACTGTTCCAAACTGAAGCAGCAGTTCCAAGAGGAAGACAGAAGAGAGTGGTTCGATTTGATGAAACCTCAAATTAGCGGTATTGTAGAATAGAGATTGGCTTGATATGATGCCATGCTTCATCTGACTCCGAAGCAGGTATGAGTCCATCTGCATCTTTTCCTTTTGTTTCACAATATATAATTGGAAACCTATCTGCCGGTTATTATTTTGAATCCTTGTTTCTTTCAGCAGCTGGATTGGGTAAAGATGCAGGACCATTTCAATGTGAGGTTCCCATTTTTTAAGAAAAGTACAATTTTCATCCAGTTTTCCTTTTTATTCTTCTTATAGAGGCAGCGTTGTTTATTTGTATGGTCAAGCTACTACTTTCATTCTTGTCCATGTTAGATACTCTTGGGTTGATAGAGAGAAACCAAAAAATGGTTTTTTATTTGATTTGTGGAAGAGAAATTGTGATTCAGCAATGAACTGAGGGCATGTCTTACCAGCAGCTGAATACTGAAGCAATGTGTACCTTTGGTGTGTCGGGTGATAATGTGGAAGATGCTAGAGCAAGACAGGATTGGTAAAAATTGTTGGACTGCCAAGGATAAAACAATTTCACATTTTTACAGTCCCCTTCATCATTTTGAAGACTTGGGCCATGAGACTGCAGAATCAAGATGGTGTTGTTGTTGGAAGTACTTGGGATAACTGGCTTCGAGGATGCACTTTCATGACCTCCGTTGGTATGAACTCAGTCTGTTCTGATCCATCTTTTGATGTTGAGTTTTAATGGTGGCTACCGGCAGAAGTTAAGCTTGACCTTCTGCCACAGCCTGAAACTGCCTGGAATGGAAACTGCTGAGGTGAGGTTTTTTCTTATTATGGCTGTTGGAAGAACTCGATGACATGATTGCTTTACATAAAATTTGAACTAGTGTTGAAACGGGCTATATCACTTTGCATGTGTCTTCCACTAACCCCAGAATATGATTGTCAACCAGTCCAAAGAAGAGTGGTTCCAACTCCAGAATATGATGAGTATTGCAGTTGATTGCCAACCAGTCCAAAGAACCAAGGGCTTGCACACGTGGTTATCTCCGTATCACTAACCCCCTCTCACATAATAATGTGTTATCTTGATAAATATTGTAAGCTTGACTGTTGGTGAAAGGCGGAAACGGAGGTTTTGAGTTTAACTCATTCATGAATGCTTTATTATTAGGACGTTTTAATGCACCTTGAGTTAACTATAGGGTTTGTCACTGGAAGTGTTGTAACTTTTTGGTGCTTATAAATGAGTTCTTTTACTGAAGTGCTTTTCAGTTAATTCAAGGTACTGCAAAATTTGCGACCGCTACATTTATTTGGGTATATCGTGCAGTTGTGAACCACCCTGGAGTTTGAAACTCATTGTTCCCCTTATCATGGGTTACTGGATGTGTAAAAATATATTGAGGGTTGAATGTCACAAACTCAGTAATGATCTAATGTAAGTTACCTCCATATTAAGTTCGACCTATAAAAGTTGAAGGTTTTGGCTTGTAAGGTTCTTCCTTTGCTCTTGGTCCTCTGTTTCAGTTAGTGTCTTGGAACTCGGCAATTTTGAAGTATTTGAATTTTCAATGGCTGACATTAGCTGGTTGACATTGCGGAGTTTTTTCTTTGACTTTAATGTTTTCGTTAGAGGAATTGGAATCACTAGATTGTATGACAAGATCATGCATTTTTCTCTAGAAATTTTTAAGAATCCAAATGCTTATTGCTTTGTACTAGTTATGTATTTGTACACATGCATATGTGCCTGTATATTCTGTACCTGTTGATCTATGCTCAGCATTTGGCATACAAATGTCTAGCTGGGCTTTTGAAAATATTGCAATTTTGATTTTGGCCTGGTCGATATGTGGCTGCAGTGATGGTACTTTGATCTGTTTAATTTGGCATGTCTATTTTTTGCGAGCAAAGCTGAACAGGACAATGCCTCACGCTATGGCTGTGCTGCATCCTTTAAAGGCAATATTCATATTATTTATTTCAAACCCACTTCATTGGCTACCCACAGGGATATTATATTCCCAGTTACCTGTATGTTTTGTGGTCCGTGTATGGCGCGGGGTTCGGCAGGGGGGATATGGAGCTCTAAGAGATGGGTTGCCCTGCCCCTTCTAGTCGGGGTCATGGAAAGTTATATCACGGATATACCTCCAATATATCGCTGATATATATGTATCGGGACTCATCCCCTAAACGATACCATGTGAAACACATTACGGGTTCAGATTCCAAATATTGGCCAATATATCGGACTATCAGCAATAAATCGGAGATACATTGGCCATTTTTTATTTTTATTATTTTTTTCAAAATAAGTTGTAACATACTATCTAATATATGCATCTTTAGTTACTATATAATTATACACATTAAAATCTCTTTATTAGGTCAGCGATATCATTAATTATAATAACGTAAATGTCTGGTTTGACTCAAGATTAGTATAAGTGCATATGGATGTTCGATTATGAAAATACATTTCAAAAACCTTAGTTTAGACTAGAAATATTATTTTATGTGATATCTTCGAATATATATCCGATGTGTTGCCGTTATTTTATATCTTTAACGCACCAATGCATCTCCGATATCACATTCCTTGGTCAGGTCCTACCGACTCGGACTTTCCTAGTTTTTTTCTAAGTAATTTATTGAATTACAAAGGAGATGTTTCATTATAAAAGATCACAGGGTTCATGACCTTGTACATAATATAGCCTGCGTTGCCTCCAGAGAATTTCGCTGTCAACTATGGTGTGACGAGAAATCATGCGAGTCTTTAGCAAGAGCACGACATGCTTCTATTCTTGGTAATTATGGGGAAGTGGACTTTGGGTTGCTTTCAGAAGCGAAGAGCTTGTGGAAAATAGTGGTGCTCAAATCATTGAAAAGGCGACTAAAGTGTTTATCATTTGCAACTAAATTTTTTACATTATAAAATGGTATTATTAAGCGCTATAAGCAGATTTTGCTATTATTAAGTACTACTCGTTTGCTTAACAAAATGATAGTTATAGTCGTTAACTTTTTATTTATTCATAAGATTATTGGGTTTGCAAGATCTTCTAAAGGGTGGAATTTGACATTGCAGTTTTTAGCTCTGTCATGTTGGTCATAAGTGAGCTGCCTGTGAGTATAAATAATCGTTGATAGTGATATAAACTACCATTAATAGATATTTTTATGAGGGCTTATGCGAAGAGGTGTAAGTTGTATACAATTGAAAGTGAAAATAGTATGACTTTTATCTAACATACGGAACTTTCAAGTACTTAATGGGGACTTTGCTTGTTTTGGATTTATTACATATTTGTCCTGATTTGGGTTATTTTTAGCAGTTTTAGGGGTGAAAGGAGTAGAGGGGCCCACCCCTGAGTGGGTTGACTTTTCCATGATTGGGGAAACTTGAACTAGCTGCAATTTCCACCCCCAAATTCGCTAAATATACCCCAAATCATGAAAATATGAATTTAGAAAAAATATTAGGAGAAAATCTCATTAAAATCCTGAAAAGTATGGATGCTACACCTTGACGAATGGGGTATTGATGTGATGGCTAGGGTTTTGCCTCATAGTAGAGGTTCTGAGTTCAAAACCCCACTCTGTTAGCCACCGTCGGGGATCTTTTAAATGTGGTTGAGATACTACATCATGAAAATTCTAATGCATAAACTATAATTATAAAGGAACTTCAATTTTTAAGCGAGTGAGAAAAGGGTTCTGAGGTGCCATGACAGTAGCCTCGTGTATTAACACGAAGCCTGATAAGTTGTTAACTTGTTATTGTATAGTTTATTAGGTTATGTTAATTGTTATTTGATTATCATTTGTCTTTTTTGGTTGAGTGGTGGGACACTTTTAGAGGCTCAACTCCAACTTGCAATCTTTGGCAATAAACAAACTCTCATCCAAAGAGGGGAGGGTAGGAAGCACAACACATGTCAAACCTAAACTTTTATTATTCAAAGCAATAAAATCCAACTTTAAGAAGAAGAGATAATGACCGACAATGACAGGAAGAGGCCGGATGGAGGGTGGAAGGGGTTGACATGAAAGGGGGGTTTTGTAAGAGAAAGGAAGACAGAAGATGGAAAAAGCTGATGGAGGAGGGAAACATGAGGCGGATGAGGTGGGCCGCGGGGATGAAGAAAGGTAGGTGGAGAGGCAATGGAAGTCATCATCGGCGAGTGATCTGTAACATCGTGGGGCTGAAATCCTCCGCCAAAACCACAACTATAAGGCCCTGACCGCCAGGGCACCATGCCGTCGGCCGGCCAAAAGGAAGGAGATCACCTCGGCATAGCTGCTTCTAGTTTTTCTCCGACACTGTTATTAAAAGACCCCCCACTGGTGTTTTTAGAACAAACTTTGACTTTCTCTCTCAATGATACATTGTAACCAGAACCTGAATTTATGGGTCATATTTTCAATTATCATAATTAAAAGAATATCGTAATTATTGAAGTCAACATTTATGTTTTTTAATTAAAAATTATCTTTTATTGAGGTTTTTTATGACTCTTTTTATTAACATTTAAATTGGTGTATGTATATGTTATTTGAATGAACAAACTTAAACCTGGTGCCTATAATATAGAAAAAAGGCAGGTGCTTTTTAAAAATGATTCTTTTGTCTACTTTGACGTTTGCACTGATGTTTGTTTGGCGGTATCCGGTTTACTCTAACTTCTAGATGACCAGCCAGCCACCTGTAGCCATATAGGTAAGATAGGTCTGCCATGTCATCCAGCACTAGAACCAATTTCTAGAAGCAATTGCTCAGGTGATTTTGAGAATCGGTAACGTTGGTAGTTTGATTACTGTATTCTGGTATTATGGCTTCAAATTCCTAGTAGCAATTGCTCAGGTGCATCCATGCCTTCAATTGTTTTTAGATTATTATTGCGCCTTCAATTTAGATCATCCACTTAGTATGTACAAAATGGAAAATTTCATGCATATGCTATACACTGCCAAGAGCTGTAACCAGATATCTTAATGAAAAGCACCATCGGGCAATGCTAATAAATCAAAACTTCAAAATTTTGAGTTTTCCCTTAGAGCTGCTACTTTGACGTCTCGTTCCTTTGCTAATTATGTTACTCTCTTTTTCTTTTTGTAGGGTTTTTTGTCAAACAATGGGAGAGTATCAATAGATGGACCTTTAATCATTTCAAATGTAGTAACCTCGCAAGTATATAAGATTATGTGAATAGACAAGTATAAAAGGTTGTCGTACGTTAGGGACGGATGAATTATTCTACCAAATTCAAAAGAAAAAATTGTTATTTTTAATTAAATATGAGAAAAGCAAGCAATTAATTCTAATGATTTAAAGTGAGTTTACTAATATAGAGAAATTCCAGTGCACTTAATGCACCACTAATTAAACCAATTCTATTATCTCTCTCTCTCTTATAAAATTCATAGTTGATACAATTAACGTATTCCTCTCGGACATATGCTATCAAAACAAACTAATTATATAAACTCCTCTCGGACATAAGCACTTAAGATAATTAAAGCAATTAAATTTAGAAGTTATCTCTCTCGAGCATAGATTCAATAATATTAAGAACTTTATTCAAAAACACCTTAATTCGCACACGTTTCTCTCGGACACGGGCATTCTTCATATTAATTCCACAAAATCTACTCTACCATCTCTCAAGTGCATAAAATTAAATTCAATAAAACTAACATTAATTACGGAATAAAGGTTCTTTCATCAACTAAATAAAATTAGAGAAAGAGAAAATAAAACCGATTTAATCAAGGCTTCATCTACGTCTTGGATGGGGTTTAGCAAGTTGTCGGAATCATTTTCATATCCACGGCATTGTAGCCATTAATATTCATCGTCTTCTCCACTTGATCGAGGTACTGTAGCAAATTACAATTACTGTAGCAACTCGAAAAACAATAACTTTCTTCCTCTTGTCCTCTCCTCTTCATCCGCCAGTCAAAGCCCCTTCTTCCCTTCTTTTCCTGGCCAAAAAAACACCCCACTTTTGCATTCGTAAGCTATGTTTTTATAAGCCATTCCAAAGAGTCCAATCTAAATCCATTCTCAATCCCACACGAAATTCACATCTATCCATATTCAAGTCTATCTATTCAAGGAAGGAGTCCAAATCGAAGATGAATTTAACCTTCCAAATCCCGCACGCCTCTGTTTCTATTGTTTTGCCCAAGCAAACGAAATCCGCTCCTTTCAGTCATGCCGGACTCATGGTCGTCGTTGCCTCTCCGCAACCAACCTCACCGTGACTCCACCGTCATCCTCGTTGTGCCTCGCCTCCGAGCTTGAGCCCAAGCTGCTACCGCCATCACTCTCGCTGTGAGTCTCCACCGGCGCTCCACCGTCATCCCCACAAGCACTCAAGCGCTTTTGTGCTTTTTTTGGAACTCCCAAGCTTCGGCTCAGTTTTTTTTCTTTTCTTTTCTTTCGACCGAACTGACCCAACCAAACCAGTTCGGGTTTCTTTTTTTTCTTGGGTTAAAACCCATTGAAGCAACCTCATCTGCCGGATCTAATTTGAATGGCTCTTCACTTAAAATCAGTGCCCGACTTCTTCTTGGATGTAAATCAGTGGCTTAGATCTTCTCTGCACGTGATTTCAATGTTTGAAGTAAATTGGACTCTTTAAAACCCGCCAACGCCTCCTTAACCGTTAGATGACCAATGTCTTGATCTCTTTGCATATAAGTCCAATTGAAGCGCGATAAATCCATAATATGCAACTCGAGCTCTTTGAAGCCTTCAGAAACAATCAAACTAAATTTAGACGCACATTAAATATTTTTCCATTCAACACATTGAGTGTATGTAAACGAATCAATTAAGCACAATTTCTTATTAAAAAAGTAAAATCCTAATTATTGAACTAACTCTAATAACTCATAATTAGTCCTAATTATCATGAAATGACACTAACAAATTAGTAATTAGAGGCATATAAATGTGTGTATATCAATCTTCACCCCCCTTCTTTATAGCAACATGATTATAAATTGACACTTTGATACTTCAATTCGATTCAGCTTGAGTGCTTCTATTTTCAATGTTGCTTTGGTTTTCAATGTCTTTCACCCGCTTGTTTTGCCTTTCCATTTTTCGTAATGCTTGCAGGGTTGGGAAGATCCCTGTAATGAATCGGCATCTTATTATATTTATGTAATTGTTATCAAACAATATTAAAAGTTTCTTGAATTTGTTTTCTTTTTTGTATTAATAATATATGTTTACGTTTTTAGTCTTAAATATGTAAGACTTGACAATTGAAAGGCTATTGGATTGTTCCCACTTGACCTTAAATTCTTGGATGGTCTCATTTGAATGAGTTAAAATAAATATATATTGTCTCGTTGTAGTCTACTATTCTTGCTTTCGGGAGGATAGTTATATGGCGGTTATATCCTTTTTATGTGTTGTTATGTTGTTGTGTTGAAGCATTAATCTTTCAACTTTCTTGTACTAAGTGGCAACCATTTTTCGTTGAGTTTGTCCGGCCTCATATCAGGCACCTTGTATATGCTAATTAAAGGAGGAAAATGGTAAATAATGCTTTATTGAAGGAATAGCAAATTTGGTGAAAATGCCAAACTATACAGGGAACAAAATGGTTCTGCATCTCATTCATGTTTAACCTTTAGCACTCTTAATTCACATAATTCATTACCGGTCTTTTGCAACTTTCTTTATTCTTTGAAAAACTAAAAACAATTTTGAAATAGAAGAAGAACTGAATTTTTCTCTAGAATTTTTTTCTGGTTCAAAAAGACAACTCGGAAATACTATTTTGTAGAGACACAGGTGGCGTGCCACGTGGCTGTGCTCATAGGAATTTACTTTTGTACAAGGAATTTGTTTTAATTCCTTGAGGAATTTACTCTTCACGCAGAATGTTTGCTAAACACAATTGTTGAAAGTGCAAAACTACTTAAAAAAGTGACTTTTCCTAGTAAAGCCGTGTTTGGTTACACGACATTTAACTTATTTAATTAAAAACTTTTTATCTATATTAACATAGCAGCTTATCCTGACCCCGGCTTTTTGCGGGGGGGGGGGGACATCATATTAGTCACATAAATAATGGGTTAAAACAACTATTACCCATCGTAAATGCCTTTAGGAAAAAGAAAAAAAACACTCTTGTGAGAATGGTGATTGATATACATGAAATATATGCATTTTTATACCGCTTTTAGTTAGTTTGATAGTATCAATTTCTATTAAATAAGAATAATTAGGGATGTTTAGTGTTAATTAAATAATTAGGAGTTTATATCAATTATTTGATAAATGTGCCTAACTGAACAATTTAGATGTATTAATTGGATTTAATAGATTTATATTTCGTTACACGTACAATTTGAAGTAATTATTTTTAATTTCGGCGGATTGCGAAATGGTCAAAATAGAGTATATTAGGCGGGTTTTAAAGAGCCAATTTATTTAAAAGTTGAGATCACATGCATAGAAGATCTAAGCCGTCGATTGTACTAAAGAAAAGACGAGTAATTATTTTTAAGTAAATAACAGCAGAGATGAAATTCGACGAAAGAGATTGAGATAGACGAGTTTTGAAAAAAAAATAAAAAAAGGTTGGAGTGTTCTGCCCCAGCGCTTGGGCTGCACAAAACAAAAAAAAATGAAATGAAAAGGATGAGCGCTCAGCAGTGGATTTGGGGCGGGATTCAGACTTGTAGAATCGTGTTCGAATTGGAAGGATAAGCACGAATTTTCTGAGTTAAATTGAGACTCGGATATGGGATTGGAAGATCAGATTCTGGAATGGCACGGATATGAAGTTTGGCGTTGGGCTCTTGAACCGCCTATAAGAACAGATAACAGAGTGGAGGAGAAGGAGAACCAGAGAAAGGAGGGAACTTTTCGGCAATGTTTTCAGTTGCTACAGTAAAAAACCTGAGTGAGTCGAGAAGACTATAAATAGTGTACGGTGAACAGTGAACAGTACCAGGTGAATAGTATTTGGCTGGTGTTCCAAATTTCAACTTTTTACACACCGGTGATGAATTCAAAATATAGCTTTTCTTTTCCTTTCTCCATGTCTTGCTAATTTAATTATTCTAAAGCATGATAAAACCCTAAACTAGTGATGTTACTCATAATTATTTTATTTAAGTATAATTGATATGATCTATTTCATATGTGTGTTGATGGAAACTTCATAATATTCTGTTTGTGCTTTAACATGGACTTGTGTGAATTATTTATGAAGCTTAATCTTAGAGAATTTCTGTGTCTAACAATGAACAGAGTTAAACTAGAAATTTGTGTATGAATGTTAAATATTTTGTCACCTCTTCGCCTGATCAAGGATAGAGTAATTTTAATTATTTTTCATTGAATGAACTGCCTATCAATAATATTTAATACATTTATTTTTAACTCGTGTATCTAACCAAGAACACATAGTTCTTTTGTCATATCTAACCCGTGAATTATCTATTGGATTGTTCCCACTTGACCTTAAATTCTTGGTCTCATTTGAATGAGTTAAAATAAATATAAATTGTCTCGTTGTAGTCTACTATTCTTGCTTTTGGGAGGATAGTTATGTGGCGGTTATATCCTTTTTTGTGTTGTTATGTTGTCATGTTGAAGCATTGTTTCAACTTTCTTGTACTAAGTGGCAACCAATTTTGGTTGAGTTTGTCCGGCCTCATATCAGGCACCTTATATATGTTAATTAAAGGAGAAAATGGAAAATAATGCTTTATTGAAGGAATAGCAAATTTGGTGAAAATACTAAACTATACAGGGAACAAAATGGTTCTGCATCTCATTCATGTTTACCTTTTGAACGCTTAATTTACATACTTCATTACCTGTCCTTATCTGTCATTTGCAACTTTTTTTATTTTTTGAGAAACTAAAAACAATTTTGAAATAGAAGAAGAACTGAATTTTTCTCTAGAATTTTTTCTGGCTCAAAAAGACAACTCGGAAATACTATTTTGTAGAGACACAGGTGGCGTGCCACGTGGCTGTGCTCATAGGAATTTACTTTTGCACAAAGAATTTGTCTTAATTCCTTAAGGAATTTACTCGTCACGCAGAATGTTTGCTAAACACAATTGTTGAAAGTGCAATTCTACTTAAAAAAGTGGCTTTTCCTAGTAAAGCGGTGTTTGGTTGCACGACGTTTAACTTACTTAATTAAAAACCTTTTATCTATATTAACATAGCCGCTTATCCTGGCCCGGCCGGCTTTTTGCAGCCCCCCCTGTTTGCATTTGCAAGGGCACCCATCTGGGAAGTGAAAAAGTGAGACATAAATGTTTATCTTGTGGGCACCCATATTAGTCACATAACTAATGGGTTAAAGCAACTATTACCCATCGTAAATGCCTTTAGGAAAAAAAAACACTCATGTGAGAATGGTGATTAAACTACTGCTCTTCTCAGTTTATGTATAACTATTTAATTCTTGCTGGAAAGTTATGGTTAATCTCTTTTCTTTGGGGTGTCATTTTTCTCTCCAAAGGGATTTGCATTTGCATTTTTTTATATACAATATGCATTTGCCAATCTTTGAGAAATTTTAATATGGAAAGGAAATGAATACATTTTTTAAGTTTCATTCCTTTTATTGATATTTAGATTTTCTTTATTAGGGAAGCCTTATTTCAATCAACAATTCCCCAAGAAAATTGCCATTTTTTGTTGTCTCAGTAGAACCCTTTCCCCATCCATAGCCAAAGATCCTCCATAGCCTTTTGTTCAGGGTAATTGGCTTCAATTTTTCCCTCGTTATTGGTGATGTAATATAGAGCTTACATGTACTCTTGTTGTCAATGGTACTTGGTAGGAAACAGGATCATTAGGAAGAGAATCCATGAGCGTGTGGAGCATGTTCAACCGTCAAGCTGCAGGGCAGAGTTCCGGTTGAGAAAAATCCGAAATGATGAATTGAAAGCTGAAGCTTCAACAAATTATTATATATGTTCTAATCACAAACTAGATGCTTATATCTCTGGAGAGCTAGAGTCTCCACCATAAAGCTTGTTTTTCTAAAAAGCTGCTCTGACAGTTTGTGAAATGCTTTGGAACACAACTGGGTAATTACTTAGCTTATGCATGTGAAGATAGTAATGCTGAGCTGCAAACGGCCGATCGAAGTTGCAATGTTACTTTCATTTTCTGGTCTCCTAGAGCTGGGTGTCCCAAGAAAAAAGATTGAAATTCATTAAACTTATAAAAAAGAAGCAAAAATTTGGCACCATCTCGGAACCTCCAAGATGGCTGCGTTCGTAGCCGCCCGCTCGCCTGCCGCTGCAACTCCCCTCCGTCGTTCGTCACCACCGGCATCTCCGGAAACCTCTCCTCGGGCTTCCTTCCATCCCGTTAGACCATTGTAAGTATGACCTTTTCTCTTCTTTTTTTTTTCTAATCTTTGATCCTAGTTCTCGCAAAGCGTTTGTCTTGTGATTTCTTTTTGTGTCACGCCCCGAAATTTCAAGCCTCGACGGAGTGCAGAAGTCGACCTTAAAGCGAGAAATTCTTGAAGCAGAATTTCGGGAACGCAACTGAATACCCATTCACCAGTCAACCACAACATCTCAAAAGGAATTGAAACCACTCAGTCTGTTGGAAAATCTACTGTATGTAGAAATCAAGAGGGATTGTTCTTTACCCGTTCTTGTTGAATAATAATCAAATAGAACCTGAAATTGCAAATATAACTCCAATTGTCCGAGGCACAATGATGAACTGCTGACTTTGAAACAGATATTGCCACCCTCTTATACACGGGTTTTCTTCTGGCAATCTATTCAAAGATATAACGAACCAGAATGACAGGATGTGCACTTCTCCTTGTCAAACTCGAACTCAGAGAATCAGAAAACTATTGCCTTTGGAAGAAGATCACTTTTTGGGAAAAGAGAGAGATCCACACAAATTTGTTCTCGGTTGTTATCTTGTATATCCCTTTGAGTTTTCCCGTTCATCATATATATGGGAAGACTCAAAGGTTCATTATTAAGGAAAAGACGCAACTTTTTTAAGGAAAAACGGCCAAAAAATGCGAGAAACCGCTCGTAGCGATCGTTCGCTTCCATAGGCGATCGATCGCCTCGGGCGCAAAACACTATTTTTTATTTTTTCCAGTAGATACGATCGATCGGTTTCGCAGCCGATCGATCGCGGCCGGTCATCTCTCAGTTTTACGAAAATCACAGTAGATACGATCGATCGTATTTGTATACGATCGATCTCTTAGCGATCGATCGCTTTATCAAACCGATTGATCGGCTCGTAATTTTCACAAAACTAATAGCCGTTTGATCAAAATCAAAGGCTCTAGATGCCATGTGCCACGTGCCTAGTGCAAAGTGCTAAGTGCGCCTCTAAAGCGCCACAATGCGCCCATTCGCCCACGCTACGCGCGCGCGTGCGCGTGTGCGCGCGTGCGTGCGTGTGTGTGCACCTTTAGGTGCACCCATGAATGTGTGCACTATCAATTGGGGAGAGTCACCACACCAATAAGATACATAAAGAGAAAGATTCTTTTCTCTTATATACCTTAACACACTCATGTGTGTTTCCTATGTGAGACTAAAAGAAAACCTCATTAAATAGGTTTTCTCTTTCTCTCCAAACTTAGCACATAACTAAACATTAATTCTAATTCAATCAATCTCAAAATGTGGGCTTAAGATGGGCCCACTACTCATACCCAAAACCCAACATTCCCCACATGATTGAATTAGGATTAAGATAAGTACTAGGTTATCGGAATGACACAAACTCGATAAAAGAAATGAACATTTTCCAAAGGCAATAGCACACTATGTATTCGATGGTCATAGGTACCTTCCGGGTTTGAACCTCCACCTAGTTGGATATGCGCCACTCTCACAAGTCCGAAGTGAACTATGTCTTGAACTTGGACCTTAGAGCAAGAACTTTGACATACCTAACACATAGTATGAACTTTTTCTCTTAAGTTCTCACGGGGTAGCGCATTACGGCCATGCGCAGGTATCTCGTATTCATGAGTGTATCTTCAAATGAACCAGCCCAAGGGTCCATATTAACTGCGGCCTCACAGTAAACTCATATAGGTGACAATCTCCAAGGGTACACTGTCTGGATTATACCCTGCCATACAGGCCTTGATTTCATTAAGACATTTGTCATCCTTACCAATACAGTTGAGTACTCTTCATCAATATGGGAAGGAGCGAATTTTAGGAGTACTCCTCTAGCCAATCATTAACTTGTTTTTCCCATTGAATCTTCTTTGTAGGATCACTACGCCGATAGATTGGGTTGCTGCTAACTATGGCTCTTGATGGGCCTTTAACCCCATTCCCCTCGATGAATTTAGGATTTGTCCTCTCGACAATCCCTTAGTGAGATGATCAGCCAAGTTATCTACTGATCTCACATAACTCAAGGTAATAACTCCTGAAGAGTTTAACTTGCGCAAGATTTTATACCTGAGTTCTATATGCCTTGAGGATTTCCCATTATGATTCTTACTGTGAACTTTAGCAATCGTTGCCGTATTGTCACAATGAATCAAAATGGCAGGAATTGGCTTATCCATCATGGGAAGTTCCATCAACAAATCCCTAAGCCATTCAGCCTCTCCTCCGGCCAATTCTAGAGCCACTAACTCTGACTCCATGGTAGACCTTGTAATTAAGGTCTGCTTGGTTGATCTCCAAGCTACCGCTCCACCACATAAAGTGAATATAAATCCACTAGTGGCCTTAGTATCTTCTGAATCTGTAATCCAGTTTGCATCACTATATCCTTCTAATACAGTGGGATTACCTGGATAACATATTCCATAGTACATTGTACCTTTAAGATATCTGAGCATCCTCTCAATGGCTTTCCAATGAGATTCATCCGGGTTTTTAGTGTATCTACTAAGTCTCCCCACAGCATATGATATATCTGGTCTACTACAATTAGCCAAATACATCAAGCTTCCAATAATTTGGGAGTATTTAAGTTGTGACATACCATCCCCACAATTTTTCCTTAACCTACTTGTAGGATCATATGGGGTATTCACAGGTTTACACTAGAAGTAACCATACTTCCTTAGAATTTTCTCCACATAATGTGACTGACTCAACACTATGCCTCCTGGAGTCCTGTGAATCTTAATGCCCAAAATCACATTTGCATGTCCAAGGTCCTTCATATCAAAATTCTTATTTAAGAAAGTTTTGGTATCTAAAATCTGTATTTGTATACGATCGATCTCTTAGCGATCGATCGCTTTATCAAACCGATCGATCGGCTCGTAATTTTTACAAAACTAATAGCCGTTTGATCAAAATCAAAGGCTCTAGATGCCACGTGCCACGTGCCTAGTGCAAAGTGCTAAGTGCGCCTCTAAAGTGCCACAATGCGCCCACGCCACGCGCGCGCGTGTGCGCGCGTGCGTGCGTGCGTGTGCACCTTTAGGTGCACCCATGAATGTGTGCACTATCAATTTGGGAGTGTCACCACACCAATAAGATACATAAAGAGAAAGATTCTTTTCTCTTATATACCTTAACACACTCATGTGTGTTTCCTATGTGGGACTAAAAGAAAACCTCATTAAATAGGTTTTCTCTTTCTCTCCAAACTTAGCACATAACTAAACATTAATTCTAATTCAATCAATCTCAAAATGTGGGCTTAAGATGGGCCCACTACTCATACCCAAAACCCAACACAGTCATATGAATCAACATCATTAAACCATATGAAATAAAAATTCTTAATCTCAAATTATCCCAAAATAAAAGTCATTAAAATCTCTTAATAAAATCACTAAAACTTCTTGGCACACAGGCCATTAATGTCACGGCTATTTATTTCAAAAGCAACATAAACTTCGTAACTTTCTGACTGCAATCCTTGAGCTTCTCCTTCTACTGCAATGTTCTCCAAATCTAATCTTTATCTAAGCCTGCATCACATGATGCATGAGTATTCAAAAGAAATACCCAGTAGGATGCAAAATCCACAAAAATACAAAAGATACAATATATAACAATGCATAAGATTTCAACAACAACTGACAAATCAGCAATGACGATATCCAATATAAGGAATTGCATTACCAGAAATCATCATCAGTCACTAAGACTCCAAAACAACTAGAATGTATGGAGAGAATATAATTAATCAATGATCCAAACATTGAGAGTGCATAAGAAAAATATCAGTCACAGAGACTTCAACTATCACAAGCGTATGGAGCTACAACTCTCACTCTCACATATCACCACTTCCATGTGGTTTCTTACCAGGCTATCCTAGAGGTTCTCTCCTTGGAACCCTCTGTCATGTCTAGAATACTGGCTCTATCAGTACTTATGGAATGCCTCTCTTTAGGCAGGAACCTAACAAGGGTCCAAAGATATACTCTCTTAACACAGGGATTTTTGAGTCTTATTAACTCTTATCCTGGTAGGATCTCTTAACTCAGGGGCTTTTGAGTATTATTAACTCTCTCCTTAGCTGAATTTCTTAACTTAGGGGCTTTTGAGTATTATTAACTCTCACCCTAGCTGAATCTCCCTTAACGCAGGGACTGTTGAGTATCATTAACTCTCACCCTGGCTGAGTTTCCCTTAACACAGGGGCTATTGAGTATCATTAGCTCTCACCCTGGCTGAGTTTCTTTTAGCACAGGGGCTATTGAGTATCATTAGCTCTCACCCTGGCTGAGTTTCTCTTAACACGGGGGCTATTGAGTATCATTAGCTCTCACCCTGGCTGAGTTTCTCTTAGCACAGGGGCTATTGAGTATCATTAGCTCTCACCCTGGCTGAGTTTATCTTAATCCAAGTGCTTTTGAGTATTCTGCAACTCTCAACCGGACATAGTCTCTCCTAATCCAAGTGCTTTTGAGTATTCTGCAACTCTCAACCGGATGGAGACTATTATGGCTTTTACCAGCATACTACGAATGTCTTCACTTAGGTACTATTGAGACTACCCATCTCTCATCATGGGAAACTAATTTACCTCTCTTGGGCAAAATCTCACAAGGTTCTTATAACGAATCTCTGATGTAACTATTTACTCGAAGGAAATGTATCCTCTATGAAGAACATATTCATTCTGATAACTAGCTCACGAAAAAAGTACAACAAAGATTTCGATACTCTTTCAAAACTCTGACTCACTAAAGGAGTACCAATGAGATTACTTAATCTCTATTGTCACACAACTAACCCTAGAAGTATCAAAATAAAGTGTCAACAACAGAAGTGTCACACATTGCTTTAACATAGGTGGAACTATTCCAATACTCAACTCAGTCATAGAAACATTGATCCAAACTTCAAGGTTTAAGACTTTAGTCAAAGGGGATGATGGTTCGGCTTCCAATTGAAAACACAGTCTAGTCAATATCAACAATGAAACACATAGGACTTACTAAACACCAAACTACCCACCATTAGCCCATGATATTAAAGTATTATACTTAGTCCATTCTACTGTAATTCTTTCTGGAAGATCTTGTATAACACGAATTACTTTCATAGTATACTTATTCTAGCATAGGGTAATGTGTTGCTAAAGTTTCTCCAACTTTTACCCTAATTACAGTATTCTATTTTTACATATCAGTTGAATTCTGGCTCTTCCCAGTGTCAGCACACATTGAATTACTCTCTGAAATATTTACTGTATATATCCCTTTGAGTCTAGTTTCTAACCCAATAGACGGCATATTTTTCAGAGTTTATTTGAATTAGTTATGAATTATTTACTATAGACTGTCAGCGCTAAAACAGTTCTGGCCGAGATTAAGACTTTTCATTAAACTTGATTATCTCACTTAATAACACATTATAGGTAATAAGATATTATTAATAGACAACCATACTCCCCTCCTAGATCAATTACAGACCCTAGGATTGTCTGGAATTACCAAAGTATACTATTTTATCATGTTACATATCATATATCAATTGACCTCTACATCTTCACATATAAGAGCATGATCATAATCAACTCATAAATAGAAATACCACACATATTCATTCCCAAACAAGGTCACATATTTGACATCAGAACTTGAATCATAAACATTTATATGATTAAAATAAATCACAAAGAATAGTGGTAAAATCATCCTACTTTTAGTTTCACAAAAGTCTCGCCCTTTACGCGTCGTTCGCCTTCTTCACTTCGTAGCGATGCCTCCGCTCCAAGCTTTGGATGAAGACTCACACCAAGAAGAGGCTTGAGAGAAGGGTGAACGTGGGAAGGAGAAAAAGCACAAGTTTTCTAGAGCTAGGGTTTGATATGAATTGCACAAGCCCTCCCCTCTCATGGGTTTATATAGAATTTAGAGTTTCCACCTCTTATGCAAATCCTTCCTTATCATGAACTCTTTCCTCCAATAGGAATCCTCTAATATCCTCCAAAATCTCCAAGTTTGGTTAGTATTTGGTATCTTTTTCTTAAGAAAATCCACTCAAAACACAATTTTCTTATTCAATGCCGTTGCGATCTATCGCGTACCCCGATAATCGATCGCGTACCCCGCCAGATCAATCGCATACCTCGGCGATCAATTGCATACCCCGACTGCATACCAAAATTCAAACTAACATAACTTTATGCTCCGAACTCCGATTTACGCACCGTTAGTGGCGTTGGAAAGATCTCTTCACATAATTTAACTCCAAAGTGCAAAACATAGTAAAAACCAGCATTAAAATTTAATATTTTTAGATCAATCAATTTTAGTAAGCACATAAATTTTTCGGGTGTTACATTTTGTTGAGATTGTTTTGTTCCATGTTCATGTTGATTTTTATGAATACATATGGTTCATGTGCTCCTACTAAAATTAGTGAATGATTTGTTACCAGTTTTGTGATGGAAGATGGCTATCTTAATATTTCATGTGCAACCATCATGTCTTGAAGCCAATCCACATATTTGGAAAGGTGTATGATGAATATGATGACGTTGACTCTTCTTATCATTGTCCCCTCTTCAGAGGGTTGCGTTAGGAAGGGCATCTGGTGTAAAAACTTGCCACTATGTTTCTTCATATGGAATTTGAACCATTTTGATTCCGATAAGAGTCAAAAGCTGTATATGATCCACACCGCCGACCCCAGATAGGTGGGATAAGGTGTATGATGATGGTGATGATGATGATGATAGCGTGGTTCATATAGCGTGGTTCATTATCTAAACCTGATTTTATATTGATGGTGTGCTGTCTCAATTAAATTTATCCTTGTGATACCATTACAGATTAATGCTTTCAGCTTGTCGTTAACCTGCTTTTTCTTTGTGTTAGGTGATTATTATTGTTTGATTTGAGTCCTAGCAGTAAAGATGGGTGAGCGAAAGGTTTTAAACAAGTATTATCCTCCTGACTTTGATCCGGCAAAAATTCCACGCGGCCGACAGCTGAAAAATCAGCTAATTAAGATACGTAAGGTGCAATACATGCGGGAACTACATCTACAAGGGTACAAAATTCAATTCTCGGAAGGAGGATGTAATTGGGGAGGTTTGTTTCTTTGCTTATGATATTTTTCTATGCTGTCTCTTTTGAACTTTCTTGTGTAGTTCAGTTTTCACCTCTTAATATTATGGAGATTAATTTCTTGTTTAGTTTTGAGGTATTCAGACATATTTGGGGATCCAAATATTCAGATTTTATTTTAAATGTACGAGATGCTCTGCGGAGTTTACTATGAAGACAGATCCACAAAACTCTGATTATGTGGTCGAGTCTGGTGCTATCCGGAACTTTGAGCCTTGGCGTGCAGAGGATGAAGTATACAATCTATCATTATTTTCTTGTTTTTTGGAGTATTTTGTACTATATTTCTCAACTAACTTCCATTTTCTTATAAATGTTTCTTAGGAAACTGGCAACGAAAAGAGGAAAAGGGATGCCGAAGAAATGGGAGATGTCATGAGCTCTCTAGAGAACAGAACTTTAGAATCAAAAAGGGAGATGGACATCCTTGCAGCACTTGACGAGATGAAATCAATGAAGGTATGATATGGTTACCTTTTTTCTGGGTAAAGCGGGTGCGTTTGGAAGATGAACAATGAAAAATCGTCAAGGTGAAAGAAATATAAAAACTTTGTAAAAAATGAAATATGTTTGAATAATTTAAAATAAACACACCCTAAAAGTACGTTTCAGGCCTGAAAAATTTTTACACTAAAAGTTTTTGTACTTCTTTCATCTTGACGATTTTTTATTTTTCAGCTTCCAAACGCCTTTGTTTGTAGTGGTGTCTCAACTTCTAGGTAATATCTTGTTTTTTATGTCTTATAGTCAAGACATGCCTCCATCAGCGTTGACACGATGTTGGAGGCATTGCAACGTACAGCAGCAGAAAAGGCATAAGAGTGCTTTGACATGGTATATCCATGGTCTAGAATTTTTTTCTGAAATACTGTATCTGAAAGTTGCATATTATTCACAGGAAAAGAGATTAGAAGAGGAAGATGAGGCAATCATTAAGTTCGTTGTTTTTCATGTAAGATATGCCCTTATGACATTTCACGTAAAAAAAATAATGAAAGATTTTCTTTGACATGTATGATGCAGAACTCTGACAATTTCATTCGCCGCATTTCTGACGATGAAGAAGATGATCAGGAGGAAAATATTGTCGAACAATCTGGAGATATTTTGAAAACTGAAACCAAGGTATAGTATGTGCATAATTGTTTCTTGTTGGGCTTTATATATTATAGATAAATTTAAAGGCCACACTAAAAGATCATGTGAATTATTATCCTCCATTTATGGTTGGGAGGATGTTAATTAAAGATTTACCTACATCTGATCGGAATGTTTTTTTTTCCTTTTTTATCACAGTATATATAGGTCTGGTGAACCAACATGATTTATCTGCATGTTACGAGTGATTTTACTTTTTTAATAAACTGTTCCATCATACTCATAACCACCTTTAAGACATAGTTTAGAAAATCACTTTTTGTCACCATTTCCTTGGCATCTGCTGAATTAAGTTCTTTAGGTTGTATTTGTGTATTTATTGGCCAGCTGAAATTATAGTCTTGGAATCTGGCATGTGTGCATTTTGTAAATATTAAGATTAATTTTCTATTTCTATTTGCTGGAAGAGGCGAAGACTTGATGAAGATATCTCTGGCAGAGCGACGGATCCAACTGACTATTTATCAAAGCACAATATTTCTGAACATAAAAGTAAGAAGAAGTCTCTACTTTCTAGTTTGAGCATGAGCACTTTATATTTCACACATTCGATATAGATGTGTTTATACTTTTCGAGTATGAGACCTTTATATATCACACTTTTGAAGTATAGCGTTGTTGTAAATTTTGTTTTGGCTAGGAGAGACAGTTCCTTTTGTTTCTTATTTTTTGATGAGAACGAAGTGCATTTCAATTTCTATCTGAGGTGTAGTGTTTATGATCTTCCATTCTTTCTTCAGGATGAGAAAAGCACATGTATCTATTTGTTCTGTGTGGTTCTGCTAAAGATTCAGCTTTGGACCAAACCAAATTCTAGTGTTTGATGCTATATTATTAACTAGCTCGCCTAGGATGCTTTTTAAACTTCACCAGTAAGGATGGCATATGCAGCCTGTGTGGTTTTAAATGACCACTCACTTGAACAAGTTTTTTGCTATAATTCTTTTGTCAAATGCGAGTACTTCTTTCATTATATATAAGGAATATATTGTGGAAAGAAGGAAAGCATCCATGTTCTTAATTTCAGTTTTCTACATTGGGATAAGGTGATGATGGGATTGACACATATGTTGTCGGCCTCGATTAATATGGACTTATTCGGTTTGGCCTGAATAAATGTTGACCTAGTGGAATTTTAGCTTTTGATAAGAGTGTCTTATTTTTCAGTAGTCCTTCAATCTGAGATCAACCTGTCTTGTGCATAGTGTCTAGTTTGTTTTTATTTTGTGCATAAGAAAGAACTTAAATGTTTGACTCGTATATGAAGCATTGTTCGTCTTATCAATTGTATAGCTTTTTAGGTTAAATAGTTTTCATGGTAAAGAATGTGTACATTTTTTGAAATAAGGAAGAAGTAAAAGAGAGAAGAGTTAGAAGCAATTAGAATCATGAGATAAATCGGTGAAAAGGCAATTTAAAATAAAGATAATGCATATTGCATGATGATAAATGCAAGCCTACTGGCATTGAATATTACACACTAACGTTTGAAATGCAGGTGGCACTGACAAACATGCTGTCAACTGGGGCTGTTTGGGGCGTAATTACAATGTAGCATCCAGGTTTTTTCCACTTTCAGCTGAAACACCTCAGGAAAGTGAAAAAACACCTAAATGCTACAGTGGAAGTTAAAAATCCAGCCTGGATATTCCGGTTTTTTCATGCCCCAAACGGCCCATAAGTGATGCTGCTTATTCTGGACGATTCTCCATATTTGTCACAAAAAGTAGTATTGACATTGTATTATCGAGTAAAAACTGGGTAAATAGGTCATAAGAATTGGTTTTTGCCACCATCTTAAGATGTCTATGATATATGTTTACTCAATGGAAGAGGTCAAAATATTCCTTGTGTCCTGCCTACATGAAAAGTTATACGCCATAATGTCTGAAAATATGTAAAACTTTATTTGGCACTCCCTTTATAAGCTTATAATAGTGAGGTTTATAACATCAAACAGTTGCTGTTTTTGGTAAGTTATAACATTGAACAGTTTAAATATCAAATTGTCATACATAGGCTATGCAACTATATAAGAATGTTTTTAGATGAACATCACAAATTTTTTATTTTCTAGTTAAGGGGAAATTACCAGAAAATATTTACTTAAATAATAATTTAACGATAAGGAAAGAGAAAATCTTCTTTCATGAACTGGTCATCTGACATGCCACACGCAGGTGCCAGCGTGGCCATTTTTTCCCCAGTTAAACCAAAAACATCACTAAAAATGGTGCCTTCCTGGCATTCAATTTATCTATTCTCACGGAAGGCGCCATTAGAATGGTCTTATAGTGCCTAATGTAGTGTTGTGCACCCTAGGAGGATGCACAAAAACCGGCGGCAAAGGGGTAGGGAAGGGGATGAGAGTAGAGAAGGAGGTGAGAAACTAGGAATTCATTCATCAATACCCTAAACAAGATAAGTCGTCTCCTACATATAGGCGCAAAGCCTAAAGCTGATGGGCCTGATGGGCCTTAATATGCAAATAAGTAAATAGCCTATTCCTATTGCAGTGGCCCACATGACCTAATGGAAATAAGTAAGTAGCAAGCAATTCGCCTAATACTAAGGGGCGTAACATTCCACCACGCTCCGCTACGGCCTTGACCTCAAGGCGAAAAAGTAGGAAAATGAGTAAAGAAGTCGTCTTCCAACTCCCATGTGGCATCGTCCAAAGATTGATCTTGTCATGCAACTAGCACCTCATTCACCAAGCGTCCAAAACGATGAACCCGGCGGCGATCCAAAATATACGCAAGAAGGACAGGAGGATCCTCCGGCAAGAGCAACGGTGCAGGCACCCCACTAGTAAGGCGAGAAGGATCCCCCACAAAGCGCCGCAGACGGGACACATGAAAAACCGGATGAACCTGTGAAGTGGGTGGCAACTGCAGACGATAAGTAACCGGCCCAATACGCTCCAATATCGGATAAGGCCCATGGAACCGGTGTGCCAATTTGGTAGAAGCAACAGCTGCCAAGGAATGCTGTCGATGAGGCAAGAGGTTAACATAAACCAAATCCCCAACTGCATACTCCCAATCCATATGAGAGCGGTCATACACCTGCTTCATCCGATTCTGAGCAGTCGCAAGGTTAGCCTCGAGTTGACGCAAGACCTCATCGCGCGTCTGAAGTGCATAGTCTACCTCACCCACCGAAGAGCTGAAAGGTAAATAACGGATCACCGTAGGCGGAGGCCGGCCATTAACCACTTCGAAGGGGGTGAAGCCGGTAGAGGTGTGATAAGTAGTATTATAGGACCATTCAGCCCAGGGAAGAAGTTGGAGCCACCGACGAGGCTCCTCGCCAACAAAACAGCGCAGGTACTGTTCCAGACAACGGTTGACCACATCCGTTTGTCCATCACTCTGGGGATGATAGGCGGTACTCATGTGCAATTTAGTATCCTGTAATGCAAAGAACTCCCACCAGAAAAGAGAAATAAATATTTTATCCCTATCGGACACAATCGTCCGAGGCATGCCGTGCAACTTGGCCACTTCGCGCACATAAAGTTTAGCAACAGCCTTCGCCGTATAAGGATGACCAAGGGCGCAAAAATGAGCATATTTAGATAGATGATCAACTACCACAAGAATAACTGATTTTCCTTGGACCGCAGGTAGAGCCTCAATAAAGTCCATGGAAACATCCTCCCATATGCAATTAGGAATAGGGAGGGGTTGCAGAAGACCCGCAGGAGTAGTAGTGGAGGCCTTCGCGCGCTGGCACGCATCACAAGCAGCCACATAAGAATGAACTTCCTTTTTGTTTCTCCGCCAAAGAAAATTCTGACTCACACGCTTGTAGGTGCGGAAGGACCCTTCATGACCAGCACTAGGGGTGTCATGAAAGAAGGAAATAATATTCTGCCGTAGTATCGGACTCGGGGGAACCCAGAGGCGCTGCTTCCAGAAGATATAACTATCCTGCAAAACAAAAGAGGGTAAGCATGTCGGGTCAGCCTGGAGGCGCTGTAAGATGTCCGTGGCCTCAGGTATGTCCTGGTAAGTCTGCAACAAGTCAGTCATGAAGGGAAAGTTTGGGACAGAGAGGCCCAATAGGGACACCTCCGCGTTGCGCCGAGATAGAGCGTCGGCCATGGTATTCTCAGACCCCCGTTTATAAACCAGATCATAATCGTAGCCCATGAGCTTTGTGACTCAATGTTGCTAGGCTGGAGTGGAGATCCGCCTGGTCATGAAAATACTTTAGGGGCTGGTGGTCTGTCCGAATAGTGAAATGCCGGCCCAATAGATAGGGGCGCCATTTTGTCACGGCGTGCACAATAGCGAGCATTTCCCTTTTGTAGGCCGACAAACGGAGAGAGCGCCCCGATAAGGCCTTACTAAAGAAAGCAATGGGCCGGTCAGCCTGCAGAAGGACAGCGCCCAACCCACTATCGGAAGCATCCGTTTCCACCACAAATGGCTGAGAGAAATCCGGAAGGCTAAGACTGGGGTGGATGACATCGCCTGCTTTAGAGAGTCGAAGGCCTCTTGGGCGTCAGTACTCCAAACGAAGGCGCCGGTCTTTAACAAAGCAGTAAGAGGGGGGGCCAGAGTACCGTAATGGGCAATGAAGCGCCTGTAATAGCCCGTCAGCCCAAGAAAACCTCGTAAGGCCTTCGGGGATGTAGGCGTGGGCCAGTCGAGCATAGCGGCCACTTTGGCCGGATCTGTAGAGACTCCATGTTCCGCAATAATATGGCCCAAATAATCAATCTGAGTTTGGCCAAAAGAACATTTGGACCATTTCAACAAAAGAGAGCGCCCGACCAAGAGATCAAAGACAGTCCGCAGATGGCCAATGTGATCCTCCCAGGTAGCGCTATAGATTAATATGTCATCGAAGAACTAATATGAACTTGCGCAAGAAAGGCCGAAAAATATCGTTCATTAGACTTTGGAAGGTGGCTGGCGCATTAGTCAACCCGAAGGGCATCACAAGAAACTCATAATGACCGTCATATGTACGAAAAGCAGTCTTATGAATATCCGCTGGGTGCATCCGTATCTGATGATAGCCGGAATGTAAATCAAGTTTAGAGAAATATTTCGCACCTGATAACTCATCGAGAAGCTCCTCAATAACGGGAATAGGATACTTGTACTTCAATGTAATAGCATTTAAAGCACGATAATCGACGCAGAACTGCCATGTCCCATCCTTCTTCCGAACCAACAAAACGGGAGAAGAATAGGAGCTGGAGCTGGGACGAATAATACCGGTTGCCAGCATGTCAGCCACCAAACGCTCGATCTCAGCCTTTTGCACATAGGGGTAACGGTAGGGCCGCACATTAGCTGGGCTCGGCCAAGGAAGTATGGGAATCTGATGGTCGTGCCCACGCGTAGGAGGTAGTCCGGTTGGCTCTCCAAAGAGGGACCCATAGTCGGTCAAGAGAGCAGTCAAGTCGGCCAGAAGGGTTGGCAGGGTCGAGTCAGATATAGACATAAGTTGCAGCAAAAACCCATTGGCCGAGTGCCGAAAGATGGACCCCACAACCTGGGCCGACTGGAGAGTACCGGGAATGGACCCTTGTAAACGAACCTGCTGATCAGCCACCCCAATGGACATGACTAAATCTTTAAAATTCCAGACCACGTCCCCAAGCTCTTGGAGCCATTGGACCCCCAATACAATATCAGCTCCTTTTGTGGGTAGAAGATGGAGATCTACTACGAAGTCATACCCTTGAATATGCAAGGATACGCGGGGGCATAGGCCCTGCGCATGTGTGTGCCGTCACCAATAAGAACGTCAAAAGCACATGCCTGAGCAATATGACATCCCATGCGCTGCACCACCCTATCATTAATAAAATTGTGGGTACTCCCACTATCAATCAAAATAGCAACTGGCTGGCGCTTTAACTGACCTTGCACGCGCATAGTGTGAGGCGTGTATGTTCCTGAGAAAGCATGAAATGAGATCTCAGCCGTCGAATCGACATAAGCGTCCCCGACCGGTTGATCAATAAGATCGTCCCCCTCAGGACAGGACTCCTCCAAGATGAAAGCGGTAGGGGGCGTGCGACAGCGATGTCCGGGAACGTACCGCTCATCACAGTTGAAACAGAGGCCTTTGGCCCTTTTTTCGTCCATCTGGGCCTGGGATAACCTGCGAATAGGGGAAGGCAAGGTGGCTCCTGCTGGTGGTCCAGGCCTAGAGCTGGTGACGGCCCCAATAGGAGGAACTGGCCTCGGGGCCGGTAATCCAGGAGAAGACCGAAAGGGGGGTCGAACCACACGCCGTTGCCGGTTCAACCGTTCTTCCGCAACTCGAGCATACCCAATGATATCTTTCATAGATTTAGGCCGAAACTGCCGGATTTCATCTGCAATGTCAGTCCGCAAGCCATGCATGAAGGCCCCCACTAATGCCGCCTGGTCCCAATTAGGTAGCCGATTATCTATGCGCATAAATTCCCGATGGTAAGCGCGCACCGAGGATGTTTGACGGAGAGATGCTAGCAATTCATTAAAATCAGCATAATCGTTTGGCCCGAATTGTACGCATAACTCATTCACAAAATCAGCCCATGTCGGATGAAACATATCCCTCTCGAAATATTGGAACCAGACTAAGGCATCGCCCGACAGATGGAAGGCTGCGATGCGCAGTTTATCAACTTCCGACTGAGTGCCATGATACTCAAAGAATTTATTTGCCTGATATATCCAATCAATAGGGCTATCTTCCCCACTATACTTAGGAAATTGAAGTCGGGCCAATCGAGGCTTAGCAGAGGCCCGTCCGAATGGATCCTGAGACGGGGCCTGAGACATACCTGGCAGAAAGTTGGAGAAGCCAGTAAGAGTTGGTCGTCCAAGTAATGGCCCATAGGGCGGCACACCTCCCTGCGACTGCTGATGTGGTCGGTCAGTATGATGAGGAAAGGCATGCAGATGAGTGCCAGCTGCCCCTGGTGGCAAGATATTAGTCGAACCAAAGGAGCCAAACATAGTTGAAGACTGAAAGGCGTGGCCTTGGGGATATGGAGATCCCTGTGCAGCACCAGCGGTGTGCTTGTGGGGCAAGGGAGAGCCCTGGGCTGCACCAGCGGCCTGGCCCTGCGACCTAGGTTCTTGTTGAGAGAACCCATGCGGCGGAGGGGACGAGTGTCCAGAGAACGACGGGGTCTGCAGAGGAGGCCCTTGAGCCGCAGTGGAGGAAGACCCTTGCAGGCCGGTGGTCTGTTGATGCTCTAGCCCAGATGTGGGCGGGGGTTGCGACGCTGATAACCTCTCCAACATAGCCTGCTGCGAGATCTGCATGGATTGCATCATTGCCATCATGTCTGTCATGGTCTTAAGGAAGGCCGGATCCATGACTGCAACAGGTGCGGCCTGGCCAGTGGGCGCATCCTCGTCAGATTGGATCGATGGACCTTCTGGATTGTCCATAGCCTTCTTCCGAGCCATAGCATCGGAAGCCAGGAGTCGATCACTCTGATACCAGTGTTGTGCACCCTAGGAGGATGCACAGAAACCGGTGGCAAAGGGGTAGGGAAGGGAACGAGAGTAGAGAAGAATGAGGTGAGAAACTAGGAATTCATTCATCAATACCCTAAACAAGATAAGTCGTCTCCTACATATAGGCGCAGAGCCTAAAGCTGATGGGCCTTAATATGCAAATAAGTAAATAGTCTATTCCTATTGCAGTGGCCCACATGGCCTAATGGAAATAAGTAAATAGCAAGCAATTAGCCTAATACTAAGGGGCATAACATGTAGCACTATAAGAATGTCGTTTAGAATAACGTCTTCTTGTGCCTTGAACAAACAATGTGATGACAGGATAGGTGTTTTCTGAGTAATTGCAGCGTGACTAAGCGACGGAATTTTATCGTTGCTAAAAGTGGTATAACAACAGACTAGTATTTTTAGTGACTGATTTTGCCGTTGCTAAAGGTTTTTTTTTCTCATACTTTTAGTCTGGTCCGGATAAGTGTACACCAAAGGCTTTGTTTAGTATGACGTCTTCTAAAGGCATCATTTAAAATGACAACTTTTTTTGCCTTCATTGACAGTTCCTTGTGTAGGAGGGCAAGAAAAGTGGCCACGCAGGTGCCAGCTGGCATATCAAATGACCGATTTGGGAAATAAGATTTTCTCTTTCCTCATTGGTAAATATTTATTTAAATAAAGATTTTTCAGTAATTTTCCCTCTAGTTAATTAGCTGACATTTTGGTAATATAAAATTTTAGTATTCAAATATCGTGAACATGAGATTGCTAAATATTTGTGTGATATGTCGTTAATCTTGCATATATTCAGCTCAAATTGTTATTAGATATCACTACAACAAATTGGTTTTTAACGGCGGATTTTTTTGTGACAGAAAAAAATTCATTGATAATATCTATAATTGGCGACAGAAATAAATCTGTCGTAAAGAAACGAGAGTAACGGCGGATTGGTTTCGTCGGATGTGTATCCGTCGGTATTTATATTTATTACGACGGATATTTTCGGTGGAAAAATATCCGTTGGTAAAAAGATGTTAATTTCGACAGATTTGTCTGCGGTAAAAATTCTGTCGGAAAAAAACCATATTTTTTTAACCTGCTGTATCTTATTTGGTCAATCGACCCAATCTCACCGGAGGAAGAGGATATTCCTCAATCTCCTCTCTCAATCCCGTATTGATTAATCCGGCAAGGCAGTCGATGACGGGGCTTCGTCGAAGTCTGCCTTGAAGAAGTAGAAGACGTGATCCTCCCCCTCCATCTCCACCACCTCCGCTGCCCTTCCCAATCTGTTCAAGGTCGGTCTATGGCACCCTATTGGCTAAGGAAGTCATTCTTCCCTCTTCTACTACCCGCCTCCCTCAACCCATTTGTTGCTGACATTTCCCCCCTTTTCTAATGCTGACTGATTGAGGTAGATGAGGCCGCGACGACTCTAAACGCTTTTAGGAGGCGAGTAGGGTTCTAAACGGGCGCCGGTGATTTGCAGGACTTCCTCCGGCCACCCAGCCCGCCTCTTGGCTATCTGACCCAATGGTGGCCTCCGGATTTTGTGTTTACTTGATGATTTTTTGTTATGGCACGGTTGCTGTTCGACAAAATGCTTGAGAGGGAACTTGGTGTGTTGCTTTTTGTTGGAGTGTGTTTGGATCTATCTCCTTATGACTGAATATTGTATTTGGATCTATATGCTGAAATTTGTATTTGGATCTCTTGGTGGTGGAGTTACAGGAGGTAATTTGGTTGGTGCTTTAATTCTGCATTGAAAAACACTATGGAGTTGCTGAGTGATTTGATATGGTAATTTTTGGTATTTGAAGGTTTGTGGCAGGACTGAATAATATATCTGCAGAGGAAGAATTAAAGTTCAGCACCAAGAACATAGAAACAAATTTCAGCAACTACTCCGTCTGGCATAATCGCAGGTATCATGTGTTTGGTATTGTTCGCTAATGTTACATCTCTATACTTTGGTGTATGTTGGTGACCTCCATGAGATTTAAAAAAAGTTTTGGTTGACCATGAAAATTAAATCTCTCAATCTTGTGGAAATCTCTCTTTTTATGAACTTTTAAAAAGGACATCTGTTATTAGGTGGTAGCAGCCTTGTTGAGACATGCATTTCAGAAATTGCACATCCTTGATGTGCTACTTGTCTGTCTGAGCTAGATATCACAGACACAGCCTAACTGTAATGTCTCCTAAAAACATTGGTTGCTCCAAAATGTTCAGAGTTCAAAAAGCATTGTATACTTCAGAACAGCAATAAGTAACTTACTTAGCTCAGGAACTTACACTAACTACGTCCCATTAAATATAAGGTTAAGGCAACCTTCATGCAACAACAAAAACAAACTCTGCGTTATATGCATTCAGACATATTCAGTGAGAAATGTGGTGCTAAAATATGGTGGATGAGAGGCATAAGCTAAATAACAAAGTTAAAAATATAGTAAAAATAATTATATTCATCATAAAAAACATAAAATGGGAAATAGGTTCTTGAATTTATGCTAAAAGGGAACTACTGAACTACCATGTGAAAATGGGACCAAATTTATTTGGCTACTGTCGGGAGACAAACTTATCCTCCCAACTTGGTCCCACCTTCATGCAAGGAGTATGCACAATTCTCCCATGGCAGATTCAGCAGATGTAGTAGATATAAATTATCAGCTACAGAAAAAATGTAGAATTCTTGCTAACCACCCTTACTCCATCCCCACTGCTGGAACGTGGGTCAATGTATGAAGCACTACAACAGGGGCCCGTTAGGTGATATGAGCTTCATGGACTTTTATGTTTTGTTAGTATTAACATATTATAGTTGTTGAATATTTGACAGGGGTATTAATTCTTTCGGTGTTGTATAAGTTTCTTAAGTTTTTTTTTTGGTACAAAGGTTCGCAAATTGTTAGTGTTTGCCGTTTTATACTTTTAAATTTAGGGACAATTTTAAACAATGTCAGGATTCTTTCATGCCAAATTGTGATGTATTTATCTTTCTTCTTTTGGTTTTGAGATTCTTTTTTTACTTCTATGTGCAAAACTGGTCTCTAATTCTGCCAATGTTTCTATCATTAAAGGCCAAATTTGTACGTTCATTTTTCATTAGTACCAACAAGGCAGAATTTTGGTTAAAATGATAATAATGTACTGAATTATTTAGATTGACTGACTTTGAACGGAATTATGAACAAATCTATCATGATGCTAAATGACGTGACTTTTCTATATTCGAAATGAATGGACCACTTAAACTTAAATCTTACTATGATATAGATTTGATAAGTTTTTTCTCAGCATTTATAGGATGAATTAATTTTTTTTTGTTGGTGTATAAACATACCTTTTCATTTAATTTATTCGTCAGGCGGGTATAATAATGTATTTGCCAAACACTGATGCTCGGCAAAGGAAGGAGATAACAGATGAGTTCTTCCATTATAGGCATTTGACACAAAGTCAATTGTGGGATGAATATTCTGCTTTTGAGCATCGGGCAAAGATTGAGGTATGAAGTAAAGGAAGGGAGTCCTGTCCTTCAAGAACCGTACCATCACATTATATGTGTGGTAAAAATTAGATCTTATATGTCTGATCTTTCCCCTTATACATGACTATGTGAAAAGATATTTGTTCAACATCTACATGGAAGGCTTAATGTTGGTATTACGTGGTTTTATTGTATAATTCTTTCTTCGATCTATTAATGATAATGGGAATAATTAAGCTCCTCATTGCCCTCAAAGTGAATGTGAAGAACAGCTTGTAATATTGGAATCAACTGGATGGCTTTTGTTTTATATAATTAAGTGGATTAGAGTGCCTCTTCTGCTCTTTGTTGAGTGGATGTGCTTCAATGATGCAGGTGCCTAAGGACAAGGAGGAACTTGCAGCACTCCAGGCAAGGATGAGGAAGCGTTTCCCTGTGGATGGTTACAATAAGATGCGCAAGGAATTAGATCCCTACAGGATACTTTCAAATGGGATGATAGAGAAGTTGTTTCCAATGCCGGAAACCAGTTGAAGATTTTCAACAGTCATTATATGTTTCTTTTATCAAAGGTACCTTATTCTCTTCTTAGTTTTATCATTTTTTATTTCCCGATTGTTCCTGTGTATCAAGGAAACATTTTATTCTTTGGAGACAAAAAGGCAGAAATAATATACCGAAAGGCTTGTATTTTCAGATATGGGAGTTGAAAGTCTTGTCTGTTGTATCTGTTGAAGTTTACATTTTATATGTCCATCTTGGCATGGAAAATTTGTTAGTTAGCTAGCTGCGGCTTATCTATGCATGTCATGAGATGAAGAGTTATTGTGATGGGCTGAAGTAGACCAACAGATCTACAATAAGGGGATAAGTTGTAGGCGAAAAGGGAGAGAAGTAGCATTATTGTTTAGATTTGTATGACGTATTAAAATTCTGGGAACAGAGACTAACATCCATGGATTTAATTTCAGGATATAATGGAGTGGATAGACTGCTTATGGTTTTGCATTTTTGGACCACATGGCCTTGAAGTTTTGGGTTGGTTCTATAAGTGATGATGCTTCCTGTGTGAGCCTAGATGCCTTGCTGATGTACAATTTATCAAAATGTATGTACGTAGAAGCAGAGAAAAGAACTCTTCTATAGTCATGTTTTTTTTTTCTACTTCACTTTTCACTCATGTTAAAGTTATAATCTTTTGGCAACATTGTAAACTTATTTTTTATCAATACAAAATTTATTCTTATGGATCTTTTCTCATAGTGAAAATAGCTTTAATTGGCCGCAAGAAGGCCACAAGTTTTTTTTAATTTCTCAGCATTATATTAGTGACGGAAACAAACTATATAAATAATGTATGAGGATATCTTTTTCATTTATGAATAATGATTGTGATCCATATTTAGCATAGCAGCAGCATAAAGCTGCTGTTTTTCTATTTTTTCAAAGTCTGTATCGACAGATAAATTCTGTCACCAATGCCCTAAAACCGTCGCAATAGATATTTAATGGAGTCTAGAGTCCGTGATAAAAACCGTCGCTTATATCCACTTGCGACAGATACAAATCCGTCGGAAACACTGTCAGTAAAGATATTAGCGACAGATTGCCATTTTTCCGTCGAAATGTCATTAGCGGCGCCACTGACTTTTAGCGACAGTTTCTACCGTCGTTAAAAGCCAAATTTGTTGCTATGCATAAATTTACTTATTGTAATTTTTTCTTAATTTTCTTACAGATGACATAGCTGGTGCACAGAAACCCAAGTCAATTCTCAAATCCCCATTTTTGATTGTTAAAGTCCTGAAGAAAGACTCGACATTGGTTGAAAGCCATCAAGCAAGAGATGAGAAGAAAAAAGATGTTGGGATTTCCTATAAAATAAGAGGGCAAAATACAACCAACCGGTTTGACGAATAACTCCACGAAATACCCGAAAGAGAAAGACTATGTCGCCCCAAAATTCCCTGCCTTGTCGGAGTGCTGAAGACATTTTTTTTTCATGAGTATTTTTGAGGCCAGAAACCCCGAGACATGACGAATACTCGATCATCCTGTCTAATACATCACCATAAATAGATGTGTACTCGACATAACACAACTGAGTCTTTAAATAACATCATTAACACATATGAAATAAGAACTTAACAATCTTAAATTAATCCATAATACAAGTCATTTAAAATAACTAAAAATCGAAATCATTAAAATGCTCTGGCCAACATGCCAATAATATTAACACTAAATTTAAAATAATAAAGATAGCTTTATCTTCTACGACTGTCTTGAGTCTTCCATTATCTGCACTTGCCATAGCTATACTTTCTTCATGCCTGCATCAGAGGATGCATGAGTATTCCGAAGAAAAACCCAGTAGGATGCAAAAACCCACAAGAATAGAATATACAATATAGGACAAAGAATAGGGTTTGATATGAGACAGTTGAATAATCAAGAATATTTGAACTGAGCAACAAGAATTCCATTACAAGAGGAAATAACATCATCAGTGAAGACTCCTAAACATCCAAAGTGTAAGGAGAGAAATTACTATAATCCAAGACTCCGAACATCAACGGTTCCTGACTCTCAAGTATAGAGCAAGGACGATAAATTATACGACTCCAAATAAATACCGGTGTAAGGAGAGAATGGTCAAAATACCAAAGGCTCCAGGCATCCATAGTGCAAGAAGTTACAATTTTTGCTCGCTGAATAACCACCATGTGGCTACTTACCAGAACATCCTAGAGGTTCTCCCTTCGGAACCCGGCCATGCATATAGGCATGCTGGCCCCATCTGTGCTTACCGGCACAATGAGCGGAGACTGCAGACCTTCCGTAATATCATGCAGCCTAAACGTACCTATTTGCCTCCCTTCGGGCAATGAGGAATCAAAATTCCATAAATATCGGAGGTCACGCTGGACCTAGCAATGGCTCGTGAACATACAATGATTCCACCTCAGAGAGATCCTTGTAAAATCTTTGGTGGAGAAACAATGCAATATATATCTGAGAAATCTTTTGCAGGGCAGAGGTTACAATACACTGAGATTCAAGGTATCTTTTACCAACGATTGACTCACCAAAAGAGTACTAATGAGATTTTCATATCTCGATCAGCAAACGGCTTGTAAAAGAGTATCAATGAGATCTTAATATCTCTATCAACATGAGACTCAGGAAAGGAATACAATAGAGATTTCAACAACGACCATGTTACGCATGCATAGCCCTAGATAAGACTCATGGAGAAAGACTTGATCAAGAATTGCCTTTCAAGACTCCAAGAAAACTCAAGTTAGATCATGAAGAATATCAAGTTCCGGTTTTAAAGAAGACTTGACTCAAACAGACTCAATAACAGGTCAACTGCAGTTTCTCAAACGAATGGAAGTGCATCGGTCAAATATCTGACGAAAAGATTGTGACCTAGACAGATTTTGTTGAAACTCAACTTGGTCATAACAATACTGATCCAAACTTCAAGGTTTAAATGTTTGGTCAAAGAGAAATAGATGGTTCGGTTTCCAATTGGAAACATGAATCGAGTCAATATCACCAGTGGAACACATAAGACTTGATGAACGCCAAGCCACTCACCATTAGCCTGTGATACTATAGTATTATACTTAGTCCATCCTACTGTAATATTTACTTAAAGTCTTGTATAATACATATAAAGTTCTTAGTATACTTATTATAGCATAGGCTATAGCTTTGATAAAGTTTTTCCAACCTTCACCATAATTATAGTGTTCTATTTTTACATATAAGTCAAATTCCGACCCTTACCAACGTCAAAAAAGAAGGAATTGGACTCTGAAAATTTTATTGTGATTAGTCCTATGTGTCTAGATTACAACCCAACAAATGGTTATGATTTTTATATAATTAGTTACAAATATTTTAATGAAGGTCGTCAGTGCAGAAACAGTTCTGGCCGAGACCCTTAATCATAGTTCTAATCAAATTATGAGTGCGTTTATCCCATAATCCATTCACTAATACATAGTATACTTGAATATCTTCCATATCATTCCAGAACTTTATTAGGTCTGATATGTCATAGTATTTATAAGGATTGGGGTGTACTTTCATTATCTTAATTCATCTCAAACACATACCCCTTTTTCTAGTTGAATTAGGCAAACTGGACAACTAATTAAGGACGTATCAACGCACAAGATCACAGAACTGACTTGACACAAATGCTCCATCGAACAACCAGTAGGTTCATGACACTAATTTATAAAGTATATTCTAGTAATAATCCCCTTTAGTTCCCATTAATGAACATCATCAACTATTAAAGACTTATATTGAGGAAGTTGCCATAATTCCATGATGAACTAGGACAATAAAATTTGGACAGAAATGTCAGAGACCAAAAGAACACAAGGAAGCTTCAAATAGGACTCCAAACAATTCAAGCTTCCCATCATTGGGCTAGCATGTGTAACAATTAGGAATTGGAACATCAAGGTTCACACGATTGAGCGACAACACGTAATAGCTGGATAATTCAAAAGATTGATACTTAGCTATTGACTCTCATGAATATTCGCAATCATCATTCAATATATTGACACAAGAAGCACTTGAACAAGGTATGAGATTCAAATCCAAGAGTGTGGGAAAAATCATCCTACTTGGTCCAAACGTAGTATCTTCTTGCTTCCTCGCGAAGGCTTTTTATTCCTCTACACGATGCCGCCCTTTAGTGCTTCGATCGTTGACTCTTGAGATGAAGGAAAAAGGTGTAAATCTTTTTGGAACAAAAGAGAAGGAGAAGGAGAAAGTCTTGGGACATTCACAAAGGAATTTGGCTTGAAAAATACCAGCCAGCCCTCTCTCTTGTGCTTATATAGACCCAAAACCTACTACAACTAGGATATCTCCAAATCAACACTCCTTCCTAATCCGAACTCTCACTACCAATTAAAATCTCCCCCTCATTAGTAAGGGACGTTCAGCCATGTTAATCCATTAGGTTGTTAAGATTTTATGGTATTTTATTAAGAAACTAATCCTATTCAAGTCCATCTCCTACTATAACTAAGAAATTGCCAACTCTTTCCTTGCTTCACTTGGACGTCCCAAACAATTGTTTGCCTACTTTTGATTGGCTGATGTTGATCTCCAATTTGGTATGGACGTTCAATACATTGGTTTCCTCCATTAATTAGGTTTTTAAATCTCTAATAAGATTCGTTCCTTATCTTAATCCTAGCACACTGTCATACGCATAACAGTCCACTTCCGACTCTTCCCACAGTCAGTAAAGTTTGACTTAGGGTCCATTTGTTTTGTCTGATTAAGAGCTGAAATGAATAAGTCACTCATAAGTTGGCCATAAGCCGCCTTATCAGCGTATTTGTTTAGCGGGCTGAATAACGGGCTGAATTCAGCTGGTGTATTAAAAGTCGATAGAAAATTCAAATGTGAAAATGGGTCGGAATGTCTGAATAAAACCCTCGATCTCCCGACCCCTCTTCTCCCCCGACGTCTCTCTTCTCTCAATCCTCTAAGCTCGGCCATGGCGATCTCTCCTCTCTCCCACCTTGATCTCCTCTTCACCACACCTCCCCTCCTCTCTATCTCTGCTTGATCTCAATCTCACCTCTCTTCCCCTATCAGCCATTTTCTGTCTCTGGTCCAGTGGAGATCGATGCACCATCCTAATGTTCCAGCGAGGCGACAAGATCAGAGAAGGCTTGGGCCCAAAAGCTCTAACCTTCCTCCACCTCCTTTAGCTGCAACGCACACCTGTTCCGGCCAGCCCCTTTCTTCCTGCCCACGCGAGTAAGACCTTGCCACAGGTATGTTGATATGTTGTTTTTGGAAGAGGTCTTGGCCCGGGCACCATTGCAGAGTGACGAGTGTCTGCTTCTGTTGGTTGAGAGAGAAACTGAGCATTTGCCCAGGGATGACAATACCAAGAGATTGAGGTATGGGCTTTCTGGATTTCTCAGCAAGGAAAGATGCTATAGATTGGATTGTCAAGGTGGTTTTTATATTATAGAACACTAGTATGGATTTCATTTTAGATGAAGCTAGTGTTGTAATAAGTGGTGTTCTTGTATCTTTAGCTTGGTTCAAATGATACAAGAAACAGGGTTCTGATGATCAGTTGAGTATATGATACTTGACATAAGATTTTGTTTTGTGTCATTTGTTATGAAAATTAAAGGATCTGTACTTTTTCTTCTAATGCATATGGTAGTGAATTAGCAACCATCGTCTACCTTTATATTTATAGTGTTGCAGTAATTGGTGTACTTGTATCTGTAGTTTGGTCGGGGTGCAATCCCAATAGTGCAAGGTTATTCTTTTCTTTTATTTTGCTTATATGTTGCTCTTATAGTTAAAAAATGAAGAATCTATATTTTACAGTTTCATATACTCTATGTATGTAAGTATAAACTTACAAAATTGGCATGCAACAAAAGCCATTTTATTTATTTGAACCTGGTGAAGTAGTGGGCATGCAATACTGCTTTTTAGTTTCATTAATCTAGTTGTGAATGTGTTTGCTAGGGCAGATGTTTGTACAACGTTATTTATTCTTTTCATGGTGTTCTATTGTATTAATCTAGTGCAGCTTTTTTTTATGGGACATAATTTTCCACTTCTTTAACATTCACGATCTAAAGAGTGGCCTAAGATGGTTTCTAGAAGTGGCTTTGTTGAGGTACATCTAAAGCAGAGCATATCCCCATTTTACATGTCAGTAAGGTTAGGCATATTGTGTGCTTGTCAAATTTTATGTCTTATAGTTTTGCAGGTTCCTTTTATCTGTTATCTATCATGTGGGTGTTACTCATCCACTGCACCTCATACTCTGATGAAGTGTATTTAAGTTCGCACATGTTTATGGTTCTGACAATTTTGCTTACATAGTGAGTGCATGATCAAGTATATGCTATTGACTTCATTTTTTCTACGCCGTCCTTCCTCTCTTTTGGAACATTAAAATAAGCTCTTAGTCAGATCTTATTGAAGCACATGCTGCATCTTTTGCTACATTTAAAGTGAGTACCGACCGGCTCCTCAACTTTTTTGCTTCTAGCCTTTGTAATGATTGCAAACTCAATTTGTGCAGCTATTTATGTATTGACAGATGATGATGTGTTTGTCTAGATTAACCAGGTACCTGGAAAGAAAATCCTTCTACTCTTATTTGTTTTGCTTCAAAGACCACTAATGCTAGGCAAATTACCTCAAAATTACATGTGATTGAACTTGGCGCTCAACCAGGTTGATCTTTGAGTACATGTACTCATTGCATATCCATCATTTTGGACCTCCTAATGAAGATTACATTCCATAATATTTACCGCATGTTGCCAAATCTTATTAGTACTCCTTTGGGTTTTTATGACCGGATGCTGATCTGATAGAAACTTTTGATGGGAAAATGTTCTTAGAAATTGTTATAACTGAGATAAAGAATTTTCTGACCAAAATGCAGGTTGGAGATATCTGTTTCCTAGCTTCTGAGTTGAAGTTATTGTAATGTTTTATACTTTCAATGTTGTATTATACTGATTGTAAACAGTGGTTAAATTTTTTTGCCTGCTGTAATGAATTTTCATGTATGGGTTCTTGTTCTTTGTGCTCCAAATTTTGGCTTCGATCATATAGTACATATATCTCGCCCTTGATATCTTTAATTTCTATGCTTTTGTTTTCCTTCTGCAGATGCTTAGAACATCATGTTTGTTTGTCTATAGGTTAATTTCTGCTACTCTGAAGCAGGTGAAAATAAACAGGCTCTTGTGAAACTTGTAGCTTGCGACAGGTATGTTCTTTCATGATTATTGCAACAGGTATATTTTTGACATTGTGTTGCATTAGTTATTTTTTTTGCTGCTATGTCCATGCACGTTGTGACTCTCTTTCATCTCATCCTGGTATCACTGAAAAACCATGCCTTACAAGGCTATGAGGGCTGAATAGGCATATCGAGAAGTTGGAATTGTATAGAGAGTGTCAGACAGGTTTAGTTTCATGTGGTCATCCATACTTAAACCTAGAAGTTTTGTGGAAGGAGCTATAACAATACTTTAGTTATTTAGTTTTATTGATAAACTTTCTATAATGATTGCTTGTGTCCTAATGAGGCCCTTTCTCTTGGTTGTATTTGAAAGTGTGCACAAAAGCTGTCATATAAAAGGCAGAAAGAGAAGGAGAAAGCAAAAAAAAAAATGAGAAGCACAAAAGGAAGAGGTAGGTTTCTGGAAAACTCTTCAGCCCTTTTTATATTAATGTGGTGACTGAGCAATTCTTGTTTGCTGATGTTCTTTAATTTGTGCTTATTTTGAATTTCAGAGAGAAAAGTCAAAGTCACAGTGATTCAGATGATGACAATGATTCAGTAAGCAAGGGGAGGAAAAAAGGTTTTGAGCATCCTTAAGAACATCTTTTATTGCAATTTTATCACCATCTTCTTATAGGAATTGTTCTTATATCTGTTGCTTTCTTGGCAGGGAATGAGGCTGCTAGTAATGTAGAAGATCAAGATGATGAGGATGAAAATTTTGACGAATTTCTGGAGGGAATGTTTCACTATTCGATAGTTCCTCATTTTCTTTAATCATTTTGGCTGTGGCTTCTTCAAGCAACCTGAATAACTCTTCAACTTTTCCGTTGGCGAGGCTTCTCTGTGTCTTAGCTCTTCATTCTCCTATATATGGTCTCATATAAGAAGTCTCAGATTCAACAAAAAAAACATATATATAAGAAGTTTGAAATCTGAATCTGAAAACAGAGTTTTATTTTTTTCATCTGAATCTGAAAAATTCAGATTCAGATTCAGATTGGAAAATTTCAGATATCTGGCTTTTCAGACTTTTCAGTGGACTTTTCAGATTCAGATTCAGACCAATCAAACGGACCCTTAGACTCTGAAATTTTTATTGGAGTTAGACCTATGAGTCTAGTTTCTAACCCCACTATATTTTTCCGATTTGATTAAAATTAGTTATGAATTATTTACTACAGACTGTTGACACAGAAATAGTACTGGCCGAACTTACAATTTTTAATCATACTTTACATATCGCGTTCCAAACTAGGAAACTACCATGAATTGCTCAATTCACTTGGACAACCATCCTAATGGGATGCCCATCTCTGATTGGTTGATAGGGATAGCCTTAATATTCTCCCTTAATCAAAATTTCTAGCCTTGATTAGGTTTTTCCGAAATCAACAACTTCCAGGCTCTCAATCTACCGTGCGATCAATCGCCTACTAATTTTATCAAAAAAATTTTCTTGGGTGTTACACAATATATTTGGTTCGAGGTGCTATATACATTGTCCTTGAAACAGATACGCCGCTTTTCGTGTATAGGCAATCACTGGCGTTCCGTTCCCGAGATACAACGAACCACACCGTCAGTTTAAAGGTGCACTTCAAATCAAAATGATTGGAACTCGATCAGAGGAGATGCTATTGCTCAATGATTTCTATGAGAAGAAGAAGACAGAGTTTAGATTGACCTCTGTCTGTATTTTTTAGGTTTTCCCATTCACAATATATAGGAGGACTCTGTTGGGGTGTTTTAGGAAGAAAATGATGCAACTTTAGAAGCCAAAACGGCAGTTTTTGCCCGATAACCGCCGATGCAATCGATCGCTTCCAGAGGCGATTGATCACGCCTCATTTTTAAGAAAAACATAATAGATACGATCGATCGTCCTGAAGCCGATCAATCAAGGTCACTTTAGCGATCGATCGCGTCATCAAGGCGATCGATCTCCCCATCCTCTGTTTAATTTCAAGTCAAATTTTCAACAATCCCCACCATGACTTGATATTGAACTAGTGTACATATTAGAATGCATATGACTATAAGAATTAGACATTGGGCAATAGTACTCTATGTTTTCGGCGATAGGTATCTTGTGGGTTTGAACCTACACCTAGTTTAGTAAGCTGCCACTCTCACAAGTTCGAAGTGAACTAAGTCTTGAACTTGAACCTTGAAGCAAGAGCTTTGACAAACCTAACACATAAAGTAACTCTCTTTTCGAGTTCTTTCGAGGTAGCGCGTTACGACCATGCGCCTTGTATCTTTTAATGAGTTGCACATTAGAGAACAAGCCCACGTTCTCCTTAAGTGTGACCTCAGTGGCACTCATATAGGTGACAGTCTCCAACGGTAATCTGCATAACAATACCCTGCTATTTAAGCCTTGACTTCATTAAGATTTTCGTTAACCTGTTTCATTTTCAGTAGAGCACTCTCATCATAACACGGAAATGAGCATACAATATTTAAATAGTGCTCTCCAAGTTACGTATTAGTTTATTTTTACCCATTGAATCTTCATAGTGGGATCTCCACTTAGATAGATTGGGTTGCTATTAACGATGACTTAATTATAGGCTTTTAGCCCCATTCCCCTAGATGAGTTAATGATTTGCCCTGCTGACAATCCGTTGGTGAACGAATCAGCCAAATTATCCACTGATCATATGAAACTTAAGGTAATAACTCCAGAAGTAGTCAACTTGTGCAAGATTTTATACCTCAGTTCAATATGTTTGGAGGATCTCTTATTACGATTCTTATTCTTAACCTTATCAAGAGCTGATTGGCTATCACAGTGAATCAAAATTCCTAGAATTATCTTATTTATCCAGGGTATATCTATTAAAAGATTCCTATGTCATTCTGCCATTCCTTCAATTTTATCAAGAACTACTAACTCAGCATCCATAGTAGATCTTGTTATCACAATTTGCTTGGAAGATTTCCATGCAACCGCCCCACCACCTAGTGTAAACACATAACCACTAGTGGCCTTAGTTTCATCAGAATCTGATACTCAATTTGCATCACTGTATCCTTCTAATCCAGGAGGGAAATCGAAATAATGTAAACTGTAATTTACACTTCCCTTCAGATATCTGAATGCTCTCTCAATGGCAATCCAATGAGACTCATTTGGGCTCTTAGTGTATCTACTTAGTCTTCCCACATCATAGGATATATCCGGTCTATTGCAGTTAGCCAGATAACTCAAACTTCCTATCAGCTATGAATATCTATGTTTTGACACACTCTCCCCATAATTTTTCTTTAGTCTTACACTAGAATCATATGGCGTATTGACAAGTTTTCTATTGAAGTATCATACTTCTTTAGAATCTTCTCCACATATTATGATTAACTCAAAACTATTTCTTTAGAAGTCCTATCAATCTTCAAGCCCAGTATGACCTTGGCATGACCCAAGTCTTTCATATCAAAATTCTCGTTAAGGAAACCCTTAACCTTATTGATATGATCCACATTATTTCTAAATATTAAAATATCATCCACATATAAGCACAACATAGCATATGAATCACCAAAATGCTTCCAATAAAGACACTTATCAGAAGTATACATCACAAAGTTATTTGAAAGAAGAACATTATCAAACTTTTGATGTCATTGTTTAGGAGCATGTTTTAACCCATAGAGAGATCTCATTAACTTACATACTTTTCTTTCTTGACCAGGAACTACAAAACCTTCAGGCTGCTCCTTATATATTTCCTCCTCTAATTTACCATTTAAAAATGTTATTTTTACATCCATTTGATGGATCTCGAGGTTATAGTGGGCTGCCAATGCAAAAAACATTTGAATTGTAGTTATCATGGTTACGAGAGAATATGTGTCAAAGAAATCTTGACCTTCCTTTTGACTATATCTTTAGCCACTAATTTAACTTTATACTTTTCTATAGATCAATCAGGATAATATTTTCTTTTAAATATCCACTTGCACCCAATTGGTCTAAAAACTGATATGCTTTACTATTTTGTGCATAACCAATAAACACCGCATCATAAGTTTTCGAACCTAGCTTATCCATCTTCACGTTTGAGATTTTCACTTTCGCAAAACATCCCCAAACCTTGATGAATTTTAAACTTTGTTTCTTCCTTTCATTAATTCATAAGGGGTTGTATTTTGTCCTTTATGAAGTACACGGTTTAAGATTACACACACAGAAAGAATCGCTTCTCCCCATAAATTCTTAGGTAAACCCGAAGAGGAAAGCGTAGAATTTATCATGTCTATAAAAGTTCTATTCTTTCTTTCTACCACACCATTAGATTGAGGAGAGTAAGGCGTTGTGGTTTCATGTATTATTCCCTAATCTTCACAAAACTTGCAAAATTCAAGCGAATAATATTCCCCACCTCGATCAGACCTAAGTCTTTTGATCCGCCTCTAAATTAATTATCAACCTCCATCTTATAAATCTTCAACTTCTCAAAAGCCTCATCTTTATATTTTAACAAATAAACATGACAAAATTTAGAATAATCATCAATAAATGTGATGAAGTATCTCATTCCACCCCTAGTTATTAATCCATTCAATTCAAAAATATCAGAATGAATTAAATCAAGCAAATTAGATGACAGATCAACTGATCTATATGGTTTTCTAGGTTGTTTAGCTTGAATACAAATTTTACATTTATCAAGAGATTCACTAGTCAATTTTGGAATCTATTCAAGATTCATCATTCTCTTAATGATTTGTTAATTCACATGTCCTAGCCTCATATGCCACACATCAACAGAATCAACATAACAAACCAAAGAGTCATTCACATGAAATAAAAAGTTATTACAATAAACTAAATTAAGTTTAAATAGGCCATCACACATATAGCCTTTACCAATAAAAGTACCACGTCTAGTTATTATAACTTTGTTCGACTCAAACACTAGTTTATATCCCTCTCGACTAAGAAGTACTCCACTAATAAGGTCGTTCCTCACACTAAGCACGTGTAACACATTATGAGAGTCAACGTGTTCTCCGATATAAACCGGATGTCCACAGTTCCAACTCCATGAACTCTAGCTTTAGAGGAGTTCCCCATCGTCACTGTTCGATCCTTTACTTCCTGATAGAAAGAAAAAAAAAGAAACATCAATACCGATGTGAACGGTGGCCTATGTATCAACCCACTAATCGATAGGTTCACATGTCAAGTTAATTTCAGATTTAGTTAATACTAACCCGTCATCTGAAATAACCATGTTAACCTGAACAGAAGATGCAACCCCACCATAACTATGGTCCTTACACTTGTTTGCAAAATGTCTATGCTTCCCACAGACCCAACAAACCTTTGACTTCTTGTCCTTTTTTATATTAGAACCAGGTTTGAAAGAACGATTCTTAAACTTTTTGTTCTTCTTATATCCATGAAACTTGGATTTCCCTTGCGCAACATTAGCTCGAGCACTATCATTTGCTCCAGAAGAAGAGCCTTGTAAGATTTTCATCTTTCCTCTATGCTTCTCTTCAATTTTGATAGCCACCATTAAATCATCAACAGACATAGCGTCCCATTTGTGCTTCAAATTAATTTGGAAATCCTTCCATGAGGGTGATAGTTTATCGATTAGCGCATGAACTTGGAGCCTCTCGTCAGCGGGAATGTCTTTCCCAATGATCTTAGCAACCAAATTCTGTATTTCGACTACCTGGTCTCTAACAGACTTGTTATCAACCATCTTATAGTCAAAATACTCTTACAACATACTTTTCTTCCCCTTCATGGTCCTTCCCAAATTTTTTATCAAGGGTATCCCATGATTATTTAGCAGATTTAGTGTTTACATGCAAATCATGTAACTCATTGCTCAAAACACTAATTATTTGTCCATAGCACAGTTCATCATCTTGTTTGAATTTATCACTATCATGAGATTTAGCAATTCCAACAACTTCAGAAGAACTAACAATTTTATCAGATTGAGATGAAACAGGTTTATCGGCAATAGCATCAGAAATCATATAAAATATATTCAATTATGTCAACCAGAATTTCATCTTTGTTTGCCATCTCATGAAATTCTTTCCATCAAACTTCTCCGGTTTCAAAGATTTGTCAGCACTCATAATTGCAGTAGTATTCAATCAACAGTAAGGAAATATCTGTTTCAAGATTGTTGGGGTTGTCTATAAAATATGAGTTCAAAATACTACCAACCGGTTTGACGAATAACTCCAAGAAATACCCAAAAGAGAAAGACAAGAGATTTGGTTCAAGGAGTTCTATACGCTGTCCTTGAAACAGATAAGCCTCCCTTCGTGCACAGGCAATCACTGGCATTCCGTTCCCGAGATACAACGAACCACACCGTCAGTTTAAAAGTTCACTTCAAATCAAACTGACTGGAACTCAATCAGAGGAGATGCTATTGCTCAATAATTTCCATGAGAAGAAGAAGAGAGAGTTTAGATTGACCTCTGTCTATAATTTTTTAGGTTTTCCCGTTCACAATATATAGGGGGACTCTGTTGGGGTGTTTCGGAAAGAAAATAACGCAACTTTAGAAGCCAAAACGGCAGATTTTGCCCGATAATGCCGGTGCGATCGATCACTTCCAGAGGCGATCGATCGCACCTCGTTTTTAAAAAAACACAATAGATACGATCGATCGTCCTGAAACCGATTGATCGAGGTCACTTTAGCGATCGATCGTGTCATCAAGGCGATCGATCGCCCCATCCTCTGTTTAATTTCAAGTCAAATTTTCAACAAAAGATGCCCTTGTTGAGGGTAATCAAGCAGCAGGAGAAAAGAGAGATGGTGTGTTGGAAATTAGTACAACTAAGACTTCTGTGCTTCAGTCTCTCGGCCAAAGTTGTGGGAGTGATGCAGATAGCTCATAAGCAGACGGTAAAAGATAGCTCATAAGCGGGACTGCTATGACATTTCTACATTTCTAAATTGCCGTGATATGGTGTTTCCTCTCTGTAAGTCATTGACATTGTAACAACATGTATAATTGCAATACCAACACATTCTTTAGTAAACGTGGATACCCCTTGTCCCCACGTGATTATTTGGAGTTTCATTCAGTCCAAGTTGAGATGTATTAAACGTTAATCCAATGAAAGGTTTCTTTCCCCTGTATAACGCCAAATTGAATTTTGTTGGTCTCATCACTCTCAGTATAGCTTGAACAAGGGGAAGGCCTTCTCTGTGTCCGCTAACGACTTTGAACACTTCCACCTCAATGGAATTGTTGATTTCTTGTGGAACTAAATCTTTCTGGCTCAGTTTCAATACAAAATTCTGTTCGATGATTCAGCTATTTCTCCTTACATATCTTGCCATTTTCTCAGTTGTTTTTTTTGTAAGTCATGATTGTGCCATTTTATCAGGCGTTGATTCTGACGGTTGGGGTCTAAATTGTGATGGAATATTCACCATTGTGGGAACCTTCCTGGCTGCAGGGTGCAGAGTGTAGAGAGCATATTTCAAGGGGCAATGACCTTCAAGCCCTCTGTAAATATATCACTCGATTCAAATGCTATGTCACTTGTACCTTAGATTTGGATCAGCTAGCAGTCCATACAGTGGTTTAAGACGTATGTTCACGTTAGCGCACATGCGCATTACTGACAAATGTGCCGTCAATCTTGATGTTTGAAGATTCCTATAAACGGAGGATATCCTGGCGGACATACTCCAGGGGGCCATAAAATCTTCAGTTCAGCAAGTGAATAAGGCTACATTAATGTAGCAAAAAATTAAAAATTAAAAGCATCTTCCAGTGGTTATTTCGGAAAAAAAGAAAAAAAGTGTGTTCCTTGGGTGTTCTTCGGTCAGTTCTCTAGTATTTCAAGCAAAAGCTCGTTATTGGATTTAATCAGTTTCCTTGCATTACAATGACCACACATCATCACATACAAGTGGTAGCTTAGGCGGTGAGAATGCACTTGTTGAGTAATTGTGCTAAAACTCGGACAACTTGACTGGTATAATACAGTTTATTGTACCCAAATAATAATAATACTCGCTCTGTCCAAAAATGTGTCCTATTTTGAAAACCAAAATGAACTAAAATTATTTCAGTTTGGTTTTCTAATGAGGACACATTTTTGGACAGAGGGTGCAATAGTTTCAATAATACGAACCACCAGGTGTTGGTATGATGGCCAGGGTGCTGCCCTTTGAAACAAAGTTTGAACCCCCACTCTGTTGGCCATCCACCAGGATTATATTCTTGATTTAACCGGTGTGTATATTGAGTGGGCCTTGTGCGTACCAAGGGGATGACGGTGGGAGTCGCCCTTGCCCCTTCTAGTCCGGACCTAAGGACTTGGAACCCCTTGTTACCAAAAAATAATAGTTTCAATAATATAGTTAACGAAAGCGATGTGAGACCTAGGCAAATGCAACATGAACACACAACTTGCACTTTCTCAACTTTTTTAAAAAGTAAGCTCAGACTGCGGATGCGTTTGGAGATTGACGGGGAAATGTGAAAAAAAAATGTCAGCCTGAAAATTTTCTGGGTGAGTTGTAGGTGACTTTTCTGATGTGGAAATCTCTTTTGGGAACCTGAAATTAATCATATTTTCAGCCTTTCACCATCAGCTTGACTCCTGATTGGTGACTTGTGTTTGAGAACCTAAAAAAAAATCAATTGCGATTTACGTTTGGCGGAGTAGGTGAAAATTTTTTGTTCTGGGTGACGGCGGCGACGGTGGTGGTGGCAGTGGCGGCGACAGTGGTGGTGGTGGACGGTGGGCGACGGTGGTGGTAGCGGTGACAAGATGGCAGTGGGAGGTGATAAAGTGATGAGGAGAAAATTTTCAGGCTGATGCTCATCCGAATAAGAATCAACATTTTCACCTATTTCAGGGGTGATTTGTTGATTAATTTTAGTTTTCACCGTCAGGAGTGAAAATTCTCCGTTTCAGTTTTCAAACGCACTAACAGCTGATAGGTGAAAATTTTCATCTTTCACCGTTAGCAATAGCTCCTGTCAACTCTTTCAATAAACAAACAATTTTCACCTCAATCAGCCCCTTTCAGCCTATTTTTTTTTCAGTTTTTCAGTAACCAAACACACCCGGCGTAGGCTCAATTATTTGCTACAGCCAATGAAGATTTGAAGACCCTTCAAAATGACAACTCATCCTCCAATGATACGTTATGTATGAACATAAAATCATAAACATTATTAAGGTATGAATGAGTTATTATAATTGAATATTTTCTTTGATTTTATTAGAGTTTTACAAATTTTGTAAATAATTTGAAACAACGTAATCAAGGTATGGAATTATACCCTTTCTTTTTCTTTCTTTGTCAACAACTGTTCACAGCAGTGACCACTCACACACACTCCTAAGTTTTTCTAAGATCCCTGAGGTATGTGGAGACTTATACCAAGGTTTTAAAAGCCAGACCGGTGACCGACCCGGAATTCCTGCCGGCTAGGTCCAACCAGAGGTCAACCCGGAGGTGTCTGGCTCTACGTGACGGCGGTGCCCCATCGAGCCAGGCCCCCCTCTCCCCGGGGGCCTCTGGTTCGACGCGGCGCCACCGCCGGAGGGGTATAGGGGGGCTCACGCTCGACGAAGCGGGGCCCCGACGCCCCCCCTCCCCGGTTTCGTTGGGCCCGAGCCCCGCCCCCCTCTGGCTTGACGGCTGGGCGCCAGGGGGGAGGGGGACAAGCTCGCAAAACCCGCCGGGGGGGTCAGAAGGGAAAGGGGGGGTTAAAACCCGAACTGGACTGGTCGACCAGTTGGACCGAGCGGGTTGCACTGACCCGGACCGCAAAATGGTCCAGCTCCTGTCGGGCCGGTCTTCATTAAGTGGAAGAGGAGGAAAAATAATGAAGAACGCAAAAAAATTGGAAAAAATGGATAAAAAACGAGCGAATTATGACATTTTGAAAATTACAGTAAAATCGTGTCGTTGAAGACACGACTTGATTCAACTCGTGTCTTGAAATACACGAATTTAATTCAATTCGTGACTTGAAATACTCGACTTGAATCAAGTAGGGTATTTGAAGACAACTTGAATTGAAGTCCGTCTTCGACGACACGATTTACTAGAATTTTTAAAATGTCATAACTCGCTCATTTTTTATCTATTTTTGCCCATTTATTTTGCATTCGTCCTTATTTTTCTTCATCTTCCATTTCATGAAGATATATTAGGATGAAAAAAGTAGAAAAAATAAGAAGAAAGAAGAAAATGGAAGCTTTTCGACGTCCGGAGCTTTGCCGGAAAGCTTCCATTTTTTCTTTATTCTTATTTTTTCTTCTTCTTTCATCTTAATATATCTTCATGAGGTGGAAGAGGAGGAAAAATAAGGAAGAACGCCAAAAAAATGGGAAAAACGGATAAAAAATGAGCGAGTTATGACATTTTGAAAATTACAGTAAAATTGTGTCGTCGAAGGCACGACTTTCCTTATTTTTCCTCCTCTTCCATTTCATTAGGATTATAAAAAGATATATAAATTGAACTTGTCACTTGCCGATGAGTATTTCACGCTTTTGCCCATTTTTATCATCTTATTTGATGTCTACGAGTGGTCGAACACCATTGGGTGGCCTTTATATGTGTTTCTTTACATGTAGATCTTAATTTTTGTAGTTGGGCGGGCTTCCCCGCTACTCTTACATCAAAATCTCCTGATCATAGTTTTTTTTAGGCGTGGGCGGCCTTCGACTTTGGTCTGGATCGCCGCGACATTCGGAGCTTGGCCAGAAAGCTTCCACTTTCTTCTTTTTTCATCCTAATATATCTTCATGAGGTGGAAGAGGAGGAAAAATAAGGAAGAACGCAAAAAAATGGGAAAAAATAGATAAAAATGAGCGAGTTATGACATTTTTAAAATTGCAGTAAAATCGTGTCATCGAAGACGACTTGAATTCAAGTCGTATCTTCAAATACACAACTTAAATTCAAGTTGTCTTTGATGACACAATTTTGCTGTAATTTTCAAAATGTCATAACTCGCTCGTTTTTTATCTGTTTTTGCCCTTTTTTTTACGTTCTTCCTTATTTTTCCTCCTCTTCCATTTCATTAGGATCACAGAAAGATATATAAATTGAACTTGTCACTCGCTGATGATTATTGCACACTATTGCCCATTTTTATCCTCTTATTTGATTTCCATGAGCAGTCAAGCAGTAATGGGTGGCCTTTATATGTGTTTATTTACATGTAGAATTTAATTTTTATAGTTGGGAGGGCTTCTCCACTGCTCTTACATCAAAATCCCTTCATCATAGATTTTTTTCTCGTCTTTTCCGCTGCTTTTACATTTTTTCGGCATAAAATTTTATTTTTTCCGAGTTGGACGGCGTCGGCAGTGATTTGAACTGCGATGATGGGTGGACCTTTGCCGGAATGTCTTCTTCCCCAACTTGATGCTCCTGTAAATCGCTAATTTTGGGAAGAATGAAGCATTTTGGATACAAAAGGCACAAAAAACGTAAAAGAAGGGCATTTCCGGTACTCTAGGTGCCTATTCCAGGTCATATGTGATTTCACGGGAAAAACCAGGTAATTTGGGAATTTGAGAGTTGGCGCTAAGTAATATGGAAAAATCTCAGACTCCCACGGACAGTACAATTAGAATATGAACTGGAGATTTTTACTGTGGGTTCTACTATGTGTCTAGAATCCAGCAAAATTAATGACATATTTTTCAGACTCTTATAAAATTATTTATGACTGTTTTGGTACAGGTCATCGGTGTAGAAACAGTTCTGGTCGAGAGCATTATTTTGACCTAAGATCAACTTAGTAGGTCTTAATACACTTTTAACCATACTTAATTAGTATATCTACTTAGGATTAAATGTTTTAAGGTAGTGATTCCTAGAAGAGTCAGGAGGCGAAATGCGACTTCACAGGGACAAGCCCAGTACCTCGTCAGTGACTATTGCGGCTTCTAGTTGGCAGTCTTTCGTGGGTTTGCTAAAAAGGCCTGGTATCACTATTAATTTATGATGTCCTTCAATTTTATACATCAGTAGATATTGATTTGCTATATAATATGCATACATATGCTGTCCAGAATTTAAGTATGAAAAATAGAAGGAATTCAGGTCGGCTGACACAGTTTTATATTAATTCCAATATATGGCAAATCACTTACCCTTTTACAAGTATAATAATTATACCAAACAAGACAGCTATAGTAGGACAACAAGATCGTGCAATTGGATAGAATGACAGCAAGGAAACAGCAAGAATTTATAGTGTCTCATCAATCCATTATGAACATAATCAATGGAATCCCAACATTAATTGCAGACGAATTCAATTGTACAAAACAATATAAAACACAACTTTGATAATTATGGATCATCATCATTGATCTAATTCATCAATAATTAGCATGAAAACATTATCAACTGACTTCTAAATCGTGAAGAAACTAGGCATCTAACAATTGAAACATAGAGAGAGGCTATGTAAAAGCATCCTACATTTTGCGATGAAAAACTTCTCGCTTCGTCAACAATTTCAGTCACCTACGTCCGTTCCTTTTGTCACAACACACGTCGGCCAGCATGTAGGATGAGGTCGAGTGTCTTTTGTAGAGAGGGGACGAGATAAGAGAGAGAAGAGAGAAAGGGAATGGGTGGCCACTCCTTTTATGGGTGGTGCCCTAGGGTTTCCAATTCAAGTTGGAGCGTAACCTAATTCCCTGATTTAAGTCGATCATAATTGAAAAAACCAATCAGGGGTCTTCCAAAAAATAATCGTGGCACCCATCCTAATCGTGGCACTCGTCCTACTAGTAGCAATAATTCTAAACAAACACTAGCATAAATATAAGTTTAGGAGATAATAAAACGCATATTTCATGTATAGATCACACCCCCAAACCTAGATTTTGCTAGTCCCTAGCCAAACAAAACAAAATCAAATCAAATCAAACAAACTAAGGAACTAATGCATAAAAGTAAACACCACTTTCGTAGGGAACACGATTGCATTGAGCGTATGCAACAAGCCGTTAAACCTCTAGGTGGCCTTAGTAGGACGAGTGTTGTCTCGTGAGGGTTTGCAGCCATGCTACCCACAAACATGTATTTATTAATCTAATTAACCTAAGTGAAGAAACAAAGAAAATAAAACAAAAACAGTGCAAAACAAGCAAACCTATTATCCCGATAAATACATACTACAATGCTTAAGAAAATCAACCACATGTACTTGGTTCATAATCAACAGGAATATAGAAGCCCTCAAGTAAGTAGTTTTATTCCACACTTTCATCTTGGAAATTTCTGCTCAAATATTATATAGCGTGATAATGTAAATATTAAAAGTGTAGAACATTGTAGCAATACATTCTAAATTTCTGTTTTATACAGATCCAGTGTTACCCATTAACCAAAGAACATTAGAATCTACATAGTCATCGTAATCTTTAGGTTCATGATAGCACAGATCTGCGCGCCTCCTTCGGGTCCAACATTCTAGATTTGAGAGGATAATACACCACAGACTTTTTTTTTCTTTTTTTTTCCGCTAGGACTGTGTAAGGCCTGACTTCAAGATGCTTAGGTTTAGCAATGACTCAGGCCAATGACTCCCAGCCAGTTGGCTTAGGGCATTAGGTTTTAAGAAGACCGCTTCGGGCCCGAGCATCAGCCTAAGTTAATCCTATAAAGTCAAGCAGCCTCTTTTCTTTCATTTTGTTTTCATTTTTGTTTTCATTTTTTCATTTTCATCATTCATATTTTCAGCACATCTTTATTTTGTCCAGGCTGTATTATACTCTCAACCTATTTCCGGTTCCAATCCCTTGCCATAGCCAAGAAAATGGTCTATCATGATCTTTTAAGCTCAACAGATAACTACACATCATCCAATGACTCTGACTAAAGACATCCCACTGAAGATTAGTATTCAACAAATCTCTAGATGGTATTACTTTATGTACTAGTGTGTGTAAGTGAATTTTCTTAGTTCAAGCACTTATTCCAAGAGGACTGTAATAGAAAGATATGCTCAGTTAAGTGTATCTATCCTCCTGTATACTTACTCACATTTCCAATGCAAATTAATCTCTTAAGAATTGTAACATGCATTATTACGGGATAAACTATCAAAACCTAAGAAAAAGTACTAACAAACAACCTAAAAAAAACTAATCAAATTTTTATGATTTTTTGTTTTTTAATTTTTTTTTCATTTTTTATAAGTAATATTCCCTCCCCCAAACCTATTATGAACATTGTCCTCAATGTGAACAAAATATAGCATGACAATGAGCATATAATAAAGAAAATCAGATAAAGGAGAGAATACACCTGAATACGTGGGTTGCCTCCCACCAAGCGCTAAGTTTAACGTCTTCAGCCAGACTGAGCCACGGTCTTGTTCAGGGTCCAAATTATCAAGTCATCAACCTGGATCAATTAAATGATTGCACCACACACTCCTATCCTTGTTGCCTAAGTATGGAGCACATCGTGGAATAAAAGGATGGAGTGGTGGGTAGGGAAGCTTTGGAAAGAGGGGTCCCTGCATTAACCATGAAGAAGGGTCATTAGAAAATTTTAGAATAAAAGGTTCCTCCTCCAAATTAACCATTTTAGCCTTAGGGGCCTCGTCTAGTAACCCAATTGAGAAAGCTTCCTCAATTAATGACTCAACTAAACAATCTATGAAACATTCAAGGTTACTTTCAATAAATAATGGGTTAGATTGGTCAAGACATGGTATGAATGGTGTTTCAGGAATAGAAGGTTCTGTTAACAGTGTTGTAGACTGCCACTCCTCAGATATAGAAGAAGGTTGAAAATTTGGTTCTATCAACACACTCACTTCTTTTTTGATTTCTACACCCTCTTGATCATTATGTAAAACCCACTCAAGCTCATTGTCAAACCTTTGGGTATTCTGAAGGGATGTAACATCATAGTCAGGGGAAAAATAGATCCCGTCATCAGAAAATTGGCCCTTCAGATATTGGGGCTCGACAGGTAAAATGCATTCTTCGTTCATATTCATGGCCTGTGTTACCTGTTCTAACTGTATTTCAATGTTGGCAAGAGCTTGTGTGTGAGAATGGACAATCTGTGCATGGGTCGTTAGTTCAATTTTCAGCTCTCTGTGATTAGATTCTATCTCAGTTTTTATATCAGCTTTTATCTCGGCTTCCATCTCAGCTACAAGAGCTAATAATTGGCTCATTTGGTTTTCTAAGGTAGATTGTCCAGTGGGTGGGTCAAACTGAGGAGTAGCGGCAGGTTGGGAAGGCTGTTGGTGGCTTAGGACATCATGTCTAGGGGCTTGATGAAGAGTGGGCCCAGGGTTGGGTTGCTCCCAAGGGTTGTTAGGATGATCCTCCCACCTATGAAGACTTGGGGCCTCATTAACATACTTTCTTATAAAATCAGGGTACTCATGGGCCAAAGGGCACTCTACTGGGGTGTGTATAGGACTTAAACAGAGGGCACATGGTTCCGACATATAAGGAGTTGTGTATTGTTGGGAATATGTGCCACTCCCAAAATTAGAGTGATTATCCCAACCACAGTTGTAAGAATCAGCATATAAGGGATGTGGGTGGTAGGGCACTTCATAGGGAGGGGAATTACGTGTGTGTGAAGAACAATAATCATTAAAGCTCCGATATGGGTTCTCATGGCTAAATCCATAAAAAGGTGAAGACATTTCTTCACCATGCATTCATCAACCGAACCAAAATATCACACATCCACAAATCAGAAAATCAACCCTAGATATCGACAACAAGCAGTCCTAATAGCCACAACTAACACAACATGCTATCACAGAAATAAAAGAAAAGCACCAAACACACAAATTAATCTAAAAAGAGAAGGATAAGAGAATGCAAACTATGGGAAGGGATGGCCCTTCCACGTTGGCGAGAATTCCACGTCTTCTCTTAACCTCGCAAAAAGAAAGAAAAACACAAATTAAGCTACTAATAAATAATCTAAGTTAAGACTCACTAAACTACTCTAGCACTAATTATGCTAAGAATCTGGTAAACTATTGTGCCGTCCCCGGCAACGGCGCCAAAAACTTGATCGTTTAAAATTAAACCCTTGCAAGTGCACAAGGCAATTGTACTACAGTGAGTATTAAAGGGTTGTCGAACCTCAGGGACGGATTAATATTTTACCAAATTCAAGTGAAAGCAAATTCTGTTTTAATTAATCTAGAGAAAGCAATAAAATTTAACTACTTTAAAATGGATTTTAACTAATATGGAGAAGTGCCAAAGCTTCGAATCCACCACACAATAAACCAGCTTATCGTCTCTCTCTTTTGATTAAATTCCTGATTGGCTAGTATATTCCTCTCGGACATATACTCGTCAATTCAAAATGTAGTGCTCTCCTCTCGGACGTAACACATAAGCATTTAAAATATGGAACTGTGATCTATCTCTCTCGAGCATAAACCAATGAAATCTTATTCCTTTATGACACCTTAGTCTACTTACGTTCCTCTCGGACACGCAAGTATTCTTCGGATTGAAATTAACAAGAATTCACTCTAGCCTCTCTCGAGCACATAGAATAAACCTCAATAAATTAACAGTGATTTTATAATAAGATTCATACACCAATCAAGGTAAAATAAGATTAAGATGAAAGAAAACGATACAACCAATTTATTCGGGTTTCATCTACGCCTTGGACAAGGATTTAGCCGGCCATCGGACAAGGAGAACGTTGTTGATTCGTTGGCGTCGTTTTGCACTATTCACCGGAAAACACTGTTCACGAAAACACTGTTCACCGGAAAACACTGTTCACGGGTACTGTTCACTGCGCACTATTCATCGTCTTCTCCAACTCGCCGTGCACTGTAGCTTTTGCAAATCAGCACCTTTTCCGGCCAAAATCGTCCCTTTCTTCCTCTCCTCCGGTGGCTTCTTCCTCCTCTCTCTCTTTTCCGGCCAAAGACCACCGGAATCCGGCGACTTTGCTCCCAAATCGTCTGGTTTTTCCCGGCCGGAATAGCTCTGTAAAAGCTCTGTTTTCGTCCTGTGAATCCTCTATATTGGTCTGGTTTTATAGGCCTCAGCCCCGTCCCAAATTCGGCACGATTCCTAGTCCAATTTGAAGTCGAAATCGAGCCCAAACCGGCACCCACTTTCCTCTTCCGGCGGCTCTGTTTTTTTCTTTTTTCGATTTGAGCACGGCTCTTGTCGTGGTTGCTCCGCCTGATAGATCACACCCAGCTCCGCCGTCATCTTCTCTATCACTCTGCCACACCGGTCCACCGTCGTCTTCGTCACCAGCTCCGGTCGATTCCGCCGCCGCCACAAACAGAGCTCGACTGTTTTTTTTTTTTTCCTGTTTTGTCAAGTTCCGCCGCCACCGCCGTCGTCGTGCCTCGCCGTCTCGACTTCCGCCGTCATGTCCTCGCCGCCGTCGATCTTCCCGGTGAACCATAGCCCACCGGCGCTCGAGCAGAAGCTCGAGCGCCTCTGTTCGGGACGAACGGCCCGAGCTTCGGCTCGGGCCGGTCTTCAATTTTCTTTTTTTTTTTTTAAACTGAACCGGACCGAAACGGGGCAGGTCATTTTCCTTTTTTTTTTATTTTTTTTTCTTTTAATCAAATAAAACCCGTCGTATCGATCTCATCCATCCAATCTCATCTTGACGGTTCTTCTCTTTAATCGCGCCTCTTTCACGTACGATATTTCAAATGATCATAACTTTTTGCTCAGGACTCCGAATTGCGAACAGTCAGTGGCGTTGGAAAGCTGACTTCGTGTACTTTAACATGAAGCTTAAATCAGTCCCATCAGAGATATGCAATCGAAGTTATGAATATTCAATCATTAGAGTCGCGTTTTATCCCTTTTTCGCATTTTGCTCTTGTTTCCTACAAAAACCAAAAACTATATTAAAGTAGCAATAATTCTAAACAAACACTAGCATAAATATAAGTTTAGGAGATAATAAAATGCATATTTCATGTATAGATCAAGGGAATGGGTGGCCACTCCTTTTATGGGTGGTGCCCTAGGGTTTCCAATTCAAGTTGGAGCGTAACCTAATTCCCTGATTTAAGTCGATCATAATTGAAAAAACCAATCAGGGGTCTTCCAAAAAATAATCGTGGCACCCATCCTATTTGATGCCGAGCTCCAAAAGGAAACCTAACCGTTTTACTCTCTTTTAAGTTTATCTAAAATCAAATCAACCAATCAGAAGCAATCCTAAATTGTCAATTGAGATCCTAATTACCACTAGCCAATCCGATGCCTTCCTTAAGAAGATCTCTGACACCCAAACTAATTGGCGTCCAATTAAATTTTGAAGTCGAACCACTTTCCTTGATTTGTGTTAATTCCAATTCAAATCATATTTATCCAAGGAAACCGTATTTCACTTTAAGATTCATAGGCACCCATTCCTTTTTAGCATCCAATTCAAATTGCAGCTTAAACACCTTTCCTATTTTGAATTGATCTCAATCAATTGAGCCAATCAAGAGTCTTCCCAAAAATAATCTCCAGTGCCCAGTCAATTGGTAATTCACCCAAGTTTCCTTATCTTGAATTAATCTTAAATCAATCAAACCAATTAGAATATTTTCAAATAAAACCTGTGTCACGGCCCGGGTTTTTAAAACCATTTTTAAATCAGAGTCGTAGCGGAAAACCAGAGGATTATTCCTCTATGCAATAAATCATGAGCTGAAAAATTTTCGACTAAGCATCTAGGCCGTGATACTGGGTTTCACAAATATTGATACAAAACCATATATACATATAGTATTACAAGATGCAAAGTCGATTAAACAACGCAAGTCCTCTAAGCGCAAGTCTGTCATCCATCTCAAAATAAACTAGAAATAGTTGGCGCTCACGCCTTACAACAGAGTCTAAACAAACCCGAAGCAGCAGATATGCTCAGCAATCTGAACGTCCTCACCACCTATCTCCCAAGTGCACGCGAAGTCAATCCTCCACAGCAGCACCTACATCACATAAGGTTGCTGAGTATAAAAATACTCAGTGGGATACCATAACACAGTCATCAACATTATAATAAACCAGGATTTGCATTAACATATTATGCAACCTATTACAGGATTCCACTTGAATCTTTTATTAATCTTTCAAGCAAGTCTTTTATTGCTTCCCAAGTTCCACTTCAATAATTAAGTCTTTGTCCCATATAGACAGACTCACTGAATGTCATACCTACATGATAGACAGCACGAAAACACTGTGACTATCACTCCGGTTAATACCGGTAATCACGGCACACCCTGAATCCCTCAAGGATGACTGCCTCGCCGATTCCTTACCTTAAAAGGTATGACCGTCGGAAGGGTCTGGTTCCACATCAGCTCCTAGACTCGATGTGGGTCGGGAAACGCAGCCTTCTAGGATGCTAACGTCTCTAATGTTGTGCACAGAAAACCATCTGGCAACCAAGGCTCAGGATGTGTGCAGAGCTTCCATCGGTCGGAAGATGCAAAAGCTCTCTCTAAAATCCATAGAGAAGAGGTAACAACTTAAGCCTAGCCAATAGAATATGTAATGCTCTCTCTAAAATCAATGGAAAGATGCAAACATGGGCCAAAATAACATGTAAATGCCCTCTTAAAATCCATAGAAAGATATAACAGCTTAAGCCTGACCAATAAAAGTTGGTCCTTATTAGGTACCATGACACAGAGCTTCCACCAGTCGGAAGATGTGAATGCTCTCTAAAATCCATAGAGAGATACAGACGGCAGAGCTTCCACCAGTCGGAAGATGCAACACCACCCCAATCTATACCTTGTGATCTTTAACAGGTATCACAGTATTAATAGTATGAAACCATAACATACCATTCACAACTGTTGGCTTAATAGCTCAACAGATAACCTGACCTTTGACTTAATAGTCATTCGGTCGCTTGATCGGAAGTCACTCACACTCATACACTGACTCCCAATCCCAAGGGCATTTTAGTCTTTATCTTGATTAGATTCTTCCCAACCCTCAAGCTCAGCCCTCAAGTCATCATTTTATTATCTTTCATAAAATGATTATGTCTCTAAACCATCTAGGTTTATTAGTCGGGTTTTTCTTTACCATTTAAGTCCTTAGCTATCAGTCAGCATAACATAAATGACTAATACCCTTAGATATAAAAACACAAACACGTACCATTAACACGCCAATTAGGGCTTGAAATTATTTAATAAACAGCCCAAAATCAATAACAGGAGCCTCTGTACCACACTGGCTCTGTATGTACCACACTGCACAGAAATACACAGACGGTCAAGCTCGACTGTCAGTTATAAGCAATTTTTAACTGTCGGTTGAGATCCACTGGCAGTTCGAATTCCAAACCGGCTTATGAACCAGGTTTATTTAGTGAGCCGGGTTCGGTTTGAGCATGAACCGGGTTCGGTTCAACTATTACCGAATCGGGTTCCGGTTCGGTCTGCCGATCCGGTCCGGCCAAATCTGGGACCGAACCGGTCGTCTTCCCCAGGAAGACGACCAGTCGGTCGTCTTTGTTCACTCGAGGGTGGCGGCTGACACGACCGCCGTCGTCGGGCCACCACCGCCCAGTTGGCGCCGCCCTCTCTTCTCCTCTCCTCCACTGATCGTCAGGCCATGGTCCGGCCGGATTTGGGGAGGGAGATGGGAAATGGCAGGAGCGAAAAGCTGCTGCCTTTGCTTCTTTAGCCGAGGGCGGCGGCTTGGCGGAGATCGAATCGTCTCCCTGTGACCCGCCACGACCCTTTACTTAAGCGGCACTGACCGCTTCCTCCTCCGTCATCCCCATCGTCTCCATTGACGAAGAAACCCAAAAAATGGAATTTTGATGCAAGGCATGGGATCCTACCTCGCAATCCGCCGCTTGTCAGAGGTTGCCGGAGTCACCGTCGCCGCCGGCGAGTTATTGGGGTCGTCGGATATCGCCGGGTGCTGGAGGTTCGCCGGGAGCCGCTTACATCCTCTGCTGCTCCTTGCTCACAATGCTCCCACACCCAGCTCCGCCCCCACCTTCACTGTCTGCTCCAACACAAACCCAGCCAACAGAAGGCGATGGCAGAACCTAGCCACCCAGCTCTGCCTTCAGCCTTCCTTATCTCCTAACCCCCTCCACCTATTACCACCTTCCATACACCTGGCCATTCCAGTCGGCCAGGTGTTACAACCTGGCTCTAGGCAGGTCTGACCCTGGCGCAAGGCACAGTCCTAGCGCTAGTGAGTCTTGGTTTAACATGGAAACCTGTCTAATTGCCTTATTAGGTTATAATCCAACTATATTCAAGAAAGATTCAGATATCTCTGAATAAATTTATTGAATTAGCGCTAAAAGGATTCCATTGAAAATTTACTTTCCTAGTTTAGGTCGATCATTCAAATTTTATTTTTGTCAAATTTTTCAGGTTCTCACATATGAGGAGTCAAGTTAGAAATTTACTTGATTTCTGTAGTGATGGCAAGGGAAGACAAATTTGGAAAGGCATGTGCTTTGGATGAAACGATACTTTTTCAGATGCATTTGTTGTACTGTTATATCCTAGTCTCTGCCAAATATTTACTTGATTTATGTAGTGACGGCAGCAAAACAATGTGGCAAGACATGTATTTTGGATGAATCTGCTCATTTTTTCAGATGTATTTATTGTATTGATATATGCTAGTCTCTGCTTGCTGTTTAGTTCACCTGTTAGAAATGTACTGATTTTTATAGTAATGGCGAGGAGAAAAATGTGAAAAGATATGTACTTTGGATGAGTTTGTTTTTTGTTTTTTTAAGATGTATTTATTGTTGTGGTATAGGCTAGTCTCTGCTTGCTGTTTGGTTCACCTGTTACTTGATTCGATGAGTCAAGTTAGAACTGAACTTTATTTATACAGTGATGGCAAGGAGAAAAATGTTTTTTAGTTTATTTAAGTACTGATGATATGCTAGTCTTTGCTTGCTGTTTTGCCCACCTGTTAATTGTTTTGAGGAGTCAAGTCAGAAATATACTTGATTTTTATGGTGATTGATCGGAGAACAGTGTGGAAAGCATGTACCTTCGATGAAGCTATCTTTTTTTAGATGTGTTTATTGTGCTAATGTATCTATTGATTTCTTTCTTGTTAAGGATTTTAAAATGTTTTATGATGCGAAGTTTGGAAGGAAAAAGAAGATCCAGGAGGAAAATCAGGCAGCTCATCTTGCGAATGGTGGATCTGTTACAAATTGGCCTTCTTCAAATTTGGTAGTCAATGGGAATGTGAGTGTAAAAAATGCCTCTGATTTGGGCATTTTTGAGCAGTACCAACGTCAGGTAGAGATTTTTAAATGCACACTTAACAGTAATGTGGACACTGGCATTCATAAGCTTGGATTTTCCTTTAACTGCAGGATAGGAAGAACCCCTCCCAGCTTTCTGGTGTTAATTCAGAAAGGATCGAAGATAAACCATAAGTTAATTGAATTTCTCTTGCATGTGTTTTGTTCATATGTATAAGCACTTTCATCAGCCAATGCTCATTATTCCACAGGCTTGTCATTCATCATTACCATAGTTCTCATGAATTTCCTTTCGTATACTTTTAGGCATTTTTTTTGTTTTTATTTTTATTGTCTTTAATAATGTGTTTCTTTATTGCAATTTGTGCCTGACTTTTTGCTACACATCTTTGCAGGCAGTGGTCCCTCCTTCCTCCTTTTGAATCTGCAGAAACACGCACCTTAGCCGAAAGCTTATGTAGGTAATATCTGCTTATGTAGGTAATATCACAAGTACCAAGTTCTTGGCTGCGTGATTAGGCGATCTTTCACTTTGTCAATGGATGAAGCGAAAAGGAAGCTTAAGACTATCATTTTGATGAACATATTGTAGCATTAGAAATTCACGTAGTAATTAGGTTATGTGAAGACTACAGCCTAAATTTATTAGTAGATCCAGACGACTTTCTCCCATCTTATCAGGGTTGCAGGCTTAATTTTTTGTCCGAGGGTGGCATTAACTTGGGCCATTCAAAGCGATAACGAATTTGTAACTGTATTATTTGGTCATGAGAAAATTTGGTAAATGATTTTAAAAGAAGAAAATGTAAAAAGAATGTTGCACATTGAAGGATAAACTTGAATAACAATCAGAATTGATCTCCTCATGTTTTTTTATTTCTACTATAGAGTACTTGTTGCAGTGTTTCTGGGTTATTGGCCTCAACTTGTGTGAATAACTAAAGATTCTATGAAGTTAGCCTTCTAATTCAGTATATTGTTAGCTTATAACTGCTGTCTAAATTTGCCATTTATTCTGAAACGAAACTGGTCACCATCATTCCTTGCGTCATGTAGGCACTACTTGTTGAATATTATTATGTCATTTGATGCAAGATTCATAATAATTTAGTTAGCAGATGGCGAACTGGCTTTTTAATCTCTATTGACAATTGAATCCTGAATTCTAATACAAGCATCCACTTCTATATTTTGAAACTTTTAACTAAAAGCCATTATAACTATATTCCTGTTCTTCAATATTTTAGATTGCAAACTCTGCATTTTACGCCATTTCAGATTGCTCATTAATGGTATCTTTATACTGGAGCTGACTACATTGATCAATTTTGTTATATTCTTACAGTCAAACTATTGGGCTCTTTAATAAGGATATCATACGGGGGAATCCAGATGTGTCACGGCCCGGGTTTTTAAAACCATTTTTAAATTAGAGTTATAGCGGAAAATTAGAGGATTATTCCTCTATGCGATAAATCATGAGTTGAAAAATTTTCGACTAAGCATCTAGGCCGTGATAACTGGGGTTCACAAATATAGATACAAAACTATATATACATATAGTATAACAAGATGCAAAGTCGATTAAACCAACGCAAGTCCTCTAAGTGCAAGTCTGTCATCCATCTCAAAATAAACTAGAAATAGTTGGCGCTCACGCCTTAATACAAGGTCTAGAACAAACCCGAAGCAGGAGATATGCTCAGCAATTTGAACGTCCTCACTACCTAGCTCCCAAGTGCACGTGAAATCAATCCTCCACATCAGCACCTACATCACATAAGGATGCTGAGTATAAAAATACTCAGTGGGATACCATAACACAGTCATCAACATTACAATAAACCAGGATTTGCATTAACATATTATGCAACCTATTACAGGATTCCACTTGAATCTTTTATTAATCTTTCAAGCAAGTCTTTTATTGCTTCCCAAGTTCAAATTCATTAATTAAGTCTTTGTCCCATATAGACAGACTCACTGAATGTCATACCTACATGATAGACAGCACGAAAACACTGTGACTATCACTTCGGTTAATACCGATAATCACGGCACGCCCTGAATCCCTCAAGGGTGACTACCTCGCTCATTCCTTACCTTAAAAGGTATGATCGTCGGAAGGGTCTGGCTCCACATCAGCTCCTAGACTCGATGTGGGTTGGGAAACGCAACCTTCTAGGATGCTAACGTCTCCAATGTGCACAGTAAACCACCTAGCAACCAAGGCTCAGGATGTGTGCAGAGCTTTCATTGGTCGGAAGATGCAAAAGCTCTCTCTAAAATCCATAGAGAAGAGGTAACAGCTTAAGCCTGACCAATAGAATATATAATGTTCTCTTTAAAATCCATAGAAAGATGCAAACATGGGCCAAAATAACATGTAAATGCTCTCTCTAAAATCCATAGAAAGATATAACAGCTTAAGCCTGACCAATAAAAGTTGGTCCTTATTAGGTACCATGACACAGAGCTTCCACCAGTCGGAAGATGTGAATGCTCTTTAAAATCCATAGAGAGATACAGACGGCAGAGCTTCCACCAGTCGGAAGATGCAACACCACCCCAATCTATACCTTGTGATCTTTAACAGGTATCACAGTATTAATAGTATGAACCCTTCTTAGAGTTATAACATACCATTCACAGCTGTTGGCTCAATAGCTCAACAGATAGCCTGACCTTTGACTTAATAGTCGTTCGGTCGCTTGATCGGAAGTCACTCACACTCACACACTGACTCCCAATCCTAAGGGCATTTTAGTCTTTATCTTGAGGTTCTTCCCAACCCTCAAGCTTAGCCCTCAAGTCATCATTTTATTATCTTTCATAAAATGATTATGTCTCTAAACCATCTAGGTTTATTAGTCGGGTTTTTCTTTACCATTTAAGTCCTCAGCTTTCTGTCAGCATAAAATAAGGGACAATGCCCTTAGATATAGAAACATCAAACATGTAAAGAGAATTTGCCAATTAGGGCTTGAAATCATTTATCAAATAGCCCAAAATCACTATAAGGAGCCTATGTACCATAATGGCTCTGTATGTACCACACTGCATAGAAATACACAGACAGTCGAGTTCGAATTTTTATCTATCCGTTGAGGTCCACCAGCAGTTCAAAATCTAAACTGGCTTATGAACCTGGTTTATTATTGAACCAGGTTCAGTCTGAAGGTGGACTGGGTTCGGTCTGAGGGTGAACCGAACCGGGTTTGGTCTGTACCTGAACCAACATATTTACTGGACCGGTTCGGTCTGAGAATGGACCGACCCGGTCCGGCTTGCCATTGGACCAAACCGGCCGTGTTCCTCAGGAAGACGACCAGTGGGTCGTCTGAGGGTAGCGGCCGCCACGACGGCCGACGTCGCGCTGCCACCGGCCAGGCGACACCTTCCTCCCCTTTTCCTCCTCTACTCCCCTCGCCGTCTGCCTGTGGTTCGGGCAGATTTGGGGAAAAAATAAGGTCTGGCAGCAGCATAAAGCTGCTGCCTTTGCTTCCTCCACCGTGGCCGGCGGCCTGCGGAGGTCGATTGAACCCCCTTGACCCGCCATCGGCCCTTACCTCCTCCTACTTCCCCGTCACCTCCATAGACGAAGATCCAAAAAAAAAAAAAACTTGACGAGAGAGGTATGGGATCCTACCTCGTGTCGCCGGAGTCGTCAATGTCGCCGGAGATAGCCGAGAGCCGCTGGATGCTGGAGGTCGTCGAGCTCGCCGGAGGGTTGCTAGGGTCGCCGGAAATCGCCTCCCAAAAACAAGGTGCTGCCCCTTTTTTTTTCCTCCGGTGCGTTCTGTCGAGATGCCTCCCTGGTCACAATGAAGACCTCCAGTACCCCTTCCATGGTTTCCCTCAGCCACCTGCTGATTGTAGTAATACACCTGGCTGCTCTGGCATGCCAGGTGTTACAAGATGTGAAGTGGGAAAGCATTAAAGGGTTGGAAAATGCAAAACGACTTCTTATAGAAGCAGTGGTCATGCCAATAAAGTACCCCAAGTATATGACTAATCTTGATGGCGTAGTTTTACATTGTTTATTTTCAGATTGCTACTTGTTCATTTTCTCTGTACGTGAATTCTGTTGCATAATTTATATCTAAGGCCCATAATTGTAGCAACAGAAGTTTATGCTCCTGGGTTTAAATGTGAAGGCAATGAATATCTGTTTTTACCTCTGATGTCAATCTTTCTTGTCGCTTTGGAACCCCACTTCTACTCCCTTGTTTCACACAAATTAATGTATCCATTTAACTTAACATGCATTATACACAAAATCCTAGAAAGTCCTCACTTATGTGTCCTTGCCTATATTTGCATCATAACATTTACTCTCCAGGGAGAGTGTATATTTATCTGGATCTTGCCTGCGAAGCCCATTCTGGAACACCATGCATGTACTTTTGTGTATATAACTGATTTAATTAAATGAAGTCACTTTTTGGTGTATTTGGAGAGGTTTCTTGTTCAAAAATGATATATAACTGATTTAATTTTCAGAATTTAGTTTTGTCTCCTATATTCCTATTAGACTTGGGATGTAATCAAAATCAAAAGAACTCATTTTAGTCTAAATCTTTGGTGGATTTGTTTGAATGGGTATCATTTCTGTAACTATACCATGGGATGGACCATTCACCTTTGTTACCTTGTTATCAGGTACTTTACTGGCCTATTATCACCATGGAAAGGAGTTTTGCTGTTTGGCCCACCTGGAACAGGAAAGGTTTGTAACAAATGTTTCACTGTAAAATATATTGCTGTTTGGCGATAATTGTTTATCTTTACTGTAGGATACATTTTAATGGTAAGATGTTGACTGTGCCCATTAACCGATCTTTTCACATTTTTATTTTGTTTGTACACTCCATTTCCTGGAACATGATTTTAAAGATATTCCTACATATGACGAACACGGAGCTATAGACAAAGTCAAACACAGAGTTAGAGACTTATCAAATACTAAGAATCTATCTATAGCTCTGATTAGGCTGCTCACATGATGTACATGTACCTATTTATTTGCTTTGTTTTAATACATCTGAATTCTGTATGGCTGGTAATTGTATTGCTGTGATAATCTTTGAGGAGCATATATTGCCCGTTTTTAGCCCTAGATTTTTTTTTGTCTCACAGTTTGCAATTGAATAAACAAACGCCATTCTACTATTTTGGTTTCATATTTACTTTAGTCGTGCAACATGCTAATAAGTTGTTCTCCAATAAACAAAATTCCAGGCAACTGCTGCAGCTGGTGACTGGACTTCTGTTTGATGAAAAAATTGCCATTTTAATAGTCTATTGGAATAGGGACTCATGTGATTCTTTTAGTATTGTTTTCAAGGGCAACTATCATTTCGAACTTGATATTGCAGAAGATATTGTTTGACAGACTATATGAATATTTTTCACAATTTTTAATACCTGGAATTTTTAGGATTACTAGATACTGTTTAGTGTAAATGGACAAAGTGGAAGAACTAATGTTCAGCAAGTGGCGTGGTATGTTTGCAATCTCCAAATTTTTATGTCAATAAGAAACTGTTCTGTTTAGTATGAGACTGCATGTAGTAAGTTTAGTTATATGCTTTCTTTCATGCTGGTTCCTAGCCTAAATTAGCACGAATTAGTTTTAGGAAAGGCATCCAGCATTAGAACTGATTGTCATCACTTCACCTTTACAATTAAGATATTTGGGAAGGAAGTAAAATACTTTCTTAACAATGGAACTCTCCCCCCTGCATCCTAGCACAATCAAGTGATATAACCGTAGACATCGGGTCTCCAAAATAGCCAATATATGCTTCCCCAGGAATTAAAAATAGAGCCAAACTGTTACCATGTTATTTTTTTCACCTAAAAGCTGATACTCCTAAATGAGGGAATATATAGATATAGTGATTTCATTGTGTTTCTATAGGGTGCCACATTTTTTACAAGTTGAATGATAGCATAGATTGCATGTTGCAGGTATGGTAGCATATATAATAGGGATGCAGACCGAACACCAGACAAGGGAGATGTGCACAACAGACTTGATGAGGGTTGGGAATAACGCATGAATTTGCAAGATAAACTCTTTACCATGCAAAAATGGTTCATCATAAAGTGACTTGGGGGTGAAATCTGTGTGTAGTTACCATGTATCGCTTAAAAAAACTAGGTTCACAGTTGTTACGGAAGTTCAACCTGATGTATTACTTTTTGATATCCCACTCTCTTTCTTGTCCAAGTTTATTGCATGTTTTGAATTTATTTAAGTGTATATATGTTTTGCTTGTTGATTGCAGGCGATTCAGATAAGTTAATTAAAGTGTTATTTGAGCTTGAAAGGCACCATGCACCTTCAACAATATGCCTTGATGAGATTGATGCAATAATTAGTCAACGTGGTGAAGGACGTAGTGAGCATGAAGTGAATAGATGATTAAAGACTGAGCTACTTATACAGGTATGACATTTGTGTGATTAGTGTTAAAAGTGGGCATTAGATTAAATGGGTTCCCACTTTGTATTGAATGAGAATCACATATGTGAATTGGTTCAAGGAGTGAATAGTCTCACATCGCATAGAAGAAGGTGATATTGTTGGTATATAAGGCACAAGTTTGGCCTTTCAAGTTAGGCCTTTAAGCCAACCCACTTTTGTGGGGGAGAGATTTGTTGGACCCATGCATCTAGTTGAGCTAACCCACATGCGCGCCGTCCGTCCGGCTGGCCGGGTTGGGTCAACAAGAGAGTTATTTTTGGGACAAATTCATTTGGCCCGGTTTGTTTTCTCTAAGAATGTGTCCGTTAACGGATGGACGCATCCATTTGAACGGGAAAGGGTGTCTTCAACAGGATTTCTTATGAAAAACGGTTTTTGCATAGTAGAAGAAAAATCCTGGTTTTTCATCGATTCCTTTTCTGTTTTCTGTGAGAGCATACATGTTGTGGTTCGCTGCATGTATTGTGTTGGAGGTGCTCCTACAGTACGTGGTGGATCGTCTTATCCTGGGAGGCAGACGCCCAAGAATCCTAAGCACCATTAAGGAGAGCGAATTCTGTCTTATGGACAGAGTGATTTGCTTAATTCGATCATCAAAACTTCGATTAACAATTTTCATCATCATATTTGCAAAGGTACGAAGAATAACAGTAAGAATAACAATCTTAAGACAGAATTCATCATTACTATACTAAAATTTTTTTAACTGAGATTATCTTCTGTAATTTGCAAAGAAATGGCTGCTGAGGGTACCAACTTGATTTCAGTACTAATTCCTACTCCTGTGAATGCTCCTATTCAAATTAAAGGGGAAAAATCAGAAAAGTTCAGTGGTGCGGATTTCAAAAGATGGCAACAAAAAATGTTGTTTTATCCTACCACACTAAATTTGGCCTGATTCCTTCAAAAGGAAGTACCCGTTCTCACTGAGGAGAAACAGGAAGACAAAACGGCTGTTGCGGCAGTAGATGCATGGAAACATGCAGATTTCTTATGCCATAATTACATCCTTATTTGGTTGGACAACATATTATATAATGTGTATAGTTCGATGACAAAACGGCTGTTGCGGCAGTAGATGTGGGAGTCATTAGATAAGAAGTACAATACTGAAGATACTGGAACGAAGAAATTTGTAGTCGACAAATTTTTGGACTTGAAAATGATAGACTCTAAGACAGTGATCAATCAAGTTCAAGAACTCCAAGTTATCCTGCATGAAGACATGACTTTAAGTGAGTCTTTCCAGGTGGCAGCAATAATAGAAAAACTACTACCGTCCTCGAGGATTTTAAGAACTACTTAAAGCATAAGAGAAAGGAGATGAACATGTGAGATTTGATTGTGAGGTTAAGGATTGAAGAGGACAACTGTGCTTCTAAAAAGAAAACCGGGGATCATGGTATGGAAGCCAAAGTCAACGTTGTGGAACAAAGGCATAAAAGCAATAGCTTCAATAACAAGAAGAGGAAGCATCACGTTGGACAGTCAAACAATGACTCCAACAAAGCTAAGTTCAAGGGCAAGTGTTATGTGTGTGACAAGGTGGGCCACAAGGCTAAGGATTGTCGCAAACGGAAGAAACAAGATGATTCCAAGAAGAAGAATGCACAAGCCACATTACTGAAGTGGAGAATCTCTCCACCAATGTGAATGACATCAACCTTTCCGTTGTAATTTTGGATGTGAACATGGTCACGAACGCTAGAGAATGGTGGGTGGACACTGAGGCTACTCGTCATGTGTGCACAAACAGGAAGATGTTCTCCACTTATCACTCCGTGGAAAATAGGGAACGGCTATTTATGGGCAACTTTTCTACCGCAAAGGTTGAAGGAATTGGAAAGGTGGTGCTCAAGATGACTTCGGACAAGGAACTCAAGCTCAACAATGTGTTATATGTGCCAGAAATTCGAAATAATTTAGTATTCGGATCATTGTTGAGCAAGAATGGGTTCAAGTTGGTGTTTGAGTCAGATAAATTTGTTTTGACTAAGGGTGGGATGTATGTGGGAAAATGGTACCTTAATGAGGGGCTTTTCAAGCTCAATGTACTAACTATTGTACCTGTTGCTAATATTAAGAATGTGAATGCTTCTTCCTCTTATATGATTGAGTCATTTGATGTGTGACATGGTAGATTAGAACATGTTAATTATGACGCTTTACAAAGATTGATTGATATGGAATATCTGCTTAAATTTAATAGACTCTAATCATAAATGCGAAACTTGTGTGGAATCAAAATTAACAAGGAAATCTTTCCAAAGTATTGAGAGATGTACTAAACCTCTTGAGTTAATTCACAGCGATGTCTGTGACTTAAAACTTGTTCAAACAAGAGGAGGTAAAAAGAACTTTATTACATTTATTGACGATTGCACTCGTTGTTGTTATGTATACTTGTTGAGAAGTAAAGATGAGGTTATAAACATGTTTATATTATATAAAATAGAGGTTGAGAATCAACTTGGCAAGAAAATAAGAGTTCTAAGAAGTGATAGATGTGGGGAATATGAATCACCTTTTGGTGAATTCTGTTCACAACATGGTATTATACACCAAACTACGGCACCTTATTTACCACAACAAAATAGAGTTGCTGAACGGAAAAATAGAACTTTAAAAGAAATGATGAATGCCATGTTAATAAGTTCTGGGTTACCCCAAAACATGTGGGGGAGGAGCTTTGCTTTCAACAAGTTATATTATCAACAAAATACCTCATAAAAAGAACAATGCAAACACAATATGAATTATAGAAAGGTCAAAAGCTTCCTACAAATTCTTAAAGGTGTGGGGGTGTCTAGCGAAAGTGGCGGTCCATAATTTCAAGAGGATTAAAATTGGACTAAAGATCATTGTTTGCGTATTCATTGGTTATGCCAATAATAGCAGTGCATATCGCTTTCTTATTCATAAATTTGATATTCCTGATGTAAATTTAATTACTGTGATTGAATTTAAGAATGTTTCATCTTTTGTACATATTTTTCTGTAGAATTCTACCCATTAAAAAGACAATTCATGGTGCCATTGTCACTAAGGGACTGTATGGATGCACCAAAATTTTGCTTCTCCTAGCACCTCCTGCACTGTAGCCTAACACAAGCCCCACCCATCCCTGCCTGCTCGCTTCTGGCAGCAAGAGCCTCACTTGCTGTTAGGTTTCACCTTGTAGCCTTCGCTTAGTTGCTTCCTTGTCTACACCCTGCACAGCCGCTCAGGCCGTTCCACTGGTTCTATTCAACTGTCCCTTCCGATCCGAGTTTCACTCTTTGGGTCTGTAAGTAATTCCCTAATTGCCCTTAAGAGGTCCCACATAATAACTAATGAAATTACAAGACTAAGGGGCCGTTTGGGGCGTGATTATTGCAAAATATCCAGACTGGATATTGGATATTTACTGTAGCATCCATGTGGATTTTTACATCCAGCTGAAACTCCTCCTGAGGTGTTTCAGCTGGATATATAAAATATCCAAATGCTACAGTGTAGCAAAACATCCCATCTGGATGTTTTGCTTTTAATCACGCCCCAAACGGCCCCTAATTATTCTAATTCTAATTGGTTAAGGATATGAAAATATTAACTACTTGATGGACATGATTACTTAAGTATAAATAGAGGAATTGGTCCTCTCTCCGCCCAGAGATTAACCAGAAGATAGAAATTCCATCTAAAGAAAGAGATCGTCTTCCATTTAAAAAAGGAGATCGTCACAAAGATTAGGGCAAGGGAGAGAAACCTCTCCTCATCATTTTTGCCATAGATTCAGGTACGCACTATTATTAATGATGAAGTTGTATGTTAATTAAGATTACTTACAATTGGTATCGGAGTCAACGAACGTCAGATCATCTGATAATGGCCGATGGCCGGTCCAGCCATTGGCACAGTTCCTGAACATGGCGGTGACAGATCTGCCTTTTCCGTTCGCCACCATGGCTGACCCGGACATTGATGTCTTCACGGTACGCCGGCAACCGCCGTCATGATAGAAGACAGCCTTTTGGCCACTGCCGACCTCGCAGTTAAGGAAAGGGCCGCCATAGAGGCGCTCGTGGCGGTGGCGTGTCCGTGAACGGCTCTTATGATGCCGTCGCACGCCGATCGCCGCCACCACCATGGTTCTCAGAACAAATAAAAAAAGGCGGCTTTTGGCCGACGTTGGCATCGCCGTGAAAGGTGATGAAAGGGCGGCCCTTTAGGCCGCCATGGCAATCGCATCGATGACTGCTGGCGACGGCTCAGAACGATTAAAAAAAGGGCTTTTTGGGCCGCCGCCACCATCGCAGCGGCCATGACTGTGAAAGGGATAATATGGCGGCGGAAATAAAGTGAAAGAAGTGGTGATGTCGCAAAAAGGGCTTACCTTTCGGCCGCCACAGTGTTGCCCTTTGGCTCCCACAGGTTCGATCGCCGTCGCCATGATGTCGCGACGGCGGTGGCATCCTTTGTGGCCTCAAAGACCGTGGCAGTGGTGGGCTTAAAGGCGGAGGTCGCAGCCGGCGATGAAGAAGAGGTTGACAAGAAGAAAGAAGCGGCCTTCTTGGCCGCAGAAGGAGGAAGACGACAGCGGCGGCGGCGGCGGTGGCTCTCCCGGCTGCCACCATGACTGCTGCCCGAGAGGTTTGGAGATGACCCTTATGATGTGAACCGGACCACCTCATGAACGCCCGGTTCATATTATCAACCAGCCCATTATCTGAACCAAACCGGACCGGCCCGAATTAATATTACGGTTCGATCTAATGTTTTATGATTCGGTTCGGGTTATATTAAAATTCCGGTTCACTATTCCAATAAAAAAAATGGAGATTGAAAGGGGCCTTAAGTGGATTATGTCAGGTCATTATAATGCTTCCGCTATGCATATTTAAGTATTATTTTATGAATTATCTTATGTATTTTATTGATGATGATGATGAATGAATGTTCTTGTATGATATACATGTGTAAGCAAAAGTTATTCTTATGACTTTATTTCTATATTAAGTTACAGATAGTTAGTCACCAAAGTGGCCTAACTAGAATGTGAATAGAAATGAGTCAATTATTCTGTGCTAACACATTCACTAGTGTTAGTGATGAGAATAACTTTTATAAATGGCAATTAATTGATTCCTTGATATTATGGCTGGCCCAAAGGTGCACCAATCTTCTAGTGATCATTGAATTGAATAGGATTATTAGGGCGTGTACAGTGTTCGGTGACGCATACCCAAAGGTAGCGAACTGACTTAATGTGTGCACTTGGCTAATTATCCTTACAGGTGATAGGGAACACCATAATCGTTGAATAGCCTAACATTAGATTATTCCCAAAGGTAGATCAAAGTTATGTTGTTCGTTATGTATGTATTATCCATGTGCTTGATTATGTCAAATTCATAACCTAATGTATTGAGCATGATTAATTAATTGTACCATCAATTCTTATTTCCTTGCATTCCCATGCTTCTTCCATTCCCATGCTTCATGGCCTTAATTTTTTAGACTGGAAAGAGCAAGTCCAATTCAACCTTGGTGTTTTGGACCTTGATGTCACTCTTAGAACTGAAAAACCTGCTGCAATTACTGCTACTAGCAGCACTGAAGATAAAGCATTATTTAATGCATGGGAAAGGTCAAACAGGTTGAGCCTTTTGTTTATGCGAATGACAATTGCAAACAATATTAAGACCACACTCCCTCCAACGAAAAGTGCTAAAGAATTTCTCAATAAAGTTGAAGAACATTTTAAGTCTGCAGATAAGTCACTTGCAGGCACTCTTATGGCTAAGCTAACCATGATGAAGTATGATGGTTCTTGTGGTATGCATGAGCACGTTCTTGAGATGACAAATTTAGCAGCACAGCTTAAGTCATTGGGGATGTTAGTGGATGAGTTCTTTCTTGTCCATTTTATTTTAAATTCCTTACCTCCTCAGTATGGGCCATTTCAAATTAATTATAATACCATGAAAGACAAATGGAATGTAAATGAATAGGTCAATATGCTTGTCCAAGAGAGTCAAGGCTTAAGGCATTGGAACAGAACTCAATCCACATGGTTTCTCGAGAGGTTAAAGGCAAGCAGCGAAAGTTTAAAAGCTTTAAAGGGTCGAAGGCTCCTAAAAACAATAATGCTACCCAGAAAGACAACCATCATCAAAAGGGAAGGGGCATAAAGTGCTACTTCTGTAGAAAGTTTGGTCACCTTCAGAAAGACTGCCAGAGAAGGAAAGACTGGTTCCAAAAGAAAGGTATTGATTCAACTTATATTTTTGAATCTAACCTTACTGAAGTCCCTTCTAATACTTGGTGGGTAGATTCTGGAGCAACCACTCATGTTTCCAACACTTTGCAGGGATTTCTTACAACCCGAACCACAAACCTAAAGGAGAAATTCATGTTCATGGGAAATCGGGATAAAGTTCCCATTGAAGCCTTAGGCACTTATCGGCTGTTCCTTGATAGTGGACATCATTTAGATTTATTTGAAACTCTTTATGTTCTTGCAGTTTCTAGAAAAATCTAGTTTCTTTGTCAAAACTTGATGTTGATGGATACACTTTTAAGTTTGGGAATGAGCATTTTAGTCTATTTAAGAATGCTTCTTATGTCGGTTCTGGTATTTTATGTGATGGCTTATATAAACTTAATCTTAATGATTACTTTGCTGCTTCACTACTTTCACTACATACTTGTGTTGGTGTTAAACGTAGCCTTATTAATGAAAATTCCTCAAACTTGTGGGATAGAAGGTTGTGACATATTTCCCGAGAAAGAATTGAGAGATTAGTAAAAGATGGGATTCTTCGTAATCTTGATTTTACTGATCTCAATGTGTGTGTAGATTGTATTAAAGGCAAATAAACCAAACACACAAAGAAAGGTGCCACAAGGAGTAAGGAACCTCTTGAGATTATCCATACAGATATTTGTGGGACATTTAATGCTCCATCTTTTGGTGGAGAAAAGTATTTAATCACCTTTATTGATGATTTTTCACGTTATGGTTATGTCTATTTATTAAATGATAAATCTCAAGCAGTGAACACTGTTGAGGTGTACATTACTGAAGTTGAAAGACAATTAGACAGAAAGGTGAAAATCATATGGTCTGATAGAGGTGGTGAATACTATGTGCGATATGATGAATTAGGGCAACACCCAGGCCCATTTGCTAAACTTCTTAAAAGTAAAGTTATATGTGCTCAATACACTATGCCTGGAACACCTCAGCAGAATAGTGTAGTTGAAAGGCAGAATCGTACTCTTATAGATATGGTTAGGAGTATGATGAGTAATTCCACTTTACCCTTATCTATGTGGATGTATGCACTTAAGACTGCTGTTTATTTATTAAACAGGGTTCCTAGTAAGGCAGTTCCAATGACTCCTTCTGAGTTATGGACTGGACGGAAACCTAGTTTAAGACACCAGCATGTTTGGGGTTTTCCAGCATAACTGAGAATTTATAATCCACATGAAAAGAAATTTGACTCAAGAACAATCAGTGGTTACTTTATTGGTTACCATGAAAAATCCAAAGGGTATAGGATTTACTGTCCTAACTATAGTACAAGAATTGTTGAAACTAGTAATGCCAGATTCTTGGAAAATGGTGAAATCAGTAGGAGTGTTACACAACAAAATGTGGTAATTAAAGAAGTTAGGGTGCATGTCCCATTACCTATAACATTTCAACAAATTGTTGTTCTCATGCTTGATGTATGTCCTATCAATCAAGAACAACAAATTAATGAGCCACAATTTATTGTTCCTTCAACACTTCATAATGATACTGTCATCAATGAGCAAGTAGTAGAAGAACCACAAATAGCATTAAGAAGATCTGAAAGGATCAGAAAACCATCTATTTTTAATGATTATATGGTTTATCTACAAGAATCTGATTATGATATTGGGACATCTAATGATCTAGTTTCATTTTCACAAGCCATAGAAAGTATTAGTTCTGAGAAATGGATTGAAGCCATGAATGATGAGTTAAACTCAATGGCCCAAAATGAAGTCTGGGAACTTGTTGAATTACTGGAAGGATACAAGAAAGTGGGTTGCAAATGGATCTTTAAGACCAAACCTGTCTCAAGGGTAATATAGAATGATATAAAGCTAGACTTGTGGCCAAAGGATTTACTCAAAAAGAAGGCTTTGATTATAAAGAGATCTTCTCTCCAGTATCCAAAAAGGACTCACTCAGAATTATTTTAACATTTGTTGCTCATTGTGATTTAGAGCTCCACCAAATGGATGTGAAAATAGCTTTCTTGAATGGAAGTTTAGATGAAGAAGTCTATATGGACCAACCTGAAGGATTCTCCATTGAAGGAAAAGAGCATTTAGCTTGCAAACTTAAGAAATCAATTTATGGACTTATTAAGCAAGCTTCCCGACAATGATACCTTAAGTTTAATAATACCATTACTTCCTTTGGATTTAAAGAAAATATCGTTGATCGGTGTATTTATCTAAAGGTCAATGGGAGTAAGTTCATATTTTTTATTTTGTATGTTGATGATATATTAATTGCAAGCAATAACCTTGGATTAATGTATAAAACCAAGGACTTTCTCTCTAAAAATTTCGAAACGAAAGATATGGGTGAGGCAAAATACGTGATTGGAATAGAAATTTTCTGGGATCGTTCACGTGGAATGTTGGGTTTGTCTCAAAAAGCCTATATAGAAAAGATTTTAGAGAGATTTGGAATGGAAAAGTGCTCATCAAGCCCAATTCCTATTCAAAAAGGGGATAAATTAAGCCTTATGCAATGTCCAAAGAATGAATGGGAATGGAAAGAGATGGAGGGTATTCCATATTTATCTACAGTTGGAAGTTTAATGTTTGCATAAACCTGTACAAGGCCATATATCAGTTTTGATACTAGTATGTTAGGAAGATATCAAAAGGATTCTTAATTGGATCACTGGAAAGCTGCAAAGAAAGTGATGAGGTACTTGCAAGGAACAAAAGATCACATTCTCATATATAGGAGGTTTGACAATCTTGAGGTTATTGGCTACTCAGATTCTAATTTTGCTGGATGTGTTGATGATCGAAAGTCCACATTTGGCTTCTTATTTATGCTTGCTGGAGGAGCCATATCATGGAAAAGTGGAAAAGAATCTATCATCACTTCATCCACTATGGAGGCTGAATTTGTGGCATGCTATGAAGCCAAACTTCAAGCTTTATGGTTGCGGAATTTTATTTCAAGGCTTGGTATTGTCAATACTATTGATCGGCCGCTAAAAATTTATTGTGATAACTCCGCAGGAGTTATCTTCTCAAAAAATGACAAGTACTCTAAAGGAGCAAAGTACATGGAATTAAAGTTTCTTGTTGTTAAAGAAGAAGTTCAGAAACAAAGAGTGTTTATAGAGCAAATTAGTACTAACCTTATGATTGCCGATCCATTAATGAAAAGATTACCTCTAAAGACCTTTATCGAACATGCCAATAGAATGGGTCTTGATATTAATCCATAATAGTATGAATCGTGCTTTATTTATGATGATGTTTATGCTCTATTACACTTTGATATCCATAAACTTGTTTCTGATTTTTCTGTCCTTATTATGCATCGATGTGAATGAATAAATATTTGTGACATAACTAGTCTAAATTTGTAGAGACATTAAGTGGACTCTTATGATTTCCTCTTTTAAATACTATATTGAACATATTATTTAATATTGTGGTACATGGAAGGGACCGTGTTGTCTAAAGACATAGAACCGCCATGACTCGTATTAGTAGTTTGTTTAATTATAGTCTTATGTGACCAATCTGAATGGATAATCTTGTGCACCTGATGTTGTCTTGTTATTATTATGATGTAATTATCATTCGGACCAAGTGGGAGAATGTAATTAATTCCCTAATTACCTTTAAGTGGTCCCACATGATAACTAATGAAATTACAAGACTAGTTATCCTAATTCTAATTGGTTAAGGGTATGAAAGTAATAACTACTTGATGGACGTGGTTACTTAAGTATAAATAGAGGAATTGGTCCTCTCTCCGCCCATAGAGAGATAGAAATTCCATCTAAAGAAGGAGATCGTCGGAAAGATTAGAGCAAGGGAGAGAAACCTCTCCTCATCGTTTTTGCCATGGATTTAGGTACGCTCTATTATTAATGGTGATATTGTATGTTAATTAAGATTACTTACAGGGTCGGCCGGCATAGGTGTGCTCAGACCCAAAGAATCGGCTTCAAGGCTCTTATCCAGACTGCCATGTCATGGCTCATCCCTCCCTTTCCCCCCTTCTCCACAAGGTTTGGCTTCTCCTTTTCTGCTTGCATTTATACTGCTTGTGGTGTTTGTACAAAAAGGAAAATTGGTTCTGAATCAGGAATATGAACTCGACCACTTTGGAATCAATTGGAATCAAAATAGTTTAAGATTGTTTGAGGCTTATTTATACAGTTTTGGAACTAAAAATCACTTCACAATGTAGCTGCTTCAGGGCTGATGGCAAAAACTTCGAAAACAATTTAACATTTTATATAAACTTGAACGTTATGTTAAAATGGATTTGTAGAAGCAAAATTGCACATAGTTATGTGTTCTTGTGCAACAAATGCAGATTAGTATTTGCCTAGACTCTACAAAAAGGGGCTTTCTTGTTTTATATTTTTTTCATTTTGCAGTATGAAAAATTGTTGTTTGAGTTTGTGCACAGTAAATGTTTGTGAAAATGCTATTGACTCATTAAATGAAAACTAGATGTGTTTGTGTTTGGACAAAACACTGATGTTCTCCTTAATGCAGGGATGTAATATGATCTTAATTCTAAAGCTACATCTTTCAGTAGCAAGAAGGTTCACTCTGGACTCTGAGGTGGTTTAGGATTTGATTGAGGATTTTTAAGTGTCTTTCCATTGTAGATTATTTGTTTATGAAAGCAAGGAAACTATGATAGAAGGATGATTGAAAATGACTCGTCAATCAGCCTAAGACAATTTTATAGCATCATGATCTAAGGAGCATGTCTCTTCATACAGTTTTCAATAGCTCTTTAGCTCAATGGGTAGAGCGCTTAGGAAAATGGATATATCATTTTCCCTAAGAAGATGGTGGCCCCAAGAGCTTGAGTACTATTTAATGAAAGGTTGTATTTTATGATAAGCAATATACGATAGGCATGGATGTCTTTTTCTCTCTTTCAAATTATATGTGTATAAAACCATACTTTTAGCTTTGTATAAAGATCACTAGCAATTCTATGAAGGAGGAGTATAAGTGTATAGATGTTTTACTTACAATGGTGTAAAGTGTAAACTAGGAGTATTGCAACTTGCTGCTCTTTGTTGTTTGTGTGTGTGTGTGTGTGTGTGTGTGTGTGTGTGTGTGTGTGTGTGTGTGTGTGTGTGATGATAAGCATTTGGAACTATGGTAATACTCTTACAAATGTGTCAATAAAGGAAAATTCTGATGGTTCAAACATTTGAGCCCTTAAATGTAGGTTGATGTGGATATGAGATGCTGACAACCTATACTGTGAAGTGCTGTTTTCATGACCATAATGCTGCCTCAATTGTAAAAACAGCTACTCATGCTCTTGCTGTTGCTAAGACCTGATGAGATGCTGACAAGCTATACTGTGAAAGAACTGATGAGATGCTAAGACTATGGGAAAGATGAAGAAAGTCCAATGTGTAGAGAGTCAAAATTACATGTGAAAGAACTGATGAGATGCTAAGATTGTTGGACAAGAGATGCTGGACTATGACAACTAAATGAATATCTTAGTGACATGCATTCTACTTTTCAGGTTATCTATAAGACAACATTTTCAATTACCATGCAATTTGTTACAATTTTGTGTGTCGTAAAGCATTAAATCTGCATTTCAGATGGCAGCATAGGTGGCCTTGTGTGCCCTATGAATATTAAGGACCCTTCACGTCCAAGATCTTTCATGTGCAACTCTTTAGCACCCCAAATTCCTTTGCCTCCCCAACTAAGTAAATCGAAGCTTCTTTACTACCTTGTCTCTTCAAGAAAGCCACTCTGATACATAACATATGTCGCTCAAATGTGGAAACTCTAACACCAATGGTCCCATGATCAAACAAAGAACCTTCCATACCTGAGAAATATGAAAGTATGTCCTTCCAGATTTCTCCAAATTGAACCCTATTAAAATAACCACATAATTATTGCTTTTCTTGGCTCTTGGTGGAATCGAACCACCATCTTCTTGGTAGTAGATGATTAAAAAAAACAAGTGCTCTTCCAATTGAGCTAAAGAGCCACATCATCCAGATTTTTTGTTTTTGCCTATTATTAGTTACATAACATATGCTAGCATCAACTAGAGTGGAGTACATTTTACAGTAGTTATATCTAGCCTAATTGACACCATAAACTCACTATTTCCAGCTATAGGTCAGTTCTTTTCTTTATTCCATTTACAAACTTCCCACTGTAAATCCCAAACCAATCATTTTTAGCTCATTTTGCAACCCAAATGTATCAACTAATTCCGGACACATGGAGTCTTGCTCAAAGTACCACCTTTCGGTGAGAAGAACTTGGAATTAAACATCAAACAATATATAGAGATAAAGAAAAAGGAATTAGAGCTCCATCAGCATAAATTTCTCCTCCTTGAGATCTCTACTTGCCGTGGTAGACCACCGGCGCAAGCAAAAATAGCCTTCACATCATGTCGTCGGCGATGGTGGTGACGAGGCTGCTAGACGGCAACGGTGAAAAAGGGCGTCTCTTTAGGGCCAGAGGATCTCAGTATTTTACGAACCATCATGGGATCTCCGCTGGTTGGGGTAGACCATCTGCGCGTGCAAGCACTCAGGCTGTTGGACGGTTGGGGCAGAAAGCGGCTTCTCTTCAGGGGGGGTGTGGTTGATGAGCGAGTCAAGAGATACAATGGGCAATGGGCAATGGGCAATCAGCATTCTATTATTTTCACTTTCTTTTAGTTAGATCTTTTCTTATTCTTAATTGTGTTTTCTCTTCTAAATGAAGGAATTTTGTTTAGAAGAGTAAGAGGAAGGAAAACCTAGATGATATATTTGTAATAAAAAGGGTATTTGAAGAATGGCTTTTGAACAAAAATGTCACTACTTAAAATATCAATGATGAAGAGCTAAGATATTAGATTAATGAAGCACACCTTAGCCTTAAACGAGGAACTCAATGTATTAGGTCTCCAATTGTGTATGAATTAGCCCTGAAGAAGTTGATTCATTATCAAGTTTATATGATTTTTAGGCCTGTTGGCTGGGATGATGAGTTTTTCATCTCATCATCTCAACTAGGCCGCAGAGGTCCACACCAATGGTGCTTCCCTTCACCAATGTTGGGGATAGTCATAACAAGCACAACCCAATTGTTAAGAGCACCCCCATGGTTCAGTCATGTTAACTTTCGAAAATTTAATTATATTTTTCCATTGCAGGTTATTGGTTTACATTGTGATCAATGGATCCAATTATATTAACCTTTGCAGAATCATTTCCTTTTTTCCTTTTGGGATCCATTGGTATATCACAAGCATACATCCCCGTATTGATATAATTTCATAATCATAATCATAATCAAGTAGCGCATTTTCCCAACTATTGGGGTTCAGCGACATGGATCTTACTCCTCCACTCGGGCATGTTGTGGGCTACCTCTTTTGTAAGAGATAGTAAAATCAAATCATTTTTTATTAACTATACCTAAGTTCTCTTAGGTCTCCCTTCTCCCTCTTTTAGCATCATTTACATACATCACTTCTAATCTTCTCACAGAGGCATCTATTAGCCTTAACGCAACCTACATTCTCTCAGCTTCTCCCCTAAAGAGGCTACCCCTAAACTCTCATGAATATATTCATTTCTAATACTATATCTCCTAGTTATCCCACTCATCCACCTTAACATTCTCATTTCGACTACATTCAACTTATCTATATGACTTCTAATCTATACATGAATTATGAATTTTATTATCTCCTAAACTTATATTTATGTTATGTTTGATAGATTACTTTAATATAGTTTTTTTTGTAGGAAAATAAGAGTAAGATGTAGAAATATGGTAAAAAATGACTCCAAAGTTAGAATCTTCATATCTTCATGTGCATACATCAGATTGGATGGATTTAAGCATCATGTTAAAGAATTCAGCTTTCCAACGCCATCGACTGTGTACAATTCTGAGTTATGAGCTAAAAGTTATGACCATTGAAAAATTGTGTTGCAGAGTAAATCGAGAAATCGATCGATTGGCAATATGCAGCGATCGATTGTCGTATACGCAGAACCGAAATTTGACCTATTTTGACTTGGAATTGGAAGGGCTTTTGTGTGTTTTCTCTCCAACTTTATAAATAGGCCTTAAAGGGAACGTGTTGAGCATTAGAGAATAGAGTTTTGAGTCCATTTGTAGACCTTGGAGGCTAGAGCAAATGAGAGAAGAAGAAGAAGATGATGAAAAACATGATGATGGATTCTCTTCCAATGCTAGGCTAAAACTTCCTTCCAAGGCATAGATGAAGCCCCAATAGACTGGTTGTATTGCTTCTTTTTCTTTTATATTATGTTTTAATCTAGTTGGTGTATGACTCTTTATTATACAATTAAAGTTAATTCATTAAAGTTTGTTTTGTGTACTCAAGAGAGCCAGGAGTGAATTTTGTGAGTTTCAATCTAAAAGAGTACTTGCGTGTCCGAGAGGAACGTGGGTGATCTGAGGTGTTATATATTAATAAAGTTTTATTGGCTTATGCTCGAGAGGAATATGCTAACAAATTGAAAATCTTTATTCAAAAAATAGAAAGAGATGATACATTAGTTTATTATGTGGTGGATTCGAAGCCTTAGTATTCCTCCATATTGATTAAATCTTAGTTAATTTAGTTAAAGTTCATTGTTTTTCCTTAAATTCATTAAAAACAACTTTCTTCTTGAGTTTGGTAAAGTATTCATCCATCCCTCAGGTTCGACAACCTTAAATACTCACTGTAGTACAATTGCCTTGTGCACTTGCAAGGGTTTAGATATTAAACGATCAACTTCTCTTTGGTGCCTAGCACTCCGCACCATAGAGTATTGCATACATAATGGATGTCCTATAGAACTTGCCTTTAAGCCTTTTTGGAACACGCCTATCACACAACACTCCTAAGGCTGCCCTCCACTTTACCCACCCCGCATTTATCCTATGCACCACATCACTATCAATATCCCCTTCCGTATAGATAATAGATCCTAAGTAACAGAATTGATCACGCCTTGGCACTTCTTGCCCATCAATTTAAACTAAGGCTCTATCTATAGTTCTACCTTCCTTAAAATTAAATTCAATGCACTTTGTCTTAGTCCTACTTATTTTAAAATCTTTTGATTCTAGAGCATCCCTCCACAATTCCAGTTTCACATTCAAACCTTCCAATTTTACATTCAATCCTACTTAATCTCATCAATTGAAACTACATCATCAACAAAAAATATACACCAAGGTATATTATCTTATAAATGTCTAGTAAGCTCATCTATAATTAAAGTGAAAAGATAGGAACTTAAGGCTTAGCCTTGATGAAGGCCTAAAGTGAAAAAAACATGTATTAGATTAAACAGAGCAAAGCTGTTAATTACGCAAACCATGCCTTATGTGAATTGTGTAAATTATGCCTTATGGTTTTACGTAAAAGAATATTGTATATATTCTCCTCGTGTAAATTATGCCTGCCATTACTTGCTAAATTCATTACTTTGTTTCTTGTGTATTTTCTCGTGGTCTATTATCCCTCTGCTTGAAGGCAAATAAGAAAGTGGCTCTATTACTGCAGAAACTGAAAAAGTATGTACCTGTTGTGATGCGGCCTGAGCTACCCTCACCTCATCATGACCCTGAGCTTCTAACTCCTAAGCAACTTCAGGCATACAAGAAAATTGGCTTCAAAAATAGAAACTATGTACCTGTTGTGATGCGGAGCGATAGTGGGCCCCATTAAAAATATTTTTTATATTTATTTAATAAAAAATATTAAGGTGTCCCTAATCAAGAATATCTTATTCGATTAGGCTAGATTTGATTTGCATTATATTTTATTTGATTAAGGATAGATTTAATTTGATTTTCTATGTTTAGGAGGAATCAGTGTTTTAGGATAGATCTGATTTGATATTATTTGATTTATGATAGATTTGATTGGATTTTTTATGTTTAGAAGGAATCATAAATCAGTGTTTTATTTCTTATTAAAGACTTATTGTAAGCCTATTTAAAGGCCCCAGTTTAATGGAATAAACACTGAATGATTTGAAGAAAAAAATACCTTGTTGCTCTGCTAATGGAGTTTTTCATTTGATAATGATGCTGAACAACCATGGTTTCGATGCCATGGTCCGCCGTCTGGTGCCGATTCCAACGGTAACCTCTGTGGTGGTGCATCTGAAGATCTTCAAGTATAGTTTCTTTTGCATTTTTCGTGTTTTAAGGAAGATTAAGGTACTATCATGTACCATCCCAACTACTTGGGGCTGGTAGATTTGGGTGTGCATTGACAAACTTTATAGCAGGTTGCTGGCTGTCGAAGCTCTTCCTCACAGTGAAGCCATAGCCAATCTGTTTTTACCTAATCATGAAGGAAATACTGACTTCAACATTTGACTTTTTACATTAATGAGAGTCTTAAGAGAAGAGATAGGTGCTGTCTCAGCTACCATAGCTATCTAAGCTTTACTGCTTGATTATAGAACCGTTCAATAAACACGCTTGTTATATAAAACCAGTAAATTATAAAATTTCCTAGGATCAGTTTTCCATGACTTGAAAATATTTTGTGGGTAGATTGCAGTTTTTCGAGATGACTTCTGGTATTGGATATTGATTCTATCTATTGAACATGCAGGCATTGTTCAAGGCAAGATTTGAGCCGGCTCTCGAGTCACAGAAGTTAAATATTAAAAAAACGGAACAGCAGCTTAGGAGGATGGGTGTAAACCCCGAGGATCCATTTGCCATGGCTAGCATACAAAGAGTAGCTTCGACATTCTTCCGGGCCATCGATGAGAAGTAAGGCACTCCTTACGTCTTCCCTGGAGACAAACAATCAGCTCCAATGCTCGGTTCTGCAGAAGACTCAGGCTTGCTTAAAGAAGAAGAGCAACTTTCTGAGGATAGTGACCAGGAGAAATTTGACAGATTTATAGCTGAAATTGAGGATGCTGCTGACAGAGAGTATGAAGAAGAGGAAGCAAAGGAGAAAGAAGAAATGAGTAAGATAAGGTATTGGAACAGAGAAGATCTTGGGGGACAAGGAAGAAGAGATTTTGGTAGTGGAGATTCTGACGGTGAGGTAAGAGAAAGAATAGGAACTATGCATGGAAGAAAGGATTTTGAAAGTCGGCATCTAAAAGATGCAATAAGAGATTTTGATAGTGGAGACTCAGAGGAAGAAACTAGACACAGAGAAAAATCAATTACATAGTAGGCGTCGAATCGCTGAAGTATGTAGATGGGAGAGTGAGGACGACATTACTGGGCCCTTGGTAAATGATGAATTGGATTCAGATGTTGCAAAAGATTTACCAAATTTTGAAAGCGATGAAGATAATTTAAATGGTGGCGGGGATGATTGCCAAGCATTAAGTAATCTGAGTGAAGACAATACAAGATGAGTTCCAGCCAGAAAAGGTGGAGCCATAATGAAGCAAACTGAAGAGCCTGAAACCATTGATCTCGAAGATTTTGAAGGCAGGAGCTGAGATTAGATGGTGAAGAAAGGCATCGCGTGAAGGAGACAAAGAATAATGAGTTTGATTATTATAGCAGCAGTGGTGAAGAAAGGTGAATGAACGAAGTGGGGACTGGGGAAAATTAGCTGATGATCAAATGGCTTTGACCAGTTGGGATGCGCTTATTTGTCTGTTGAAGAGGTCCCTTCTCTCGGTTTGAAATATGGGGCCATTGAAGTAAAAATACAAATACTGAATGCGCATATGTAAGCTTCCAATTCTAATGCCATTACAACTGTTGCTGACATATTTATCAATAAGCTTCCAATTGTTCTTTTCTTCTGCAGATTCAATGCTTCCAATTGTTATGTCGTAAAACAATGATCTTATTCATTTATGTAATATTGTACTTCACAACTGAGATTTAGTTTGTCCCTGTCCGTTTGCATCAAACTGCAATGAAGAATATATCAATTTCAGTAATGGCTCTCTACCTTAATAGATTTGTTTACGACCCAATTGGTTTTGACATCTTGAACTTTTGACATGGTCAAGCTCATGTAACCTAAATACAAGTTCATTGAAGTATAATGCTTTATCTACTAGGGCTGTTGGATCGCCAAATGTATGTTTGTCTGAAATGATTGTTCATCTTTTTTATTCTTTGACAAGTACATAATTCGTCTTGTACAAATCAAATGTCTCAACGTGTTCAATAAGCAAAACACATACATAAAAGTGATGTACAACCTACATTACAACATCTATAATACTTGCACAGGGCTGAGGTTACCGACTCCTTGGGCACATTGATAATAACGTTGAACCGATTCTAATCACCAATGCTTATTTTTTTCCCTCCTTATTTCAATGTCTCCATCTTTCTCGCCTTCCTTTTTTTTTCCCTCGTGAGAAATGCCTCAACCTCTATCAGCAAGAAAATCTAGGGCTGCATTTTGCGTCGGGTTGTCTCGGGTATAGCAAAACCCGACCCTACCCTAGATAGGACCTGAGCTACTTAAACCCAACTCTACCCGAGATAGGACCTAAGATTCTTAAATCTGCCCCTACCCAAGATAGAACTCACAATACCCGAGAATCCGAGATAGGAATCGAGATTTTAATAAAATAATTAATATAATTATAATAATCTTTAATAAAATAATTGATATAATTATAATAATAAAAAAGAATAAACATAGAGTTATTTTGGTTTGCATATATTAGAAAATTAGGGGTTAAAATGATGTATCTCGGGTAGGGATCTGGTTCATGAGTATTTTAAAGCTAAACCCGACCCTACCCAAGATAGAAGCAAGTTTTAAATCTTAAAACTGACCCTACCCGAGATATGACCCGACCCGACCTGGGTCAATGTCGGGTTGGTTCTATCCGGGTTGGATTGGGTCAGGTTTTTTGGTGCAACCCTAAGAAAATCCTCAAGATGAGGGATAAGCAGAAAAGGGAAAATGGCTGCAATAGAAGCATGATGGAACATTTGATGAAAGAAGGGAAAGTGGCTTCAAACATATCCACCTTGTTTGCCAAAACGGTGCCTTATGAGATGGAAATGAATCATGATACCTTGAAGCTTAACATTACTTTTCAATTTTCATATTGCAATGTGAGATGGAAATGAACCATGCTACCTTGAGGCTTGACGCTTATATTCATTTTTCATATTGCTTGAGGCTTCCAACTCCCTTTTTCCGTATATATTATGGCTCCTTATTTACTCTACTATATTTAGGGAAAATGATATTACTACATCGGTGTAGACACACATCGGTAATTTGGTGGGCGTTCCGTTGGACAATGAAAAAGTGCTAAAGTGAGCTCATAGGGGTGTTAAAGAGTCTGGTCGAGCCCAGCTTTAGGTTTTTTAGGCTTGAGGTTGAAATTTCAATTGCAAGTTTGATGCGAATCGAGTCGCTTTCGCTCATAAGCCAAATTAGTTTAGTTAATTTTGGTTTTCATGTCCACATTCGAGACTATGAATATTGAAAGGAGAGAATATTATATGTGTTCTAATTAACTTAGAATCCACATATGTTAAAAAATGGTCTTAGTTCTGACACATTACGTAACTTTTTCAAACATAAAGATTGAGCTAATTGCAAAAGAAAAAATAATATAAAATATAATAAAATTAAGATTTGATTGATATAAAATCCATGCATGTATAAAGTCTAATATAAGCATGCACATATAGAAAAAATAGCATACAAATGATGATTTTTAACTTTTTTTTAGCTTTTGAGTCTCGAGTCGAGCTTTGGAGTCAGCTATAAAAAGCCGAGCCGACACAAATGTATGATTGAGCTTGACTTCGAGTTGAATACGAGTTGAGCTCGAGTCGAGTCGAGCTATAAAACCAGAGACTAGCAGAGGTTCTCACATAAAAAATTTTCTAGTAAAAATAATATTTAACTTTTTTTAAATACCTATTTCCACCCTCTCTGCCCCTCCATCTCGGCCCAGAGGAGATCAGGCGGCGGAGATTCACCTTCGCGGCCAGCCCGAGGCAGTGCGGAGAGGACGACATTGCCCCAGCTCCAGTCCCCCAGCCCGAGGCGGCGGTGACGAGGATGTAGATGGAGTCGCCAAAATCGGCGGTGGAGAATAGAACCCGACCCGGGTTAATGTCGGGTCGGTTCTATCCGGGTTGGGTCGGGTCGGGTTTTTTGGTGTAGCCCTAAGAAAATCCTCAATATGAGGGATAAACAGAAAGGGGAAAATGGTTGCAATAGAAGCATGATGAAACAATTGATGAAAGAAGGGAAAGTGGCTACAACCATATCCGCCCTTGTTTGCCAAAATGCTACCTTATGAGATGGCAATGAATCATGATACCTTGAAGCTTAACATTACTTTTCAGTTTGCATATTGCATTGTGAGGTGGAGATGAACCATGCTTGACGCTACTATTCAATTTTCATATTGCTTGAGGCTTCCAACTCCCTTTTCCATATATATTGCTATACTTAAGGAAAATGATATTGCTACACGGTGTCGACATACATCGGTAATTTGGTGGGCGTTCCGTGGGACAATGAAAAAGTGTTAAAGTGGGCCTCACATAGGGTTGTTAAAGAGCTTGGTCGAGCCCAACTTTAGGCTGTTTCGTCTTGAGGTTGAAATTTCAATTGTGAGTTTGAGCCGAATCAAGTCGAGTCGCTTTCACTCGCGAGCCAAATTGGTTTAGTTGATTTTAAGCAATAAGAATATCATCTCACAGAGTCATAACATCATATATCCCGTAACAACCTCGATGCTGTAATCAGATAATTTTGCAGCAAAATTCAAACGATTCCAAGAAAATGCAAATAAGTCCACAAAAAAATCACGTACGCTTTCTTTTATCCATGTTGACAGGATAATCTGGTGGATGCTTCATTCCTGTACAAGCAATGAAGCTCGCTGCGGTCTCTTTGAAACAATTATGAACCAGATATGAGAGAACAATGTTGCGCACATCATTGCCGTTGATGGGATGCACAGATTAGTAATGAAAGAGTATAAACATTTACCAAACTTTTTTACAAGACCGTTCCATTGAAGCAAGAGATGAGCGCATTCTCAGATACCATCAGATCAATTACCCAATTGGAAAACTTAAACCCACGTAGAGTCGGTCTTGCCAGGGCTGGCAGCCGTCAGATCTTTCGGGGCCCACGTGGGGCCCACTGATCTGACAGCTGCCAGCCCTGTAGCGCACCAGCGCTGGCTAGATTTTTCTATTTTCGAATTGGCCAAAACATTGCAAGTATAAAGACTAATCCTAATCCTCCCACAGATATTTGACCACAATATGAATAACACTTCCATGTGGGCAGAAAGACCACCTGAACTTCTGAAAGTGGTCAAACTAATAATCATCGCTCTCGACCTATCGAAAACCTTTTACCAGGCACGATGGTCAAGCAATCAAAAAAACTTTACATATGGGTAGAGTGCAAAAATTCTTATCAACCAACCAATGGAGCAGAGCAACCAGTGTACAGAAAAGCAAAGCACAAGCAGAAAGCCATCGATAGCTAGTTTTCCACTCATGTAATTACACTCCCAAGTCCCAAACACCTTTAAGGCCACGCCTTCAAGAAATGAAGTTACAACCGGATTAGCCCATCAATTAACCAATTCAACAAGGACAAGGGGCTCAATCTCCTCAAAAAAGTACCACAAGAAGCATTCAGAAACAAGCTCGCAGTTGATTTGGAGAACAAGAAAGAGACCAAGAGGAAGGTGTGAGAAGAGGGGAAGTTGATGATACCTACATATGGTCGTACTGACCAGGATCCAGGTCCATCATGGAGGAAAGAAACCCTACGACGGTCAGGGAAGGGGTTTCTGTTGTGTTAAGAATTCTGAAAAACGGGTGCTAGCACATAAGAGGCTTGAGAATCGCTTTCTCAAGCAGGACCTTTCTCGAAAGCTTACTTCCATTCTCCTTAAGAAAGTCAGGTATATAACTATCGCCCTCTTCACCTTTCAAGAATGCTATTTTAATGGTTTTCAGGCTTTTCTCAAGATGTTCATGACAGAATGCAGTGATTTATTCTTTTGGATCTGTTGTTTTGACTGTCGTCATGGTCCCTAGCCTTCATCTTTATGTAGCGCTTTTATATCTAAGTCTTGTATGGCCATTTTTTTGTGGATAACTGATTAAGCTAGTCAGATAATAGGTTTACCCGGTTTATTTCCTAGATTTTTCCAAGAATTTCTAGTTTGAAGGTTTAAATATAAGACCTGTTTAGGTATTAGAGAATTTATACATATAGAGGCTTGTTACTTTTTTATGATGTGCTATACGCCTGTACCTCTTAGGGGATCTCTTTCTTTCTTTCTTCAAATTCACATATAAATTATGTCATAATCATAATCAAGCCGCACCTTTTCCCAACTATTTGGGGTCGGCGACACGGATCTTACTCTTTCAGCTTGTTTTGGGCTACCTCTTTTGTAAGAGATAGTGAAGTCAAATCTTTTCTTATTAACTTCATCCAAGTTCTCTTAGGTCTCTCTCTCCCTCTTTTAGCATCGTTTACAAGTATCCCTACTAATCTTCTTATAGGGGCATCTAACGGTCTTCTAAGCATATGCCCGTACTAACGCAACCTACATTCCCTCAGCTTCTCCCTAAAGGAGTTACTCCTAGGCTCTCATGAATATATTCATTTCTAATCTTATCTCTCCTAGTTATCTCACTCATCCACCTTAACATTCTCATTTTGGCTACATTCAATTTATCTATATGACTCTTCTTTGGTGCCAGCATTCTGCTCTATATAGTATTGTAGGCCTAATGGCCGTCCTATAGAACTTACCTTTAAGTTTTTGTGGAACCCGCCTATTACACAACACTCCCGAGGCTGCCTTCCACTTTACCCACCCCGCATCAATCCTATGCACCGCATCACTGTCAATATCTCCTTTTTTATGGATAATGGATCCTAAGTAACGGAATTGATCACACTTTGACACTTTTTGCCTATTTATTTCAATTAAGGCTCTATCTATAGTTCTACCTGCCTTAAAATTAAATTCCATGCACTTTGTCTTAGTCCTATGAATTTTCTCACATGTAAATTATGTATGTTGAGAAAATTCATTGACAACTGTGTGCTCCCTGTTCTCTAAATAGTATACTGTCTTATTTTTTCTGCTGGAGCTACTTTTGTTTTTTATTTTGGCTGACAAATTTTTCAATGTATTATATTTATTGTTACTTCTCACTAGATTTAATGTTGGAGTCATCAACTTTAATTAAGCTCATCAAGAAAAAATTTGAGGATACTTTTTATGTGTTGCGTGTGCTATATTTATATTATGCTTTGTGATAACCAACAGAAGACTGCCATTGATAAAACTAGGTCTAAAGGGCTATTTGGGCGTGATTAAAAGCAAAACATCCAGCTGAATATATTATGCTTTGTGATAACTGTGGATGTTTTGCTTACACTGTAGCATCCATATTTTTTTTCTATCCAGCTGAAGCACCTCAGGTCGTGTTTCAGCTAGATGGGGAAAAAAACATGGATGCTACAGTGTATCTTGAAAATCCACTATGGATATTTGCTTATAATCACGTCCGCCCCTAAGTTATTACGCAGTGGATGAAGATTAGAATAGGAAACTAATTAAGCATTTAGCAATATGTGCCTTGGAATTGAAGTGATAAATACCAAATAGGATTGGAGGTCTTGCATATGCTAGCCTCCAGTTAAAATCTTTGGGTTTCTTCGCAAAGGATACCACCCTGGAAGAGGTTCCTATTCCTATTACTTGAAGCAGGCAATAGAAATTTACACTAAATTGGCCCTCGGAGGAATAGCAAGTTGAGGATTAAGACTGATGAAAATAAAAGGTTTGCTGATGCAAAAAGAGGTCCAATTCTTTAAATGATTCTTGTGCAAATATTTTTTAAATGAGGCTTGGATAACTTTTTTTCCATGAAGTCTCTCCTAGCGGATGGTTCATGACTACATACTGGATAGCCTACTACCTGTGTGCCTTCAAGTGAATACCACCGTGATTTCAAATGATAAGACCCTACATGGGAGCAGTTGCAGTACTCGAATGAAAATGCTAAATCCGCTTCCACACACCAACGCCCACAGGGTGCGCACAACAATCAACGAGCTCCATGCCTCTTGGCCTGCATGGGGGCGCACACGTACGGTCTATTGCTGCATGTGGCATGCAAGTATTTCCCTGTGCAAGTGTGCATAGCATTTCTCATTCAGGAAACATGAGGGAAACATAATAGATATTTCTTTATATTGTTTATGAAGGATCCAACTGTTTTTTTAGTTATGTTAATGCTTATATCTCAATGGCCACAAAAACGAGGTTCTTTATTGTGAAGTAATTCCTAGTCTGTTAAAAAAAGTTTATCTGGTGAAATTGCATGAAAATAGTCGGCTGACATACAGGACTTCGCGGAACATGTCCTATTTTTGCTTCTTGTTATGACTTCTGATGTTAATTAGACAATTCTCACTTTTAGTGGGGAATGATATTACTACTCCACTTTTTTACTCCATTTTCCTTTTCGGCTGATGTGGCAAGAAACCACAATGTGGATCCATGGCAACGCTAAGGCGTAGGAAAATGGAGTAGAAAAGTGTAGTAATATCATTACCCCTTTTAGTGTTACATGTCAAGTCTTCTATTGTATTCACTCTCTTAGGCGATGGATCATCTCGTCACACAGAAGTTAAATATGCAAATATTGGACTGGCAATTTCTTGTTTTGCCTGTATAATTTTACTTCCCATGCTGAACCACGTTTCAAAGTTTGATCAAGTTTGGGAGATTATTCTCATGTAGCTGCTGCATTCCGCTGAAATTTCATTTCCCCTGCACATTGGAGGCATAAGCAAAATGTTATGCGGCTTGCATGTTTTTGAGGGGCAAGCGTGGTTTAAAAATGTAAAAAACTAGTGAGGCCCACTAGTCAATGCTGGGCTTGGTTATCAAACAAAGCCCACTCGTTAAATGCACCCCCCTTGTGTCCAGCCAATCCCAGAATTATTGGATTTTGGGGCCCGCAGAGAAACCCTAGCCGCCGTCGCCGGAGCAGAGGGAGGAGTCGAATATGCCGGCGGGGCACGGGGTGAGGTCTTGGATGAGGGACCTGTTCTGGAGGCCATTCAGGAAGACCATGCGTCTGGAACGTCACCAAGCGCACCATCGGCGTCGAGATCAACAAGCAGGTCCTTTTCCATTTCCTTTCCTGCTGCTGACCCCTTTTCAGCATTTCCTTCTTCCTTTGCTTTTGATTCCTCTGCTGATTTTTCTTTTGTTGTTTATGTGAATTGGTGGGCGTTTTGACTGATTATGGCTTTGGTTTTATGTTATTGCTGTGATATTCTAATTTTTTAGCTTCAGTGTGTTTGGGTTTTCTTTTGTTATGAATAGTAGTTGTACAATTGATATGGCTGATGGATTTGGGTGGAATATAGATACTCTCTCTGTCCAATATCTATCTACTCCCTCCGTTCAAATTTACTTGTGTGGATTACAAAACCATAATGAAATGATTTTAGTTCATTTTGGTTTTCTAATCCGGTAATATTAGACAGAGGATTATAAAAGAAGTTATTGGACTATTAAGTAGTTTTTCTTACTTATGTGTTGATTATGTTGGACAAATCAAGATGATGGAGCCTTTTGGACATTTATTTTCTATCTTGGAATTATCAACGAAGTTGACGGATCTAATAACAGCAAAACATACTTTTCTACACTATATCTCGGGATTCTCAATTGTGCATTTTAACCGTGAGGCAGATTGTTGATTGGCTGGAAAAACATGAGACGTGGGACCCATTTCTTTAAAACATCGTTTTTCAGTTATAGTAATAGTAAATCCTGATGGAGTGTTTTGTTTTAAAATTCTTTAATATCACAAAGTGTAGAGGTGAAGTTTGACTTCATATCTTTATCACCAAATTTCATTAAGGTTGGACCAGATCCTCCAAAAATTGTGTCCCACAATTAACTACAAAATACCAACGAGCGTTAAATAATAAGATAATTATCAACATACAGTAATGAAGTATTATACTCTCTCCGTCCAATATTAATATTAACATAACTTAAAAATGACGTTTTTTAAGGAAATGGTTCCCACATGTCATGCTATTCCATCCCAATGAAAAAATCTGCCCTGCAGTTGAAACATATATTTATCTGTTGAGAATCCCTATATATGGTTTAGAAAATAATGTTTTATTGTTAGAAGATTCGGTCATCCTTATTGATTAACCGAAGATAGAAAGTAAATGCACAATCTATGAAATGGAAATTTAAAATATCAAGACAAAGAGAAGCCAGTTAGACACCTTCTAATTGGCCGGAATTTTTGGGGTGATGCATTTTTCAGACCTGGATTTTTCGTTTTTGTTAACAGTAAATGCGAACGGAGGGAGTATATTGGTAACTTACGGGGCTGCATAGTTTGTGAGGCTAATGTCATTGGCCCTTTGGCTTCCTTAAACAATTACAGCTCTTTTGCAATTTCATCTTGTGTATCAACATCTTCATGGTTTAGCTTCTCAACCACATCTAATTGATCCCTTTATAGAGGAAAAGTAGCGGTCATGGCCATGAAGACGCTGCCAATTATATTTTGTTAAAGCATCCTCTTGATTGTAAATAGTATGTAATGTCAGAAAGTTAGTTGCAAATCGAGTAAGGATGCCCCTTCTGCATTGAAACTTTTTCAACAATTCAAAAATAACAAGGTAATTGTAAACAAACGTTGTAGTGGCTCTTGCTTCACCGATTACATCCTTTACTTCAAATACCTATGTAAATCTTCAAATAGTAAGTCTAAGCCATGTGTTGCACAAGGATTCCAATACGGTTTTGGTTACTTGTGAATCAATTCCGTACGTATTGGACTGTTTGTGCAACACATTGTTTGGATTTAATGTTTGAGGATACTTTTAAGTGTGTAGTTATATTAATGATGTGGTTGATGAAACAAAATTCATTACGAAGCTTTGTACAATTACCTTGCTACCATAAGGTCATTGAAAAAGTTTAACAATAGGAAGATTAATAGACTAAGTGCTACCCATTTTGCAACCAAGTTTTTGATATTATAAAGTGTTTATAATAACAAGAATGCTTACACAAATGATAATTGCCATCGTTAACTTCTTATTTATTCACAAGATTACTAGGCTAGCAAGATTTTCTAAAGGGCGGAATTTGACAGTGCAGTTTTTAGCTCTATCAAGTTGCTATAAGTAGCTTCTTATGAGAGTACAAATAATGGTTGATAGTGAGTAGCCACTGTCATAAATATTTCTATGAGTTTGTGTGAAAAATAAAGGAAAAGATGAAAATTGTACGTAAAATAGTATGATTTTTATGTAACATTTGGAACTTTCAGTTACTTAATGGGGATTTTCCAGTTTTTTGGATTTATTTTGTATTTTTCCAGATTTGAGATTTATTTAGCAGTTTTTGTGGTAGAAAAGGCAGTGGGGCCCACCTTTTTGTGGGTTGACTTCTCCACGTTTGGAGAGTCTTGATTTAGAGTTTAGGAAGACATGAGTTGGAGAGGCCAACCCACAAAAGGGTGGTTCCATCAGCTCTTTCCACTCTAAAAACTGTTAAATATACCCCGAAGTCAGGAAAGATATGAAATGAGAAAATCCCCATTGAATACCTGAAAATTTTGGATGTTACACCTTGACCAGTGGGTGTTGGTGGGATGGCCTCGGTGTTGCCTCGAAGCAGAGGTCTCGAGTTTGAAACCTCGCTTTGTTGTTTACCCACATGGAATATATTCCATTTTAACCGGTGCATTTGTTGTTGAGCCATCTATGCACTCAAGGGGATTGGTGGCGGGATTTGGTGCTCTAAGAGACTGGTTGTCTTGCTCCTTGTAGTCGGTTCCTAAGGACTTGGACACCTCTTGTTATAAAAAATAAAAGAGTATGTTTCGTATTTACATATCATTGAGAAATGATTGCAGAACCAACTTTGTCAACTTTATAAACCTCGTAGGTGTAGTAACGCAGTGGTATGATGTTCCTCTTGGACAAGAGACGTCTTAGGTTCGAGTCTCAGTCCGGGTATCTAGGCTAGTTAGGTGTGTGTGTGTGTGTGTGTGGACTGCAACTCTAATATGTGGCGTGTGTGTGGGATGGGTCACCTTCGATGAGTGGTTGTAAAAAAAAAAACCTCATCATTTGGCAGAAGGTTGTTTTAACTCCATTCAATGCGATGAAAAATGTAAGGGAAATATCCTTTTTACAGAATGTGGTTGGATGCTACACCATGAAAATCTTAATACATAATTTATAATTGCAAAGGAACCTCAATATTTTAAGAGGGCAACAAATGGGTTCTCAGATGCCATGACAATTAGCCTCGCGTATTGCTGTGCAGCGTGGTAAGTTGTTTTATCATATAGTTCATTAGGTTATGTTAATTATTATTTGATTATCAATTGTCTTTTTTAGTTGAGTGGTGGGACACTTTTAGAGGCTCTGCTCTAACCTCGCAAACTTTGGCAATATATATTATAGGCAAACTGTTGCATCTTCAAGTTGTTAGCGCAATTGGCTTATTTTTCAAAGAATTATGCAAAGAAGCACCTTAGGTTGGAAGACAAAAAGCTTAATGCTCTTCTCTTTATAATTATCCAACGTAAATTTGCATATATATTGAAAATCTATTGATATATAGATTTCTTATTATTTTCGAAAATGATATTCCTACAGTAGGGATGCCACTGGGTCGGGTTTTGACTAACCCGATCCCTAACCAACCCAAACCCATCGCGGGTCTAGTTATTTGGACCCAGAACTGCCCTGTGACCAAAAGTTCTGCCCTGGATCCAACCCGTTTTTCTTCTTTTCTTATTCATCAAATATTCTTCCCTTGTCTCCTCCTGTCCGGACAGACTGACATACTCACCAAACAGTCTTCTTTTCTTGGAAGGTTGAAGAAAAGCTTGGATTTTGAATTAAAAAAGCAAAGAGAGAACAGCACGTCTTGGAGATGGTGCAAATAGATGAGCGGCACTCAAGCCAGACGACTAATATGGCACAGAGGGAGTATCGTTGTTCACTTACAAATTTCTAAAAAAACGAAAATTTCAAAAGTGGAAAATTGTGACAAAATTAGAAATCCAGAGAAACAGGCAGCCCTTTTTTCACCTCTTGAAGGAAGCCTTTGCTTCATCTCTGCCCCTCTTGAGCGTCTGTATAACGCTGGACACCGGCTGTGCGGCGTCTCCAACATCAGCGCCGGAACCGCTCGTAAACATGCCGCAGGGGAAGACCGGCCATTGAGTGCTGCCGTGGGGAGAGAGGTCGATGAGTGCCGTCTTGAAGAGAGACTGACATTGTAGCAAGGGTACGAACTGAGATACGCCGGCGGAGCGGAGAGAGGCAGCCACCGTCTAGAGGAGTCATAAGATGTGAGTAGCTGATCGAGAGGGAAAAGAGGTAAGATTTTAGGGTTTTGAGGAGTACATAATACACCCAGGTTGGGTCAGGTTTTTCTCTAAAACCCATACCCACCCCAACCCGGTCACTCGGTTCCAGTTTACAACCCAGACCCGGAACCAGGTACTATGTAAGCAATCCCAGAACTGGGTCAATAATGCCGGGTTTGGGTCAGGTAACAACCCTGCCCGAGTGGCATCCCATCCTACACCAGTGATATGGCGGGTGGTTGTTGGCAAGTGAAAAGTGGGCCATGTGAGTCCCACTTTGACCGTCCAATAAACACACTGGTGTTGTCTACACCGGTGTACAGTTATCAGTTCCCTATTATTTTCAAGTTCTTTTATCATATCTTTTCTTATTCTTAATTGTGTTTTCTCTTCTAAATGCAGGCATTTGCTTAAGAAGAGTAAGAAGGAACACTTAGATGATATCTTTGTAACCTAAGTCTATTGAATTTTTTAACTTGGTTGAAAATTGGTTTTGAACTAAACTGTCACTACTTAAAATATCACTGATGGAGAAGAGATGAGACTAATGAACTACGTCTTAGCTTTAAGCAAGGAACTCAATTTATTAGGAATTCAACTGTATCAACAGATAATCTCGTTTATTATCCAGTTTTTCATCTCATCATCCCAACTAGGCCACATAGGTCCAAGCAAATGGTGCTCCCCTATGTTGGGGTTAGTTGTAACAAACACGGCCCAATTTTTAAGAGCACCCCCTCGGTTCAGTATTGATAACTGCCGAAAATTTGATGATGTTCGTTTACATTGTGACCAATGAGTCCAATTGTACTAATCTTTGTGGAAGTGTTTCTTTTTTGCGTTTGGGATTTCACTGGTGTTTCTGAATAAGAGTAAAGTTTGACTCTCTTTCTCTCTCTCAATGATACATTACAACCAACACCTGAATTGATGGATCATATTTTGATGATTGTAATTAAAAGAATATCACTGGGGGGCATAATTATCGAAGTGTTGTCATTTATGTTATTTTTTTATTGAAAATTGTCTTTTATTCAATCTTTTTATAACTCTTTTTGGCAACATTTATTAAATTGGTGATATGTATATGTTATTTGAATGGACAAACTTAAATCAGGTGCTTATAATATCAAAAAAAGAAGACAGGTGCTTCTTAAGAAAGATTGTTTTGTCTGTTAGGTATTTGCTTCTGCATTGATTTTTGTTTGATATGATTCTACAATCATTTTTCTATTTAGTAGTATCTAGTAAGTTGACATAGCTGACTGAGATGCCAGCCTCTGCTTAGTTTAATATGTCTTAAATAGGTTATTAGGTTTTCTGCAGTCAATTATCTTAGTCTATGCATGAAATGCAATCTAGTTTCCTGTTTTTCTATTTTCTTTTCTAAGATTTATTCATCTACTATCAGCAAATGTGCACATGTGACCTGCATCTTGCTGTGATCCAATGTTTTTATGATTGCAAATGAAATCTGGCGATATTTTAAGCCTTATGTCAGGGGAATTGCTTCAATGTCTAAGGAGATTGGTGATGTTATATGGAACTTACATGTGTTCTCATTGTTAATGGTACTAGGTAGGAAACATGAACATTAGGAGGAGAATCCATGTGCATGTGGAGCATGTTCAACCATCAAGGTGCAGAGAAGAGCTCCGATTGAGAAAAATCCTAAATGATAATTGAAAGCTGAAGCTAAGGCTCGGGGGAAAAGATTAGCACGAAGAGGCAGCCTGAAGGACCCAAGATGTGTTATAGTTGTGGCAGAGTCAGCCATGTACTGTTGGAACATACTTTTTTAAATGTAGACAGACTATATTGGATGGAGGAGTACATTTTATGCTGATGACTATTTTTTGTTTCATTTAAAGTCTATGGAATGATTAATTGTAAGTAACATAAATTTTTTTTTTTTTTTATTTCTAAAGGAAAACATGGAGTTTTATACAAATGTTAAACTAGGAACGTTTGGGGAAGAAATTTTGTTAATGTTACCAAAGCATGGAAGGTAGGTTCAACAAATTGCAAAAAAAAAATCAATAAATTGCAACTACTGAAGCAAGAATAGGGTGATGTTTGTAAAATATTAAAATTTCTGGCAATATTCTAAATAAGTTAATGTATTGGTATGCAGATGCACATGCTTTGAAATTCTGACAAGAAATCTGGTGTTTATAGGAATTTACTTTTGCGTAAGGAATTTGTTTAATCCCTTGAGGAATTTACTCCTCACGCAGAATGTTTGCTAAGCACAATCGTTGAAAGTGCATTTCTACTTAAAAAAGTAGCTTTTCATTGTAAAGCGGCATTTAATTCACGTCATTTAACATTTTAATGTACTCCCTCCATCCAATATAGTCTGTCTACATTTAAAAAAGTACATATACGTACTCCCTTATGGAAAAGAACTGTCCTCATGCCCAAAAGCGTCTCCAAATGCACATATATGTCTGTCCTGAACGTTTGGATTTACAAAATGCTCCGTTAGATCAACCATCTCTATATGCCCATTTTTCGAAACATAATATGCTTGATTGGGGATGTTTTGGATTTTTCACGAACCAAATGGCCCCAATCTTTCATTCCAAACCCCCTCTGATCATGCACCCACCCTCCCCCATCTTCCCTCAATTATTGTTTTCAAAATGACAGCATTCACCTCAACATTTTGTATCCACCCCATTTCTTCCAAGTACTTTAGACTTCCTCAATTATTAGACCCATCAATTTATTGCAATGTTACCAGAGCATGGAAGGTCGGCTCAACAAATTGCAAAAAAAAAAATCAGTAAATTGCAAATATTGAAGCAAGAACAGGGTGATGTTTGTAAAATATTAATATTTCTGGCAAAATTCTAAATAAGTTCGACTATATTGGTATTGCACATGCTCTGAAATTCTGAGAAGAAATCTGGTGCTCATAGGAGTTCACTTTTGCACAAGGAATTTGTTTAATCCCTTGAGGAATTTACTCTTCACGCTGAATGTTTCCTACGCACAATCGTTGAAAATGCATATCTACTTAAAAAAGGTAGCTTTTCATTCTAAAGCGTCATTTAATTCACGTCATTTAACTTATTGAATTAAAAACCTTTTATCTAATATGCCATATGCATATCATATAACTGATCTTTACTTGCTGTACAAAGATTACAATAACCGAAATTGCTTTGTAAGGTACCTTTTGCCATCATTAGAGAGGGTGACTATGAGAACGAATCCAACCTACGAGGATTTTTTTTATAGAATACAACATTTCCCTTATGGAAAAGAACTGTCCTCATGCCCAAAAGCATCTCCAAATGCACATACATGTCTGTCCTCAACGTTCGGATTTACAAAATGCTCCATTAGATCAACCATCTCTATATGCCCATTCTTGCTAAACATAATATGCTTGATTAGATGTTTCAATCTTTCATTACAAACCCCCTCTGATCATGCACAACCACTCTCCCTCACCTTCCCTCAATTATTGTTTTCAGAAGTGAGAGCATTCGCCGCAACATTTTGTATCCACACAATTATTATCCACACCATTTCTTCCAAATACTTTAGACTTCCTCAATTATTGAACCCAAAGATATCCCTTCACACCATGTTTTCAAAGATTCCATCAATGAAATAATAAAGTTAATGAGGTGTTTAAAGATATCTATCACCCACCTTTCTTCTCCCTTTACTCTCCCAGGAAAAGAGACTCAGAGAGATAATACCAGGAAATTTCCTTTGTTCACTTTGGATTATGTGTGTGATGGAGTTACGAATGTATGGTGGGTAGAAGGAGACAAGACTTTGATAGAGCAGGTCTTTTGTAGTCTTGAATCCTTCATTTCTTCACAACTTCATGCTTCAAACTCCATCCCCACTATCATTTTACCTTACACACTTTGAAGAGAAAGCCATGGCTTTTAACATGATAGAGAGTCTGTTGTGCAAATCCAAAACAATACCACAAAACAAGAAGTAGATGAAGAAGAAAGACACACGAATTTACGTCGAAAACCCTTGCGGGAAAAAACCACGGCCAACGAACAAACTTCCACTAATCAAATCCAAAGAAGTACAAAGTTCATTTCTCTCCAAAAGTCTTCCTCCTCTTCTACTCCGCCGCCTTAACCCTTAGGGTAACAATCCCCTCACAAAAAGAACAGAAAACGAAGCCAAAAACCCTTACCCGTAATACGACGATCGATCGGAAAGAACTATGATCGATCGCCCGGCGATCGATCGCATCCATACGGCATCAATCGCATCTACTATATTTTCTCAGCAATAACGCGATGCGACGATGCGGCGATCGATCGGAATAAATCCGCAATCGATCGCGATCGTGGCTAAACACAATCGATCGTATCTACTGTCTTTTGTGAACAAATGGCTCGTTAAGAGCGGAAAAACCACAAAAAACACAAAATCCAACAAATCTCCACCTTGGCGAATTTTCTGGCCACCAACAAATGTCCACCTTGGCCAAAAAACACCTCGAACTCATGGTTCAAACACGAGATAAAGAGATCAAAGACAAGTAATGTTGAAATTTGACCCCATTGACAACTTTAGTGAGCATATCGGCCGGATTATCAGCAGTAGACACCTTCCGAAGACAAACTATCCCTCCCTCCATGACATCTCTCACAAAATGGAAGCGAACATCAATATGCTTTGTGCGAGAATGATAAGTATGATTCTTTGCCAAATAAATGGCACTTTGACTATCACAATGAACAATCACATGCCCTTGTGAAACTCCAAGATCTGTCAATAATCCCTTCAACCATATAGCCTCCTTCATTGCTTCTGTGATAGCCATGTATTCAGCTTCTATTGTAGACAAAGCCACCGTAGACTGCAAAGTGGACCTCCAACTCACAACACCTTTAGCCAACAAAAACAAATATCCTGTAGTAGATTTTCTTTTGTCTGGATCACCTGCATAATCTGAATCAACAAAGCCCTGAACACATGGGGTAGGACTGTCATCTCTAACAAACATCAAACCCAAATTAAGTGTCATATATATATATATATTTATATATATATATATATATATATATATATATATATATATATCGAAGAATCCATTTAGCAGCATACCAATGCTCCTTACCAGGATTATGCATATACCTGCTAACTAAGCTCACTGCATGAGAAATATCAAGACAAGTACAAACCATAGCATACATCAGACTACCGACAAGACTAGTATAAGGATATTTTTCCATATCTGCACGTTCCTCATCTGTCTTTGGGGATAACAAAGCACTCAACTTAATATGAGAAGCCAAAGGGGTACTCACCGACTTGGTATGATGATCAAGACCAAACTTCTTGCATATTTTATTCAAATAATCTTGTTGAGTAAGATGAAGTGTACCTGTAACTCTGTTCCGATTAATTTCCATACCAAGAATCTTTTTGGCATCGCCAAGATCCTTCATTTCAAATTCTTGACTCAATTGATTCTTCAATTTTTGAATCTCAACCTTGTGTTTACAAGCAATCAACATATCATCAACATATAGCAATAAATAGATGAAAGACTCATTTCTAAGCTGTTTATAATAAGCACATGGATCATATTGGCTTCTTATAAATTGTCTACTCTTCATGAATTGATCAAACCGCTTATACCATTGGCGAGGGGACTGTTTTAAACCATACAATGACTTGTGCAATTTGCAAACTATATGTTCCAGTCCAACCACTTCATAACCATTTGGTTGACACATATAAATTTCCTCATCTAAGTTTCCATGCAAAAAGGCTGTTTTAACATCTAGTTGAGCTAATTCCAAGTCATAGTGTGCAACCAAAGCAAGCAAAATACGAATAGAAGAATGTTTAACAACAGGAGAAAATATTTCACTATAGTCAATACCTTCCCGTTGTGCATAGCCTTTTGCTACAAGTGTTGCCTTGAACCGAACTCCACCATGGGTTTGAGAAGCTTCCTTTTTAGCAAACACCCATTTACAGCCAATAGCATTTCTCCCTTCGGTAGAGGCAATAACTCCCATGTTCTATTCTTGTGGAGAGATTCCATCTCTTCATCCATAGCAAGTTTCCAACTGTCTAATTCTAAAGATTTCATAGCTTCTAAATAACTGGTGGGAATTACATCACTAGTTGCAGGAAGAGCAAAAGCACCATCTCTACATATTTAGGGTTGGGTTTTGACTCTCTTCTGGGTCTGCGCACTGCAATTGAATCAGAATGATCCAAATCTTTGAACTTCACATGTTCGCTGCCACCATCATCGGATATCATATCATCAGAATTTGTTGTGAACTCATGAACCGGTTCTTTATGCTCCACCTGCTTGTCTATGCTCTGTTCCACTACCTGTTCAATTTCTACATTTCCTTCTCCAGAGTTCAACTGCTTAATGTTGGACAACATAAAATTCTCATCAAATGTGACATTCCTGCTTAACACCACCTCCTTTGACTCAGGATCCCATAGTCTATAAGATTAAATCCTAAAAATATTGCTTTCTTAGCCCTAGGATCCAACTTGCTTTATTCGATATGATAATATGCAGGACAACCAAAAATATGCAATGACTCATAATCGGTAACAGGTTCACCAGACCATACCTCCAGAGGAGATTTTCCATCATTCGCTGTCGATGGTAGCCGATTCACAAGATGACAAGCATAAGTAATTGCTTCTGCCCAAAACCCTTTTCCAAGTTCTGCATTTGACAACATACATCTCACCTTTTCCAACAAAGTGCGATTTAATCGTTCTGCCACTCCATTCTGCTGTGGTGTTTCCTTTATAGTGAAATGTCTCTTAATGCCTTCCTCGTGGCAAAATTTCATAAAACTATCTTGTTTATATTCTCCACCGTTATCAAAATGAAATATCTTAATCCTTTTCCCGGTTTGATTCTCAACCAACTTCTTCCATTTCATGAAGACATTCAACACTTCGCTTTTATGACTCATAGTAAAGACCAACACTCTCCTAGAGAAATCATCAACAAAAGTAGCAAACCAATGTTTACCTCCCATAGATGTAGTCTGACTAGGTCCCCAAACATCTGAATGTATGTACTCCAAAATTCTATTTGCCCGACGAGCAGCCACTCCAAATTTATTTCTAACTTGCTTCCCCAATACACAATGCTTGCAAAGCTCTAACTTACAAGATGTTTTACCTTTCATTAGCCCTTGTTTTATCAAACCGTGTAATGCTTTCTCACCAGCATGTCCCAATCTCATGTGCCATAACCATGTATCCTTAATACATGATGTGTCGATTTTATCTGACACTATTGCTGCTTCACCTTTAACCACATTTCCTTGTAAGTAATATAAATTATTCCTCTGAGTACCTTTCATCGCAATGTAGGAACCCCAATGAATCTCCATAGTTCCCTTATCAAGAATAATCTTGAATCCTTTTTATTCCAATGTTCCAAGAGATATCAAATTATTTTTCAAATCTGGTACATAACGAACACCTGTCAACACTCTTATTTGTCCATCATGCAATTTCAAACTGATATTACCAATGCCTTTAATCTCACATGTGTTATCAATCACCATATACACACATCTACATTTGATTTTCTTAAAATTGGAAAACAAATCACGATTTGGGCATATGTGATAAGTACAACCAGAATTTAATATCCAACCCTCAGATTGACTTACCAATGATAAACTAAGATGTGCTGGCATAAGAACATCATCATCGTCCTCATACACCAAGTGTGCATTAGAATTAGAACTATTCCCTTTTAGTAATGGACAGTTCTTCTTCCAATGACCTTTCTGACGACAGTAAGCACATTCATCTTTGGAATAACAATAAAATTTCTTATTTTCACTCCTTCCCTTTACCACTAAGGCCTTGGATGATGTGTCCTTATGAACTTGTTTATCCATTTTCCGATACTCATTGTTTACTAAGGCATTTGACACATCTTCATACTTAATACTATCCTTTCCATGCATTAAAATGGTAGCCAGGTGTTCATACTCCTCTGGCATTGAATTTAGTAATAGTAGGGCTTTATCCTCATCAGAAATTTCAACATCTAAATTCTGTAAATCAGCAAGAATTTTATGATTATCATTTAGATGTGTAGACATAGAAATACCTTCACGATACTGAAATCGAAATAGCTTCCTCTTCAAATACAACTGATTTTCAATGCTCTTCGTCATATACTTATCCTCCAATTTTTGCCAAAGTTCCCTGGTCTTATTCTCCTTCATAACGAAGTACTTTTGATCTTTTGCAAGACAGACAAATAGTACCACAAGCTTGTCGGTTTATCTTCTCCCAATCTTTATCAGACATATCTTCAGGTTTCTCTTCAAGAGCCACATCCAACTCTTGCTGCACCAACACATCTAACACTTCACACTGCCACATGCCAAAATTATTTTTGCCATCAAACTTTTCGACTTCAAATTTTGCATTAGAGACAGTAGTTCTCACTGTGGATTTTGATTCCTCCGATTTGAGATTGGTCTCCATTGCCTTCAACCTATGTATTCAATCACCAAACATCCAAGAATCACAAACTTGGGGCTCCGATACCACTTGTTGTGCAAATTCAAAACAATACCACAAAACTAGAAGCAGATGAAGAAGAAAGACACACGAATTTACGTGTAAGACCCTTGCGGGAAAAAGCCACGGCCAACGAACAAACTTCCACTAGTCAAATCCAAAGAAGTACAAAGTTCATTTCTCTCCAAAAGTCCCTCCTCTTCTTCTACTCTGCCGCCTTAACACTTAGGGTAACAATCCCCTTACAAAAAGAACAGAAAACGAAGCCAAAAACCCGAACCCGTAATATGGCGATCGATCGGAATAAATCCGTGATCGATCGCAATCATGGCTAGACACGATCGATCGTATCTACTGTCTTTTGTGAACAAATGGCTCGGCAAGAGCGAAAAAACCACAAAAAACACAAAATCCAACAGAGTCATCACTTTTAGGACGATTTTAAAGAACCGTGCATACTCGCTCCGTCCAGTAGTAGTATTAACAATTTATTTTCAAAATGAATAAAATGATTTTTTTGGTAATTATAATTTTCCCTTTTATTATGATGCACACTTAAGTTGTCTTCCCAATGACAGAGGACAATGCACCCAAAAAAGATCCTCCATGGCCTACTGGACCGCTACAGGGTTCATTAAGTAGGTCTAAAAGCTGCATGAGTAGTAACAAACATATTCTTGAATGAAACTATTGAACTAAGATACATAACTGTGTCTAGTCGAATTGAATTTCCATCGAATGCGTATATGGTTGCACTAGTGCTTATTTAATTGTCTGGATTGGAAATTCAACATGAACTAATGTTGCCATGGCCATGGCTGGTCGGTGGCGGTCCGGCGGAACTCTCCCTATTTGTCTTTCGTCTTTTCAACTTCTTTCATCTTATATTATACTAGAGTTGATTTTCAAATGAACTAAAAATCAATTTAAAAAATCAATTGTATCTATGAAAAGTACATAAATGAAAGTAGACTACAGTCCCTCCGTATTTGTTTTCTAATGGTATCCTTAGACCAAAGATTTATATTTATCAACAACTGAAGGGACCCGCAGCTTGGTGTCGGCTGCAACTTGCAACTTGGATTCAAGGGAGATAATACCCGGAAATTTCCTTGGTTGACTTTGGATTGTGCGTGTGATGGAGTTAGGAATGCCTGGTAGGTAGAAGAAAACAAGACTTTGATAGAGCAGAGTCTTTTGTTCACAGCTTCAAGCTTCAAACTCCATCCCTGTTGCCATTCTACCTTCAACTCTTTGAAGAAGAGAAAGCCATGGCTTCTGACATGATAGAGAGTGCTCCTCTTGGCGCATTTTTCCAACTTTTGTTTGAGGAACTGAGTCCGATCATTAAAAAGCAATTTGTGCTTTGTTGGGGTGTGAATTCGGAGCTGGAAAAGCTGGAAGAAAAGCTGTTAATCATTCAAGCGGTGCTGGACGATGCTGAGACGAGATACACTGAGAAACTTGTGAAGCGCTGGCTGGAACGTCTCAAGGAGCTGGCCTATGACATGCATGACGTCGTTGATGAGATGATCATCCGACGGTCGGAGCTGGAACATGGAGTCGGAAGTCAAGATCAGGTACGGGACTCCATTTCAATGGCTTTTAAAAGAGCAAAATTAGTAACATGGGCCCGTGATAAATATGATGATATCAAATTCACTATAGCGGTCAAGAGCAAAATTAGTAAGATTTTGGAGAGCCTAGATGTGGCTGTAAAAGATGCGAATGTGTTCGGATTTAGAAGTCATTGTATTGGGCTGAGTTCGGGGCTCAGTCAGACTAGGCTTAGTCCCGAGACAGGCCCTGCCGTAGATGAGTCTGAGGTTTACGGTCGGGAGGAAGATAAGAAAGCAATAATAAAAATGCTCTTTGCCGAGGATGATCAAAAGAAGAAAAATTATTCTGTGATCCCCATCGTGGGTATGGGAGGATTAGGAAAAACTACCCTTGTTCAACTTGTCTTCAACGATGAACATGTGACGGAACAGTTTAATCCGCGAAGTTGGGCTTGTGTGTCGGATGTCTTTGATGTTTCTAGGGTGATCAAAGAACTTCTAGAGTACTCCACTAATGAACGCTATGGAGACATGGCATTAGCTAAGTTACAAAATAAGCTTATAAACTTGGTGAGAGGAAAGAGGTTTCTCATGGTGTTAGATGATATATGGTCAGAGAAAGAGTGGGATGTCTTGAACGCTCCATTAAATTGTTGTGAAAAAGGAAGCATAGTTCTTGTGACTACTCGGAACCACAAAGTTGCAACAGCCATGAGTAACAGGCCACCTTATGAGATCAGAGAACTCAATTTTGAACACTGTTGGGCTTTTTTCCAAGATAAAGCTTTTGGAGGAGTGGACACAAATATAAATGGGAACTTGACCGAACTAGGGAAGAAAATTGTCAAAAAGTGCAGAGGAGTTCCTTTAGCAGTCAAAGTGTTGGGGGCCATGCTACGAGGTGCCGAGCAGGAAATGTGGGAGGCTGTATTGAACAATGAACTTTGGAAATTAAAAGATGCCGAGAATCAAATTTTCCGTGTCTTGAGATTGAGTTATCACTATTTACCATCCCCATTAAAGCGTTGCTTTGAATACTTTGCCCTTTTCCCTGCTGATTATTGGTTTGACAAGGATAAGCTAGTTTCAATGTGGATTTGTGAAGGCATTGTGAAGGCTGAAGAGGACAGGCTGTCGGAGGACATTGGGAGTCAGTACTTTGATGACTTAAAAATAAGATGTCTCATTCAAAAAGATCACAAGGTTCATGACCTTGTATATAATCTAGCCTGTGTTGCCTCTGGAGAATTTTACTGTCGACTACAGTGTGGCAAGAAATCAGGCCAGCCTTTAGCAAGAGCACGGCATGCTTCTATTCTTGGTAATTATGGGGAAGTGGACTTTGGGTTGCTTTCAAAAGCTAAGAGCTTGCGGACAATGGTGGTCCTCAACTCTTATTCTCAAAATAGCTCATTGGGTAGACTTTCTGAGTGGAGATTATTACGTGTTCTTGACTCTGAAGGCATTAACATTCCAGAGCTGCCAAGATCCATTGGCGGTTTGAAGCATTTGAGGTACCTCAATATCTCTCACAATAGGAGTCTTATGAATCTACCAGATGAACTTTGTGAACTCTACAGTTTGCAATACCTAATCATTTCTGGGTGTGGAAAACTTGAAAACATTCCAAAAGATGTCGGAAACCTTATAAACCTCCGGCGTCTAGACCTCTCATGGTGTGGTTGTATATCAAGTCTTCCAAACTCGATATGCAAACTGTCCGAGTTGCATACGTTGAAGCTTTATGGTTGCTGGGAACTTGCTTACTTACCTCAAGATATAGGGAACCTCCTAAACCTACGGAATCTAGACTTCTCAGGCACGAAAATATCAATGCTGCCACCAAACTTTGGGAAGGTGACCGGACTACAAACTTTGGAGTATCCTATTGGCAAGGAAACTGGTCGGGGAATTGGTCAACTCAAAGACATGAACAACCTCAGAGATCTTGTCATCTCTTGTCTGGAGAATGTTGATAACATTCAGGAGGCAGAAACAGCCAATCTGAAGAGCAAGAAGAACATCAAATCTCTAAGATTTGAGTGGAGCAGCCTCACGTGTAATGATATTTCGGTAGTGCAAGATGGAGAAGTGATGGTAAAGATACTGGAAGCTCTTGAGCCTAATTCAACTGCCCTCACTTCTTTATCTTTCATAAGATACGACGGTGAGAGGTTGCCAAAGTGGATGTCAACGATGAAGTTTTCCGTTCTCCACTATTTAAAAATAGAGAGCTTGTACAGGCTCAGTAGAGTGGTGGACATTGAGCTTCCATTATTGGAGCAACTAAACATTCAGGAGTGCCCCAGGTTGAGGGATGTCTCGACGGTGGTTCCGATGATATCGAAGATATATCTGAGGGATTGCCAAGAGTTAACCAACCTATCTTTCCAAGAATCAGGTGACGGTTCTGTCTCCAATTTGTCACATCTACCCCAGCTAAAGGAACTAGAGATTGAGAAGTGCCCCAGGTTAAGGGATGTTTCGATGGTGGTTCCGACAATATCGAAGGTAAAACTAAGGGATTGCCAAGAGTTAACTAACCTGTCTCTGCTTTCATCGCTCCAAGAATCAGGTGACGGTTCTGTCTCCAATTTGTCACATCTCCCCCTGCTAAAGGAACTAGAGATTGAGAAGTGCCCCAGGTTGAGGGATGTTTCGATGGTGGTTCCGACGATATCGAAGGTATATCCGAGTTATTGCCAAGAGTTAACCAACCTGTCTCTGCTTTCATCGCTTCAAGAATCAGGTGACGGATCTGTCTCCAATTTGTCACATCTCCCCCATTTAAAGGAATTAGACATTTGTGGATGCCCTAATTTAAGGGATGTTTCGATGGTGGTTCCAACGATATCGAAGGTAAAACTGTGGGATTGCCAAGAGTTAACCCACCTGTCTCTGCTTTCATCTCTCCAAGAATCAGGTGACAGTTCTGTCTCCAATTTGTCACATCTCCCCCAGCTAAAGGAATTAGACATTTTTGGATGCCCTAATTTAAGGGATGTTTCAATGGTGGTTCCAACGATATCGAAGGTAAAACTGTGGGATTGCCAAGAGTTAACCAACCTATCTCTCCAAGAATCAGGTGACGGATCTGTCTCCAATTTGTCACATCTCCCCCATCTAAAGGACTTAGACATTTTTAAATGCCCGAATCTAAGAGATGTTTCGATGGTGGTTCCCGAATTGAAAGGGTTAAGGGTGAAAGATTGCAGAGAGTTGAACATAAGCCACGCTCTGTTTCCATGTCTGAAGTGGTTGGAGTTGAAGAGGCTGCCTTCCTTCACTGGATTTATGATGAATTCAATGTCACCGCCTCCTCCCAGTCTTAATCAACTCATCATAAGAGATTGTCAAAAACTTGAGTCTCTGTTTGAGGATGGAGTCCCTGCCACCCTTCAATTTCCGCGTGGCCTCTTTCGCTTAACGTCTCTGGAAACACTGACATTGACTACCACGCTTGTGCTCAACTAAAAGCGAGTGAAGAAGTAGTAGTCCCGGGCATGGTGATGAGGAATGACGATGACGCCTCTTCTTTGCACACGATGATGCCTTGGCTGCCCAACCTCACATCTTTACGAGAATTGAGAATTCGGGAATTTCCACAGGCCCAGCTTCCAGAGTATGGTTTTCCAGCTGCTCTTGAAAGCCTCTGTATATGGAGTTGGCCAAACCTAACTTCCCTACCCAAGGCGTTGCACAACCTCACTTCCCTTGAAGTACTCTGGATACGTAATTGTCCACATCTTGTGTCCTTTCCGGAGGAGGAGGAGGGGCTTCCACCCATGCTTACAGCGCTTGGGATAGAAAATTGCCCAAAGCTGGAGTACCTGCCCAAACACCTCAACAACCTCACCACTCTTTCAATTCGTGATTGTCCTCAACTAGAGCTCAGGCCAGACGATCGACTACCTCCCAACCTTGAAGATCTGTGTTTATCTGGTGACTGTTCCAAACTGAGGCAGCAGTTCCAAGAGGAAGACAGAAGTGATTGGCTCGCCTCTCTTGATGCTTCATCTGACTCCGAAGCAGGTATGAGTCCATCTGCATCTTTTCCTTTCGTTTCACAATATATAATTGGAAACCTATCTGCCGGTTATTATTTTCAATCCTTGTTTCTTTCAGCAGCTGGATTGGGTAAAGATGCAGGACCATTTCAATGTGAGGTTCCCATTTTTTAAGAAAAGTACAATTTTCATCCAGTTTTCCTTTCTATTCTTCTTATAGAGGCAGCGTTGTTTATTTGTATGGTCAAGCTACTACTTTCATTCTTGTCCATGTTAGATAGACTCTTGGGTTGATAGAGAGAAACCAAAAAATGGCTTTTTATTTGATTTTGTGGAAGAGAAATTGTGATTCAGCAATGAACTGAGGGCATGTCTTACCAGCAGCTGAATACTGAAGCAATGTGTACCCTTGGTGTGTCGGGTGATGATGTGGAAGATGCTAGAGCAAGACAGGATTGGTAAAAATTGTTGGACTGCCAAGGATAAAACAATTTCACATTTTTACAGTCCCCTTCATCATTTTGAAGACTTGGGCCATAAGACTGTGGTGTGGGATGATAGTGTGATGAAGAAGCAAAAGTAGAATATGAGCAAACACAAGTACCAGAAGCTCTGGAAGCCATCAGTCAAGTGTGAGCTTTCGCCGCTCTTTTGCTTTCATTTCATTACTTTTCTGACTTAAAAAATCTGCACATATGAAGGTAGAAGTAATAGTTATGGTCTGATTGTTGATTTTGCAGAGGTGATTGAGAAATTTGCCAGTATGGAATAATTCTAAATTACTAGAAACAAATTAGATCTTATGGATACAAGATAACAAGCTTATGTGTACCCTTGGTGTGTCGGGTGATGATGTGGAAGATGCTAGAGCAAGATAGGATTGGTAAAAATTGTTGGACTGTCAAGGATAAAACAATTTCACATTTATACAGTCCCCTTCATCATTTTGAAGACTTGGGCCATGAGACTGGTGTGGGATGATAGTGTGATGAAGAAGCAAAAGTAGAATATGAACAAACACATGTGCCAGAAGCTCTGGAAGCGGCTTCGCCATCAATCAAGTGTGAGCTTTTGTTGCTCTTTTGCTTTCATTTCATTACTTTTCTGACTTAAAAAATCTGCACAGATGAAAGTAGCAGTAATAGTTATGGTCTGATTGTTGATTTTGCAGAGGTGATTGACAAATTTGCCTGTGTGGAATAATTCTAAATTACTAGAAACAAATTAGAGCTTATGGATACAAAATAACAAGCTTACAATCCCTGTATTTGAACTTTCATAATTGTAAATCTTGAATGAAGGAACTAAATCCCCTTTGTCCCTCTGGAACTATAAAAGTTAAGATTTTGTGTTTCAATGGAAATAATAATCCGGGACATTTTTATTTAGCATCAATACATTGTTGCTTGAAGCTCTTATGGATATAATATAATATGTATACAAGTCCAACATTCAAACCTCCTTACTGTAAATCTTCAATGATGGAAAATGAATCCCCTCGATCCATTGGAACTTATTATTTATTATCTAAAACTTTTGTGCTTCAGTGTAGAAATTACTATTAGATTTTTTTAATTATAAAGTATCAGTATATTAGTCATTAATGTTCCAATTATAATATGTTGGATCTAATGGTTGTCGAAAGGTATATTCTTTTGAAGAAACATAACATAATGGATTTTGTCAAGGCCACTCTTTCTGTATCTTGTTAATGCATTAATTATCACGGTGAAGTAATAAAATCATTGCTATTCCATAACCAGGATATGAGGATATAGCAGATAATTATTAATATCATTTTTTTGCTTCTCACAATGGCATGTGGCAGTTGCTAACTTGCTGAGAGATTGAATTTCAGAAACTTATTATTGGATTCTAGAAGTCCAGTCAAAGAGCAACAGCAAATACGTTTTTCATATTGTTTTTAAGAAACGTTATTTTTCTTCGTAGATGAAGCTCTAGGCACAAAGATCATATGTAATTTTTTTACAGGCCAGGCTGCTACATTAACAGGGCGAACCACCATTCATATCGATTTTATCCTACCAACCAATGGAAGGTTATCTGCTGGTTTTGAAGCCTATTCAATGAAAGGCTAAAAATTATGTTTGTGATATGGCTTTCATATGGTTGTGACAACATGGAATCGTGGTTAGGGAGAAAGGTTCACACATTTGTTATTTGTGGCTTTTAAGTGCTTTTTCCCAAATAATTATCCCTTACATCTACATGTTTGAAACAGGTACAAACTCATAGTACTTCATGATTGATGACGAGTTTCTGTAGCAAGTAATAGATAGAGGTTTCTTAGCCATGTTTCCTGCAGAATCAAGATGGTGTTGTTGTTGGAAGTACTTGGGATAACTGGCTTAGAGGATGCACTTTCATGACCTCCGTTGGTATGAACTCAGTCTGTTCTGATTCACCTTTTGATGTTGAGTTTTAATGGTGGCTACCGGCAGAAGTTAAGCTTGACCTTACTTCTGCCGCAACCTGAAACTGCCTGGAATGGAAACTGCTGAGGTGAGATTTTTTCTTATTATGGCTGTTGGAAGAACTCGATGACTTGATTGCTTTACATAAAATTTGAACTGGCGTTGAAACAGGCTATATCACTTTGCATGTGTCTTCCACTACGGGTTCCAACTCCAGAATATGATGAGTATTGCAGTTGATTGCTAACCAGTCCAAAGAACCAAGTTCTTGCACACGTGGTTATCTCCGTATCACTAGCCCCCTCTCACATAATAATGTGTTATCTTGATGAATATTGTAAGCTTGACTGTTGATGAAAGGTGGAAACAGAGGTTTTGAGTTTAACTCATTCATAAATGCTTTATTATTAGAAAGTTTTAATACTCCTTGAGTTAATGATGTGACCCGTAAGGATCACAAGTACTGGAATCCGCAAAAGAGGAGAAGAAGAGATTTGAGAGGGAAGGAATAGTTCTTAATATTGCATACCCAGAAGGAGGAAGACGTCCTCCTTATAAGGAAGGAGAGGCGCATCTTCCAAGACTGATTACAAGATGTGACTTTTCATATTCCTAGACTTACTCTTCATCTTCCTAGACTGATTACAACATTCCTGACCTTTTATATTCCTAGACTGACTCTTCATCTTCCTAGACTGATTACAACATTCCACCACGCTCCGCTGCAGCCTTGTCCTCAAGGCGTCCATGATGGAAATTGTGCCAGAAAATCATCCTCGAGGAGCCAGGTTGCATCTTCTAATGGCTGACCCTGCCAAGCGACTAACACCTCCGTCACAATGCGACCCGAACGACGAACACGGCGGCGATCGATAATAAATGCAGGGGATGGAACTTACGAAGCCGCTGGTTCAATGAGTGGAACAGGTGCAACGTTAGCCACAGAAAGGGGATCACCCATAAACTGACGGAGACGAGACACATGGAACACCGGATGTACCAAGGAGCCCGGTGGCAAAGCAAGACGATACGCCACCGGCCCAATGCGCTCAATCACTTCATAAGGTCCATGATAACGATGGGCCAGTTTGCTGTTGTCAATAGAAGCTAAGGAAGTTTGGCGCAAGGGCATAAGGGACACATAGACCAGTGAGCCCACCTGAAATACGCGATCAGTATGGTGGCGATCATAAACCTGTTTCATACGATTCTGAGCCGATTGTAAGTTGCGCCGAAGTTGCCGCAACACCTCATCACGAGTTTGAAGCATATAATCCACTTCAACAATAGCTGAACGATGGGGAACATAAGAAAGGACCGTCGGTGGAGGATGACCGTACACAACCTCGAAGGGAGTAAAGCCTGCACGAGTATGGTAGGCGGTGTTGTAGGACCACTCAGCCCACGGTAGGAGCTGAAGCCAACGGCGGGGTTGATCGCCCACGAAACACCTCAAATACTGCTCTAAACAGCGATTCACCACCTCTGTTTGCCCATCTGTCTGTGGACGGTAGGCTGTACTCATATGTAATTGCGTACCTTGGAGAGCAAAGAATTCACGCCAGAAATTAGACAAGAAGACACGGTCGCGGTCGGACACAATGGTCTTGGGCATACCATGGAGCTTGGCGACCTCGCGCACATAGACCTCCGCAACCATACGAGCCGTAAAAGGATGGCTCAAGGCACAAAAATGAGCATATTTCGATAGCCGGTCAACAACTACCAAGATGACAGATTTGCCCTGAACGAGTGGTAAAGCTTCAATGAAATCTATAGAAACATCCTCCCAAATATTAGCCGGAATAGGTAATGGCTGAAGAAGGCCGGCAGGAGACGTGGTCATGGACTTGGAACGTTGGCAAATATCACAAGTAGATACATAATCCTGCACGGCACAACGTAGCCCTTTCCACAGAAAACTCTGGCTCACCCTCTTATATGTGCGAAATGATCCCTCATGGCCTGCACTGGGTGTGTCATGGAAATGTGAAATGATGCGTCGATGCAAGTCAGCATAATTGGGCACCCACAAGCGATCCTTCCAAAACAACAGGTTATGCCGCCACACATAGGGGGGTTCAGCGGCTGGTTGAGCTTGGATACGACGGACCAACTCCTTGGTGGGCGGGTCCTCCGCGTATGCTTGTTGAAGGTCTGGAATGAACGGACAAGTGGGGCCGGATAAGACCATACAAGAGTCTGGCATGGGCCGTCGAGAGAGTGCATCTGCAACAGTGTTCTCGGCTCCTTTCTTATAAATAATCTCATAATCATAACCCAACAGCTTGCAGACCCATCGTTGCTGGGCCGGAGTAGACACCCTTTGCTCTAAGAAATATTTCAGAGGTTGATGGTCGGTCCGTATGGTAAACCGCCGGCCCAACAGATATGGGCGCCATTTGGTCACAGCATGAATAATGGCTAACATCTCCCGTTCATAGGCCGATAAGGAAAGAGTGCGGCCCGACAAAGCTTTGCTCAGAAAGGCAATTGGACGGTCCTGTTGCAAGAGGACAGCCCCAAGACCAGTACCAGAAGCATCAGTCTCCACCACAAACGGAATATTGAAGTTAGGAAGTCCCAATACTGGCGCATGGGCCATAGCCTGTTTGAGTCGGTCGAAGGCCATTTGTGCCTCATTGGTCCAGTTGAAGGCACCCTTCTTTAACAAAGCCGTGAGTGGTGCTGCAATAGTTCCATAGTGACTAATAAAACGGCGATAATAGCCCGTCAGCCCTAAGAAGCCGCGCAACGCCTTGACGCACTTGGGAGCCGGCCAGGATAACATGGTGGCTACTTTGGAAGGGTCTGTGGCGACACCGTCACATGAGATGATATGACCAAGGTATTCCACCTGAGAACTGCCAAACGAACACTTCAAACGTTTTAGAAATAAAGAATTAGCTCTTAGGAGCGAGAAGACCGACCTGAGGTGACCCAAATGCTCCTCCCAAGTTCTGCTGTAGATAAGAATGTCGTCGAAGAATACCAATACAAACTGTCGGAGAAATGGCCTGAAAATGTCATTCATCAAACTCTGGAAAGTGGCGGGGGCATTGGTCAGCCCAAATGGCATTACCAAGAATTCGAAGTGGCCATCATGGGTCCGGAACGCAGTTTTGTGCGCATCCGAAACCTGCATCCTGATTTGGTGATACCCAGAACGCAAGTCAAGCTTGCTAAAGACCTGTGCACTTGCTAATTCGTCAAGCAATTCTTCAATCACCGGAATGGGGTATTTGTCTTTGACGGTAATAGCATTCAGGGCGCGATAATCCACGCAGAAGCGCCAGGTGCCGTCTTTCTTACGCACAAGCAAAACTGGTGAAGAAAAGGAACTGTTGCTGGGACGAATAATACCTGTGGTCAGCATATCTCTCACCAGCCGCTCGATCTTAGCCTTCTGAATGTGGGGGTAGCGGTATGGCCGGATGTTCGTCGGCTGAGCCCCTGGAACCAGAGGAATGTGATGGTCATGGGCCCGCTGGGGAGGAAGGCCGGTGGGCTCAGAGAAGATATCCGCATGTTCCTCCAGGAGTATACGCATGTCCGGAGGAAGTTCCCCTTGCTCCACATCCCCCATTGATCGCTGTTGTAGAAACATACCTTGAGGTGTGAACCGTCTGAAGGAGTCTACGGCCTGGGCTGAGTGAAGGGTGCCGGGCTGGGTTCCCCGTATACGGACCCTTTTCCCTTTGACGTCAAAGTCCATGGTTAGCTCGCGGAAGTTCCACATTACATCGCCCAATTCTTGGAGCCATTGCACGCCTAACACCACATCCGCTCCTTTGGTTGGAAGGAGAAACAGGTCGGTGGTAAAGGTATGCTCTTGAATGGTGAGGGAGGCTTGAGCACACACACCCGAGCTTCGGAGATGTTTGCCATCGCCAATAAGGACATCAAATGGGGTGGCGTCAGAAACATAGCAACCCAGTCGATGAGCCACCCTGTCATTAATGAAATTATCTGTCGAACCACTGTCAATCAGAATTGCCACTGGCTGTCGTTTTAACATGCCTTGCACACGCATGGTGCGTGGAGTAAAAGTGCCGGAATACGCGTGCACCGAGATCTCTGGCTGGAATGGGTCACATACAGGGGTGAAGTCCTCAGCCGGAGCAGGTTCCTCTTCCTCAATCTCCTTAATAAGTAAGCTACCCCGAGCCGCACATTGATGGCCCTGGACATACTTTTCATCGCAGTTGAAACATAGGCCCTTGGCCCTCCGATCTGCCATTTGAGCTTGGGTTAAGTGGCGAATAGGAGTGGGAATGGAGCCTGACAAGGGGGTCCGGTTGGGACTGGCGCTGACAACAGGAGCCGCTGACGATGAGGGTTGACTAAGTGGCCGTGGGCTCCAGGCCCCTCGCCCTCCGCGCTTCGGACGACCCAATTTCTCTTCCTCAATTCGGGCATGCCGCACCACATCCCGCATTGTGTGGCAAGGAAAATGGCGCATTTCATCCGCTATCTCAGGCTTCAATCCGCGCTTGAATGTACCGACTAATGCCGCCACCGGCCAGTCCGGTAACCTGTTAGCAATTTTCATGAATTCCGAGTAATATGCTCTTACCGAAGTTGTTTGTTTCAAGGTGGACAGCATCTCATTGAAATCTTGGAACTCGTTCGGTCCGAATTGAATACACAGTTCGTCAGAGAAAGACACCCATGTGGGAAAGCGGATCTCCTTTTCGAACGCTTGATACCATATGGAGGCATCACCATCCAGGTGGAACGCTGCCACACGTAAGCTTTCCTCATCCGAGTAGGTGCCTTGGTAGGAGAAAAATTTGTCAGCTTTATAGAGCCATTCAACAGGGTCGTCTTCTCCATTGTACCGAGGAAACTGCAAGCGAGCCAATCGGGGCTCGGCGCTGTTCCGTTGGCCTCCGCGAGGCATCTGGGGTTCGTCCCAAGCATCGTCCAACTCGTCATGCAAGGCCCGGTCACAGTTGTTCATTGTAGCATTTCGTCGAACACCTTGCGTATCCCTTGTGGTGGCGCTCTGGCGCCCTCCGTCGGCGTTGGAGTTGAGTGAGCCCAACTGAATCCCGTAAGGTAGGGACTGTCCGCTGGCCTTGCCCAGCAGAGAGGCTCCCATGCCAGGGAATCCATCTTGGCGGCTGGAGCTGCCCATCTCTCGTGGTGGTGGAGTCACGACGGCTGATTTGAGCGGCTGAGAAGGAGCCTGAGCAAGCTTAATCTCCCGGAGCTCCTTTTGAATCTCCGTTAGGACGGACAGCAAGGCAGCCTGGGTAGGATCGGGATTAGCTTTTGGGCTCGCAGGATCCTTGGCGATCTCCGGCTCCGATGGAGCTTCTTGAGTCATTGTGGGTGGCTTGCGAGGAGGCATGAATTCCCGTGGATCAACGCTCTGATACCAATGATATGACCCGTAAGGATCACAAGTACTGGAATCCGCAAAAGAGGAGAAGAAGAGATTTGAGAGGGAAGGAATAGTTCTTAATATTGCATACCCAGAAGGAGGAAGACGTCCTCCTTATAAGGAAGGAGAGGCGCATCTTCCAAGACTGATTACAAGATGTGACTTTTCATATTCCTAGACTGACTCTTCATCTTCCTAGACTGATTACAACATTCCTGACCTTTCATATTCCTAGACTGAGTCTTCATCTTCCTAGACTGATTACAACAGTTAACTATAAGGTTTGTCACCGGAAGTGTTGTAACTTTTTTGGTGCTTATAAATGAGTTCTTATACTGAAGTGCTTTTCAGTTAATTCAAGGTACTGCAAAATTTGCGACCGCTACATTTATTTGTGTATATCATGCAGTTGTTCACCGTGCTGGAGTTTGAGACTCGTTGTGCCCCTTATCATGGGTTACTGGAATCATTTGGACTATGCAATCCATGTGTAAAAATATATTGAGGGTTGAATGTTACAAACTCAGTAATGTCCAAATGTAAGCTACCTCCATATTAGTTTGACCTATAAACGTTGAAGGTTTTGGCTGTTTAGTTCTTCCTTCGCTCTTGGTCCTCTGTTTCAGTTAAAGTGTCTTGTAACTCGGCAATTTTGAAGTATTTGAATTTCAAACGGCTGGATGCTTGGGGCAATCTCCGCCTGATGACATTAGCTGGTTGACATTGCGGAGGAGTTTCTTCGACTTTATTTAATGTTTTCGTTAGAGGAGTTGGAATCACTAGATGGTATGACAAGATCATGCATTTTTCTTTAGAAGTTTTTAAGAATCCAAATGCTTATTGCTTTGAACTAGTTATGTATTTATACACATGCATATGTGCCTGTATGTTTTGTACCTGTTGATCTATGCTCAGCATTTGGCATACAAATGTCTAGCTGGGGTTTTGAAGATATTGCAATTTTGATTTTGGTCTGTTCGATATGTGGCTGCAGTGATGGTACTTTGATCTGTTTAATTTGACATGTCTATTTTTTGCGAGCAAAGCTGAACAGAACAATGCCTCACGCTATGGCTGTGCTGCATCCTTTAAAGGAAATATTCATATTATTTATTTCAAACCCCACTCCATTGGCTACCCATAGGGATATTATATTCCCAGTTACGTGTATGTTTTGTGGTCCATGTATGGCATGGGGATACGGAGCTCTAAGAGGTGGGTTGCCTTGCCCCTTCTAGTTGAGTTCATGGAAAGTTATATCACGGTCCACGGATATACCTGTTATATCTTCGATATATCTCTAATATATCGCTGATATATATGCATCGAGACTCATCCCCATAAACGATACCATGTAAAACACATTACGGTTCCAGATTCCAAATATTGGCCAATATATCGGACTATCGGCAATAAATCGGAGATACATTGGCCATTTTTCTTTTTTATTATTTTTTTCAAAATAAGTTGTAACATACTATCTAATATATGCTACTATGCAATTACACACATTAAAATCTCTTTATTAGGTCAGTGATATCATTAATTATAATAACATAAATGTATGGTTTGACTCAAGATTAGTGTAAGTGCATATGGATGTTCATTATGAAAATACATTTCAAAAACCTTAGTTTAGACTAGCGATATTGTTTTATGTGATATGTAAGTTGTATGCAATAGAAAGTGAAAATACTATGACTTTTATATAACATATGAAACTTTCAGGTACTTATATTAATGGGGACTTTCCCTTGTTTTGGATTTATTACGTATTTGTCCTTATTTGGGGTATTTTTAGCAGTTTTAGGGGTGAAAGGAGTAGAGCGGCCCATCCCTGTGTGGGTTGACTTTTCCATGGTTGGAAAACTTGAATTAGCTGAAATTTCCACCCCTAAATTTGCTAAATACACCCCAAATCATGAAAATATGAATTTAGAAAAAATATTAGGAGAAAATCCCATTAAAATCCTGAAAAGTATGGATGTTACACCTTGACGAATGGGGTGTTAGTGGGATGGCCAGGGTTTTGCCTCGTAGTAGAGGTTATGAGTTAAAAACCCCGCTCTGTTAGCCACCCTCAGGGATCTTTTAAATGTGGTTGAGATACTACATCATGAAAATCCTAGTGCATAAACTATAATTATAAAGGAACTTCAATTTTTTAAGCAAGTGAGAAAAGGATTTTCAGGTGCCATGACAGTAGCCTCGCGTATTAACATGAAGCCTGAAAATCCTAATGCATAAACTATAATTATAAAGGAACTTCAATTTTTTAAGCAAGTGAGAAAAGGGTTTTCAGGTGCCATGACAGTAGCCTCGCGTATTAACATGAGCCTGATAAGTTGTTAACTTGTTATTGTATAGTTTATTAGGTTATGCTAATTATTATTTGATTATCATTTGTCTTTTTTGGTTGAGTGGTGGGACACTTTTAGAGGCTCAACTCCAACCTTGCAATCTTTGGCAATATAAATTACGCAAACTCTCGCCTCTTCAAGTTGTGAGTGCAATTAGATTATTATTCAAAGAATTATGCTATGAAACACACCTTAGGTTGGAAGACAAATAGCTTAATTATAAACACCTGTCTTTATAATTATCCGACATAAATTTGCATATATAGAAAGTCTATATATATATATAAAGTTTAAATGGGATCGCTCTCATATAAAGAGCATGAGAATAGTCTTTTGGTGGATTCCGATTCGACAGTGGCTATCAAATCAATGTGTAGGTGAGTGTGACCCATCACTCGCCCTTATAGCTGTCAGATCAAGATCCAACGGCTAAGATTTAACCCGGCCTCATACAAGCCAAATGAGAGCGATCATATTTAAACTTTTCCTTATATATATAGAAGGCTGGTAGCTTGCAACCGACGGGAGAGAAGCTCTCTCCAATCAGTTTTTTTAATAGCCGTCCTATTTCATCGAACGGGGGAGACAGGTTTTTCAATGTTTACCCCAGTTATACCCACTCCCCCCGACCTACAATCGGCTCTCTCTCGTTGCCCCTCCTCCGCACTCCTCACCCACTTCGCCCGTCGAGTCAGCTCTCTGTCCAACCTCCTCCGCCCTCATCGTCGTCTAAATGTATGATTTTTAATCTTCTACTTCAAAGCTGTAATTTTTAAAGAACATAAAGATCATATTTTTGTATCATCTTTGGCCATGGCAGTAGGAAGGTGTCTAATCGGGAATGTGCTAGACGATCAATAAGAAGAAAGCAAGCACATTTGGCTAACCTTCAGCTGCAGGTATTTGTTGTTTCTTTTGATTCTTCTTTATGCTATTCATAGGATGGGGTTCTTGAAACAATTTATGTTATTCATAGGATGGGATTCCTGAAACAATTGAGACACTTAGGAAAGCAGGAATTAATGTCTGGATGCTGACTGGGGATAAGCCGAATACAGCATATTCAAGTATAAATTGCTGAGATCAGAAGGCCAACTGGAAGGGATTGCAATGTGGAAGCAGATTCAGCAATGGAAAAATAATCCATCATCTAGAGGCGCTATTATCCTGCCTGACTTATCTTCTGGGGTTGAAAAGGTACCTGTAGTCCTGGTTAATGAAATTGATACAGAGAAGGGACCAGCCCATTTTGCTTATTCCGCCAAAGTTAAGTATCCAAAAGATATTGGCTCAATGGAGCATTCTCTAAACTGCAGCTGTACCAAAAAATGTAATCCTGGTGATACAGATTGTGTATGCATGCTTTCAATGTAAAAAAATAAGACTTTTATGTGGAGATATATCTGCTGCTTGTATGTCATGACAATATGTATAGAAAAGATATTTGTAATTATTGGCTTAGCATCAATTGCACATCAGTAGAAAGAGTGTCATAAATCTCTCTTACATGGAAACTTCTCTGTTTCTAGGAGTTACTGGACAAATTGTTGCTAAGATTGTAAGTTCAATGTTAACTACATGTGCGTCTTCTCTTCCTTGTAGTCTCTCAAAAGTGGTAGGTAACTCTGAGTACAAACTTTTAAGACATTTGAATCAACTAAACTCAAGACATTTTTCACTTATGTACAAAAATAGTAAGATAGAAAAGATATATTGGGATCTTAAAGTAATGGTCCAAGAGATATTTCACTTATGAGAAAATCTTAATTATGTATTATACCACATTGGTCCCAAATGAATTTTGACATAAGCCCGGAATGCTATTGCTAAAATTGAATTGCTAAGAATAAGTCCATACAAATGGGGCTTCCTGGATGGAAAGTGGGTACAAACGTTGCTGCATTTAGTAGAACATCCAGTTTAGCTCCAGGGCTCAACTAAGACCTAGAGATTTCTTGGCCACAAAAAACACCACAAGATTCACAGTGTACTAATGAAGCCATTGAGCAATCAAATTAATTCAAATAACCAAATGAATTCATCTAAAAAAGCATGTAAAATATGGAAGACATAAAATCACAGCTGCCCTTGCAATCAAATTAACCCGAACAACCAATGAATACCTTCAAAATATTTGCTAGTATAATGAAATGAATTTGTGACACGTATTGAGGATCTAAATTAGAAAGTCATCAAACTCAGAAATACGAAAGTTTCTGACATGTACTGAAGCACCACAAGCATCTTTTAAAAAAAATGCTACATACATGTTATTGTTCTCAAAATGAAGCTTCCAACCATTAAAGTTCTTACACTGTGGATGCAAACTTATAAAACCAGCCTCATAGACCATAGTAGATGCTTGCAGTTAAAATGGAGAAGCATTCAAGCACTTTTTCTATTTAGCTATAACCAAATCATCTCACTTGCTATTCTGGAAGATCTTAATGTATTTAAACAGTAAACTTCTTTGAGATTCTACACTAGAAATAAGTGGTGAATAAGACCTTTCAGCCCAAAAAGGGAGGGACCCTATAGAGCAAGATATTAACCCTCGAGCCACAATTTTACTTCAGCACCTTGGGAGCCATATACTACTGACTACCCCATAATTTCAAACTTCCAAAACCAGAAAAAGAAATGGAAGCTCAGGCCTAAGGCGGGTGATTGAAAGTAAAAAGCAGTCAGAGACTCAGATTGGGGTCATAGTATTTAGGGAGGGGAGGGTTTTGGGTTTTCTGAGATGGGTCAGAGACTCAGGGGTCAGCCCATTTTTCCACTGGGGTCATCCCATTGTAACCCAAAACTCAGTATCCAACCCAATGGCCATTTTCCATTGGGGGTGGTGGAAAAACCCAAAACCCTCCGGGGTCATCTGACCCCAGAGCCTTGAACGTAGGTCCGTCCCTGCGGACGACTGTGTTGATGCTTATAAACCATTGTCCATCTGTATAAATGCAAAAGACATCGGCAATGTTGCTCGTTTTATGAATCATAGTTGCTTCCCTAATGTTTTTTGGCAGCCTGTGTTGTATGACCATAATGATGATCACTATCCTCACTTTATGTTTTATGCTCTTAAACACATACCTCCCATGCAAGAATTGACATACGATTATGGTCTTAGGGCCAACAACCATAAGAGGAAAAAATGCTTGTGTGGCTCATCCAAGTGCAGGGGTTACTTCGGCTAGACTGTGAATGATAGTGAAGGGTTGCATCACAAGGTAGCTCGTAGTTAACAAGGTACATCACATGTATATTATTACTCTTAAAAATAAAACACAGAACTATATCAATGCCTCTGAACTATCTTCCAGTTTGCTACAAACTAAAAAAAAATTCTTTGAAGCTAAAATCTTCTGCTATCGGTAATGCCTTGCAAAATTTTGCATGGGGTTGTACTTTAGCTGTTGGAATAGGTTCTCCTAGCGACTAAAATTATTGTCAACTACTTTTTCTCTAATTGGAAAATTATTATTTTTTTATGTACTTATTGACTTGTCAACTTCAATTGCAAATGCAGAACACACAACAAAATTACCCAAAGACCATATGCAAGTAGGAAGCTTTAATGGTGCCAGGGTTCGATGCATTTCTTGAGCTCAACTTCTCACTCTACTGATGTTCGATTATGACATTTTGTTATAGAGAACATTGAGCATTTCCATTCGCACATCTTTCGGGAATTCAATTGTAGACCTGGCTGTTGTCAGCAGGAGTTATGTGTAACTTATAAATAAAACCATGTTGTTTTGAAGTAGTTAAGTTTTTCTGCTAGCAAGCGTAACAAGAAGGTTTTGGAGTTGGCATTTCCATGGTTATCACAGATGTAAATGAGCTTGGTAGTGCTGTTTTGTATTGGGGGCATTCACCGCTCGCCAAACTTCTTCCTCTCAAACCGCTTTCCTTCCCTCTTGGCAGGTTACCGCAGTGAACAACCCGAGGATACCAACGGCACTACCAAGCTCATCTACATCTGGCATTCGTCTCCATCACAGCACTGGAAAGGCGCCAGAACTTCTTCTCCAGTCACTTTGGGAGGGCAACGGAGCTCTAATTCCTATGTTTTTGGTGTGTCGATGGTTGGATGGATGTGCACAAGCCTTGGATCACGACTTTTACAGTCCAATGATCATTTCTTTCACTGGAAGACATTAAGGATGCGTTTGGAAGCTGAAAAAAGCCATATTTGGAAGCTGAAAAGTTGAAATGTGGTCGGTGACGGTGATAGGTAAAAATTTTCACCCTTCACTTGATTTGTGTTTGTTTAGCTGAAAGGGTGAATAGTGGGTCCTGATAGTTTGTCACCTTTCACCCCTAAAAGGTTGATTCTCCGTCGAGTGAGAATCAACCTGACGAAAAATCACGGGCTGCCCCTCCCTCTCATTTTTAGGTTTTTTTCCTTTCTCCTACCTTTCATCGCTCACTCTCATCTCATCCGCCATCAATCCCGTCCTCGACCATCTTCCTCCGACTGTCTCTCACGCGAATCCCCCACCCCCAATAAACCATTTTCCTCTCCCTCTTGCAACTCCTGCTGCCGTACCCTGTAATCCCACCTCCCTGAGGCGGACGTCGAGTACCGCGTCGCCATATCAGTCGGCTGCTTCCCTGCCCGACCGTTATAGAAGACCGTCCCTTTTCATTGACGTGCTGGTAAGCACACAGCCCTGGTTGTTTGAATTTTAATCTGTCATATCGTATGCCCTTCTACCTGTAATTTTTCCCAGAACATGTGAGCATCAGTCCGCATATGTGCGAGCTCATTGCTTATTACTGAAGCTCTCAAAACAATATATAAAGGATGCATATTCGTTGACGATTAGCCGAATGAATATTATGCGGGTGAATGCATATGTACTGCCTCTTCGTTTAATGATTTTTGGTCGATCTGCTTTTTTTTCTTCCAATTTTAACAGTTTTTTTTATTTTCTTCTATTTTCACCTCTTACACAATCTCCTTTTTTATTAATCAATACTTCTTCTTTTCGAGCCGATTGGGCTATCTCCCGATAAGCCACCGAGGGAATCGAGTAATCGAGTACTCGATAGATCCATGTATCGTGTACCTGATTACTCGATCGTCATCCACCTACGTCGTATAATAATGAAAACCACATGGATATCGATTAATCGAGTAATCGGGTACTCAATTACTCGATATATGCATCTACAGCCTACTCAATTACTCGATTCCCCCAGTGGTTATCGTGAATCGTTAAATGACGTAGCTGGCTTGAGATCGAGTAATCGGGTTCACGATACACACATAAATCGAGTACTCAATCACTCGATATATGTGTCTACCGTGTATCCGATTACTCGATTTCCATGTGGTCATCGTGAATATACGACGTATCTGGATGACGATCGAGTAATCGGGTACACGATACATAGATCTATCGAGTACTCAATTACTCGATCTGTGTATACCGTCTACCCGATTACTCGATCTCTCAATTTCCAAGTGGTTATCGTGATTATATGACGTAGATGGCTTGAGATCGAGTAATCAGGTTCACGGTACACACATAAATCGAGTACTCGATTACTCGATTTATGTGTCTACCATGTAACTGAGTACTCGATTACTCGATTTCCATGTGGTTATCGTGATTATATGACGTAGGTGTATGACGATCGAGTAATCGGGTACACGGTAGATGGATTTATCGAGTACTCGATTACTTGATCTGTGTCTTCCGTCTACCCGATTACTCGATTTTTATGTGGTTATCGTGATTATACGACGTAGCTGGCTCGAGATCGAGTAATCGGGTAGATGGTAGACACATAAATCGAGTACTCGATTACGTCAATATCTCTCTTCTCATATGCTTCTTCTTGTGTGGAATAGATGGCAAGCCTAGCCAAGAAATCAAAGTATGTCAAACAGGTTGGTGGAACAAGGAAGAGCACTATGTATCTATCAGATCGTATGCCGAAGCACTTATGGCGGGATTTCGTAAGGGTAAGGGTCTTCAACCCGGAGGCTACGAGTATGTAAGCAAAGAATTGAATAAGAAGGGTATAATTGTGAATGAAGAAAAAATCTGCAGTCACTATGACAAGACTAGGTACCTCTACAATGCATGGAAGTGGATGTCAGATTACACTGGTTGTGGGTATAACGAAGCAACACAAACATATACCTTCGGAAATCCTGATTTTTGGAAGATTTTTAGACAGGTGCGTATCGTCTGACATTTTATTCCGTAACCGTAATTTTGAATTTCTTGCAAACTCGAACCCAGGATGTTTCCTTGCCAATCTAATTCTCATCTCTTTCTGCCGCAGAGACACCCGAAGGCCATGAGATTGAAGTCTTGGGGATACTTGAGAGAGATGGAGGGTCTATTATCGATAATATTCTATGGCAACCATGCTACTGGAAGTCAGGCTTATGATGGACGTCCAAAAAATCTGGTGCCCCCCAGTGCACAGCTGCCACCGGATAGTTCACACGGTACCGATGAGGATCACCCTAGGATGCATCCCAATGAATTTGATCAGTACTTGGGAGAGGATATGGGAGATAACACATGCCATCATTCATTCTCCAATCTCCTTGATGATGATATCCAAGCAAGCCCGATCGGCCCTGGCCCCTCAGTACGTCCTACTTGCAACATATCCCAGGTGCACAAACATGAACCCTCGATACTGTTATACCATCATCCGCTTGTATCGTGTAATCAATATGTATTTGTAGCTGTCTTACATTTTTTGTGATAATGACATTATTCATGTTCTGTTGTGTAGGAGCCTCCGAATGCCGACTCTCATGCTTCCCAAACTCCCCTACAGATGCCTCCACACGCCACCAGTGATCCCCTCAGGCCTACTCTCCTACCCTTGGTGCCAAGCGTAAGACTTCGAAGAGGAAGACTTACTCCTCTTCTGAAATATCAACCGGCTTCCGGTCGCTGTCTGACGCTATGCTGGCAAGAAATGCACTTGCCGAGAAGCACGATCATATGCTGTTCAAGGCGAACCTCGCAGAGAAGCAAGCATAGACTGATGAAATCGACATATGTTTTCGTTTACTACGCCGCCTCCCTGGATATGACCCCTCTAACCCAATGCACAGTTTTGCAATAACATTATTCTTGACTGAGACTAATAGACAGCTGTGGCTGCACCTTGAAGATGATGCATATTTTGCTTAGTAGTGGTTGAAGAACCTGTGGGATGGGAAGACACCGCCCATCTAGATGCCTCTGACAAACTATTCATTTCAAGAAACTTGTGATTTTATGACTGTTGTATGAACTATTTTTTATTGTCCTGCCTACTATTCTCCATGTGATTATTGTCCTTTATCCTACTGTATGCATGTGACTCCTCTGACCTATATATAGGCCACCAGTGTGTGGTGAACATTTTTCTCCATGTGAGTATTGCCATTTCTCATACTATTTACATGTGAGTCTGGGAATGCTTCTATATACATATTAGAGAACCTCGTTGCTTACTTATATATCTTCTACCTTTTCTCCGACGACCACGGTATTGGAGGCTATCATGTAATCGCATTGACGATGGCCACTCCCATCGTACAATTGATTACACAACAATCTTTTGCTACTTCCAGAGCAAGGAAACAATGGACTATTTGGTAAACAAATCAGCTTCCCCCCATTAACATTAATATTAGTCAATCAGCAGTATGTTGATTTTGTTATTCTCAATTTGTAGAGGTGGAGGTATTTTGGCCACGACGATGAGGATGCTGCAATAGTTAATCAGTGTGCCATTGATATGGAACATTTATCAAATCCTCCATCTAGTAATGTTGTTCACGCACATCGCCACAGGGGAGAGGAGTTAGTACGTGACATGTTATATACTGTTATGAATGATCGAATGTGCAGGGACTTCTGTCGTATGAACAACAGGCGTTTGTTGAATTATGTAGATAGGCTAGAGCATCCGATCTGGAAGATAGTCGAGGCGCATCTGTTGAAGAACAACTTATGATATTTTGTCAGCTCATGGGTCACGGTACATCGGTTCGTAAGTTGGGGCATGAATTTTCCCACTCAGAAGAGACCATACATCGGTATGTGTATAAGGTGTTCCCTACGTTAGAACAATGGTTCCATGCTCGAATATACACCATGGTTTCACTTGAGCACATGCCATCTTACATTTGAAATAATAGAAAATTTTATCCATTTTTCAAAGAGTGCGTTGGGGGCGATAGATGGCACACATGTCATGGCGAAGGTGAAGTCAGATGTGTCAAACGCATATAGGGGTAAACAAAAGGTCACTACACAAAATGTCATATGTGTGTATGATTTTAGCATGCATTTTACTTATATCGTCACAGGGTGGGAGGGGTCCGCCCATGATCAGCGAATTCACAATCCGTATCGGAAGACGAAAATTCTGCTTTCCCACGACCACCGCGGGCAAGTATTATGCGGTTGACACAGGATATGTGAACAAAGTGGGATATGCGAACAAAGTCGGGCAACAACGACGGCCGATTGGAAGGCATGAGATGTACAACTACTTACATGCGTCTCTCCATAATATAATTGAGAGTGCATTTGGGGCATTCAAAAAATGTTGGCATATTATGGAAAACATGCCCCCCTATCCAATTGAGATGCAAGCAAAGTTTGTGTATGCTTGTGCTACATTCCACAACTTTATTCACGAGCAACACAATAGTACCAGTGATTCTGACATGAGAGATTGGTTGCTGCCCGCGTACGAAACAGATGAAGCATTCCGAGTGATGGTACAACCATCTAATGACAATCATCCGTCTAGTAGTCATGCCGGGGAATGGTCGGGGCCAGATGATGGATTAATGGTTCAGCTGTGAGATCGAATCCGGGATGAGATTGGGAACTCCCTTAATATCCCCCATGATCCACCTGCGAGTCAGCCACGTCGTCGACAGTAAATGTGGTCCATTTACTCCTCCTTGCCATGTGATCAAACCCCAAAATAGGTTGTCAAATTGTAATATATACTTAGTGAATCCAAGTGTCGAACCATAGGGAATGATGTAGAATTAATCTATTCCAAGCTAATTTAAAACTACTTAACTCAGCAAATTAAAGTTCTTATCAGGAAATTTTGTAGAGAGATTGTAATTTAATTAACTACTAAAATGACGATTAAAGATTCAATTAAAATTAACTAGAGATAGGAAAGATAATCGATGGGAGATATCAAAACTTCAAGGATCAATTATTTAATCAATACTTCTATGTCTATTTTATCACACAATTAGATTCAAATAATGATTTGACCTAATCAGATGATATTGCATTCAAATTCATCGTAATAATTAAGATGAAAATATCAATTGAAAATTTATCATTAACAAGCATAGTCTACTAATCACAGGGAATTATAAGCATTCACCGTACCTTTCGTTAACGACAAATCAAATAATTTTATAGATTATGACTTTATCAAAACATCGCATTCAACCAAATAAGCAATAAATAGCTCTTTTATAGACATAAGAATACTAATCAAATAATATCACCTCTAGCTTTGATAAACAATTACATAATCTAGTTTGCCAATCTTGTAATCGATTACACGATGGGCAACGCGATCGAGTAATCGATGTTAGAGGCGAAGCGAATGGTAATTTCGGGTCGCCGCAAAATACAGGGCTCATCCGACCAGCCAACCGGGGGGGGCACAGGAGAACTGGCCGGCTGAGGAGAGAATGATGGGTCCGGCTGGGCGAAGCTCATTCGGGCGGCGGGAAATAGGCTCATTCGTATTCTATGTACGACATCCAGTTTATGTGACCGCCGACTAGCCACCATCCGTCGTCTCTAGCCGCAGAACCCTACCTCATATTTTGGAGATACGTGTTGGCAATCGAAATATAGCAAGGGCTATTTTCGGTACATTTATGCCCTGACAAGGTGTATCTCAGTGTGCTTCCCAAACATAAATCAGGCTGATAAATTATCATGCTCCCAAACAGAAATCAGTTGAGCCAAAACAAAGTGAAAATTGTCACTTGTCACCCATGTCTTTTTCCAACTTCCAAACATATGTCAACTATCAGCCTTGAAAATTTTCACCCTTGAAAAATTTCACCCTGTTTTTTTCAGCTTCCAAACGCACACCCTAAATGTTTTTTTTATATAGTAAACAAACTCTTTCATTTCTCGCATGGAGCAATTTATATGGGGCGGCAAGGACACATGTACTAACTAGAAAAATCTTCCTATGTACCAAACAAAAAATTAAAAGAACTTCGTTACTTGCATGGGAAAATTTTAACAAATTCACGAATGGGAAAAATCTTATGCATGGCGCATTGCCATTCGCTTATAAAAGCATTTACAGTTAACATGAATCAAAGCAATTACGCATACATTGTACAATACTGAATGGCGCCTTTTATACAGGTGAAATCATAGCAGTGCTCTCATGGAATTGGCAAGCCGGCAATCACAAGTACACACGCTTTTGGTGCCATGAACAGTATGTTGTGACCGTAGAATATGCAGTTTTATATTTGTTAGCTTCCAGGCCAGCTGCAAGCACCCACAATCACAAAATCAACTTCAAAAACATGAAACGCCATAATCACAGGAAAAACTATATTTCTTTCTTGAAACATCCCAAGTTTTAAGGTCAAACCGTATCAACATTCCAGACATTCTAGAAAAATTAAGGCCCTAATTTAACCATATTCTAAAACATGAAAAATGAAATTGCTCCACCACCAATAGAACAATTTAAACCTATAACTGCACTATTAGAATCAAGGAAAATTACATACCATTCTCCAAGTTAAGTCCTCTGGACCCAATGGTTGAGCAGGGCTTGAATACAAGGACTAGTCTTACCATCAAGAGGTTGGCTTGCATATCTCTGATCTGTCCAGACATAATACTCTTAAGGAAGTTTATGAGCCACCCAGGTTGGATGGCATCATCAGATGAAACAAACAAAGCTATCTGCAAACGTGAGAAAGAATTTCGGCTGCCAAAAGACTAGTGTGATCTTACAAAATTAACGTAAGAAGAATGTACCAACTACCAAATAAATCACTTTCATTTTAAAAGAACACTTTTGGCTAAAGGTAAATGGAACTCAAAAGAACTGAGGATAATGCAAGACCATACAAGTCATAATAACCCATAAGAGTGAATTAAATGGTATATCATTCTAAAATCTACTTGTTACCTTTGACAACTCTGATACAAAAAATATCAAGATAATGGCTATAAAATAATATCCCATAACCAAGCCCTGCACAGCAAGTGCCGCAACCTCAGATGTAACATAATACATGGTAAATTCCTCATCAGTTACCATTACCATCTATCGAATTCCAAAGAAAAAGGTGAAACCACTAACTTTCTTGATCGTCTAGCACATTGCCGATTGGACACCTTCCTCCTGCCATGGCCAAAGATATACAAAAATATGATTTTTATATTATTCAAAAATTGCAGCTTTGAATTAGAGGATTAAAAATCATACCTTTGGAAGACGATGAGGGCAGAGGAGGTTGCACGGAGAGCCGATTCGGTGGCCAATGGGGGCGCCAACGAGGGAAGAGGGTGAGGAGGGCGGAGGAGGGGCGACGAGGGAGAGCTGACAGGAGGTCGGGGGAGGGGAGTGGGTATAATTAGGGTAAACATTAAAAACCCGTCTCCACCATCCGATTCCAACAGACGGCTGTTAAAAAAACTACTGGAGAGAGCTTCTCTCCCGTCGGTTGTAGGCTACATTTTTCTAAATGTTGTAGGAATATCATTTTCCAAAATAATAAGGAACATATATATACACCAATGTAGACGTACAATAGTGACATGGCAGGTGGCCATTGGACAATGAAAAGTGGGCCATATGAGGCACACTTTGACTATCCAATAAAAACACCAGTGTTGTCTCCACCCGGTCAACAGTTAATCAGCTTTCTATTATTTTCACTTTCTCTTAGTTAGATCTTTTCTTATTCTTAATTGTGTGTTCTCTTCTAAATGAAGGAATTTTCTTTAGAAGAGTAAGAGGAAGGGAGACCAAGATGATATCTTTGTAATTTATGTCTATTAAATTATTTAACTTGGTTGAAGAATGGGTTTTGAACAAAAATGTCACTTCTTAAAATATCAATGATGAAGAGCTAAGATATTAGATTAATGAAGCACACCTTAGCCTTAAACGAGGAACTCAATGTATTAGGTGTCCAATTGTGTATGAATTAGTCCTGAAGAAGTTGATTCATTATCTAGTTTTTGATTTTTAGGTCTGTTGACTGGGATGATGAGTTTTTCATCTCAACTAGTTCGCAGAGGCCCACACCAATGGTGCTTCTCTTCACCAATGTTGGGGATAGTCATAACAAGCACAACCCAATTGTTAAGAGCACCCCCATGATTCAGTCATGTTAACTTTCGAAAATTTAATTATATTTTTCCATTGCAGGTTATTGATTTACATTGTGATCAATAACTCCAATTATATTAACCTTTGTAGAAACATGTCCTTTTTTGCGTTTAGGATCCACTAGTATTTAACAAGCATACATCCCCATATTGATATAATTTCATAATCATAATCATAATAAAGTAGCGCCTTTTACCAACTATTTGGGATCAGCGATATAGATCTTACTCCTCCACTCAGGCCAGTTTTGGGCTACCTCTTTTGTAAGAGATAGTAAAGTCAAATTCTTTTTTATTTACTCCACCTAAATTCTACTAGGTCTCCCTCTCCCTCTTTTAGCAGCGTTTACATGTATCACTTCTAATCTTCTCACGGGGGCATCTATTGGCCTTCTTTGCATATACCCATACCAATGCAACGTACATTCCCCCATCTTCTCTCTTAAAAAAGCTATCCCTAAACTTTCACGAATATATTCATTTATAATCATATCTCTCCTAGTTATCTTACACATCCACCTTAACATTCTCATTTCGGCTACGTTCACTCCGCTCCATAGAGTATTGCAGGCCTAATAGTTGTCATATAGAACTTACCTTATAGCCTTTTTGGAACACACCTATCACACAACACTCTCGAGGCTACCTTCTACTTTACTCAAGCCACATTTATCCTATGCACCACATCACTATCAATATCCCCTTCCTTATAGATACTGGATCCTATGTAATGGAATTGATCACACTTTCGCACTTCTTGCCCATCAATTTCAACTAGGGCTCTATCTATAGTTCTACCTTCCTTAAAATTAAATTCCAATCACTTTGTCTTAGTCCTACTTATTTTAAAACCTTTTGATTCTAGAGCATCCCTCCACAATTCCAGTTTCACATTCAAACCTACTTTACTTTCATCAATTAAAACTACATCATCAGCAAAAGGCATACACTAAGGTACATTATCTTCTAAATATATAATCAGCTCATCAGCTCATCCATAATTAAAGTGAAAAGATAGGGGTTTAAGGCTGATCCTTGATGAAGACCTATCGTAACCGAAAACTCCTTGGTTACCCCCTTAATAGTTCGAACACATATCTTTTATGATATCTATGTAACCTCTTATGACACCCTTCTTCTTCAAAACACTCCAAATGAGCTCTCTCGGCACTTTGTCATAGGTTTTTTCCAAATCTATGAAAGTCATATAGATTTCTTGTTTTCTATCACTGTACCTCTCTATTAACTGCCATAATAAAAATATAGCTTCCGTTGTTGACCTCTCCGGCATGAAACCAAATTGATTCTCTGTTACTTTAGTTACTTTTCGCAAACGTCCTTCTATTACTCTCTCCCATAATTTCATAGCATGTCCCATAACTTTTATACCTCTATAGTTTATACAACTTTGGATGTCCTTTTTATTTTTATACAAGGGTATGAGGATACTTCTCCTCCACTCCTTTGGCATCCTCTTAGACTTCCAAATCTTGTTAAACAAATTACTCAACCAATTTAAGCCAACACCTCCTAGTGCCTTCCTTACTTCAATAGGAATTCCATCAGACCCTAGAGTTTTGCCTTTCTTCATCTTCCTTAACGCAGCTGCTACCTCCTGTATGGAGAATCTCCTAAAACAAGTTATCTCTTTAACCGGACTAGACTCAAAATCTATCCCACTACTATAATTTTTATTCAATAAATGCTCAAAATATTCACGCCACCTCTCCCTAATTTCCTCATCTTTCACTAAAACCCTTTGATCTTCCCTTTTAATACACCTAACTTACCCTAAGTCCATACTTCTCCTATCTCTTGACTTAGCTATCTTATAAATGTCCCTTTCCCCCTCCCTCATCCCTAGCCTATTATACAAGTCATCAAACTCCTTAAATTTAGCCTCACTCACTATCGTTTTAGCCTCTCTCTTTACCTTAACATATTTTTTCCAATTCTCTTAATTTTTATATTTTTGCCACTCCTTAAAGAAACACTTCTTTTCCTTAATGACTATTTGAACTTCTTCACACTACCACTATGTTTCTTTCTTGACGTCCTTTGTCCTCCTTACTTCACCAAGTACTTCTTTTCCCACCTTTTTAATGCAATTAGCCATGTTACCCCACAACACTGTTGGTTCCTCATTTAAATTTCAATTTCCTTCAATCCTCAACCGCTCCACAAAAGTGTTGAGCATCTCACCTTTCAAGTTCCACCACTTGATCCTAGGCTCCACTTTATCCGAACTTTGTTTCTTCCACCCCTTTATGTGAATATCCAAAATAAGTAATCTATGTTGAAGTGTTATAGGTTCTCCGGGTATAACCTTACAATCCTTATATTTAGTTCTATCCTCGCTTCTAACTATGAAAAAATCTATTTTCCTCTTGTGAGGTCCACTCTTGAAAGTTACTAGATGCTCTTCCATCTTCTTGAAATTAGTATTTGCTATGCCTAGATCGTTTGCTATTGTAAACTCAAGAATAACTTCTCCCATTTCATTCATCTCCCCAAAATCATACCCCCATGCACCTTCTCGCATCATATATTCTTCTCCCCTACATGCCCATTTAAGTCATCTCCTATAATAACCTTTTCCCCAATAGGAATCCCTTGCATTACTAAATCAATTTCCTCCCAAAATTAATTCTTAAGGTTCTCTCATAATCTTACTTGAGGCGCATAGCACTTATAACACAAAAAAGATAGAACATAACAAACATCTTGATGTCAAGCACTTAAGAGCACATCCATTGCAGAGGACCTCAAACTCCGTCCTCACTAGCAAACTCCATAAGATCAGATAAACATAGATTTCATATCTAAACTCTACACAACCTAGAGAAACACCAAGGTCATGACCAAACAACATCATATACTTGTTTTCGAACATGCTTGGAGGAGAACAACCACTGCCAACATCAGCAACCAATGCAGGCGATCATGAACATAGAAGTGCACACCCACAACAACAAAAATTGCCAACCACAACTTCTCATAAACTCTACCCATCCACTCCAGAAGCGGATGGGGCACGTCCATGGGGTAGACCAGCCACTAACAATTCACTATCAATGACAATCTAATTGTTTCATCCAAAGTGGGCACGGTAGGAAGCACAACACATGTCAAACCTAAACTTTTATTATTCAAAGCAATAAACTCCAACTTTAAGAAGAGATAATGACCGACGACGACAGGAAGAGGCCGGACGAAGGGTGGAAGGGGTTGACATGAAAGGGGGATTTTGTAAGAGAAGGAAGACAAAAGATGGAAAAAACTGATGGAGGAGGGAAACATGAGGTGGATGAGGTGGGCCATGGGGATGAAGAAAGGTAGGAGGAGAGGCAATGGAAGTCATCATCAGCGAGTGCTCTGTAACATCGTTGGGCTGAAATTGTCCACCAAAACCATAACTATAAGGCCTTGACCGGCCAGGGCAGTAGGCTGTTGGCCGGCCAAAAGGAAGGAGATCACCTCGGCGCCTTCAGGAAACCCTAGCTGCTTCTTGTTTTTATCCTATACTATGTTATTAAAAGACCACCCACTGGTGTTTTTAGAGCAAACTTTGACTTTCTCTCTGAATTGATGGGTCATATTATCAATTATCATAATTAAAAGAATATCACTAGGGGGCCATAATTATTGAAGTCAACATTTATGTTTTTTTAATTGAAAATTATCTTATATCCAGGTTTTTTGTGACTCTTTTTGTTAGGGAAAAGAATATCTGAACTTACGTTAAGATTCGTTCCTGCACTCAAATTTTGATCGAATCAACGGTCTGAAATTTCTGATTCTACCTCCCTTCTTTTCCCGTCGGTTCAGATCATAGAGCTAACAAGGGAGATACCCTTGCTGGCCCGAAGTATAGGGCGATCATGGTGCCAAAAAGCAGTGATTCTCGCTTGAAATTGTTGTGGTTAAAATTTTGACAAAATAAAAATTTAAACTTTTGATTCCGTATGAAAATCCACCAATTTACATGATCAATTGAGCGTGAATCTTCTATTTGTCCCACAAGTATAAGGTGAATAGGGCTTGGATTGTGGCTAAGGAAAGCATTCATGAAAAATTAAGGCAGACACCAAAAGAGTGGAAAGGATGGAAGTTGCAGCCTGGAGTGGCAATCTGAGAGGCAGATTCTGGTATGGAGTATGGCAAACTGACGGTGAGGGAGATGATGGCCAAGAGAGTGATGGTGGTCTGTTGGGTGAGTGCCGGCAGGGCCATCAACCGGAGAGGACCAACAAAGAGGGAGGGAGGAGAAGTGAGGAAGGGTGAGGGACAAATAATGGGTTAGGTAGGGACTTGGGTATATTAGAAGAGAGAGTGATTCTGTTTTTTGACAATCATGCACGTTGATTTCTAAATGAGTGGTCAGATCTGTTTTGGGTACAGCCTGCACTTTAGTTCAGATTTTCCATCCTCTTTTTGTTAACATTTAAATTGGTGTATGCATATGTTATTTGAATGAACAAACTTAAACCTGGTGCTTATAATATATAGAAAAAGGCAGGTGCTTTTTAAAGAAGATTCTTTTGTCTACTAGGTATTTGCATTTGCACTGATGTTTGTTTGGCGGTATCTGGTTTACTCTAACTTCCTGATGGCCAACCAGCCACCTGTGGCCAAATAGGTAAGATAGGTCTGCCATGTCATCCAGCACTAGAACCAATTTCTAGAAGCAATTGCTCAGGTGAGTTTGGGAATCTGTCACGTTGGTAGTTTGATTACTGTATTCTGGTATTAGTGGCTTCAAATTCCTAGTAGCAATAGCTCAGGTGCATCCATGCCTTCAATTGTTTTTAGATTATTGCGCCTTCAATTTAGATCATCCACTTAGTATGTACAAAATGGAAAACTTCATGCATATGCTATACACTGTCAAGAACTGCAACCAGATATCTTAATGAAAAGCACCATCGGGTAATGTTAATAAATCAGAACTTTAAAATTTTGAGCTTTCCCTTTGAGCTGCTACTTTGACGTCTCGTTCCTTTTCTAATTATGTTACTCTCTTTTTCTTTTTGTAGGGTTTTTGTCAAACAATGGGAGAGTGTCAATAGATGGATCCAGCTTGAGTGCTTCTATTTTCAATGTTGCTTCGGTTTTCAATGTCTTTCACACATTTGTTTTGCCTTTCCATTTTTCTTAATGCTTGCAGGGTTGGGAAGATCTCTGTAGTGAATCGACATCTTGTTATATTTATGTAGTTGTTATCAAACAATATTAAAAGTTTCTTGAATTTGGTTTCTTTTTTGTATTAATAATATATGTTTACTTTTTTAGTCTTACATATGTAAGACTTGACAATGGAAAGGCTATTGGATTATTCCCACTTGAGCTTAAATTCTTGGATGGTCTCATTTGAATGAGTTAAAATAAATATATATTGTCTCGTTGTAGTCTACTATTCTTGCTTTCGGGAGGATAGTTATGTGGCGGTTATATCCTTTTTGTGTTGTTATGTTGTCATGTTGAAGCATTCTTTCAACTTTCTTGTACTAAGTGGCAACCATTTTTGGTTGAGCTTGTCCGGCCTCATATCAGGCACCTTGTTTATGTTAATTAAAGGAGAAAATGGTAAATAATGCTTTATTGAAGGAATGGTGAATTTGATGAAAATGCTAAACTATACAGGGAACAAAATGGTTCTGCATCTCATTCATGTTTACCTTTTGAACTCTTAATTCACATAATTCATTACCTGTCCTTACCTGTCTTTTGCAACTTTTTTTATTCTTTGAAAAACTAAAAACAATTTTGAAATAGAAGAAGAACTGAATTTTTCTCTAGAATTTTTTTCTGGATCAAAAAGACAACTCGGAAATACTATTTTGTAGAGACACAGGTGGTGTGCCACATGGCTGTGCTCATAGGAATTTACTTTTGTACAAGGAGAGGAATTTACTCTGCACCCAGAATGTTTGCTAAACACAATTGTTGAAAGTAAGGTTTTAAAAACCGGACCGATGACTGACCCGAAATTTTTGTCGGGTAGGTTCAATCGGGGGTCAACCCGGGTTGACCCGGTGCTGACGTCATCATATTTTATTTTATTTTTTTTAAAAAAAGAGGGGGCGGCTCCCTCTGGAGGCCGCCCCCGGAGGCCCCCCCCCCCCCCCCCCCCCCCCCGCCCCATATGGGCTCTGCTTTGAGAAGCGGCGGGGCTGCTCTGCGGCCCTGCCTCGAACCAGAGCCCCGGGGCTCTGCCTCGCCTTATCTCCAGACCAGAGCCCCCCGCCATGGGCTCTGGTTCGAGGCGGGGCCACCCCGCCTCGTCTCGAGGCAGAGCCCTGGGGCTCTGGTCTGGAGATAAGGCGGCGGCCAGAGGGAGCCTCCCCCTCCCCCTCCGGCCGGGGAGGAGAGGAGAGGGTTCACAGGAGGGAGGAGGGGCTGCCGGAAGGGGGGAGAAGGGAGGGTGGGGATGAAACCCGGACCGGACCGGCCGGCCGAGTTTCCGGTTCGACCCCCCGGTTGGGTCAACCGACCCGGCCAACCCGGTCGACCCGGACCGAAAATAGGTTCGGCTCCGGTCGGACCAGCCGGTTCGGTTTTTAAAACCATGGTTGAAAGTGCAAAACTACTTGAAAAGTGATTTTTCCTAGTAAAGCTGTGTTTGATTACACGGCATTTACAGCCTGTTTATTCCCAGTTTTTGGTTTTGTTTCTAACATCGGGGACGGGATGAGGCTGCTAACCTGTTTGGCTGAGGTTTTCCAATATTAAATCAGGGCATTCATTAAACTTCCCAACTTTAAAACACCCCTGAGCTGTTTTGAGTAAGAAAACGTCGGGCGTCAGGTTGGATGCGTAGAAAGCTAAGGACCTGTCTTCCCCCCGCCGCTCTCAGGCTTCTCTGTTCCCAGCACTTCCAAATTCCACCGGCGCCGTAGTCTTTTCTGCCCACTTGCCCTCCCTCCTCTTTCTCCATTGTCCCTCTCTATCTCTTTCCTGCCCACTCTCTTCCCAAACGCTGCCGGCCGGCACTGCCCGGGTTGCCATAGCCCCCTTCTCTTTCTTCTCCCGTCCAGCCTTTCCGAGACTGCCACCGCTTTCCCACCATCTCTTCATCTCACGTATCTTTCAACACGATCCCCGTACTATTTCTAAAGGAGTCTTTCTCATTGTGCTGGCGCTTTCTTCCTTGCCAATCGCTTGTCTCGTCTGCAACTACGAGGAACCCTAACTTCTGATTTTCTATATTTCTTCTCTAGTCGGGTATGTATAGGAGTTTTTTCTTCCCTTCTTTGTCTATATGGGTGACAAATAGCTTAAATGAGTATGCTATTACTGATTGAATGGTGCTTTGAATAAATTCGAAGTTTTTTGGTTAAAGCATGATGTAGACCGTAATCCACATAGATCATAGAAGAAAGGGAAGAAAGAGTAGGATTAATGCTAAGAAAGACTAGATTAAACTAAACTAGAAAATAACGGATCGTTCGGCTTCGTCGAGCCATTCCTCAAATCAAACCAGAGGGCCATGAGGGAGACAGTGTGGGAAGCGGCGTCGGTGGTGGTCGGAGGTATAATCGCAGGCGGAGGTAGGAGGCGACGGAGACGACCTCTCCATGGCTTTGAGCAGGAGGCGGCTTCGGCTGAGGTGGAGGCCTCGGTTTCGCAAAAGGCAGCGGCAAGGCAAGCACCATGGCAGCGTCGGCGGAGTTTGGTGGCGGTGGCGGCAGATCCAACCGGACGGAGGGTGGAGGAGTCGAAAAGGTGCCACCTTGTCGATCTTGGCAGCGGAGGTGACGTGGTGGCGGATTTGGCGGTGTGAACTAAGGAACAGACGGTGGCGGCGGAGTTTGCAATGGCGGATTTTACTAGATGCCTCCTTGGAGAGACGCTTCTCAGCCTTGTTTACCTCCACCGGCTTATCGAACGCCACCATGTGTGTCACTACATAGCGAGGAGGGTGGTGTGGGTGGGCTTGAAGGTGGCGTTTTGGGTGAGTATGGCTCGAGGAGGTGCGTTGGCAGATCTGAAGGAGGTGCGGCAGTGCGACCGAGAACATAAAGTTCGCAACTTGCTTCGTCAGTGGTCGTGCTGGCCGGGGCTGAGTATGCTGTGAAGATTCCCGATGGTGCTATGCCCCGCCAAAGCGACATGCCGGACTATGACAATAGGATGTTGGCGGGAAAGTCGGAGGCGTAAACATGGTCGAATAGGTGCTGAAGCTCGGAGGAGCCAGCACATATAGGCGATGCATGAGCTCCTCAAAGCCGCGATTGGTTGTCTGTTGACGCTCTGCGATTGAATTCTTCAAATCGGTAAATTTGTTCTCAAATTTCACTTCCAATTGGGCAATTTGGGAAATCTCCCGTGGGAGTGCAACAGCAGGGGTGGGTTGGGTGGGAGTCGAGGGTTGACCGCTCCAATACCAATGATGTAGACCGTAATCTACATAGGAATCCATAGTAGAAGAAAGGGAAGAAAGAGTAGGATTAATGCTAAGAAAGACTAGATTAAACTAAACTAGAAAATAATTATTCCATTGATCTTTGATTTTGGTTATTGAGTAGGGAAGACCCTTTACATATTTATAGGCTCTTAAGCCATAATACTAATGGACATAGGATAGACCCTAAGCTATAGTCCTAATTGACATAGGAGTAGGCTAATCCTAATCCTAATTAAAACAGGATCATAACAAAGCACTATGCATTATTAGGTGTGTGTGCTTGATCTTATGGTGTACTCTAAGGCAATGTTGTGTGCTCCTTTGATAGAAGCGATCAGATGAGTTTTACATACCTTGTCCCCGTGCTATAAAACTTGTCCCCGTGTACTCTAAGATCTGATGTTGAGAAAATTCCTTTCTTTCTAGTTTCTTTTGGGCAGAGAATATCCTTTTGTCTGCAGAACATTTCAAGTCTTCCATCATAAGGAGTCTTAAATTCTTGTGTTTATTTACAAAATTATGCATCTTGCTTTTCATTGTATGTTTCCTTTATCTTTATCAGATTTCCTCACAGTGGAACCATTTCTTATTGGAAATCTATAGTGGATGGAATATTGTAGGAAAATTTGCTACTTCTCTTGCAAATCTCCACCAGTTTGGCTCTTCTTTGTTGATTAAAGAGAAACTCTACATCTTATCCTTCACATATTTTTTTAAAGTTTTGGTGTGTTTGCGAAAGAGTGATCCGTAGACTAAAATTCGGCAATCATTTATGGGCAATGTGACTTTTTGATATAACTTTATTGTTTTCATTATTTGACTACCAGTCCATTCTTTTTCTCTGTTTTCAACCGTCTTTGATTGATACCATTTAATGTTCTGATTGTTCACTCTCATCTGACAATGCTTCATTTCAGCACAAACACCAGGCTTCTTAAAGTTAACAGATTTTCTTAGAGAATCCATTGTTGTTTGCAAAAGAATGATCGGAGACTAGAATTTGGTAATCAGTTCAAGTCAATGTGACTTGTTGGTAACTTTGTTGTTTCCATTGTTTGGCTGCTAGACCACCGTGTTCCTCTGTTTTCAACAGTCCTAGTCTGATGCCATTTTCTCTCCTGATTGTTTACTCCCATTTGACAGTGCCTCCATTGTGCAGCACCGATAGTCAATTTAAATTTTTTTACCAATAATGGAGGAAAAGGCTGTCATTCCGTTGAATGTTACCTGTTTTATAGGTTTGAGCATTACAAAGAGCATAATAATTTATTTCTTACTTGTGTTCATTGGTTCTTGTCATAGGTTTAAGATGTGGAAAAAGCTAATTGATTCACACTAAGCGATGTTTGATTTGGTTTGGTTTGTTTTTTTTTAACAGATTTCTCGTTCAACCAGCAGTAGGAGCAACCTCTTCGATCGGCTCATCTCGTGTGCAACCTCCTTCCGGTAGATTGTCTCCCGTTGGTTCCCTCCGGTAGTTCTTTTTTTTTCGAGCTTTCCAGGTTAGTTTTCTCATCATTGTCCTCTATGCTATGCTAAGGGGCTGTTTGGATAGTGAAAAATCCAAAACATCCACAGTAAAAAATCCACTTTCACTATTCATTTCCGGATTTTTTAATGTGGATGTTGAAACGCTCTTGAACGGGCCCCTAAGAACTAGGATGGAATATTTGAGACTACTTACATTACTTGAATGAAAATGTGACATGGATGAATAAAAATTTATAGATGTTGAATTGTGGATCTAAAGGGGCAAATGAAAGGTTGGAGTGGAATCAAACACGTGTAGCCTTTTTTACCAAATTACTGGTTGACCAAAACCGCATTGGTAAAAGAGCACCTGCTGGATGGAAATTCGAGGCATGGGCTGTGATGGTGACTAAATTTAACAAGAAGTTTAACTTGAGTATCACCTCAAGGCAACTAAAAGCTCGAGTACAAGTCATGAAGTCAAATTATGGTGTTATAAATAAAATATTTAACCAAAGTGGATTTGGTTTTGATCCAAATTAGAATACATTTAAGGCAGATGATGAAGTGTGGGATGCCTACATAGAGGTGAGTAATTGTTAGTTTCAATTGTATATTATGGAATATACAATGAGCCTTACACATAGAACATTTGTATAACAGATCTTGGGGACAAAAACATTTAATTAAAAACCTTTTATCTATATTAACATAGCCGCTTATCCTGACCCCGGCTTTTTGCAGGCCCCTGTTTGCATTTGCAAGGGCACCCATCAGGGAAGTGAAAAAGTGACATAAATGTTTATCTTCAGGGCACCCATATTAGTCACATAACTGATGGGTTAAAGCAACTATTACCCATCGTAAATGCCTTTAGGAAAAAGAAAAAAAAAACTCATGTGAGAATGGTGATTAAACTACTGCTTTTCTCAGTTTATGTATAACGATTTAATTCTTGCTGGAACCTTATGGTTCATCTCTTTTCTTTGGGGTGTCATTGTTCTCTCCAAAGGGATTTGCATTTGCATTTTTTTATATACAATATGCATTTGCCAAGCTTTGAGAAATTTTAATATGGAAAGGAAATGAATACATTTTTTAAGTTTCATTCCTTTTAATGATATTTAGATTTTCTTTATTAGGGAATGTTGGTTTTTTTAATTAAATTTTTTGAATTGAAAAAAAGCCTTAGAGATTTAAGTCATTAAAGATTTGGGAGTTTCAGTTAGACCATCCCATCAAAGTAAAATTTTCATGTTGAATAGCAATTCAATTGGAGTATAACACCCAATTTGGATTAGACTTAATGTGATGAGAGTTACCCAATCACATCCTAAGTCTATATAAAAGGGTCTTAGACCCTTAGTTAGGGACACACCTAATCTCTCCCTCTCTCTCTCTCTCTCTCTCTCTCTCTCTCTCTCTCTGAGTCATTGTGTGCAACAAGAGTCACAAAATGCAAGTTCTATAAAGAGTGCTTATTGTTATTTTCTAACATAAATTTAGCCCTTGTTCTAACAATCTTGAAGCAAAAATAAAGAAAAAAAAGGGAGAGAAAGATTCGATTTTTTCCGATTGGACCTTCTCCCACTACCACCACTGCCGGAAGTTGAGCCGTGACTACTAGCTCCACTGTAGCCAGATCCGCCACATGCCATGGCAGTCCACCATAGCCGAGGATGCTTCGAGCTCCACCGCGTCTCGAGCTCCACCTCTGCTGCGAAACTCTGACGCCCTCAGTTTGCGACGGTTCTGCCTTGAGCTCCTTCCACTGTTGGCGAAGATCTGCCGCCGTGCCGCTGAGAAACAAAGAAATAGATAGGGAGGAGGAAGGAAGATGACAATGGGCTGGTTCACAAATCTTAATTGTTTTTTAGTGAACCTGGTTCACAAGTTGGTTCAAGGTATAGAAATCTTGGTTTAAGGTTTTTTTTGAGAGGAAGAAGAGAAGTGTCCCATTTCTTTTGGGAAATTTTAAAAGAAAGAGGACAACTAAAGTGGGACAAATGGAATTTTGGTTTTTCAACCAAAAATTAAGGTATTCTCAATCTAAATTTTCGGTTAATCATGGGAGTTGACAAGACATTAAAGCTAGAGAAATTTAAAGGAAAAGATTTCAAACGTTGCAAAATTTTGGTTGCGTCGACTTGGAATATTTTATGTTGGTGAAAATCAAAAGCAAGATTTCCGTTAGTGAAGTAGTTGTGGAAACATTTAAGGCTTCAACTAGAGTGGATCCGGAGAAATTTCAGCAGGATGATGAGCTTTTTCATGGGCAAATCTTAAGCGTCTTAAGTGAAGAATTATATGATTTACTCTTCACCACCAAGAGTGCCGAAGAACTTTGGGAAATACTTGAAAAGAAGTTTGGGAAAGAAAATGAAGGTGAGGAAAAGTATGTCGTGGGCGAATACTTTGACTACAAGATGGTGGATGATAAACCCATTTGAGACCAAGTAGTCGAAATTCAAAACTTGGTAGCAAAAATCAATGGGAAAGGCATCCCTGTGGATGAAAGGCTACAAGTATCCGCCCTAATCGATAAACTCCCTCCCTCATGGCAAGACTTCCAAATGATCTTGAAGCACAAAAGGGAGGCCATGACAGTAGATGATGTCATAGTGGCCATCCAGATAGAAGAACCGCATATAAGCAAGTTTAAACTTGCCGAGAACCCTTCTTCTGATAGTGCTCAAGCAAATGTGATGGACGACAATCTCAACAATTTCAAGAGAACCAAAATTAGAGCCAAGAAAACGGGCAAGCAACCACTCAAGCCAGCCCCTAATATTCAAAAGAATACCAACACCAATAAAGGTTGCTGGGTATGTGGCAAGATTGAACACTTCACTAAAAAGTGTCAGGAGAAGAAGGGTCAGGACCATCCAAACAGTGGGGTTTCATCTTCTGGACAAGCGAACATGGTTTTAGATGAAAATGGTTCAGTATTGACTAAATTTGAAATTAATTTGGTATGTGTACCTATCAATTTGTGATGACACAGAAGCTACTGTTCACATAGGAATTAATGTCTCTTCCTTTTCTTCTTACCAGGAAGTAAAGGGCAGGACTGCCACAATGGATAACTCCTTTGTGGCCGATGTTCATGGAGTTGGAACAGTGGATATCCGATTCATATCTAGGAAGACTAAGTAGATATACTAAAAGCCCTAATGAGACTCACTAGGCCGCCATAGAAAGAGTCTTCAAATATTTGAAAGAAACAATATCATATAGTTTACACTATTTAGGATTTTCAATTGTATTAGAAGGATATAGTGATGTGAGTTGGATTTCAGATTTAGAAGAATCTAAACCTACAAGTGGATATGTATTCACTTTAGGTGGTGGGGCGGTTATGTGGAAGTCTTGTAAACAAACTATCACAACAAGGTCTACTATGGATGTCTAGATAGTTGCCTTGGATAAGACTAGAGGAAAGGCTGAATGGTTAAAGGATCTCTTAACATACATACCATTAGTGAACAAACCAATACTAGCTATTATGATTCATTGCAATAATCAGGCTGCAATAGCTAAGATGCGAAGTAAAAATTATAATAAGAGGTCCGCTAGGCATATAGAGCTCAGGTATAAAATCATGCACAAGTTGATCACCACTGGGATTATTCCTTGAGTTTTATAAAATTAGCAGATAATTTGGCTGATTTCTTTACAAAAGAATTGTTAGCAAGACAAATCCAAAACTCATCTAGAGGAATGGGACTAAAAGCCTAGTTTAAGTTATTATTAGCAGTAACTCAATTTATCGAAGTGGAGATCCCATAATGGAGATTCAATGGAAAAAACAAGTTAATGCATAACTTGGAAGAGCACTATTTAAAAATATATGCTCATTCCCGTGCAGAAGTATTCTACTTTCTATGAAAAAGGTTGAAGAAAGTCTTAATGAGATCAAAGCTTATATAACGGGGTATGTTAGACAGATACCCTTGGAGATCTTCACCTATGTGAGTGCTATTGAGGTCGCAGTTAAGGAGAACTTAGGCTGGTTCTCTGATAGGCAACTCATAAAAAGGATACCTGCACATGGCTGTAATGCGCTATCCCGGTGAACTCAAAAGGACGTGCTACTTTGTGTATTAGGTGTGTCAAAGCTTTCACTCTAAAGTTCTAAGTTCAAGACATAGTTCACTTTGAACGTATAATTTTAGAGATTTAAGTCATAAGATTTTGGAGTTTCACTTCGACCATCCCATCAAAGTGAAACATGCATGTTGAATAGCAATTCAATTGGAGTATAACACCCAATTTGAATTAGACTAAATATGATGGGAGTTACTCAATCACATTCAGTCTATATAAAGGGTCTTAGACCCTTAGTTAGGGACACACCTAATCTCTATCTCTCTCCCTCTCTCTCACTCTTGAGTCATTATGTGCAACAAGAGTCACACAATTCTACTTCTAAAGAGTGCTTATTGAAGGTGCATCTTAAGCACTCTTGAGTGGTCCGTCATATCTCGAGAGTGATTTTCCATAAAGAGCATGTGCACTAGAAGGCCGAAATTTTTGCTTTAAGGGAAGTGCGATCCGCAAGCTTTAGACATGTAGTTGTTTTCTAATATATTTTTTTAGCCCTTGTTCCAACAGGGAAGCATTATTTCAATCAACAATTAACCAATTGGAAATTGCCTTCTCCTTCACCTTTCCTCTTTCTTTTAACGGGTGCCCATCGGAATTGGAGAACAAACTTATTCTCTTTTAGGGGCCTGCAAAACACCCTCTTAGAGCTGGGTGTCTCAAGAAAAAAGAAAAAAGATTGAATTTCATTAAACTTACCAAAAATTTGGCAGTCCCTACAAAAATGCCGGGTGTCAGGAGTAGGTGGCCTATTAACAAATTCATGTCATGTAACTGATGGCCCATTTTTTGTTGTCTCAGTAGAACCCCTTTCCCCATCTTCCTCCTCCATAGCCGAAGATCCGTTTCCAATCCATTGCCAACCCCACTGCCCCCCATCACAACTGTCACATCACCATCTCTCCACGGTGGTTGCCGGGGCGAGGCAGTTGCAGCGGCGGAGCGAATTAGTAGCATCGATAACAGAGAATGATGGGAAGAGCTGGAGTGCCACCGAGGAGATGAAAAATTTATTGTTTTTAAAGAAAAAAAGTAGGGAAATCCTTTTGTTCAGGGTAATTGGCTTCAATTTTTCCTCGTTATTGGTGATGTAATATATAGCTTACATGCCCGTTGGCTCGCACACATGTGACTCCTTGGTCCGTGTTTCAAGACAGGTCGAATGGGGAGCCCGCTGGCTGTCATCCGGAGTATGCAAAGTGCCACGAGGGCACGCCAAAGGTGCATGCTGCACACCTCAGTCGCGACGACGACATCTCCACACCAAAAGGGACCGGGCTTGGGTCGCCCCCACAACTCACGATGGTCCACACTCTGAGTCGATTGGCAAACCAGCATAACTGTTCCGCATCTGACCGTGGCACATCGCCGACCCCCATCTGCTTCCCTCCTGACAATTTCAAGCACTCTTTGACTCTCTTTTTAAAGTTCTTTTCATCTTTCCCTCGCGGTACTTGTTCGCTATCCGTCTCTCACTAATATTTAGCCTTGGACGCAATTTACCGCCCAATTTGGGCTGAATTCTTAAACAACCTGACACGTCGACAGCACCTTGTGGTGCAACAGGCTCCGGGTACAACTGGGCTCTCACCCTGTCTGGCGTCCCATTCCATGGGACTTGGGCCGGGTCCGTGGCTGATGACGCTTCTACATACTACAATTCAAACGGCATAGTCCCATGATTTTCAAGCTATGTACTCTTGTTATTAATGGTACTAGGCAGGAAACAGGATCATTAGGAAGAGAATCCATGTGCGTGTGGAGCATATTCAACCATCAAGGTGCAGGGCAGAGTTCCGGTTGAGAAAAATCAGAAATGATGAATTGAAAGCTGAAGCTTCAACAAATTATTAAATATATTCTCATCACGAACTAGATGCTTATATCTCTGGAGTGACACCCTCCACCATAAAGCTTGTTTTTCTAAAAAGCTGCTCTTGACAGTTTGTGAAATGCTTTGGAACACAACTGGGTAATTACTTAGCTTATGCAGGTGAAGATAGGTATGCTGAGCTGCAAACGGCCAATCGAAGTTGCAATGTTACGTTCACTTACTGGTCTCCTAGAGCTGGGCGTCCCAAGAAAAAAGAAAAAAGATTGAAATTCATTAAACTTACCAAAAATAAGCAAAAATTTGGAATACCGGGTGTCAGGAGTAGGTGGCCTATTAACAAATGATATATCAGGTCTCATGTAACTGACCTACCTTATTGCCAAAAAAAAGGGGTGTCACTGAGAAATACTGGGGTGCCCCATCTTGGATCCGTCCGAGTCGGCATCTCCGGAAACCTCTCCTTGGGCTTCCTTCCATCCCGTCAGACCATTGGAAGGATGACCTTTTCTCTTCTTTTTTTTTTCTAATCTTTGATCCTAGTTCTTGCAAAGTGTTTGTCTTGTGATTTTTTTTTGTTGAGATTGTTTTGTTCCATGTTCATGTTGAGTTTGAAATCGGGGGAGCACAATCGTCACAGGGATACACTATGTCTATGTTCATCGCATGAAGCATTAATTCCTTATTGCATGCTTGTCTTGTACTTTTGAGTGATCGCTTATATGCTGGATCTGTCGTAACAATTTTTATGGTTTTTTGGCTGCTTGGTGGCTTTGCTCTTAATGTTGGGGGGAGAAAATGCATTTGATTATTATGAATACATATGGTTCATCTGTTCCTACGAAAATTAGTGAATGATTTGCTGTTACCAGTTTTGTGACGGAAGATGGCTATATTAATATTTCATGTGTAACCATCATGTCCTCAAGCCAATCTACATATTTGGAATGTTGTATAATGAATATGATGACGTTGACTCTTCTTATCATTGTCCCCTCTTCATCTTATCATTGTCCCTTTTTCAGATGGTTGCATTAGGAAGGGCATCTGGCATAAAAACTTGCCACCATGTTTCTTTGTATGAATTTTTTACTATTTTTATTCCGATAAGAGTCAAAAGTTGTATATGATCCACGCCACTAACCCCATATAGCTGGGATTAGGCGTATGATGATGATGATAGCTTAGTTCGTTATCTAAACCTGATTTTATATTGATGGTGTGCTGCCTCAATTAAATTTATGTGATACCATTACAAATTAATGCTTTCAGCTTGAGTTTAACCTGCTTTTTCTTTGTGTTAGGTGATTATTATTGTTTGATTTGAGTCTCAGCAGCATCGTTTTCAAAACTGGACTGGAACGGCAGGTCTGACAGCAGAGAACTGGAACCGGCAGGAAAACTGGTTGGGTTCGTCTGGTTCAGTTCGGTTCATTAAATCGGCCAATTTTTTCCGAACCGGTAAACCGGATCAGACCAGTCCAGGTTATATCTTTTTCAACCAATTTGATGTTAATGTTATACAAAATATATATCTTTCACTTCTCACACCTAAACTGGGTCAATCCGATTGGACCACAGTTTGACCGGTTCGATGGCAGGTCCAATTTTGAAAACCTTGCCAACGAGTACCGATGGGTGAGCGAAAGGTTTTAAACAAGTATTATCCTCCTGACTTTGATCCGGAAAAAATTCCACGCCGCGGACAGCCAAAAAATCAGCAAATTAAGATACATACGATGCTTCCAATGAGCATCAGGTGCAATCCATGCGGGAACTACATCTACAAGGGTACAAAATTCAATTCTCGGAAGGAGGATGTAATTGGGGAGGTTTGTTTCTTTGCTTATGATATTTTTCTATGCTCTCTCGTTTCAACTTTCTTCTGGTGTTCAGTTTTCACCTCTTAATATTATGGAGATTAATTTCTTGTTTAGTTTTGAGGTATGCAGACATATTTGGGGATCCAAATATTCAGATTTTATTTTAAATGTACGAGATGCTCTGCGGAGCTTACTATGAAGACAAATCCACAAAACTCTGATTATGTGGTCGAGTCTGGTGCTACCTGGAACTTGGAGCCTTGGCGTGCAGAGGATGAGGTATACAATCTATCATTATTTTCTTGTTTTTTGGAGTCTTTTGTACTATATTTCTCAACTAACTTCCATTTTCTTATAAATGTTTCTTACGAAGCTGACAAGGAAAAGAGGAAAAGGGATGCTGAAGAAATGGGAGATGTCATGAGGTCTCTAGAGAACAAAACTTTAGACTCAAAAAGGGAGTTGGACATCCTTGCAGCACTTGACGAGATGAAATCAATGAAGGTATGATATGGTTAACTTTTTTCTGGGTAAAGCCTTAGTTTGTTTGTAGTGGTGTCTCAACTTTTAGCTAATATCTTGTTTTTTATGTCTTATAGTCAAGACATGCCTCCATCAGCGTTGACACGATGTTGGAGGCATTGCAATGTACAGCAGCAGAAAAGGTATAAGAGTGCTTCGATATGGTATATCCATGGTCTAGAAATTTTTTCTGAAATCTACTGTATCTGAAAGTTGCATATTATTCATAGGAAAAGAGATTAGAAGAGGAAGATGAGGCAATCATTAAGTTCGTTGTTTTTCATGTAAGATGCTGCCTTAGGAATACTTTTCTAGATTTTGGTTAATATGCCCTGATGACATTTCACGTAAAAAAAATAATGAAAGATTTTTCTTTGACATGTATGATGCAGAACTTTGACAATTTCATTCGCCGCATTCTGACAATGAAGAAGATGATCAGGAGGAAAATATTGTCGAACAATCTGGAGATATTTTAAACACTGAAACCAAGGTATGTGCATAATTGTTTCTTGTTGGGCTTTATATATTATATATAAATTTAAAGGCGACACTAGATGATCATGTGAATTATTATCCTCCATTTATGGTTGGGAGGACATTAAACATTTACCTACATCTGATCGGAATGCTTTTTTTTTTATCCTTTTTTATCACAGTATATTTAGGTCTGGTCAACCAACATGATTTATCTACATGTTACGAGTGATTTTACTTTCTTATAAACTGTTCCATCATACTCATAACCACCTTTAAGACATAGTTTAGAAAATCTCTTTTGGTAACCATTTCCTTGGCATCTGCTGAATTAAGTTCTTTAGGTTTTATTTCTGTATTTATTGGCCAGCTGAAATTATAGTCTTGGAATCTGGCATGTGTGCATTTTGTAAATATTAAGATTAATTTTCTATTTCTATTTGCTGGCAGTGGCGAAGACTTGATGAAGATATCTCTGGCAGAGCGACGGATCCAACAGACTATTTATCAAAGCACAATATTTCTGACCATAAAAGTAAGAAGAAGTCTCTACTTTCTAGTTTGAGCATGAGCGCTTAAGACTATCATTTTGATGAACATATTGTAGCATAAGAAATTCACGTAGTAATTAGGTTATGTGAAGACTACAGCCTAAATTTATTAGTAGATCCAGATGACTTTCTTCCATCTTATCAGGGTTGCAGGCTTAATTTTTTGTCCGAGGGTGGCATTAAGTTGGGCCATTCAAAGCAATATCGAAATTGTAACTGTAGTATTTGGTCATGAGAAAATTTGGTATATGATTTTAAAAGAAGAAAATGTAAAAAGAATGTTGCACATTGGAGGATAAACTTGAATAACAATCAGAATTGATCTCCTCATGTTTTCTTATTTCTACTATAGAGTACTTGCTGCTGTGTTTCAGGGTTATTGGCCTCAACTTGTCTGAGTAATTAAAGATTCTATAAAGTTAGCCTTCTAATTAAGTATATTGCGAGCTTATAACTGCTCTCTAAATTTGCCATTTATTCTGAAACGAAACTGGTCACCACCATTCCTTGCATCATGCTGGTAGGCACTACTTGTTGAATATTATTATGTCATTTGATGCAAGATTCATACTAATTTAGTTAGCAGATGGCGAACTGGCCTTTTAATCTCTATTGACAATTGAATCCTGAATCCTAATGCCAAGCATCCACTTCTATATTTTGGAACTTTTAACTAAAAGCCATTATGACTATATTCCTGTTCTTCAGTATTTTAGATTGCAAACTCCGGTTTTTATGCCATTTCAGATTGCTCATTAATGGTATCTTTATACTGGAGCTGACTGCATTGATCATGATGCAGGACAACTAATTGAGATCCGATAAAAGTTTAAGCAAGTAAAGAAAATTATAAACTTTAGCAATCCTACTCAGGCAAGATAAAGAATTTAATATAAATCGCTACGAATAATTCAGATTTGATTACAAAGGGTTGAAGGGCAGCAACAGTTGAGAAACTGTTTTAGGCTAGGACTAAAAGTCTTGACGTCGAATTAATGTCTACCACACACTTGCATGTCAGATCAAATATGATATTTTAGATAAACAGATAAAACCACAAAGATGCGAAGAAGACAACTTACTTGTCCGCCGGAGTGAACCCGAACCCGAACCCAAGTGTTCTAACCCGTCCAATGTAAAACTCAAACAAAAGTGGTCTGGCCCGTCCAATTGAGACCCGAACCAAACTTGAGGCCCGTGAACCAAAATAAAGCCGAACCGGGTTCGTTCTGGATATGATGTGAATCACCGGGTTAGTCTGAGCTCTCGTCTTCTCGAACTGCTCCAACAAAATAGATGAAAGAGGCCGGCGGTACAGAAGAGCAACGGTGGCAAAGACAGTACCAGTCAGGGCGGTACTCGGAGACTGACAGAGTTGCGACCAAAGAGGGATCGATCAGGTCGACCAACAGCAGCAATGGTGGTATGGCTCGGTAGCGGACAATCGCAGGAGGTCGAACTGACAGAGCGGCGACCAGATCGACCGAAAACAGCAACAGGGTACGGCGGAGACGATCTGGTACTGTCCGGCAGAACAGATGGCGGCGGCAATAAAGTTGCAGGTGAAAGGCGGCAGCTTTGGACGACAAATGGCGGCGATGAGTTTCTGGACAAAGGTGGCGACTCTCGACTGAAATACTTCTCCGGGTACACCACTGGGTAGCGGCGGCGGTTATGGCGGCGACGGCTTCCCTGATCGAGGACGACGAAGGTCTGGTTGGCGGAACCAACGCCGACCTGATGATCGATCAGAGACAAGAGGGCGACGTCGTCGATCTGTAATTCTTCGATCGAGGAGTAGGCGATGACGACAAGGGCGAGCACACGAAGGTGGGGTTTTGGAATCGGCACCAAAACCTACCACTGGATTTGGCACCAGCGGCTTCCGGCTTCGGCACCGGCGTCGGATTCAGCACCGACGGGATTTCTCCTTCACAGAGGTATCAAAACGAAAATTTCTTTTGCATAAACTGAAGTACTTTATTTCATAGAGGAGTAGCCATTAAATAGGCATTACAAGAGTCTAAATCAAGCAACAAATTAAGCTTGCCCAAATTAGGAACGGGAATCAAGCTTTTCTAATCAAAGAAAAATTCCAAATTTAATTCAAATGCTGAAAATAGAAATCACTAAATATGTAAACAGGAAAATAAGCAAGCTAATGGGCACGGGTCCTATTCCGGCGAGTGTAAACCCGTATAGGCCCCGTGTCCGCACCAGATCAATTTTGTTATATTCTTACAGTCAAACTATGGGGCTCTTTTATAGGGATATCATACGGGGAAATCCAGATGTGAAGTGGGAAAGAATTAAAGGGTTGGAAAATGCAGAACGACTTCTTAAAGAAGCAGTGGTGATGCCAATAAAGTACCACAAGTAGATGACTAATCTTGATGGCGTAGTTTTACATTGTTTATTTTCAGATTGCTACTTGTTCATTTTCTCTGTACGTGAATTCTGTTGCATAGTTTATATCTGAGGCACATAATTGCAGCAACAGAAGTTTATGCTCTTGGGTTTAAATGTGAAGGCAATGAATATCTGTTTTTACCTCTGATGTCAATCTTTCTTGCCGCTTTGGAACCCCACTTCCACTCCCTTGCCTTCACACAAATTAATGTATCCATTTAACTTAACATGCATTATACACGAAATCCTAGAAAGTCCTTACTTATGTGTCCTTGCCTATATTTGTATCATAAAATTTACTCTCCAGGGAGAGTGTATGTTAATCTGGATCTTGCCTGCGAAGCCCATTCTGGAACACCATGCATGTACTTTTGTGTATATAACTGATTTAATTAAATGAAGTCACTTTTTGGTGTATTTGGAGAGGTTTCTTGTTCAGAAATGATATATAAATGATTTAATTTTCAGAATTTAGTTTTGTCTCCTATATTCCTATTAGACTCGCATGTAATCAAAATCAGAAGAACTCATTTTAGTCTAAATCCTTGGTGGATTTGTTTGAATGGGTATCATGTTTGTAACTATACCATGAGGTGGACCATTCACCTTTGTTACCTTCTTATCAGGTACTTTACTGGCCTATTATCACCATGGAAAGGAATTTTGCTGTTTGGCCCACCTGGAACAGGAAAAGTTTGTAACAAATGCTTCACTGTAAAATACATTGCCGTTAGGTGATAATTGTTTACCTTTACTGTAGGATACATTTTAATGGTAAGATGTTGACTGTGCATATTAACCGATCTTTTCACATTTTTATTTTGTTTGTACGCTCCATTTCCTGGGACATGATTTTAGACATATTCCTACCTATGACAAACACGGAGCTACATACAAAGTCAAATACAGAGCTAGAGACTTATCAAACACTAAGAATCTATCTATAGCTCTGATTAGGCTGCTCACATGATGTACATATACCTATTTATTGGCTTTGTTTTAATGCATCTGAATTCTGTATGGCTGGTAATTGTATTGCTGTGATAATCTTTGAGGAGCATATATTGCCCGTCTTTATCCCTAGTTTTTTTGTCTCACAGTTTGCAATTGAAAAAACAAACGCCATTCTACTATTTCGGTTTCATATTTACTTTAGTGGTGCAACATGCTCTAATTAGTTGTTCTTCAATAAACAAATTCCAGTCAACTGCTGCAGCTGGTGACTGGACTTCTGTTCGATGAAAAAATTGCCATTTTAGTAGTGTATTGGAATAGGGACTCATGTGTGATTCTTCTAGTATTGTTTTCAAGGGCAATTATCATTTTGAACTTGATATTGCAGAAGATATTGTTTGACAGACTACATGAATATTTTTCACAATTTTTATTACCTGGAGTTTTTAGGATTACTAGATACTGTTTAGTGGAAAGGACAAAGTGGAAGAACTAATGTTCAAATTTTTATACTTCAGACCATGCTTGCAAAAGCAGTTGCAACTGAATGCAAAACTACCTTCTTCAATATTTCGGCATCATCAGTTGTCAGCAAGTGGCATGGTATGCAATCTCCTAATTTTTTATGTCAATAAGAAACTGTTCTGTTTAGTACGAGACTGCATGTAATAAGTTTAGTTATATGCTTCCTATCATGCTGTTCCTAGTCTGAATCAGCACGAATTAATTTTAGGAAATTCATCAAGAATGAGAACCGATAGTCATAACTTCACCTTGACAATTAAGATATTTGGGAAGGAAGTAAAATACTTTCTTAACAATGTAACTCTCCCCCCTGCATCCTAGCACATTCAAGTGATATAACCATAGACATCGGGTCTCCAAAATAGGCAATATATGCTTCCCCAGGAATTAAAAACAGAACCAAACTGTTACCATATTACTTATTTATTTCACCTATAAGCTGATACTATAAATGAGGGAATATAAACATATAGTGATTTCATTGTGTTTCTATAGGGTGCCACATTTTTTACAAGTTGAATGGTAGCATAGATTGCATGTTGCAGGTATGGTAGCATATATAATAGGGATGCAGACAGAACACCAACCAAGGGAGATGTGCACAACAGACTTGATGAGGGTTGGGAATAACGCATGAATTTGCAAGATAAACTCTTTACCATTCAAAAATGGTTCATCATAAAGCGACTTGGGGGTGAAATCTGTGTGTAGTTACCATGTATCGCTTGAAATAACTAGGTTCAAGTTGTTATGGAAGTTCAACCTGATGTATTACTTTTTGATATCCCACTCTCTTTCTTGTCCAACTTTATTGCATGTTTTTAATTTATTTAAGTGTATATATGTTTTGCTTGTTGATTGCAGGCGATTCAGAGAAGTTAATTGAAGTGTTATTTGAGCTTGCAAGGCACCAGCACCTTCAACAATATTCCTTGATGAGATTGATGCAATAGTTAGTCAACGTGGTGAAGGACGTAGTCAGCATGAAGGTGAGTAGATGATTAAAGACTGAGCTACTTATACAGGTATGACATTTGTGTGATTAGAACTCTACAAATACAATAATTTTTGTTGTAAAATCTGCAAGCACTACAACATGTGTCTAGCTTTATATGACAAGAGCAGAAGAAAATACTAAAGGTCAATGTATGCCACTTAAAATGCGAACTTTAAAGGGTATTGAATGTAGATAATAGTACTTTGCGCACTTTTTCTTGTAATTCTATGAATAAAAAATGTACTAGTCTAAGGTAGCTGAGTTGCGTTATAAAAAGTCCATGTCCATCCCTCGGGAGAAGCTTTGACCTGACCTTCCAACCCATCACTCCCTTCTTCAGGAATCATTGTTGTCCTTGCTAAAGAAATAGGAAAAATAGAATAAATATTCCTGTTCTCTTAAAATTGATCCTGTTCAGATTGCAGATGGATGGCTTGACACGAACAGGTGACCTGGTTTTTGTGCTGCGGCGACAAATCTTCCCTGGGAACTTGATGCAGCCATGCTCCGATGTCTTGAAAAAAGGGTCCTTTTCTACCCATTATGTATCTTCACCTTATCCTTCACAGAATAAATTATTTATTAATCAATCTCCACCTACATTAGACTTATCCACTTGGAAATTGGGACGTGGTAGGGACACATATAGGGGCTGTTTGGATCGTGAAAAATCCCAAAAACCCACTCCCAAGTTTGGTGGATTTTTGGGAGTGGATGTTTTTTATTTTTCACGCCCCAAACGGCTATAGTCTCCCAAATAGATAAGGATAGCGTGTGCCACTTATTGCGAGAATTGAAATAGTCTTCCCGTTTCTTTTAATTATCTAGATTCTTGTGGCCCTTCCGGAACCAGAAGCCAGAAGGGCTATGTTTGAGGAATTGCTTCCCTCAAAGCCTGGTTATTAGCTTCCATATGACTTGTTACTGGCAAGGAATGTCGTATCGGATATCGGTAAAATATCGGTCGACCCAGGACAAAGTATCAGAGATATTGTGTAAAAAAATATCAGTGGTCGAAAACTAGTTTTTAACATATATTTTTGCATTCTAACTTCTAAAATGAGTTATACTAATTTAGACAAAGCATAGATTTCAAAATATGCATATTAGGATGGGAAATAAATGGGAAAGCTGTTTTTTTTTTAAAAAAAATTCCAATTTTTTTAAAAGCATTTTTTTAAATGGCGATATATCGCCAATATTTGGAAAAATTCAAAAAAATGATATTGGTTTGTATCGTTGTATCAGGTGGGGCCTGATATTGATATATCGGCGAGCCAGCATTCCATGGTTACTGGAGAAGACGGAGGGTTATTCTGGCTCAGATATCCAGTTAGTGTGCAAGGAAGTAGCCATGCAACCACTAAGACGGTTAATGGCACTCTTGGAGGAAAAGCAAGCAGTAGTCCCTGAGGAAGGTATGTGAACAGCTCAATTGTCATTTGTTAACTTCAATAACTAGCACAAAAGTTCAATATTTAATGGCAATTAAGATCTAAAATTTCCTTGAAGGCACTCATAATTCTCATGCAGTAATACTCCCTCCGTTGGGAATTCTAATTAACATAAGGTTTTCCCAAATGAACTAATTTTAGTTCATTTTGGAAAACAATATGGTAATAATAATTCCAAGCAGAGGGAGTACAAACAAATATGATTTTGCCCCGTATAGTTCTGATGAGATCATTCTTTCATGATTTCAGTTAACGTAATGATACTGTTTTCCATGAATGTATGATTTTTCAGTAAATGGCTTTATTGCTGTCATAGGCAGTGCATTTTCTTGTGTATTTGCTAGATTATCGTTCCAAATTACATGGCTTGCAGAGTTGCTCCTTGTTGGTCCAATTTTACTTGAGGACATAGAGACAGCTCTGAGGAACACACGGCCATCATCTCATTTGCATGCTCCTCGATATGAGAAATTCAATTCAGACTATGGCAGCCAAATTCTTCAATGAAACTGAGAACATATCTCGATGTTTTCCTATTGCATAAAGTGTCGGCTTCAGGTTGCCTGAACCATTATGTCTTTTTTCTGGTGAAGTTCCAGATATATGCCCTTTAAGAGGATGCAGCTCAGAGGAGGACAGGTTCCGGTTATGTCAGCTTGTCTATTTTCTGGCTGCTTGTTGTATTAGTTTTGCCTGTGGCATTGGTTCTTTATGTTTCGCATCTATTTTACCTGCATGAAGTCTTCAATCTGGTGCTTGAGATTTTTTTTTCGTTTTGCCATTCAAACAAACATCATTGTCATATTGGGTTTAAATTATTATAGCTTTTGTTTTGAAAGATTAACCTGTGTAATACAGAATTTTTGTATTTGATGTTAGTGGTTTGAATCCAACAAAAATATCTGTTGATCGGGATGCAGATTAATATGACAATGTTGATTTGTGTTGTGACGTTGCACATTTTGCACTGGCTTTTCATTATAAAGTTTCTCCTTCTAAGAAATGGCATCCTTCAAAAGACAGTAAAAACCACTTCAAGCTCCATTACTGTAATGCAAAGTTAAAAAGTTTGGGGCAATTATCAGGCTATGAGGACATTTGGATGAGGGTCGTACCACAGATGGAAGCAAGGAAAATAAGATGGAAGCAAAGTAAAAAGGAGAATGCTGTTAATAAATATTACATGAAAAAATTTAAGATGGATTTTTTTTGGTCGGTCAAAAAGACACGGTTTTCTTCAAATATTGCTGCCGTTTGATTGGCTTAAACATGTTAAAAGTGTCGGGAAATAATATAGGAAATTAGCCATCACGGTGAAAGACTAGGATACTATTAAGAGTTTTGCTCAAATTTGACAGCCATTCTGTTGGAGTTCCTCCAAAATCAAGAACGTTGCGACTTTTGGGGTGTCCGAAAGAGGCTGAAAAGACTCGAAGACATGAAAGACATCCTGGAAGAGATGAACATTGAGCGTATGCGACTGGAACAAGCAGCGAGCAAGGAAGTTGCTGCCAACAATATTCTGGTAGCAATTTCAGCAAATTCTTAAATAGTGTAAAAGATATACCCTCATTATGTTGCCTTCAATACAAAACTAAAAAACAAGATAACAAAAGGTTTCAAGTAGGCTAAATAAGGTTTCAAAGGACGCACATAACCTTGGGCTGAAAGAAATGAGGGGAGCAAGTTCGATTCCATATCAAGCTAGGCCTAAACCTGAACAAAGTACATGCTTCCTTGATGAGTCTACAATCCACCGGCGAGTGCAAGAGAAAGAAAAAATAGTAGACTTATTATTAAGTGATTGAAGTAAGAAGGATTATGCTGTGATTTCCATAGTGGGGATGGGCAGAATAGGGAAGGCCACTCTTGCCCAACTTGTTTTTCAAGATGAAAGAGTTAAAAAACATTTTGCATTAAGAAGTTGGGCAGGCGTGTCTGACATTTTTGATGTTTTTAAAGTTACTAAAGAGCTTTTAGAATATGCACGATGTGATTGTTCAGACATCATCATCGGAGCATTACAGGATCGCCTTCAAGGTAAGATAAAGGATAAAAGATTTTTATTCGTTTTGGATGAGATATGGACAGAGGCAGAATGGGAAGGACTCAAAGCCCCATTCAAATATTATGAAAGTGGAAGTAAAATTCTCCTTACCACTCGCAACAGAGAAATTGCAAAGTTTGTTGGTAATAAGGAACCAGTGAGTTGGAAATGTTAAGAAATGTGCTGCTTGACTTTATTCAAAGAGAGCATTTAAGGAAAATTTTACGAAGATAGGGGTGGAAATTGTGAAAAAATGTCAAGGAGTTCCTCTAGCAGTGAAGGAGCCATGTTAAGAAACGCTGCAGAGAAAAGATGGGAAAGTGTGCTAAACACTGAGTTATGGCAGTCTATAGAGGGGAAACATGATAAAACTTTCCTAGCCTTGAGAGTGAATTTTCATTACTTGCCTTCTCAATTGAAGTGTTGCTTTGAGTACCTCTCTCTTTTCCCTACTGTCTATCAGTTTAAAATTGATGGCTTAGTTAAAATATGGATGGCTGAAGGGCTTGTAGAAGCCAAAGAAGGTCAGCAGTTACTATGATGAGTTGGAACATGTTTCTCTAATTCGACATGGAAAGTTGCATGATGTTTTGCATAACCTAGCACGCCGTGTCTCAAGAAAGTTCTGTTGTCAAGTATCAAAGGATACTGATATGAAAAGTATTAGGCATTCATCCTTTCTCGCTAACCCCGCGCAGAAAGATCTTGAGCTATTTTCTCGAGTGAGGCCTTCGTACAATTTTGTTCTTTCCATATGATTCCAATTTTAGGATACGTACACTCATATGATTCCAATACATTGCTTATGGAGTGGTGGATCACGTACGCATGTCGTCGGAGGCAACTGAGCACGAGACATGTGCCTGACTCCAGATGCACCTGGGTGCCGGGACACATGGGCGTCAGGGAAGGGGACGTCTTGGCATATGTCACGTGGCACGTGGTTGGGTAATCCGGTGGTTAGAGAAGAGATCGGGGGCAAAAAGGAAGGATTGGATTTACTAGCGGTAATTAAGGAGTGTAACCAGTAGTAAAACAGGAAACTAACTAAATCGGTTGGTGGTAATTATATGAGTCAATCATGGAAGAGGAGAGAATATTCATGAGATAAATACTAGCCAATTAGAGGAAGAAAAATCAAATTCAAAGGGAAGTTCAAAGGATTTGAAGAGATTATGCAGTTTCCTAATTGGGTAGTTAGAATCAATTGAAAGATTTGATTCTAGAATTGATCTCAAATCCTAACTGATTTGAGACACAATTTGGAAGGGACGTCCATGGCTTTGTGAGTGGGATTAGATGGAGGGCTGTGATTGGATGGGGTGTGAGTCAAAAGAGGGAAAGTGGTTCTAAGGAGTAGGAAACCTAGGTATATAATCCCACTTAAGAGGGGGCCTGCCCTTCCACTTGGCCAACCACCCCTTGTGAGTGCTCTTTGGTTTTTTTCTCTCCTTCTCCACTTAACCACCACCCTTCATCTCTCCCATCACATCTAAAGACTTGGCTGGTCCAAGTGTTAAAAGGACGGCATGGCGTAGAGGAAGCAAAGGCCTTCGCGAGGAAGCAAGAAGATACTATGTTCCCCTTTGTTCTCGATTTAAATTCCATATTTGCTACGTGATGATATTTTGATTCATAAAGGTAGCTTCTTCATTGGAGTTAATGGTAAAGTTCCACCATCTTGAATTATTGATTGTATGAAGTGACATATGGTAGATTGTACGAGCATCGGTGTTCAAATTCTAATTCGATACACATGCTAGCCTATGGATGGAAAATCTAATCTATTGTGATGACCTTTTGCTATCATATTGGTCTTGAAATTCGCTGTTCATATTAGATTGTCATGATCCATTGATATCTCATGGGAAGTATATAGTTTAGATGTTTTAGGGAATGATTCTTATTATTATTCTATACCAAGATAGACAAATTAATAAGAGAAATCACTTTTACATATGCCATGAAGCTACTGATTCAGTTAAATGTGTCACATGGTCAAAGTCAGTTCGTTGACTATTAGTCTTTATCTGTTCAGAATTAGTTGTCTAATTCATCTATTACATCTATTCGAAGGGGTATGTGTGTATAATCAAATGAAGATAGTGAATGGGTCATCTATTCTGCTGATGACCTATACTAAAACGCAAGTAACTAATTAAAGAAAAATTAGAAAAATATGCCGTCTATTGGGTTAGAAACTAGACTCATAGGACTACTTACAGTAAAAACTTTAGAGTTAAATTCAATCTATGTTGATGCTGGGAATCGTCGAAATTCAGCTATTAAGAAAAAATAGAACACTGTAATTATGGTAAAAGTTATTAACACTAATACAAGAGCCTATATTAAAATAAGTATACTATGAACTATATATATATAAAATACAAGACTTTTAATAACTATTACAGTAGAATGGACTATGTGAAAATATTTAGTATCATGGGTTAATGAAGGGTGGTTTGGTTTCACCAAGTCTTGTGAGCTTCACTTGTAGTATTGACTTGATTCGTGTTTCCACTTTGAATCCGAATCATCACTTATCATCAATTCAAAGTCTCGATCCTTGAAGTCCTGACCAATGTTTTCATAGCCCAGTTAAATTTTGGATTGATCCATCTAGGGCTAAGCATGTGTAACACTTATGATATTGAAATCTCCTTGATACTCCTTTCGTGAGTCATATGTTGATAGAGATATTAAAATCTCTTTGATACTCTTTTGGTGAGTCATATGATGATAGAGATATTGAAATCTCATTACTACTCCTTTGGTGAATCAATCATTGGAAATGATATATTGAATTCTAGAGTATTGCAATCACTGTCTTGAGAAATATTGCTCAGATATAGGTTGACTATTTCTTCACTAAGAGACCTTATGAGGATCTCTCCGATGTGGAATCATAGTATGCTCAGAGTGCCATTGCTAGATCTTGTGAGATATCCGATTTTATTGGAACCTTGCGAGGCTCCCTCCCAAAGAGAGATATATACGTACATTTTAGATTGCGAGATATTATGGAAGGTCTTGCAGCCTCCACCCATTGTGTCCGTAAGCACTGATGGGGCCAACATACGCATTGCTGAGCTCTAGAGAGAGAACCTCTAGGGTGATCCGGTAAGTCTCCACTTGCGAGTGGTAAGATCATAGACCAAAAAGTGAAATCTTCTTATACTATAGATGTCTGGAGTCAGTAAAGGTTAATGTTTTCTCCCTATCTTTTTTATGATCCGGAATCTTGAAATATGGTAATTTTCCTCCTTATGCTTTTGATTGTTTGGAGTTGTGACGTTTATATCCTCTCCCTATACTTGCGAGTTGGGAGTGTTGATGAATGATATTATTACTCAGGATTTTGATACTATTGAATACTCAATTGTCTTTTGTTTAAACTTTCTTCTTGCCATATATTGTACCTCCATTGGGATTTTTCATCCTAACTACTAGGTATTTTTTTGGAATACACATGCATCCTCTGATGTAGGGGTGAAGAAAGAATAGATTTGGAAAAGCTAGAGTGAGGAACAGCTCGAAGACTACTGAGAATTGATAAAGTTATCTTCTATCTTAGTTAAATAATGATAGTATTATTGGCATGTTGGCCAAAAATATTTTAATGATTTTGATATCAGTTATTTTACTAACTTTTATTATGGAACAAATGAGTTTATGGATTTCCATTTTATAAATATTAATGATGTTGATTTTAAGACTGGGTGTATTGTGTTGATTATATGTCCTTTCGAGATAGTGTAATTGACGGGTTGATCGAGTATTCGGTCACGGGCCCGGGTTACCCGTAATTTCAAGAATATTCGCAGAGGGGACGACTTTCGCACTCAGACGAGACTAGGAATTTTGGGGCATGACACTTCACAAGGGAAACATTGCCGAGGTCAATTTTACGCTATATATGTGGCCGTTCACATGTGCCGAGGGTCAAAACCTCGTTATTAAAACAGCCATTTCCATTCACAACACCTAAAAATGGGGTGAGAGAAACAGCCCGATTTTTTAAGGTAAACTTCAGGACCCTCTGTTAACTGTTTATTGCTCAAGCCTTCCTCTCCCAAACAAATCATTTGTTAGAAGCCTTTGGTCTCAAAGTTGAGCTCCATCAGCCGTGCTCCCTATAGGCCTTTTGGAATGCTGGATCTCTTTAATATTGTCCTCTATTTTTTTCTTTGTTTTAACAGGGTCAACTCCGCTCCCTTTGTTAGAGCATCTCCCTCCAACCGGGTACTCAAATCTTGAGTACTCAAATTGAGATTTTGAGTGCCCACCTGCTGATAAGACAAGTTGAGTAAAGTTTCAAATTCTGAAACCGAATAGTTAATTTTTGTCGTTGAAAACAATAAAATTTTTTGGATAGAGGAGGTTTTGACTATATTGGTCATGTAATACTTTCCAATGGCAAATATGGCCCTACAATCATGTATTAGCAGTATTGCCCCGCGAACAACCACCTCCTCCTTGTCCTTTTTTTTTAATATAATTTATTTCTTCTCCTTCTCCTTCAGTTACTGCAACTGCAAATTCAAAAGCCTACAGGAGCAGAATATGTACTACATATTTCATCTCATGAAGATGTATTACAGAACTAGGGAAAGTATTGTGATGCCTGAAGCACTGGCAATACATGATGTGAGTAGGCAAACTGCAATAAACAAGTGTAGAATCCAAAATATGCCTTATGAAGGTTTAACTCTTTACTCAGAATCAACCTTTTTCATGTAAATTATTCTCTTACTAAAGAGGATGGAATATGAGAATAGCAATTGTGTATACATATAAACTCTAACCAATCCAACAAATCAAATATGTCAATGGCTTCTATATGTAGTTGGCAAGCCAATTGAACTTTGCATTAATGCAACAATGAAGCTAGCTAGTTATGCTCCTATCATTGTTTTTAAAGAATAGGACAGTTTAAACCAGCAGACACAAGGAATGACCAATTAAAAATGAAAATTAATTGGTAAGCTATTTCAAAAAACGAATGTCACTTATCATAGTGTAGTGTTTAAAAAAAAATTGCATTTATGCCTTCTTGTTTGACATAATATATAGTTGTACATCTGCAGAACTAGATGTAAAACCTGAATTCTTTTCATTAATTTTTATAGTAATAAAAAGTAGAGCCAGTAAATGAACCTTTTTTCGTCATTTGAAGTTTTTAACTCCCATGCTTTCTAATAAACCAACCGCGTAGATCCTAGATAGGTAACCAATACTTGCATGGTTCGTGGTCCTAAATGCATGCATCACATTTTTTTTCATGTGAAATATTCTGCTTGCATCTTAGAACTCATCACATGATTCTAACTTGCTACTATATTTCTTTTAATGGATTTTGTACCATTTTGATTTCGATAACAGTCAAATGCGGTATATAATCCATGCCGCTGATGATCTTAGAACTCATCACATGTCCAATTCATATATTTTTAATTTTATTTGAAAGGGTAGTGGCATTGTTTACTTGCGCCTAATTGACCTTTTTTACTTTCATAATTTTTTCATTTTAAGTCATTCTATAATTCATTCTTCTGGGTGCCTCTTCACTCTAAGAACATACTTTTTACGCCGCCTATCCTGACATCCACCAACATTGGAGGGGCCTTTATTTTGCTAGGGCCCCTATATGCTACATCCATAATTTGTAGGGGCACCGAACTTTGAGCAAATAAAAAGCAGAGGCCTTTTACATTTACGCATGTGGACAAAACTGTCCCAGCTTGGGCACTCTTTAATCCTCATGTCCCCTGACTCCTCTACTTTTAGTGGAGGTCGTTCTTCTTCCCATTGCCATGAGTCACCTTGCTGGGCTTGGTCACGATGAAGGGATTTGTCATTGATGCTTGCCAATTGCTAGATGTATTGGCAATCCATAGGACTGTTCGCGGATAGCCGTGTCCGCGGAGCCGTTTGCATCCGAGGTGTCCGTGGCCGTGTCTGAGCCATTTAATATTGTCTACAAATATTGGACACGAGCATGGCCACGGATCCTCGAATAGCCGTCTTTCTGAAGTCTGGTACCTTACAAACCCTAAACTAAAACTGTTTTCACTCCGGTTCTTCCCCCCCACCGCCTGGCGGCCGCCTCCTCCTTGCATGACGGTGCCTCGCATTACCGCTGATTGCCCATCGCCGTCCCCCACCAATGCCCCGCAGCTCGCCGTGGATGCCCCGCATGCCTGATGGCGGTGGTTCCCCGGCTGTAGGCCTTAGCACACCTCCGTGAGCTTCCCATTTCTTGCTATATTGTGTTTATCGCGTGTTTTGACTGTGGATTGCTTCTAAAAATGCTTTCGTTTTGGTTTTTGGAATGATCGGAATTGCGAAATTTGGTTTTTGCAGCCTTTTTTTGTGGCTTATGTGTGAGAAAATCGATAAACTAAAGATTGGTCCTATATATCTTTTTCTTTGGTGGATTTGGAATCATCCAGTATAGATGGCGATTGTAGCTACTTTTCTGTTTGTTCTCAGTTTTATCAATTCTAGCTTTAAATCAATTTTCTTTATGTTTGCATTGTTAAAGCTCATCATCATACTTGTTGTCTTACTGTGGCTGTCACGAATGCTGTTACCGTCCCAACTGTTATGCTAGAAATGATTAGTAGTAAGATATTTCTTCTGGTAGAAGAGTTTGATATTTTGTCTTGGTGAAGAGTGAATGCAGCTAAGTATCCTGTTTTAGCAAAAATAGCTTGCGACATATTAGCCATTCCTATTTCTACTGTTGCATCTACGGAGGCATTTAGCACAGGAGGACGAGTAATTAACAAATATAGAAGCAGTTTGAAACCTGAGACCGTGGAAGCCCTGATTTGTACACAAAATTGGCTTCGCAATGAATATGAAGGTGGTTCTCTAAATATTTTATAATTTTTTACATTAATACTAATTACTAATTACTTCTAAAATATCATGTTATTGTAGCCCAAGGCAAATCTGGTTCAAACTCTCTTACAACTGTTTACTCTGCTGAGGATTTGGATGGCGAATTTTGTAATGGTAAGTCTCTCCTACTCTTCATACTGCTCATAGGGGGTATTTTAGATTCACAGTAATACAATGCAACTCAACTGTTACAAACTAGACCTGAGGAGACTAATAAGCCAATTCATCCAAACTGCTCATAGGATTCAATGGTGAATTCATGTGATGGGTCTATTAAATGGTGAATTCATGTTTGTCTTATGTGTTTTTTGTTTTTATATACCATTATATTGCATAATTATTTGTTCGTCTTCATTGATGGTCATAACCCAATGGAAGATGGTAACAAGTGTATCCTTAAAAATGGCCTTTATTGAACCACAATAGGCTACAACTGTGATCTATCTTGTGCACATAACTATTTTGAAAGAATTTGGATCTCCTAATTTGACATTCCTGGAGATTTTAAAGGTTCTCATATGATCTTAATAACTTTTTTATAACTTATTATATTTTAATAAGCATAGCAAGTGTGCTACTGAGAATTCAATGTATCATTGAAATCTTTAACTTGTCCGTGACACTGTTTTAGAAAGAACTTCATGGTGATTCTATGTCACTTCCCCAAATATCAGGGTCAACTTCAGGACATAATAGTCCAGGTCATAACATACAACTATCTTTCTGAAGAAAGTAGGATAAGAGTAACCGGTATTTTTTGCATGAAAGCATGATGATATAACTGAAAGCCAAAAGTTTTTTTTTAAATGTTCGAACTCATAAGCTAAGTACTCCAGCAGTTCTCATCCTGAACAACGGAAAACATATCAAAAGAATAAAAAAAATTCATCGCACAGAATTTTAATTGAACAGAAAAATAAGTACATGAAGTAAAATCATCTACTATAGGAGTCTAAAAAATGCATAGGCATATAAATGCATTTGACTACCATTAAACCTAAAGACTGGGCTGATTAAGGACAAAGCAAGAGAGGATAAGAAAAAGAAAAAAAATCGAGATAGAGAAAAATCGAGAGATAGCAGGTGAGATTGTCACAGAAAGAGTCTAAAATGAACAAACCGTTTGTACTGTATCAGAATGACCAATCGGATGGGTTGAAAATTTCAGTAGTTTCTTAAGTTTCTCATAGGTGTAGAACTGCAAATATGAGTAACATTCTCTTAAGTATTCTCAGTCAGAGAGCAAAAAGAATACATACATCTATAAACTAGCTGATGAAAAGAAATATAATTGAATCATCCAAGAAAAGATGACTAGCTATTATGGGGTAAGGTTAAAAAAACTGTAGTTATGTTTGTAGAATAATAACCTACTTTAATTACAGAGTGTGGAATATTTCTGCAAAGAACTGCACCCCAGCCATCATATAGTGTCCAAAAGCAGCCTTCTTGTTTTAGAAGTTCAATGGCATTTTATAGTGAACCTCTTCGATATCTCTTATTTTACATTTTATAGTTGACAACTCTTGATTTTCTCAGTATTTTTCTTTCTTGTTCATCACAGATAGTGACAAAAAGCAATTTGAGCTTGACCCTCAATCTTCGTAACAGAGATGGGCAGTGCTAGTGCAGAAGAGACAATAGCTTCAAAAATTGTTGTTGAATTTACATTGCATTGCACTAATTTTATGTTGTCTTTCAATTTGTCTCATTAAAGAATTTGTGCGAAAATATTGTGACAGCATTTTACATCTGATTTTATTCAGCTTTCATGATAATGGAGCCTTTAAAACTCATGATTTTTGGTGCAGCCCTACTTGCCACTCTTTGTACACTTTCCGTTTTTTAATCCAATCTTCATGACAGAAAAATGAGTAAGCTTTCCCACTGTTGCAAAAGGTCAGACAAGAGGAAGGCAGAAAGGATTGACAGTCAGCCTTTGCGGTTGGTCCTTACCTGCCCATGTCTCCTTTATAAGTAGAGAGCTGAATCCCTCCTTCGATCTCATCAGCATTTGCGATTTCATTCATTGCATAAACTGAGAGCAGAGTTTTAGAAACAAAGAAGACAAAGGACAGTGAAGAAGAACAAAGAGATGGCTTCCTTCAAGAGTTTGATTGGATCTCTTCTCAGGGAGGAGCTCAACTCTACAGCACTTTAATCCTATTAATTTTCTGAAGCACTTAGGCTGCTTCAGAAAAATTTGTGCAAAAAATCATGAGTTTTAATGGCTCCAGTACTGCGATATAAAAGAGGTTAATTGTCATTGTCGTTGTGGAAATGAATTAAGAGTTGTGTGAAGTTCTTGAAAATTGTAAGGTTCTGTCTGTTTCAAATTTCAATAAGCTGTACTCCAAAAAAAAAGGATTTGTGTCCGTGTCCGTGTCCGTCTGGCCAGTATAATAACATATAACTTTTTGGCGGACACGGATATGGACAGCCTCTGTCCGAGATTTGTCTGGTCCGCGAACAGCCCTAGCAGTCCACTATTAGAGACAGTCTTTGGGGCTTTCTTTCACTGCTTCTTCGTGCTTAGAATTGGTTCAAAGTGCTTTCTCGCCCGCTTGCCACCAACCATGCTGGAATAATAAACACAAATCCGCATTTGTTACCATAACTTCCCTTTAAGTAATCCAGTAGCACCAAATTTATCTTTTCATTTCAGTCTCCTTCCAGAAGAGTCGATTTTTCGTGGATTGTTACATGAAGTTGTGATGGCTGGTTGTAATGGTATTCTATTTTGTATTGGGCAGTTTTTCCGCATTCTCTATTGTGGTAAGAGAATTGGACATGTGAACTTACTGAATTCCTAGGCGATTTGTAGATTGGAGAGAATGGGAAGGAGCATGCAGATCTTTGACCAAGAAAACTTTATTTTTGGAATATTTCGACAATCAAATTTGTTAACTTTTGTGTTAGCAAAAGAAATATAGTTTTCTTTTCAGGACCAAAAGTCTTGCTGCCTTCGTATCTCATAATATTGCCCCTCCCCCCAATACTTGGTTGGAAAGCATGTGTGCCCCCATCAATAATAATTGTTAATGATTATTAAGAACTTACCAAAACAAGCAGAAAATATAGGGGCCTCTGCAATTTTGGTAGGTGTCAGGATGATAGATAGATTGAAAAGCTGCCTCACCATTGAAACCCACTTGGGGAATCTGTCATCACTGTAGTTTTTGAGACGTAAATCAGAAAGAGCAGTTGGGTGTGAAGGGTTTGCGAGCCGCAGCGGTAGCGATTTTCTAATCGTCCTTGGTGGTGTTAAATCTTCAAAATTCTGATTTGATCAGGAATTATTGCATTCACAAAAACAATAACAAAAGAGTACAAGAATCTAAGTAATATTATAACACCCAAAAAATTGGTACGTTAACTAAAGGTTTATATTTTAGGAAACTGTTCTAAAATAGGAAAGTTTGTTGCCTGATTTGATTTCTGGCTGTGCAATGTGCTTTGATGTGTTATTTGATGTTTATGATGTGGTAAGATTTGTTAATTGTATGACTATTAGTAGTAGAAAACCAGGACGTGAGGGTTGATCTTGGCGCTCGGCACAACCTGGCGCTGAGGCCATCCTGGTTCCAGGGTCTGAGAACACCTGACGCCAGAAGTGGGGCCAGGCGCTAGGGCACGTGTTCAGTGGATGAGACTCATTTGAATTTTATAATTAATGGATTAATTTTCGTTTTATACGTGGTCCGTGGTCTACGTGAGATAGTGTAATGAGTAGTGCAACTGCGGGACACCAGAGTCATGTGTGTGCAGGACTCTAGCTTTAGACGCACAGACCTGGTTGCAGGGCCATGTGGCACAGGCCCAGGGAGTCATGTGAACGTGGGTAACTAGCCACAAGGAGATCTTTAGAGGATTGGAGCGAATCTTGGTGCAAATCTACAGTTTAACCTAATTGCGGTGGATAAGGTAAGTACTGCGGTAATTGGAAAGTTATCGTTTCAGCTAAGATAATTATGAAGATAAATATAAATTAAAAAGGAAGTAATTAGAGTATCTTCTACCAGCCAATAGGAGGAGGAGACGCCACATAAGCAAGAGAGAGAGGGCCTCCTATTTGGTAGTTTCCTAGTTGAGTAGGGAACTAAACTTGATAAGGTAATATCATAACTAAGAAGATTGCAACCTATCTAATGATGGAGTTAAATTGCTGGGCGCCCTAATCATAATTAAGGGAAGGAATCTAATAGGTTAGTTGGGATTTGGGATTAGGAAGGATCTAATTAGGAGATATCCTAGTTGGAGGAGGCTTTGGCTATAAAAGCCAAGGAGGAGGTCCCCCCTATGCTTCACGCCTAAAGCTTTGGACGCCTTGTGCTAAACCCTAGCTCTTCTCCCTTGCCTTGCCACCAATTCCAGCAACCTTCTACCTCTTCCCTCAACCTCTTTTCTCGTGCGATCAAAGGTGTAGAGGCATCGTTGCGTAGAAAGAACGAGCTACGTGTGGAGGTGTATTTCGCATACATCTAAGTGGTAGGATGGTTTTTCCTAACCAATCTGGTTTGCAATCCTTTGCTTCATTTATTTTATGACTTATTGATGATCCTATTCATATTATCTCAGAGATAAGAGTGTCTAATGTTTGTTTCATGAGAGATTTCTCGTTGTTTGATAAATAAGAGTGCTCATAATGTCATACCTTGTTTAATGCTTCATGTTGATGCATATATACCTACTTTTGATGGGAATATGTCATATCTCTTGAACGTGGATGGTCATGAAAGTTATCTTCTTTATTCTGTTATGTCCTGATTTAATAGTCCAATATGGTTAAGAGATGTATTAATAATGTTAAAAGCTTAATTAGATCAAGGTTGATGCCTTGAATCTAGTTTAAGGTATTAGCATCAATTAGAATCATTAAGTTCCCGAACATACCAGAGTCTAGAATTACTCTAGGAGGGGAGTAATTAAATGTATTAATGTTATATTATCATGGTTAATATGTATTAGTACGTGATTACCGATTATAAGTAAGTAATGTGCTCTCGGCCAGAACTGTTTCTGCGCCGACAGTGCTCAGTATAAAAATCATAATTAAATGTATAAAAATCATAAAATTTTGACATTAGTGGGGTTATTTCAGAGTCATAGTACTTCTGTGTTGACAGTAGGGTCAGTCAAAAGTGGACTGTGCAGTATAAAATAGTTTACTGGAATTAGGGTTTTAAAGCACTAGTAAGTATTATTACTCATAATATGATATAATCTGATTAAAATAATATTAATACAGTAAGATGAAACTACTTATGAGTCACTGTAATAAGTGAAGAAGTTTAAAAGAGTAAGACATTGGGACGAGTCAGCGTGCACAAGAGTCAATTTGGTCTTGTTTCTATGGTGCATCGTGGTGTCGGTTTGAGTATCTAATTGGAGATCAAACTTTCCTAGAAATGTATTTTGAGATTAAAAGTAATAAAATTCCATACTTAGAGATATCCCTATCAAAGGTCAGACATGATGTGTACTCCAAGAGTGAAATTCATTACTCCTTAGATCGTGAGTCTTCATTATTCTCTTCATTATGCTAGATATGTGAATCTTCTTGTTTTTCCGTGAGAGAGAGCCATATATATTGTTGAGAAACCTTGATTATCTATTTCGTACTCCATGAGTGAGTCATTGCGGTAAGAGTTACCCTATTCTCATAAAGGTAAGACTTGTGCTTTTGTTGAATCATTGTCCAGTTTGACATTGACCTATTTCTCCACTTATTAAAAGGTGGAATCATAGTATGCTCACGAGCCATTGCTAGATCCGTAGTGATCTCTGATATTTATAGAACATGGTTTCCCTATTGCCCGAAAGGAGGCAAATACGTACGTCTTAGACTGGTTGACATTACGGAAGGTCTTCAGTCTCCGCTCATCATGCCCGTAAGCACTGATGGGGCCAGCATGCCTAGACACGTGGCCGGGTTCTAAAAAGAGAACCTCTAGAATGTTCTGGTATATATCTTACCTCTTGTGTATTAGTAAGTTCAGCGAGCGGAAATTGTAACTTCTTGCACCATAGATGCCTGGAGCCTTGAGTGTCTTGACCATTATCTCCCTACACTGGTAATTGTTTGGAGTCATATTGAGATTATTCTTTCCTATACCTGTACATTGGAACTGTTATCATTTGACCTTACTATTCAGGCAACATAAACCTATGAGTGGTTTTTCAGAGAGTATTTATTCCTGTTTATCTCAGTGATCTATTCTTCATAACTTATTTTATCTTCCTGGTGGGTTTTTACATCCTACTGGGTATTTCTACGAAATACTCACGCATCCTCTGATGCAGGCTTCAAAGATCAGTAAGTCAGGACTTTGTTGCAGTTCAGAAAGGCGTAGCAGATGCATGGGAGATGTCTTGAAGAATTACTTTATTTATTCTATTGCATTTTGTTAGAATTTCTTTAGTGTTGGCCAGTGTGTGCCTGGATTTGATATTTGCTTTATTTGACAGTTTTATTTAATCTGCTGTAATAATTTTAGTAGGATTCATTTGCTACATTGACATTGTTATTTAAAATTTGATGAAGAATTTCTTAGTTCTCAATTTCTAAGTTTCGTTATGAGTTCCTGGTGATGTCAATTAAAATTCGATATAATTGACCCGAGTGATTGAGTATTCGGTCGCGTCCCAAGGTTCCTATCTCGGCTTTTATTTGGTTTACTTAAAGGCTTCCGCACTCCGATCGAGGTCAGGAATTTTGGGGCGTGACAAATATATATAAACAAGAATTTATTTCATGCACAAATAAAAAAAACAGGAGTGATTACTACTAATTTGCGGCCTTTATGCTAACGATTAACCCACAGGAAATTATGTCAGAGATCACCTCTAAACTGTTTGTGCATGGATCAATGATTTACTATTCTCCACGAGATAGCAATATCACTTTCGATTTCCCTCACGTCTTCCCAAGATTATATATCTCCAAGATTAATCACAAAAGAGGGCAAAACTAAGAGAGAGAAAACACGAGCCAATATTGAGAGAGAGACGTTGGGATAGAAGAGGGATGCCTTGTAACCAACTGATCATCAAGCAGAAGGAGGAGAAGGACGCCCCCTTCTTATCCCTTTTTTAATGCCTTTTCGGTTACCCAAATTGAGGAGTGAATCTCCCTCAATCTCTCCCTTTTCCACGTCCTCCCTTAATTAGGATTTGTAACTTCCCAATTACTCTCTCTCCTTATTTAGTTATATCTAACCAAATCTGGACTCTTCCATAACGGTCCTTAAAATAGGTGTCTCTTCTAATTATGTGGACCCATGGAAGCCTAACAACTCCACATGTCCACACACCATATGAGAGGGCTGACTCCTCTAATCAAAACAAGTAAGCCACATAATATAGGATGAACCCATATATAACTTACAGGGTGAGGCTCAAGAGCATCAAGAATGCTGGCCTCCATTTCTCCATCTCGGACTTCCAAAGAAGCCCTACCACCATTATTATTATCAGGCACCATGGGGCTCCATAGGAAAGCTACTTCTGTAATATGTTCCTTTCTCTTTAAATAGATTTCTCTCAGACCAGTGATTTCTACAATGGAATCTGGTAGACTCAATATATTAGTTTCCTGAATATTCAGTACCTTCATGTTTCGGAGGTATCCTATACCAGCTGGTAGTTGGGAAAGATTTGTGCAGCCTAAGAGGCTTAACTCTGGCAAGTTGTGAAGTTTGCATATTGAATCCGGTAGACTGCTTATAGAAGTCCCTTCGAGTTTGAGTTGCCAAAGACGTCTTCTGAGATTACCAATGTCCTCTGGTAGGCAGGTAAGCTTCTTGCAAGAAATCAAGTCTAAAGACTCCTAAGTTATCAAGTTTGCATATTGAATCTAGTATACCCGATATTGAAGTAGAACTAAGGTCATGTATGCGCAGACTGGAGAGATGGCCTATGTCCTCAGGTAGGTAGGTAATCTTCTTGCAAGAACTCAAGACTAAAGACCCCAAGTTATCAAGTTTGCTTATAGAATCTGCTATACATGATAACGAAGTAGAACTAAGGTCAAGCATGCACAGACTCGAGAGATTACTTATGTCCTCTGGGATTTCAACATGTTCGGCACAAGACGATAGGTCTAATTCTAGTATAAACCATGCACCACACCTTTTAACCACCACGTCTCATTCATACATGTCTTAACATGTGTCTCGTCTCCACCCTGGCGCCTAGCCCCATGGCCTGGCATTAAGTGTCCACATGCCCTGGCGCCAGACTAGGCTCAGTGATATATACAAAATAAACATATTTTTATATACCTTTCTACCTATATGTTAGTCGTAATTTTAGTTAAAATAAGGATAATTAATAGTTATTATTGTTAAATGAGTAATTAAAAATTTAATAAATAAACATGCTTAATTAATTAAATTACATGTATTAATTAGATTTAATAAATTTATATTTTATTATTCATCTAAGTTATATTTAACTTTATTTATATAGGTTTTAAAAATTTTGGATGCAGAGTGAAACACGTTAAACGAATTTTGTGAAAAGATCAAAGATTTGACAATTAAGGTGAAGAGCCTATTTAGTTAACACATTGAAATCATGTGTAAAAAGGTCTAAGCCGTTGATGTACATTTAAGGAGAAGACGCGTTTTGATTTTAAAGTAAAAAAATATTCAGATTCGATCCTGCAGATGACATTGTTACAACAAGTTTGAACCAAAATAAAGAAGAAAAAAAACCGAACCGGTTCAGTGGTTCGGTCGACCCAAATGAGGAAACAACCCAAGCCAATGGCTCGGGTGTTCTAACCAAAACAGTGCCAGTGGTGGAGGAGAAGATGGCCGATGGGTCTCGACAGTGATAGAGTCGACAGCGGCAAGATCGGCAGCAACGGAGGAGTCGATGATGGCAAGATCGGAGGTCGACGGCGAAGCGATGAAGAATGGCAGAACAGAACAGTGCCAGATTTGGAAAAATGCGTGAACAGATCTAAATCGGGAAGGTGGCTCAGCGTCAAGGAAGCTTCAATTGCAGACCTATTTCAGAATGGTAAGTACCAATTTTTTATTCGATTGAAGCTCTCTGAGACGTATGATTTTAGATTTCAAGAGGGGCGGATTTGGTTTTGATTTGGAAGCTTCACAATTTTGGGTGTTTTTGGGCTCTCTTCGGGAAGATAAAAATGGAATTTTTACCTTGAATATAGGTGAGATTGAAAGCAATTCGAGCTGTAAAAATTACTTGGTTTGGAAAAGTCTAATTTGGGAGAAGAAAGGGACTGACTTGCAGTCCCTATAAGAGAGAGCAGAGGAGGACTGCTTGAAGGAGTCTGGCTGCTTTCAAAAAGCTGCTCGAGAGAGTAGAGCAGTACTATTTTGCAGAAGCGTAGTGTTGATTCCAGACGAGAAAGAGAACCAGAATTGTCTTGCCTGAGAGGGAGGAACTGATCTGCGTTGGCTCGAGAGAGCAAGGCAGACCTAATTTTGGTTGCAATAGAGAGATTGCTGCTTGAGAGAGCGTTGTTTTGATTGAGAGAAAGAGCAGTGCTATTCATGAGGAGAAAAGAGTGCTTTTCGGTGGTTGGTACAGTGCACATAAACAGTATTTATGTGAATAGTGAAATATGACTTCAACGAATATGCGGCATTGTCCTTGTCCGATGGCCGGCTAAATCTCGGCATAGTTGAAGCCCTCCTTATATCGGTTCTTTTTTTCCCTAAGTTATCTTTATTTTAGTTCGATGTATACAACTTTATTCTCTCTCTCTCTCTATATATATATATATAGAGAGAGAGAGAGAGGGGTTTACATGAGATCGTTCTCATACAAGGAGCATGAGGCCAATTCTTATAGCCATTGGATTCTGATCGGAGGATGGATATTAAATCAGTGGGTAGGTGAGTGTGTCACATCAAGGAGTGGGTGAGATCATTATGGCTATATGTAGCCATTAGATCAAGATCGAAGGGCTACGATTCAAAGTGGCCTCATATAAGCTATATGAGAGCGATCTTATTTAAACTTTTCCCATATATATATATATATATATATATATATATATTATTGTTAGTTTCATCAATTCGTATTCTATGAGTTTGAGAGAAGGTAGAGTAGAATTTTGCATGATATTAAAATGAGAAACGCCTGCGCCGAGAGGAACATGTGCACTCCGAAGTGCTTTTGAATAAAGTTCAAATATTTATATAGTTTCTATGCTCGAGAGTGATAGTCTCTAATCATCATTGTTTTAATTGTTTAAGTGCATACGTCCGAGAGGAGTTTGCATAAGTATTTTGAGCGTGTGTCCGAAAAGAACACGTTAATTACATCGGCTATATATTCATGAAAGTATGAAGAGATAAAATTGATTTAATTAATGGTAGATTCAATGCTTTAGAATCTCTATATATTAGTTTATCATTAATTTTTTAAAATTTTAATTAGTTATCTACCTATTCGTCGAATTAGTTAGGTAAAGACTATAATTAAGTTGACTTAATTCGAAGTCTCTATGGGATCGACCTCGTAGCTACTATTCTATATTAGATTCATGCACTTGCCAGTAATATATTAAAATTCACATCGCGCTAAATAGAGCCCAGCGCCTGGGCTAGTTCTTGCGCCTGGGTGAACCTGCCTAACTCAATTCTTTGATAAATAAAATTTTAATGTACCATATACACTCCGAACATATAAAATTACATGACGTGACAGAAATCAAATTAGGCAGCTAAAATTTTCTAATTTAGGCCAGTTTCCTAAAATATCAATTTAACAAATCATACCGATTTTTGGGTGTTACATGAAGCAATTTGGATTGATTAATGGAGCAAATTTAGTCCTTTTTAGTTTGGATTAATGTAACCTACTTTGGTCTCTAGAATTATAAGTGCGATTGCTATTTGGATAATTTGTACTATATGATGTCATTGAATTACAATCTTTTGTCCTACGGGCTATGCATTGAGCAAAAAGAGCAGCTGACAGAAACCGTGAAGTGGTTCAAGTGGATAGGAAATTTCTGGGTTGTGAACTCTATAGTGCCCGCAGTAAACAAAAAAAATGACAGCCCTTGCTCTTGCTAGTATCTGTTTGGTGATGTCTATCGAGTAAAAGCCTTGGCTTCATCTCTGTTGTTTCCTCAGAACTCAGATATATTCAGAACATAATATGTGTGCTGCTTGTTTACCATCTTTATACACATTTGTTATGCATATGTGAATGTTCAGTATGTCGAAAGGCTAAATGTTAAAAAAAATATTGAGTTTTCGATGTAGAGAACAAAGATATGCCTGATCCTTTCAGGCTTAAGCTTATCATCTATAATGTTGCAGTTGCATATATATATATATACCTCTACATCCTGTATGAGAGAATCAATACAGCGTTCATAATTACTTCACCTAAATGGATGCTTGATGAAATTAAGCTGTAACTCCTTGCTACATCGTATAGGGGATCCTCTGTCTTATTATTTTCTAACACATCATGCAAATAGCATGTGTACACAAGGATTGTTTGTTGGCATGGATCTGAGGCAAGACCAAACTTGGGTATAAACCTTAAAATGTGTCAAGTTGAGATGAGAAGATGAACATGTAGAAAAGCAAAAGATGCCAAGAAATGCAAAAGAAAAAAAAAGATACAATAGAAAGACAAAGTTACTCCCTCCGTCCATAAAACAGTGACCTCAATTCATATTTTACAGGTCCACAAAAAGTGACCTCATTTACCTTAAGGCCAATATTTCAGCAGGAAAGTACATATGTAGCGGTGTGCATAGGCTTAAAACGTTGTGGGCCCCACAAATCAATAAATTTATCTTATTTTCAAATAAGGTCATTACTAAGTGAACGGAAGGAGTATTATGTAAGAGAGAAGAGAAGAAGCCTAGCATTTTAAGCAAATGGGGCATGGCTTCGTTCCAACCCATACTAGGCCTGAAATTCTTTCGGAAGATGGGAGATTTAGGTTTAACTAATGTACCGGGGTGTTGGTGTGATGGTTACATGCTTCAAATTTCGGTTCTAGAGACTAGTAGCCACCTGCAGGGGCGGAGCCAAGAGTTTCTTAAAGGAGGAAGCGATTGTGCACTTGGTATGTTGCACCCCAGTCTAATCTTAATTCACTCATCTAAAAAGATTTATTTTTTCTCCAGGTGAAAGTTACATTCATCCCACAATCTTTGATAGAAGGAAAAAGTTAGCATTCACATGCGTATCAGTGTGCTCGGGCGCTGTGAGCGTCAAATATGAGAGAGAGAGAGAGAGAGAGAGAATGAAACCCGCTTGCCCGCCCCCTGCATTAATATGTGCCAGATTGAATTCCGATGGCATCCCAAACCTTGGAAGGAAACATAAGTAGTCCTGGAAGCCTGTCTGATCAGTTGGGTTCCAGCCTGTAAAAACTGAAACCGAACTGGAACCAATAGTTTTACTCTTTTCTTATTTAATCTAATCTCGATTGTTCAATTAAATGAATCAATATTAACTTTGGCTAACCTTAGCCTCCTATCCTTTGTCAATTCCTCCCCACCAGCCACCATACTGCCCATCCTCTTTACCGGCGGCCACTCTGCCTGCCCCTCCACTGCCACGACCCTACTTCTTATCCAGTGAGCATGTTCCCTCTCCGGCCCGACTGCCACCACCTCTTACCCGGTCACCACCACCCCATAATGATTTTTTACCTGATAAATAAAAATCTCGGAACCAAACCAAAACGGAACACTTTTTTTTGTGCTACAAAACCGAACAGTTCTTGCTATTCTAGTTCCTTGTTCAGTTCCAGTTCGGTTCCGGATCCAAACCATGATACAGCCTTGTATGTGACCCACTTTGAAATAATTTGGCACTAATTTCTTAGCACAGATATTCTAAAGACCACCTGACCACACGTTTTTTGGGACCTTGGTGCTGCCCCCGCAGCTAGGTTTTTCACAAACTTGAAATCCTCAGACACTTACCAAACTTAATACGTTTGATGCCTATCTCAATTTTCAAATGGTATCCTTCTACTTTCTTTCCAGGTTATATCTCACATCCAAAACCCCATTTCCACAAGTTCAGAAACTTTAAACGTTATACTCAGCATAAGAAAGCTGATCCAGTTCAAAATACACACGATTGCAAACAAGGCCTAGTCCAAGACAACTGCCAGTATCTAAATCTCGTTCTCAGCGATAGCCCTTCAATGGGTCCGCCGTTTTCCCAGCTCTTGCATCCGTCCATGCTTTTGCAATTGTCCTTTTCATGTCATCATCTCCTCCCTCGTACATGTTCTGCGAAATTCAAATATCCATTAATAAATATTCCAGTCAAATACTGATGATTAAATCCTTCATATGCAGAAAGAGGGGCTTGCTGATAACCAACCATGTTGATGATTTTATAGAGAATGCAAAAACAATATATCTATGAACAAGTTACAGAGAAAACACACCTTCATCAAGTCCATGATTCCTGCCATTGGATCCTTCTCTTTATCCACGTTTGGCTTCAGCTGCAAATTTACAAATAACTTAAGTGAGCCACAAAAGATTTTGCACGTTAAGAAACTGATATGCATAAACATTGTCATTAGACTAGTCCAGGACAATTTCCTAATATGCATAATTCGGCAAAAATAAGTAGAAACCAAAGGTTTACATTCGCACCTTGTCTTCTTTAAAATGCAAATCCAACCAGTTGCCCTTTGAAGTTTTAGGCAAGGTTATGATGACCTTTGTTGGCTTCACAAGCACCTTACAATTCTCAGGAACAATCTCCTTGTTTAACTTCGGTATGGCACACCTGTAATTTTTTCCTTGGACGCCCATGAACTTAATGTCCACAGACGTCCGCTTGAAGTCACTCTCCACCTTCTCTTTCTCTACACCCTCCAAGAACACATACAACTGCAGACAGAACAAAAAAACAATTCCATTACCACTTCACCTAATTCCTTTTAGATCAGTTTGTTACTGCATATAAATCCATCCAAAACTTCTTTTGTCTGTGAAAAGAAAGCTGAGTCGAAAATGTAAATCTTTACATACCTTTATTTTGTCATTGTCTTGTTCCCAGCTGAATGAACTGAGAGTGGCATAGTTGAGCGCAGGCTTGCTGAGAACTTTGGTTTCAGAAACAATGGGAGTTGGAGTAGGTGCAGGTGGAGTCACATTGCCCGTGGCTTTTGAGAGCTGCCCATAAATGGGAAACACTTCAGAAGGAAAAATTCCACCATAATTAACCGACAGACTACAACAATGAAGGCGTGGAGTTTGGACTCACATAATCCACAGGCATAAGCCTATCACTTAAAAAACGACTCCATCCGTCCAGAAAAGGTAGGTACATTGTGGAGTATTGAGATTCTTCTGTCACAGTGAAGCCCCAAGTGGGAAAAGGCCTCTGTGGCCGAGAAATAAGCCTAACTATGCACACTTTTTCCGAAAACGGAAAAAGTGAATTGTACCTACTAATTTCGGACAGGAAATATATTACTCGTGACCCGAACTTATCACCAACAATTAGGAATAAACCCAATAGATTTCAAATATTCTCTGTTTGTCCAACAAGCCAAGGAAACTAATAGAACCGTCAAATGCATAAAAGAAATAAAGTAAAAACCAATTTTGACTCGACTCCTAGTATTCTCTTCATTAAATTTAAATGTATCCACAAATGTACTTCCATCCTTGTTTTTACCTATTTTCAAGATTTGCTGCTTAATGTCACCTCCTTTATCTAGTCGAAACTTTGGGCACTTTCCCTGAACATGTCTCCACAATATATTAGTCCCATAAGAACCACTTGCATCCAGCGTAACCCCACAATAATGACATTTACCTCTACCCCTGTTAAGCACATCGATTTTGCCAAGTGATTCCAAACAACATATATTAATCTTCGCTTTCTAGTAATTTGAACTCTATCCATAACATCTCCCTCCTCAACATCAACGACATTTTCCTTCGCATTCTTTTCAGCATTTTGCTCGGTGCTATTAATAACTTCCAATTCACTATTTAAGCTTTCCATACTTTTAATAACAGACTCAGCCATCATCTGCTAAAAAAATTTATTACTGATTACTGAGATGTAGAAATAAGACCGCATGTAGAAGATCAAGAAAACAACACAGCTATGTTGTAACCAAATAATGAACACATATATTTCAAGCAAAAAATGCAGCCATAAATCAACCACAACTCCAAAAGATAGAACAGAGGACATGTTGTAGCTATGTTGTAACCAAAGAATGAAAACCATAAGACACTGGATATCTATTCTTACATAAAGGTACATCAAGGAATATCTTACTACGAATCATTTTTAGCATAATAGTTCGGACAGTAAGAGCATTCGTGACAACCACAGTAAGACAACAAGTATGATGATGAGATTTGACAATGCAACAATAAAGGAAATTGATTTAAAGCTAAAATTGATAAAACTGAGAACAAACAGAAAAGCAGCTACAATCGCCATCTATACTGGATGATTCCAAATCCGCAAAATATATATATATATATATATATATATATATATATGACCAATCTTCAGTTTATTGATTTCCATCACATATAAGCCACCAAAAAAGACCGCAAAAACCCGATTTCGCAAATCCGATCATTCTAAAAACAAAAAAGAAAGCACTTTTGGACGCAACCCACAGTTAAAACACATGATAAACATAATATATCAATATCAAGAAACAGGAAGCTCACGGAGGTGTACTACGGCCTACGGCCAGGGAACTGGCGCGATCGGGCACGCGGGGGCGCCCAGGGCGAGCGACGGGGGGGGGGGGGGGGGGGGGCGGCGGTGGGCAATCGGAGGTAATGCGAGGCGCCATCATGCAAGGAGAAGGCGGCCACCGGGCGGTAGGGTGGATAATGTGGATGTAGGGTGGCGGAGGTCGACCGCTTGGATGGATGGGGGAAGAACTGGAGTGAAAAGTGAAAATAGTTTTAGTTTAGGGTTTGTAAGGTAACAAACCTCGGATGGATGGCTCTTCGAGGATCCGTGACCGTGGTCGTGTCCGTGTCCAATATTTGCAGACAATATTAAACGGCTCGGCCACGGACACCTCGGATGCAGACGATTACCTCTTACCCTGTCACCACCACCCCATAATGATTTTTTACCACATAAATAAAAATCTCGGAACCAAACCAAAACGGAACAGTTTTTTTTGAGCTACAAAACCAAACAGTTCTTGCTATTCTAGTTCCTTGCAGTTCCAGTTCGGTTCCGGAACCAAACCATGATACGGCCTTATATGCGACCCACTTTGAAATAATTTGGCACTAATTTCTTAGCGCAGATATTCTAAAGAGCACCTGTCCATATGTTTTTGGGGACCTTAGTGCTGCCCCCCGCAGCTAGGTTTTTCACAAACTTCAAATCCTCACACTTACCAAACTTAATACGTTTGATGCCTATCTCAATTTTCCATTGGTATCCTTCTACTTTCTTTCCAGGTTATATCTCACATCCAAAACCCCATTTCCACAAGTTCAGAAACTTTAAACGTTATACTCAGCATAAGAAAGCTGATCCAGTTCAAAATACACACGATTGCAAACAAGGCCTAGTCCAAGACAACTGCCAGTATCTAAATCTCGTTCTCAGCGATAGCCCTTCAATGGGTCCGCCGTTTTCCCAGCTCTTGCATCCGTCCATGCTTTTGCAATTGTCCTTTTCATGTCATCATCTCCTCCCTCGTACATGTTCTGCGAAATTCAAATATCCATTAATAAATATTCCAGTCAAATACTGATGATTAAATCCTTCATATGCAGAAAGAGGGGCTTGCTGATAACCAACCATGTTGATGATTTTATAGAGAATGCAGAAACAATATATCTATGAACAAGTTACAGAGAAAACACACCTTCATCAAGTCCATGATTCCTGCCATTGGATCCTTCTCTTTATCCACGTTTGGCTTCAGCTGCAAATTTACAAATAACATAAGTGAGCCACAAAAGATTTTGCACGTTAAGAAACTGATATGCATAAACATTGTCATTAGACTAGTCCAGGACAATTTCCTAATATGCATAATTCTGCAAAAATAAGTAGAAACCAAGGGTTTACATCCGCACCTTGTCTTCTTTAAAATGCAAATCCAACCAGTTGCCCTTTGAAGTTTTAGGCAAGGTTATGATGACCTTTGTTGGCTTCACAAGCACCTTACAATTCTCAGGAACAATCTCCTTGTTTAACTTTGGTATGGCACACCTGTAATTTTTTCCCTGGACGTCTGTGAACTTAATGTCCACAGACGTCCGCTTGAAGTCACTCTCCACCTTCTCTTTCTCTACACCCTCCAAGAACACATACAACTGCAGACGGAACAAAAAAACAATTCCTTTTAGATCAGTTTGTTACTGCATATAAATCCATCCAAAACTTCTTTTGTCTGTGAAAAGAAAGCTGAGGATTGTCGAAAATGTGAATCTTTACATACCTTTATTTTGTCATTGTCTTGTTCCCAGCTGAATGAACTGAGAGTGACATAGTTGAGCGCAGGCTTGCTGAGAACTTTGGTTCCAGAAACAATGGGAGTTGGAGTAGGTGCAGGTGGAGTCACATTGCCCGTGGCTTTTGAGAGCTGCCCATAAATGGGAAACACTTCAGAAGGAAAAATTCCACCATAATTAACCGACAGACTACAACAATGAAGGCGTGGAGTTTGGACTCAATAATCCACAGGCATAAGCCTATCACTTAAAAAACGACTCCATCTGTCCAGAAAAGGTAGGTACATTGTGGAGTATTGAGATTCTTCTGTCACAGTGAAGCCCCAAGTGGGAAAAGGCCTCTGTGGCCGAGAAATAAGCCTAACTATGCACACTTTTTCCGAAAACGGAAAAAGTGAATTGTACCTACTATTTTCGGACAGGAAATATATTGGTCGTGACCCGAACTTATCACCAACAATTAGGAATAAACCCAATAGATTTCAAATATTCTCTGTTTGTCCAACATGCCAAGGAAACTACTAGAACCGTCAAATGCATAAAAGAAATAAAGCAAAAATCAATTTCGACTCGACGACATGTTAAAAATGTTGCATGGCTCCATGGTTTTCTCTAAACTTGATCTCAAGAGTGAATATCATCAAATCCACAACCATTTCATCTTCTTCCCATCCATCAATTTCATCAGAATATTCACAATAACATTTAAAGATGGGCTGCGTCCTGTTCCAGTAAAAGAATGTAGAAAACACCTATAATTGTCAAAATTCAATACTCCATCCAATGAGGCCTGTATGTCGTTTTCCAAAATGTGGCCGACTTTGGTCCGAATTTAATAGATACATATCGTTTTCCAAAATGAATCAATGTCAAAACTCAATATATAGCACCCCCTCCATCCGAAATCAGTTCATTTCGGAAAACCAAACGTATCGACTAATTCCGAACAGGAGGAGCTCAAAAAGTAAGACTCCATATCAAATCAATCAGAGGTAAAAAAAGGTGCATAAGGCCATTTCGAAGTCCGACCTTCTCGAGGTTGTTGATCTCGTTGGAGAGGAAGGAAAGGATGCGGGGTCTCTTGGCGATGCTCTGCAAGTGCCGCAGCTCCTCCAGGTCCAGTGCGTAGTCCTCCTCCGCCGCCATTTCTCCCTCGCCGGAAAGCACTTCTTTGCAGAAATCGGAAAATGGGACTTCTCCGGCGCGTGGCTGGCCTTCTGGAGACTAGCGGGAAATGGGGGTGGAAGAAGAAAGGGCGTAAGCTTCCAGAACCTCAGGGGTAACCCATTAAACGCCCACGTTGAGTCATCCACAACAGAATCCCACGGGATCACAGCATTTGAATCTCATCCGTCTGTTTGAACCAACGGCTTTGGTTAATCCCTTCTTAGACAGCAAGGTCGATTATTTACCGCGCCTGGCTCGCCACGTTGGATCTGCACCCACATGACACAGGCAGAGATCGACGTTGCACTTGGCGGAGGCGTGCGCTATAGTTGTTTTCCATCAACTACCGAGCGCATTGGCACGGGCTAGTGCCATGGCCGATGTGTAAACTGTAAAGTCCACGCATTACCTACCTTGACACATGTCATGGCACTAGCCTGTGACAGCATGCCCCCTCCGTGTGCACCATCAAATTTTAGGATCAACAACTCATGTTACATTGGCGTGAATCCCACATGGCATTGGGTTTTTCTTTGTTCTTATGATGATTATTTATAAGTAACTTAGAAGGTGTTGGTTCGCGGAAAATTTTTGTTGTGGATCTCACACTATGCTGGTTGTGTATCTCACCATTTACAAATTAACACGTTAGGCGCCACATGCTACAATGGTTCTTGATCAGAGTTCACATGGATTAACGTCTTAGGGGCCGTTTGGGGCGTGATTATTGCAAAAATATCCAGACTGGATATTGGATATATACTGTAGCATCCATGTGGATTTTTACATCCAGCTGAAACACCTCCTGAAAATATAAAATATCCAGATGCTACAGTGTAGCAAAACATCCAGATACATCCTGGATGTTTTGCTTTTAATCACTTCCCAAACGGCCCCTTAATTGGTGAATGGTTGATACACTGCTAGCATGGTATGTGGCGTATAAAACAAAAGAATTTCTAGGTTGGTAGGGAAGATCAGTTGGTCTTCCGTCCGCGTGGCCTTCAACGACTGCTTGCCGTTGTTGTGAGGAGTTAGCTAGTCTCCCAAAATGTGTTTGAAAGGTGGATCAGTATACAGGAGTGCAAAGCTAACCTACATTCTACCCTTAACCCTCCCATTTAATCATTCTATCGCCCAAACTATACCGTTTCACAAATTAAATGGATCAGTAAAGTTACCCTCGATCTAAATTCCAAACATATGAAAGAGAAACCATATTTGCATGCAAAATAAGTCATTCGATCTCTCTTCTTTCTTTACAAACATGTGATGATAGTTTTAAAAAGCTGACTTCTGTTTCCTAAGACATTCCCCCCTTCTTCCCAGTCTTTTTCCTGCTATATATATATATATACAAACCTTCTCCTTGGATAATAGCTTCAAGAGTTACCCAGCAGTCTCCCTTTAAATTAAGCTTTAGGCAAAATGATAACCTTTACAGGCTCCACAAGCACCTTACAATTCTCAGGATGAATCTCTTTGTACAACTCGGTTGCGGCAAACCTGTAATTTTTCCCTAGGACGTTGTGGAACTTGATATCGATAGATGCTGCAGTAAACCACTCTCCACCTTCGCTTCCTTCACACCTCCAAAGACATATCTGTAGCAGGAACAGAAAAAAAAAAAACCATCTCCAGTTCACCTAAACCAATAGGTAGCGTAGATTCATCAAAAACCTCTTTTGGAAGAGAAAGCTGAGAATGGTAGAAAATGTGATTTTTTTACATACCTTGTGTTTGTCAAAGTCTTGTTACCAGCTATGTGAACTGAGAGTGACATAGCTGTTGAGCGCCTGACACCATTAGTTCCATAATCAATTGGCTTTGGACTTGGTGCAATTGAATTCACATTGCCTACGGCTTTTAAATTCTGCCAAGAAATGAGAAACCCTTCAGACCTGTTCACTGATAACTAACAAGCAGGCTAGAGCAATGAAGATTTGAAGTTTCATCACTAAATAAAAGCAAGCTTATGTCTAAATAACTTCCCACTCAATCCCATAACGTCTCTAACAAGATTTACAAAATGAACTAAAACTTGCTTCACTTTTAAATACCATATAAGCTTTCATTTTGAAAAAACCATGTGGGAAACTTATTATGTGATCCCACGTATGCAAAACGAGATAAGTTGTAAAAATAAAAAAAGCAAGATAAATAAAATTCAAATATAGTTCAGATTATTTGCCAAATTAGCTAACATTCTGATATACAAAAGAATTTAGAAGTAATAGTTTACGTGTGACCAGGGATGGACCTATGACAAACAAAGATTACTAAGTTTTGCTCAAAGTTATCCAATGAGTTTTCTACAATGGATATCTCAAGACTTCACGATCAGCTAGATGTTTATATTGTGGACATGCGGTCAGATAGTGAATTCTCCAACTTGATTGGGATTTCTAATCTTGCAAAAAAAAATGGTGGAGAAGAAAAAGAACTTATGATTTCCGTTGGTTTATTTGCTTCTAAAGTTGGCATTCACATTTCCAGTTGCAATTACAACAGTTGATAGAGCATTTTCTGCAATGAATATTGTGAAGAACAAGCTACGGAATCGAATGAGAGATGAGTTGATGAGTGATTCTCTAATCACATACATTGAAAATTACATTTTCAAAGAGATTGACAATGAGAAGATCATTGAACGCTTCCAAAATATGAAATCTCATCGAGAACAATTGCCATCTAATTGGTATATAATTATCTTCTTCCTATTCTCCTTGTATTGTTAGTTGTTATTCTCAATTGTATGAATCCATTTTCTAATTTTGTGTTGCATTAATGTAGTTTTTTTATTTGTTAAGTCAAATTTACTCGATATGTTGATGAATCATTATCTTTTTTTCTTTTCTCCTATTAATTTTTTTTAAACAGAAGGCAATTTATGTTTTGGCGTTGAAGTACATCTTTTGTGAAAATTTTTGTAGGTGAAGTCAATAAGATACAAAATGGTATTGTATTTAACATAGGTAATCTTCACTTTAGTAATTTATTACAATTACTTATATTTGTTTAGTTTTTCTGTGTTATTCACTTTAATACACCTTTATTGGTAGCCTAATTATTTTGTTATAGAGAATAATGCTTTACAATTGCATTACCTTATGACCCCATTGACAAAAATTCTTGCGTCCGCACCTGCGTGTGACAGTAAACCACAACAATGGAGACCGACTAGCGTTTCATCATTGTATAATAATGAAAACTATGCCTAAAAAGACACTAAATGTGTTGGGTTTTTTCCCTTCTTATGTGATGTGAGACACATGGTTGTTATGCTTCCCTCTCATACGAAGAAGCTCACTAATTGGCATATTTTGGGGTTAAGTGTAATTTGCTAAAACAATGAGGCTTATTTGTGAATAATTAAGTCTTCTTAAAAATTAATTCTTTTAATAAAAAAAGTAAAGAAAAAATGTGAAAAAAGCAACAACTTTGAAGGGGCTTTAAAGTTAAAAAAATGGGATTTTTAGAGGAAAAAGTAGAAGAAAAAATGAGTTTTTCAAGTGCAAGACACTTCCTCTAGTGATAGAGAAGACAAATTATTTGTGGTTTGTGATAATTCCTTTAATATCTGTTCTTTGTATATTGCACTTACGGACGACATTTTTAGATAGCTTATAAGAGGGACTTCACCCTTGAATATTAGTGTAATTTCTACTAAGTTAAGTGTATCCAAAGTTGATAGAATTGGATTTGGTATCGAGACTTCGTGGACGTAGACATTACCTTGACGGTGAATCACGTTAAGTTTATGTCTCCTAAGTGTTCAATGAAATGTTCATTTATTTATCTTGCTTAGAATGTGTGGTAACTTGTGCATCCTATATCAATGAGGTGTATAAGACTTGCTTACAACATTATAGGTGTGAAGAAGTGTGTATTTGATCGTGTTTCTTGATTAACTCAAAAGAAGAAAAATGTATAGTTTTTCCAGCAAGTGGTATCGGAGTTAAAGTTGGAAGTTATCTTTGGGTTTTTTAAGAAGGAAAATCACAACACAATGATGATTAGCTTGAGTGAGAGCAATTATATGATATGAAAAGTCAAGCTAGAGGACCTTTTGTATTTAAAGGATCTCTTTGAACCAGTTTTGGGAGTGAAGCGGAAGAAAACAAAGGAAGATGATTATAAAAAAGTGAATATAAATGTCATAGCATGCATTAGGAAATAGTTGAATGATATTGTATTCCATTATGTGTCGAATGAGGTTGATGCAAAAGCTTTTTGAGATAAATTACATGAGTTGTATGAAAGGAAGATAATGGAAAACATAGCCTTCTTGATACAGATGTTTTTGAACTTGAAGTTTAAGGAAAGTGGTTCGACAACGAAACATTTGAATGAGGTGTAAAATATTGTAAATCAAATTGAAACAATGAAGATGAGTTTGAATGATAAGTTGGAAGTCTTGTTGTTATTTAGTTTCTTGTCGGAGAGTTGAGAGACTCTTGTGGTATCTCTTAGTAAATTTGCACCAAATTGAGTGTCATCTTTCAGCCAAGTAATAAATAGTTTGTTGAATGAAGAAGTTAGGAGAAAATCCTTTGTATCTTCATCTCAAACCTTAGTTTTTGAACAAAGAAAAGAATGGTCAAAGAGTAAAGGCCTAAAGAATGGTAAAGATGATAACAGGTTAAAACACAAAAGGGAATGAAATGTTTTCATTATGATTGACTTGGGTATTTCAAGGAAGGTAGAGAGTTCTTAAATGAAGAAAATAAAGGTTCACCAAATGAGTTATGGAGAAAGGTAAATATTTTGTTATGATCTATATTTGTGATGAAAGTTGTTTGAGTTCAACAAGTGTAACTAGTTGAGGTTTGGATTCAAAGGCATAGAGAGTTCTTCACTACATATGAGTCGGGCGACTTGGGGGTGGTGAGGATTGGAAACCATGGGGTTTCGGAAGTTGTTAAAAAGATAAATGTGCACCTTGTAACTATTGTAAGTTACAAGTTAGTTCTAAAGGATGTAAGGCACATTCCATATTTGAGGTTGAATCACATATCAACTGAAAAACTTGATGATGAAGGCTATGAATCAAACTTTAGCAAAGGTGTGTGGAAGCTCATAACGTCTTTTGTTATGGCAATGGGGAAGAGGTGTTGCACTCTCTAAGGGTGAGGTGAATGCCACTCTTGAGGACTCATCTACTAGTTTAAGGCACTGATGGCTTGGCCACATGAACGAGAAGGCTTTAGCATTCTTGATGAAGAAGAATGGACTCCAAAATTTAAAAAAGTTACTTAGGGGCCGTTTGGGGCGTGAAAGTGAGGGGCATCCACGGTGAAAAATCCCAAAATCCACCTTGGATGGGCCAGAAACTCGTTTGGGGCATGAAAATACCAAATATTGGATACTGGATGGGTTTTTGGTGCCCCGACAAAAAAATCCCAACTTATCCAGTAATCAGCTGAACGACGCAAGTGCGTGTTTCAGCTGGTTGCCGAAAGGTGGATGTTTGGGTTATCTTCTCGAGTGTTATTGGAGTGCAATTTTGGGCGACCTGCTCATCAGAAACAAGGCCAGCCTTGGGGTGACGGATTCACCGCAGCACACTGATTCCTAGAGGCCAGCGACGTGAGGTGTCCGCAGATAGGACGGGAGGAGGCGATTTTGGGCGACCTTGCTTGTCAAAGATGATGTCGGCCTTGGGCAACGGATTCACCGCCATCAAGTGATTCTTGGAGGCCGGCGACGCGAGGTGACCAAAGATCCGGCGACTCGAGGTGACCACAAAGGGTTTCATCAAGGTGAGATCTCAAAAAAGCGTTTTTCTTTTATTGTTGGAAGCTGTCGGCGCTGGGGTAAAAAATCCGCCGGATTTCCTCATGTCGCCGTTGAAGCTATGGCCTTGCAGTGCCGTAAACTGATTGTTCACGGCCGACGACTTTCCTGGATTCTCCGTCCGGCCTAGTTTTTACCTTGTTTCCAATATTTTTGACTCTTTTGGTCTGCTAAATTTGTAGGCTACATGTTGGATTCTCATTATCTCTTTTGTTTATATGCATTCCCACCCATTATACCCCTCAAATTACTAGTTTTAACAGTTTGCTTCCATTAGTAGTAGTAGCTGCATCTTTTATTGTAAAACAAGTCATGTCAGTAGTGGTATCATATTGTGTCAATTTTGTTGGAAAGTTGTCCCTTTTAATTCTGCTTTGATGAAGTTGAGGGCTAGAAAGCAGTTTGTCGACTAATAATATAGCTTTAATTAAGATGTTTCTTGAAAGTGTACCTTAATACATCTTGTTATGGAGTGATCCATACGCTATGTTGGTTGTTCGAAACATAAGGTGACTTATTCCCTGAGCTATCATAGGGCAATTTGACATGCAGACTATAAGAACGTAGTTTTTTAGTTCTTTTTTCGGATACATATCTATTTATAACTTGTGTCTTTACGTGTAACATAATTTCTTCTCCCTGGATTATAGATTCTCACCATCTGTGTTTCTGAGTAGAGACTCAATATTGTTCTAGGCCATTACTGATCATGACTTTCATACAAATGAAGCATATACTTAAGTATCATGCTTTTAGTTTGGATTTGCAGGATTGTTATTTTTAATAATTTTTCCAGGGTAAGGAATGACAATAGAATGGCACTACTGCTGAAATTTGACAAATAAAATTAATGTGAAAACATTCCATTGTTTTTAAGTTACTTTGAATCTTCTTATAGCTTTTTCTCTCTCACATTAATGCATATTCCTGATAATTTCAATGATGCTCTAATGTTGAATTAATTTATATTGTACCTTTCTAAAATTTCCTTCGGGTTTGGGGTTATAATATCATCACTTTTATTATTTCTTTTGCGAGCTGATTGTACATTTAATACACTAAACATGTCATCAAATTGCCTTCTGTTTTGTTAGGGTTATTGCAATTTCCTCTCAGGGAGAAGTCGCAAAGGTGGAGTACCCAAAGGTGTTGCAATTAATGAAAAGTCTACCTGGGTACAATTTGGAGGATGAGATGTACACAGCCACCATATCCTTATTTTTGGAACAGGAACATAGGAGGATGTTCTTGAGTCTCGCAAGTGATAAGGATCTAGCAGAGGCTTGGCTCAGATGTACCTGGACCCGTAGGAAGGATAATTTTTTAGGATGAGTGGATGGTGTTGTGCTGTTTATGAGTTGTCATGTTGTGTGTTATGTTGGGTTTGTGGCGGAGATGAGATTATGAGGCTATGTTTGATGTTGTGTGATTTCTTTGTGTTGTGTTAAACATTTTATGTAGGATTTGTTGGGTTTGGACATTTATGTGTTATGTTGGGTTTGTGATTGAACTGATAAAAGTAGAATGTGATATTACTGTGTGTGATTTATTTATTGTGTTAAACTTTTTATATATAATTTATTTCGTTTGGAAAGTCGGGCAAGTGTACGCAAAATGTTATGCCTATGGTAGACTTTAATATGCATTTCAGTCACGTCGTGGCGGGGTGGGAGGGATCTGCCCATGATGCTAAGATCCTAAAAGCAGAATGTCGTATCGAATATCGGTAAAATATCGGTCGACCAAAGAGACGAAGTATTGGAGATATTGTGTAAAAAAATACTGGTCGTCGAAAATTAATTTTTACCATATATTTTCACAATCTAACTTCTAAAATGAGTTATACTAATTTAAACAAAACATAGGTTTCAAAATATGCATATTAGGATGGGAAACAAACAGGAAAGTTTATTTTTTCTTTTTTTTCTAACAAAAAAATCAAAATTTAAAAAATAAATAAATACAAAAACCGATATATCAGTGGCGATATTTGGAAAAAACATGAAAAACGATATTATATGGTATCGGGTGGGGCCCGATACCGATATATCGGCGAGTTGGCATTCCATGAACAAGAGGGGATTCCTGGAGCTATATAAAGGGAAATGAGATGGTTACTATCTACTTTAGTTTGTCGGACGACCTCCGGATGGCTGAAATGAATTGTATAACTTTTTATATGCATCGCTTCGGAGTCTGCATGAGTTTATCTAGCCTTAATAAGAGTTTTATTACCATTAATCATGTTTCTTATATGCAATTTTCATAGTGGATTGTTTATTCACGCCCCAAACGTCCTTCAATCCATCATGGATTTTTTTTCACGTCCCAAACGTAATTTTAGGATATCCAGCATCATCCATGTGATTTGTATTTTCACGCCCCAAACATCAATGACATCCACCATCCACATCCACTAATCACATTGATTAATCTACAACATCCACTACACCAACATCCATATCCAATATCCAACTTTCACGCCCCAAATGGCCCCTTAATTGATTCATTTTTATTATTGTTTAGTTGAAAAACAACATAGAGCTTCATTTTCTATAAGTTGTACCTAAAAAATTAATGTTTTGATCTTGTTTATCGGATGTTTGCGGACCAATGGAGGAGAAAAATCTAGGTTGGCTCTTTGTAGTTTGTTACTTTCCTTGATTATGCATCTAGGAAAACATAGGGGTGTAACATAAAAAGTAAGCATGAAGTGTTTGACATATTTCAAAAGTTTTATATTATGGTTAAAAGACAAACTGGAAAACTTCTTAAATGTCTTAGCACCAAAAATAGGGGTGAGTACACTTCAAGAAAGTTCAATGATTATTATAGCAAACATAGTATAAGGCATGAAAAAACGGTGTCTTATACCCCCTCAACATAATAGTGTAGCGGAGAATAATTTGAATATGCTATCTAAGGAAAAGCTCTTGAAGAGCTATTGGGGGTGAAACTATGAGTACCATTTATTATTTGATTAATCGGTCCCTTCATATGTATTAGATTGTGAGTTATCGAATAAAATGTCCCAATGGAGCAAAGAACAACAATGTCCCAAATGTCCCAATGGAGCTATTGGTAGAGATATCTCCTACTCATATTTAAAGGTATTTGGTTGTAATTAAGGCATTTGTGCATGTCCCAATGGAGCAAAGAACAAAGTTAGATGATAAGGCTATTGAGTGTATTTTCTTATGATATAGTGGTGATGAGTTTAGTTATAGGTTGTGGGGCCTAAAAAATAAGAAACTCATTAGAAGTAGAGATGTGGTTCTTAAAGAAGATCAAACAATTGAAGACTTTGGCAAAAGACGAAACATCAAAGCAAGTTGTGCATGAAGTCTATGATGAGTTCTATATTTCACAAGCTTTGCAAGGTGTTTAAGGGGAAGAACATAGTGAAAGTGATGAACCTACATATGATGATGATGATCATTCAAGAATGGGGTAGAACATGAACATGTGGATTTCAATGTTGATGATTTTCTTGAGAATGAAAATGACTTAGATGAAGATGATAACTCTATTCAAGGTGATGTAGAAGAGGGGGAGTCTTCACATAAAAAGAGACAAGCTCATTAGGAGATCAGATAGAAAAAAAAAGGAAGACATCTACAAGGTATCTTTCATCTACATATGCCACACACCAAGTATGGTGAACCAGAAAGCTTTATGGAAGTTCAAACACATGAAAATAAGGAATTGACAGAAAAAACAATGCAGGCAGAGATGAAATCCTTATATGAGAACTATGCCTATGAGTTGGTGAAGCTTCTTAAAGGCAAGAGAGCTTTGGGAAATAAGTGGCTATACCAATTGAAGACCGATGCGAGTAGTTCACGTCTAAGGTACAAGGCAAGGTTGGTTGTGAAGAACTTTTAGTTGATTTTAATAAGATATTCTCACATGTGATGACAATATCATCCATTCATGTTGTGTTGGATCTAGTCGCTATCATAGACCTTGGGATTGAGCAACTTGGTATTAAAACCACCTCCTTCATGGTGATTTGTAGGAAGAGAATTTCATGGACTAACTAGAAGGATCTAAAGTCATATGGAATGAGCAAATGGTATGCGAGTTAAAGAAAAGTTTGTATAGGTTGAAGCAAGCTCCAAGGCAATGGTATAATAAGATTGATTCTTTGTCATAGGTACAAAATGACAACTTTGGATCATTGTGTGTTACTAAGAGGTTTGGTGATGATGATTTTATTATATTGTTATTTTTTATTGGTGATATGTTAATTGTTGGGCATGAAATTAATAAGACATTAGGTTAAAGCATGAGTTAAGCAAGTCTTTTACCATGCAAAATAATTATTTGAGATGGCAATCAAGCATGATAGGAAGGCTAAAAAGCTATGAGTATCACAAAGAATTACATTGAGAATGTACTTCAAAAATTTATTATGAAGAATGCAAAGGATGCTAGCACCCCACTTAATCAAAGTCATTTAAATGAAAGAGAGATGGAAGAAATGGCTAAGTTCCCCTATTCATTGGCAATAGGGAGTTTGATGTATGCAATGGTGTATAAAAGGCCAGATATTCACATACAGTTGGAGTTGTTAGTAGAGATCTTTCAAACCCGAGGAATGAGCATTGGAATGCAATGAATTGTCTTCTTCGGTATCTAAGAGGTTCCTATAAGGTATGTTTTTGCTTCAGAGATTTACAGGTTCAAATATGGCCGAAGATGTTGACTCAGGAAAAGAGAGTATTTCAGGATATTTGTTCACTTTTATGAGGGAGTCGTGTCATGACAATCAAAATTGTAAAAGTGTATTGTATTGTCTACAATGGAGGCTGAGTACATTACAATTACTGAAACTTGCAAAGAGACATGCAACAAGAGGGAGGAGGATGAGCTACTTTGCTAGGGGCATATTCTCAACACTCTTTGATCAACTTTTTTACACTTACACCAAGACAAATACTGCCAAGGAGATTTGGAGCATGTTGGAATCAAGTACAAAGTTGAGGAACAAGGTATGAACGAGTACCTAATTTGTAAATTTTCAATGGTTGACAACAAGCCGGTTCTTGATCAATGCTATGATCTTGAGAAAATTGTTAGCCAATTGAGTGCTTTGGATATAAAATTGCCGGAACTTTTCCAAGTTGTGCCATTATAGCAAAATTGTCACCCTCATGGAAGGACTTCTAAAAAAAAACTCTTCCATAAGAGTGGGAATTTTACTTTGGAGAAAATCAAAAGAACTTTAAGGGTGAAGGAGGAAGTAAAATTAAGAGAAAAGATAGGCAAAAATATAGTTGATCCAATGGCCAACAATGTGGAGGCCAAGAAAGGTCATCCCAACAACACAAGAGGCAATCCCACGAGGGAATTCCAACAATGATAACAAGAGAAGCAAGTCTACACTCTATATGTGTGGTGACATAGGTCATTATGCACGTGAGTGTAATGATCGAAAGGGCCAAAACACTAATGCAGCAAGTGTAATAGAAGAAGGTGAAGGTGATTTCATATCCATAGTCACAGAGGTGAATATGGGGACACTGATGGAGGTTGGTGGGTTGATTCCGGTGCAATGGTTCGCATTTGCAAGCACAAGTCCTTATTCAAGGACTATGTTGAGGAGAAAAGTGGACAAGAGGTTATGATGCATAACCAAGTCCATGCATAAGTCATTAGCAAGGGGATGGCGCTAATCTTATCTTCAGGCAAGATGCTTACTATAACTAATGTCTTTCATGTCCCGGACATGAGGAAGAACTTAGTTTTCCACAAGCATGTTTTGTAGGAAAGCCCTCAAAATTGAATTTGAGGGAGACAATTGTATATGGTCTATGAATGAAATATTTGTTGGGAATGATTACTCTTGTAATGGGATGTTTAAACTATGTACTCTTAAGAATTTAGTGGTTATTGTCTTATCTATTGAATAATATAATGAAATAAATAATCATTTTACTTTGCAATGAACGTATTTTGAATATTTTTACTAGTATTTAAACCAGATTCCATATGAGTTTGTTAGATTGAAGTTTTTATGAGTTTATTTGGCATAGATCTTAGAGAATGTGACTTCTGAGTATTTTATACAATATGCTAATGATCATATGATTTCTTTTATAATCTTCAAATAGATTTGTTGATCATAATTAACAGGAAATGAAGTTCATTGTGAGATTAATTTTGATTTTATAATTTTATCTTATACTATATTGAATATATATTTAATTTTCTACATGATATAGTGGGGGTAATATTAATGTATGTTGAACATTGTGGAGGTCATACATGCATGTTGGGGGTAAATATTCACATTAGTTTTGTTCTTCTTTGCACAACTAGTGAAATGGTGAAATATGAATTATGCTCTATTCCAATATTATTTCCATTTTTTGTAGAATTGAGAATTTGGTGGGAACTCAAACGAAATGTGAAAACATGTTTAGATATGTGCCTCTAAGACATTGTTAACAATGTAAGAAGACATCATGATACAAAAAGGTATCAATATTATTGTGAAATCAAGTAAGATATTTGACCAATTTCTTACAAAAGAGGGACTACAATGGAGATGAAGCTTAAACCCTCGAGAAAGATTAGGTAGTGAGTGGAACCCAACCAAGTTCTAGTAACCTCTAACCCAAAGTTCAATGGATAAAAATAAGTCACTACTTAGTCAATTGCTATCACAAGAGCTCCATATTTGATGTTGCTAGAACTTTAGATAGTCACTTGTGAAGGATGTGTATTATATAATTTTAATGAAATTCAAGTGGATGTCTATGTAACAAGACATTGAAGAATTTTACCTATGAAGACAAATGAGCGGTGTCGCTTTTAAAAGAAAGATGGCCTATAAAATTTACTTCCTAGGGTATCTCTGAAACCGGGATAGCACATGGCCAAAATAGTGCTAAGTGTGAAAAATGATCACTATCATCGTTGCAAGATAGATTCTTGTGTACGGATAAGCTTATAAGATAAGTTGTTCAATACCTTAAGGTACACAATGAATTTTGCTTAGTTTGTAGTTCTTGTACTAATTGAAAGTTCAATTCTAAAGAATATCTTAATGTACTAAAGGTTATAAGAGGTTATATAGGTATCATAAAGGATATGTATGAGGGGGTTATGACTAGTGTACGAACTATTGGGGGAGGGGGTAACCAAGGAGTTTTCGGTTACGGTAGGTCTTCATCAAGGGTCAGCTTTAAGTCCTTATCTTTTCACTATAATTATGGATGAACTTACTAGATATTTACAAGATAGTGTACCTTGGTGTATGCTTTTTGCTGATGATATAGTTTTAATTGATGAGAGTAAAGTAAGTTTGAATGTGAAACTGGAATTGTGGAAGGATGCTCTAGGATTAAATGGTTTTAAAATAAGTAGGACTAAGACAGAGTGCATGGAATTTTAAGGAAGATAGAACTATAGGTATAGCCTTAGTTGAAATAGATGGGCAAGAAGTGCCAAAGCGTGATCAATTCCGTTACTTAGGATCCATTATCCATAAAGAAGAGGATATTGATAGTGATGTAGTGAAGTAAATGCGGGCGGGTAAAGTAGAGGGCAGCCTCGGGAGTGTTGTGTGATAGGCATGTTCCAAAAAGGTTTAAAATAAGTTATAGAGGACAATCATTAGGCCTGCAATACTCTATGGAGCGGAGTACTGGTCACCAAAGAGAAGTCATATAGATTATTTAAATGTGGCCGAAATGAGAATGTTAAGGTGAATGAGTGGGATAACTAGGAGAGATAGGATTAGAAATGAATATATTCGTGAGAGTTTAAGGGTAGCTCATTTATGGGAGAAGCTGAGAGAATGTAGGTTGCGTTGGTATGGGCATATGCAAAGAAGACCAAAAGATGCCCCTGTGAGAAGATTAGAAGTGATACATGTAAACGATGCGAAAAGAGGGAGAGAGAGATCCAAGAGAACTTGGATAGAATTAATAAAAAAAGATTTGACTTTACTATCTCTTACAAAAGAGGTAGCCCAAAACAGGCCTAAGTGGAGGAGTAAGATCCATGTTTCCGATCCCAAATAGTTGGAAAAATGTGCTACTTGATTATGATTATGATTATGATTATGACCTTATTGTACTAAAGATTTATAGGTGGAAAGTTGGTTATTTTATCGGTTTTATTTTTCAATGATAAAAAGTGGGGTTTGTTGAAAGCTTTGTGATTAAAAACTATCGGCGATCGATCACCATAACTTTTGGTTTTTTTAATTTTCCCAAGAGGTACTCGATTGATCGCCCATGATGAGCGATTGATAGCTAGTGTTTTAGAGGTCCATTCAATGGGCTATAACGACTAGTTTGACTGCTTTTAAGCCCAAATTTTCTAGGCTTTATGGCCAAATCTGGCCCAATGTCTCTCTAACTTTTTTTATGTATTTTTTTATATTTTTTAGTGTTTTACAAGCTTACTATGTGTTTGCTTAGAGTGTCAACTTTCACCATGGCTACAAAAAGTGATCAAAGTAGTTTCCTTTATTGCTAGGAGCTTACTATCAAAATACTTGATATTCTTGGTGGAAAATTAGCATTGAGATACATGTTAACAAATTGGTGATTAGCCAATAGAAGGCCAATAATCCTTAAGGAAAACTAAGCGACCAAGTTTAACAAGGAGTTCCTACCTCTTCTTCTACCTTCTTCATTTTTTTTCTTTTGAGGGAACATTTGTTCTAACAATTTGGCCTCACTTGCTCAAGATCTTGGTCCTTTATGGAGAGCATGTTGTCGATCTCGTTGAGCGTTCTTCGGTGGCGGTGCAGCTCGTCCGTGGGGTCCTTTGCTGCCAATTCTTGCACCGGCTCGATCTCGCTGCAAAAGCTCTGCTCTTGCCAGAAATGTTTCTGGAGTTTGGTATGAGGGTTTAAGGACAGAAGGTTGAAGGTTCCGGAGACCATAAACCCAACCCGCATCTAGGGTCGTATGGACAAATAATTGACCCTGTTCCTGAGTTTTGGTTCATCCCGGGTCAACGATATGTTATGATGTTGCCCTTGAGAAGCCCTTGTCTATCCAACGAAGCTTGTCTGCATTTGCATTTGAAAGTGAGTTAAATTTACTAGACTATGCGGCTCGTACAGAAAACATAAGTTTCCCTGCCTCTTTGCTGTTTTTGTTCGTGAGGGAGCAAAGTTGGCCAGGTAATGATGGCACTATGCTTTGTAAAGGCTCGTTGGACGAGGAGGGTAGCATTTTAAAACTTCTTCTATACGTACAATGAAGTTACCCAACAGAAAGCTTTTTCTTCCACTTATATCCGCCAAAGATATCCTCCAATGGACGGGAGCTGTCGATCACCACTACTAGCTATGTGCGCTCCTGCGAAAAGTTGTTTTCTGTTGGAACTCACATGCCTCTTAAACTCCTTGAAGTGGAGGATATCACATAAGATAACCCAGGGAGGACAGAAAATGCTTCCCTTCTGTAATGGCTATGAATAAGGACCAACACCTTGGCTAGGAATTGGAAAATTTGCACCAACTTTGCATATGGGAGGTTTTGCAAAAATCTGAAGTAAATGTGAGTCAGGGAAGGTATCCTGATATACTATGAAAATGGCAATAAATTCTCATTTTCAGTTTGGTCACTTAATTTTATTAGAAGTGGGCTTCGAGTCCTTGATCCTTGAAACCATTGGATGACACAGATTCAACGGTTCTGATTAGCTTAACTTGATATAAAAGAGTTATCCGACTAATTGAATACCACCATGTACCATTCAAAAAGAGGGCACTTTTTCACGTTGTAGGGGTGGTATGCAAGGACCCATACAATTTATAATAGAACAAATTAATAAATGCGCACAAGATAGAAAGGTATTACGAAGTGCGTAGGCTCAGAATTTCTGTGGCAGTTTCGACTTGTTTCACACAGTTTTGAACTGTTTTTCTCGTGCGGATATGAAGTTTGCCCTCAAAAGGGAGACAAAATACTCTTTCCGGTCACTTCTAATAGATACCATTTTTCCAAATGAACTAATTTTTTTACTTCATTTGAAAAAATTGGTATCTATTAATAGTAACCAAAGGGAGTATGAACACAATTACTTAGTCTACTTATCTCTCATATTCCAAAACTTTATATCGACCAAGAGATGGGAGATCTTTCGAAAGTGGTATTTCATTTTGTTTATGAAACATCCTCAAATTAAGTCTTATTTGTAGCAACCCAATACAAACTAAGAATCAAATTATTATTTTTATATATAAATCATATCAAATTATTGAACTATAATAAAACACGACAAGGTGCATGTATGGTAGTTTTGGTAATTTTTTACCCCTTTTTTCATTTATTGTACTAATTATCCACACACACACACACTATAACTACATAGGAGAGTCCAACTCGAAGGAGTCCAGTTCAACCAATCCCAACATCTCATTAACCTCCTTATATATGAAGACTTTAAATTTTAGGGATTTTAATAACACTCACTAATTTACAATTGGCTGCAGTTTAAGATTTATTTTGGATGAATAGAAGGTTATTATGAGCTCCCTCCCTCTCTCTCTAAATTCCATATGAAGCAACCTTGATTTTAGCAATCCAATCAGTAGTTGCAATTTGCCACCCAGCCTTCACTACTCAGTAATCAGTATACATAATTAGATCAATGGGGTACACCTCCATTATTGCCCTATATATATATATATATATATATATATATATATATATATTCTCTCCCTAACTTTATGCATAGTTATTCTTGCATTTTCTCTGTCACCTTAACTATTAGGGATTCTAATTATCGAGTATGTACAAACCTGCAATTAGCTGCTTTCAACATTTTTGTCCTCACTAGCATAATTACCCTAGAATTTTGTCTCTATATTCAGAACAAAGCGATTCCAACTTTAGGCATTCTGATTAGAATCATGATCGACTATCCATACTGGATGATCCTATTGGTTCCTCCAAAGTCTTTGTTGGTTTGGTCCCACCATGTACAGTCAATGCAAGAGATATTTCTATATTACATCCTATCTGCTTTCCCTACAAGATTAAGCATTTTCCATCTTACCATTAATAACAAATTCTAGCATTCAACTCTAGGAACCACATATCAATATCAATCAATACTAGTCAATATCAATATCAAAACTAGTATTAAAACGGGAACAGGCCGATACCATTTTCAATTTTGGACTAATTAATCCCCAATTTCATTACTTAATTTCAATTACTACCCTTTGCTACCCGTAGGAGAACCCAAAGAGATATATTTAAGTTTATAAAAAAAGATGAAAGAGTTGTACAAAAAAAAGGATGAAAAAGAGATTTAATGAGATTTGTGCCTAAATTATAGGATATTTAATTAATTTCTGTCTAAAACGTTTAACAGAGTTCATTTATAGGAGATTTAGGGTCTGTTTGGTAAGGAATTTTAGGAGTGGGAAATCTAGATTTTAGGGAAGAAGCAGAAATCAAGAATTTGGGTGTTTGGTTAGGAAGAAGTAGCTTTTGGGGCAGAATTTAGAGTATGATGTCATGTTTTGTAAATAAATATGAAAGATAGGGGTAATTAATAAGGAAAGCACGGTTTCATTATTGAAACCGTATTTTTTATTATTAATTGCCCCTCTCTTATTTACAAAATTACAAAAAATACTATTGAGAAAAGTCAATGAAGTGAAGCTGGATTCTTTTAGAAAATCTCCTTTCACGAAGAAATCCAGCTAAGGGCCCATTTGGTAGCATTAAAAGAAGCTTGGGAAAATCTCCAAAAAAGGAGTTGTAGATTTTCCAAATGAATTTGGATTCACTATTTCCCATGACATTTGCTGTAATTTCCAAAAAAGATAGGGGCATTTATAAAAAAAAACGTGGTTTCATGATGAGATGTTGTTTTTTGTTATTAAATACCCCTGCCATTTTGTAAATATGTAATAACCAATTTATGAGAAAACCAATTTTAGGAGCAGGTGTTGGAAGTGTGATCAGATTGGGCAATAAGATCACCTTTCTCTAGAACTAATCTCCAAGGCCCACATCCCCTATATATATTGAAGGTGTAAAGGATTTCATGGAATATTGGATGTCATACAACATATACGGGAACTTTTGTTCAATGTAGTAGAGAGTTGTAATTCTTTTTTTAGCAAAGAGTTATGATAATTTAGGAGGATTAGCTTTTTTCTCATTGGCTGTGTCATGTTCATTTGGAAAAAGCTTATGGTGATAATAAATCCGGATGAAGGGTGTAACAAATAATGGGTGTGCCACCGCAAAATCTGTTACGTATGTAAAACCCTTCTAAAAAGAATATGCCTAATGAGTAGGGAAAGTTGATTGACTTCTTTAAAAAATGGGATAAGTACATAATCCTAAAATCACTTTGTTTATGCTATTTGACCTTCCTAGCCTAACCAATCCGAATTCCTCCATCTACGCTCTTAATCTTTCAAGGCTCTTTATTTTTTGGTTTTGGACGTAGTAAAAATAATGTTGATGCATTTTGAAATGAGCTGTGAAAACTTGAGAACAATATAATACTTGGAAATTTTGAATTGTAATTCTCGTCACATGATCCCTGCTTTTTGCTTTCATTTGTATTGGGCTATTTCATGTGGCTGTCAAAACTGGTAGTTTGAAACTATCCATGCCCCATTATGCATAAAGAGCCTTCAACAACTTATTTGGTAACCACTATACCTTTAAAATCGGATGAGAGTATAGTTATACTGTATGTTAATTAACTGCCGAAGACTCATCCAGTTGAATGCAAAATTAGGGAATCAAAATATTGGCACCAAACTAATGATTTCGTACCAAAAAAAATATAGAAGTCTTATATACGTTGAGCGGGGGAGTATTAACCAAAGTCCTAAGTTCACTCTCATGAGATTTAATCAATGATAAATAAGAATTCCACATCCTGACTAATTAGACAGGCTCTGGCGGAGGTTTTTTAATGGATTCTTAGAGGGATTCTCAGTTGTAGTTTCATGTAAATAATGCAAAGTGGACCCCACACTCCTTGTGTGTGAGAGGGAAATAGCCTAATTAAGAGTCATAATTCCATAACGGACTCTTAAACTCACGCTATGAGTAGTCCTAATTTAGCAAGTTTTTGTAAATCTTCAAAAAAACCATGGATTCATTGCCTACTTTTTTAATTAGCATATTGGTTGTAATGGCCAGACCCCTAAACTTTCTGTTAATCAAGCATAGCCTTTTGGCTGGAAGCAAAGTCCATTAAATGGTTTATGGTTATTTATCCCCTTATATTTAGAATTTTCAACGTTTGTATACATAGATTGGAAGGAGATATATACATGTCCTTATTGTCCTTGGTTTTTATTTATAACATCAGCTCAATACAATCCATGTAGTACACGTATGTAAGAGACTCTCTTGAGACTTTATTTATGTGGCCTAAATTTCTCAATACATTAAGGCCCATTACTATCTTTTACTTTACTTATGCAGCCTTAAGTTTTCTTTATTCATTATGTACTACTCCCTCCGTTCCAAAATACTGTATACATTTAAGAAAAATTTTATTTTTATTGGACCATGAAGCCCATAAAGAAGTCACACTACTTCTTCTCCTTGATATCCTGTCCAGCTCGTATACTTGTTCACCAACAAGGTTCAAGTTAATCTCTCCAATCTTATCAAATTTTGGAAAGAGGAAGTCTCCTGATTTGGCAAAATGTACATAGTATTTTGGAACAATAAATATTTCTAAATGTACATAGTATTTTGGAACAGAGGGAGTATATTTTTTGTGAATGACTACCGTTCTCTCTCTCCACATAAGAAAGTGATGAATAGAATAGAACCTTTCACCTTCCTCCAGTACCTACAGCCAAGGTTTTTGCAGCCATATTTTTATACCCACATTTAATGAGCAAATTGATTTCCCAACCCTACAATGTGCAATCAATGCAATAGAAAATTACTTTGATTTTTTTAAAACCAAATAGTTAAGCTATATTAAACACATTACTTATTTACTTTATTTTCCAAATTAACTACACACTCCAACAATTTCTTTCGAAATTCATTACATTTAAATATGCGTTGTCGACTCAAATATGTGAACCAGATCGCACTATGCATGAGCAATTTACTAGCACTCCAAAACAGGAGCCGTACCCATATAGTACATAGGGGTATTCACAGACGTCCATTTCCGTTGGTCCATCTGTGTCCGTCCGCTATTAACGAACTGTTCGTATGGACTACAGACCGGACATGGACATGAGTTGTCTATCCGTTCTAATGGGGTGCTACGGACATGGACCGTGGATGTCCGTGTCCATTATGTTACCCCATAAAAATCCCATCTTCATTCTCCCTCGGCCTTCTCCGCCACTGCCCTCCTCCCCACTGCCAATCACCACCGATTCCTCAATCCTATCCCCAATTCCCACCCACCTCGACGGAGCCTCTCCTTCCCCCGATCATCTACCAATTCTGATGACAGCTCCGCCCCCGCCCCTCCGGCCCTGCAGAAGCGTTCCATCGGCATTGCCACCGGCGAATTCTTCCTCGGCATCACTTTGTTGCTCATTAGAAACTGTAGGGCGGACAATGAGGCTGCCACCACTGTTAGTATGGGCTCCGCCATCGATGTGCATCTGGATGTCGACGTCCGGTTGCCGGGGAGAAGAGGGCCGGCTACGCGGGAGTTTATCGATGATGGGGTAATTTGGGAGTAGAGGTTGAAGGATGTGGAGGCTGAAAGGGATCTGAAGTTCGTAAGGATCCCCAGGTTCAGCTTCTTGGCAGCAAGGCTGCTATTGCCTTACCATCTGGGTGTGGCTCAATATCTCATTGAAAAGAGATATATTACGGTAATTTCATTTGATGTTGATAAATTTTGTGAGATTGTTTCTTGAATGAAGTCGTCATGTTGAATTATGAGAGAAAATGTTTTAATTTATTGTTCTTAAACTATTTCTCAATGAAATTTATGTTGAAAACGATTGTAAATTTGATGGATTTTCAGGTCTTCAGTAACGAAAATGTTCAGTTGTATTGTGCAATCTCTGTTACTGCAGGTTCGACAACCCTTTAATACTCGCCGTAGTACAATTGCCTTGTGCACTTGCAAGGGTTTAATTTTAAACGATCATGTTTTTGGCGCCGTTGCTGGGGACGGCACAATAGTTTACTAAATTCTTAGCATAGTTAGTTTTAGAGTAGTTTAGTTTACTTTAGACTTCTATTCAGTAGCTTAATTGCTTTCTTCTTCTTTTGCAGGATTAAGAGAGGACGCTGATTTTCGTCATCGTTGTAAGGGCCATCCCTTCCCACTGTTTGCACTCTCTTAACCCTCTTTTAGAGTAAATTTGGGTGCTTGGTGTTTTTCTTTTCTTTGTGGGATTGCATGACGTGCTAGTTGTCGCTATTAGGTTGCTAGTTGTCGCTATCTAGGACTGATGCTTGCTAGTTGTCGTTATTAGGATTGCATAGGTTTTGTTTGATTTTTATTATGCATGCATGGTCGTCGCTCCCTGAACTCCGACCTTGCCTTTGACCTTGATCCTAAGCAACTCTATAGAATTTGCAGAACTCCTAGCAAACCAATCTCTGAAATTCATCCAATGGTGGATAACATGAACCTTGGGGGTGGGAATGGCCTAAACCAGAATCCACTAATACCCCATGCCCATACCCTGCAAGACTACTACCGTCCCACTACATACACCTCCCCCTCCTGCAAAATCTTACCAGAAAATGTGGCTAATTTTGAAATTAAACCCAACATCATCCAGATGCTACCCACTTACCATGGCCAACTAAATGAGAACCCCTATAGGCACCTACAAAATTTCCTAGAGGTTAACACAACCTTTAAACTTACACTATCTGATGACCAGGTGAGCCTTAGGTTGTTCCCCTTCACCTTAAAAGATAGAGCCAAGGAGTTGCTATACTCCCTTTAGCATAACTCTATTTCCACTTGGGAGGAACTTCAGGCCGAATTCTTCAAGAAATACTTTCCTGTGGAGCGGACCAATAAGATCCGCCATGAAATCATCACCTTTACCTAGACACCTAATGAACAATTCCATGAAAGCTGGGAGAGGATGAAATCTTTACTCCGGTCCTGTCCCCACCATGATGTGCCCAAGTGGCAATTAGTGTTAAGATTTCATGAGGGTGTGTGCGATCAACACAAGACCCTAATAGATGCCTCATGTGGAGGCACTTTCATGAAAAAGACCCGGATGATGCTTGGGATCTACTAGAGGACCTGAGCGAACACTCTTTACACAATGCCACCCTCTATAGATCTGAACACCAAGTGACATCCCTTACTGAGAGGTTTGACCGATTTTTCTCACAGATTCCACCTTATACCCCGACCTCTCAAGATGCCTGTGCCATCTGTGCCAGCCCTATGCACACCATTGTTGATTGCCCCTCTGCTTTCCAGTATCCATATCTTGTCCAGGAGCACGTCAACATTGCACAAACCTATCCTAGAGCCAATAACCCCTACTTAAATACCTATAACCCGGGGTGGCGAAATCATCCTAATTTCGCCTGGAAACAACCTAACCAAGGGCCCACTTTCAATCAGGCCCCAAGACCAGAATTCCAAAACCCAACTCAGTCTTACCAACCAGCCACAAATCCCCCCTTTGGCCAAACCCATAAGAAACCATCCCTAGAAGATCAAATGAGCCAAATGCTAGCCACCCAATCTGCTCTCCTCTCAGCTTTCAATGCGATGGAAGCCAAGGTAGACGCCAAGATAGAAACCAAACACAGAGAGCTGACAGGTGAGCTAAGAATCCAGGCCCAGCTTGTCCATTCTCATACACAATCCATTGCCAAAATAGAAACCCAATTAGGACAGCTGGCCCAATCTATGAACCGTAGGGAAGTAGGAACCTTGCCCAGCCAACCACAGCAGAACCCTAGAGGCCAGTTTGCCGTCGAAGGTTCCCATTGTCCAAATGAGCAGGTACAGGCTATCACTACCTTAAGGAGTGGTACGCAAGTTGATAATCAGGTTAGGAACCCATCCATAGGTATTGCGAGTGAAATACCTTCCCCAAATACAGCTACAGAACCCACTCCTACCACACCTGTCTCGGTTAGTCTCCCACCACATAAGGATGTCCTAGCTGAGCCCACTAATGAAACATCCTATATACCTAGGGCTCCTTTCCCTCAATGCCTCAACCAACCCTCTCCGTTTAGTAAGTCCCACCAACGAATGGAGGAAATGTTAGAGGTGTTCAAGCAGGTTAAGATCAACCTTCCCCTCTTAGATGCCATCAAACAAGTGCCTGCGTATGCCAAGTTCCTGAAAGACCTGTGTACCCAAAAGAGGAAAACCAAATCCCATGTCACCCAAAAAGTCTTTTTGACCAACTAAGTAAGCTCTTTACTGACCAGTGATATGCCACCTAAATTTAAAGACCCAGGTGTCCCTGTTATATCCATTGTCATAGGTGACCATACCATTAGCCGAGCTCTCTTGGACTTAGGGGCCAGTGTCAACCTCCTCCCTTAGTGTATGAACAACTTGGCTTAGGATAGTTACAGCCCACCTCAGTCACCCTTCAGTTAGCAGACCGATCCATTCGCAGACCTAGAGGTGTTATAGAAGACGTTCTCATTGGAGTTGACCGGTTCTATTTTCCTGTTGATTTTGTCATCTTAGACATGGAACCAGTTGCCAACTCCAAATCCCAAATTCCTGTTATCCTTGGCCGCCCTTTCCTAGCCACAGCCGATGCCACTATTAACTGTAGGTCAGGGCTTATGAACGTCTCATTTGGGAACATGAAAGCTAAATTAAATATTTTTAGTGCTTCCCAACAACCCTCGAGTGAAGCTGAGTGCCTTATGGTTGACGACTTAGATGACCTAGTCCAGGAGTACCTTCCATTTGTTGTGCTTAAGGATGCCCTCGAGCACACCCTTTTCTATGACTGGATTGATCAATATGAGGGCACACTTGACCTTGAGGAGGTTCATCACCATTTAGTGGCTGCCCTATACCCTGGACATATCCCATGGCGACCCCACCCCGACCCTCTCCCTGTGTCGACCGGCCCACCACTTAAACCCTCCATCGAATCCCCACCCACACTTGAACTCAAAACCCTTCCTAGCTCCCTCAAATATGTCTTCTTAGGATCCAACACCACCCTTCCTGTAATTATCTCATCTAGCCTATCTATTGACCAGGAAGCCCAGTTGTTGGAGATCCTTACCACACACCGGCGAGCTATAGGATGGACTGTCGCTGACCTTCGGGGTATAGACCCCTCTGTGTGCATGCATCGCATAAACCTGGAGGACCAGGCTAAACCTTCTAGGGAAGGGCAGTGACGGTTGAACCCACACATGAGAGAAGTGGTGATGAAAGAGGTAGTGAAATCGTTAGATGCTGGAATTATATACCCTATCTCTGACAGTGAGTGGGTGAGCCCCATCCAGGTCATCCCTAAGAAATCGGGCATCACGGTGAAACCAAACTCAGAGGGTGAACTTGTGCCAATAAGAGAGATTACGGGCTGGCGGGTATGCATTGATTATAGGAAGCTGAACTCCAATACTCATAAGGACCATTTCCCTGTCCATTCATTGACCAAATCCTAGAGAAACTAGCGGGCCAAGAGTTCTATTGCTTTTTAGATGGGTACTCAGGATATAATCAAGTGCCAGTTTTTCCAGGGGATCAGGAAAAGACGACTTTTACATGCCCCTTAGGTACATTTGCGTATCGTAGGATGCCTTTTGGTCTTTGCAATGCCCCTGCTACATTTCAGCGATGCATGATGTCCATCTTTTCCGACATGATTGATAAATTTTTGGAAGTTTTCATGGACGATTTTTCGGTGTTTGGCGCTTGTTTTGATGAATGCTTGCACAACCTTGCTTTGGTTTTAAAACGTTGTGAGGAAACAAACTTAGTGTTAAGTTGGGAAAAGAGCCACTTCATGGTTCAACAGGGGATTGTGCTTGGACATGTTATATCAAAAAGGGGTATAGAGGTTGACAAGGCCAAGGTTGACCTGATTGCTAATTTACCGCCACCTACATCAGTTAAGCAAATACTATCTTTCCTTGGCCATGCAGGGTTTTATCGTCGATTCATCAAAGATTTTAGCAAGATATCACGTCCACTATCTCATCTTTTAGGTCAAGACGTGCCATTTGACTTTGATGATTCGTGTAAAAATGCTTTTACAAAGCTCAAAACCCTCCTCTCTAGCTCCCCCATCATTAAGCCCCTGACTATACACTGCCCTTCGAAATCATGTGCGATGCATCTAATTTTGCTGTAGGGGCAGTGTTAGGCCAACGCATCAACAAAATTCCTCATGTTATATACTATGCTAGCAAGACACTCACTGATGCTCAATTGAATTACACTACCACCGAAAAAGAATTGCTCGCTGTTGTGTTTGCATTAGATAAGTTCAGGTCATATCTCCTGGGTAGTAAGATCATCATCTTCTCTGATCATGCAGCCTTGAGGTACCTTCTTTCCACGAAGGATGCTAAACCAAGGCTGATTCGTTGGATTTTACTCCTCCAGGAATTTGACTTTGAAATTAAAGATAAAAAGGGTTTTGAGAATGTCGTGTCTGATCATCTATCCAGAATTCCTATTTCTGATCTACATAGCCATGACCCTCTAAGAGATGCATTCCCTGATGAGCAGCTCTTTGCTGTCTCCACTACATCTCCACCTTGGTTTGCTCATATTGTGAATTATCTTGCTGTGGGTCAAATCCCAACCTTTTGGTCTAAACATGATAAATATTTATTTTTCTCTCATGTCAAACATTACTATTGGGATGACCCTGACCTGTTTAAGATATGTGCTGACCAGGTCATAAGATGATGTGTCCCCGAGAGTGAGTTTCATAGCATCTTATCTTTTTTGTCACTCTCAGTCCTGTGGTGGGCATTTCGGTGGTAAGAAAACTGCGGCCAAAGTACTTCAAAGCGGTTTTTATTGGGCAACTCTATTTAAAGACGCCCATGCTTATTGTCAATCTTGCGATAGGTGTCAAAAATTGGGAGTCTTGTCTAAAAGGAATATGATGCCCCTACAACCCATATTGATTGTTGAAATGTTTGATGTATGGGGTATCGATTTCATGGGACCTTTTCCACCATCTTTTGGTCATACTTATATTCTTGTTGCTATGGATTATGTGTCTAAGTGGATTGAAGTTGTTGCCACTAGGACCAATGATCATAAAGTTGTGCTGGAATTTCTGAAATCTAACATTTTTAGCCGGTTTGGAACTCCTCGTGCTATCATTAGTGACGGAGGTTCTCATTTTTGTAACAGGTCTTTTGAAGCTCTTCTCAAGAAATACTCTGTAACCCACAAGGTTGCCACACCATATCATCCTCAGACGAGTGGCCAAGTGGAGGTCTCCAATCGCCAAATCAAGCAGATTCTGGAGAAGACAGTTCGCCCTCATAGGAAGGATTGGTCCTTGAGACTGAATGATGCATTATGGGCCTATCGGACAGCTTTCAAGACCCCTATTGGTATGTCTCCTTATAGACTGGTATATGGCAAAGCTTGCCATTACCTGTTGAGTTGGAACATCAGGCTTATTGGGCTATTAAGGCCTACAACTTTGATATGGATAAAGTCGGTGATCAGCGAAAACTCCAACTGAGTGAATTAGAGGAGATGCGTTTTGATGCATATGAGAATGCCAAACTCTACAAGACGAGGACCAAATCCATACATGACAAGATGATATTCAGAAAGTCCTTTCAGCCTGATCAGAAGGTACTACTTTACAACTCTAGGCTGCACATATTTCCTGGGAAGCTCCGATCTCGGTGGTCTGGGCCTTTTATTGTCAAAGAAGTATTTTCACATGGTGCTGTTGAGGTCCAAAATCCAAAAGATGGGAGTACATTCAAAGTTAATGGCCACCGTTTAAAATCCTATCTCGAGACTGTTGGTACCTTGGATGACGGGCTGGTGTATTTAATTGATCCGATAATTACAGATTGATTATGGCTATATCTGGCGGAAGACGTTAAACTTAGCGCTTGGTGGGAGGCAACCCATGTATTCAAGTGTATTCTCTCCTTTATCTGATTTTCTTTGATATATGATCATTGTCATTTTATATTTTTGTTCACATTGAGGACAATGTTAGGTTTGGGGGAGGGAATATTACTTGTATAAAAAATTTAAAAAAATCAAAAAATTAAAAAAAAACATCATAAAAATTTGATTAGTTTTTAGGTTGTTTGTTAGTAGTTTTTCTTAGGTTTTGATAGTTTATCCCGTAATAATGCATGCTTCAATTCTTAGGAGATTAATTTACATTGGAAGTGTGAGTAAGTATACTGGAGGATAGATACACTTAACTGAGCATATCTTTCTGTTACAGTCCTCTTGGAATAAGTGCTTGAACTAAGAAAACTCACTCACACATACTAGTTACATAAAGTAATACCATCTAGAGATTTGTTGAATGCTAATTTACAGTGGGATGTCTTTAGTCAGAGTCATTGGATGATGTGTAGTTATCTGTTGAGCCTAAAAGATCATGATAGACCATTTACTTGGCTATGGCAAGGGATTAGAACCGGAAATAGGTTGAGAGTATAATACAGCCTGGACAAAATAAAGATGTGCTTGAAAATATGTGCTGAAAATTAAAATGTGAAAAAATGAAAACAAAATGAAAGAAAAGGGGCTGCTTGACTTTATAGGATTAACTTAGGCTGATGCTCGGGCCTGAAGTGGTCTCTTAAAACCTAATGCCCTAAGCCAATTTGGCTTGGAGTCATTGGCCTGAGTCATTGCTGAACCTAAGCATCTTGAAGTCAGGCCTTACACAGTCCTAGCAGAAAAAAAAAGTCTGTGGTGTACTATCCTCTCAAATCTAGAATGTTGGACCCGAAGGAGGCGCGCAGATCTGTGCTATCATGAACCTAAAGATGGCGATGACTATGTAGATTCTGATGTTCTTTAGTTAATAAGTAACACTGGATCTGTATAAAACAGAAATTTAGAATGTATTACTACAATGCTCTACACTTTCTACTATTTATGTTATCATGCTATATAATATTTGAGCAGAAATTTCCAAGATGAACGTGTGGAATAAAACCACTTACTTGAGGGCTTCTATATTCCTGTTGATTATGAACCAAGTACATGTGGTTGATTTTCTTAAGCATTGTAGTATGTATTTGTCAGGATAATAGGTTTGTGTGTTTTGCAATGTTTTTATTTTTGCTTTATTTTTGCACTTAGGTTAATTAGATTAATAAATACATGTTTGTGGGTAGCATGGCTGCAAACCCTCACGAGACAACACTCGTCCTACTAGGGCCACCTAGAGGTTTAACTGCTTGTTGCATACGCTCAATGCAATCGTGTTCCCTACGAAAGTGGTGTTTACTTTTATGCATTAGTTCCTTTAGTTGTTTGTTTGATTTTGTTTTGTTTTGTTTTGCTACGGACTAGCAAAATGTAGGTTTAGGGGTGTGATCTATACATTAAATATGCATTATATTATCTCCTAAATTATGTTTATGCTGGTGTTTGATTACAATTTCTACTACTTTAATATAGTTTTTGGTTTTTGTAGGAAACAAGAGTAATATACAGAAATGAGGAGAAAAGTAACTCGAATGGTTAAATCATCATAACTTCGTTGACAAATGTCGGATTGGACAGATTCAAGCTTAATGTTAAAAATTCAAGAAGTCAGCTTTCCAACGCCACCAACCACGCACAATTCGGAGTTCGGGACAAAAAGTTATAGCCATTTGAAATTCATGAACAGTAACCACGATCGATCGGCTATCAATGCGATCGATCGCCAGAGCCGTAAAAGCAGTGTATTGAAGGAAACGATCGATCGGACCCAAAATGATCGATCGTATCTACTGGAATTTTTCAATCGTCGAAGACAGTAACTACGATCGATCGATATCATACGGCGTCGATCGGCAAAGCAATCGATCGGAGGAAAATAACGAAGGAATTACGATCGATCGGCTAGCGAACGATCGTCAATACGGAGCGATCGATTGCCATATGCGGCAAACCGAAAGAAGACCTATTTCGACTTGGGTTTGGAAGGGGACTTCGTGGTTTCTCTTCACTCTTATAAATAGGCCTTATGAGAGAATGTTTTGGGCACCACATATTCAACCCTTGGAGAATCTAGAGCTAAATTGGAGGCTAGAGCAAAGGAGAGAAGAAGATGAAGAACATAATGGTGATTTCTCTTCCGATGCGAGGCTAAACACCTTTCCAAGGCGTAGATGAAGCCCAATAATCTAGTTGTGTAGTTTCTTTTCTCTCATCTTATGTTTTTACTCTAGTTTGTGTATCGATTTTATTGTGTAATCACCGTTAATTCAATAAAGATTTGTTCTTTGTACTCGAGAGAGACAAGAGTGAATTCTTGTGAGTTTTAATCCGAAGAATACTTGCGTATCCGAGAGGAACGTGAGTCGACTGAGGTGTTATATATCAATAAAATTTCATTAGTTTATACTCGAGAGAGATAGATCACAATTCCATGTTTTAATTATTTTATGTGTTACATCCGAGAGGAGAGCACTATATTTTGAGTTGACAAGTGTATGTCCGAGAGGAATATGCTAGCCAATTGGAAATCTTTATTCAAAAGAGAGAGAGAGAGACGATACACTAGTTATTGTGGTGGATTCGAAGCCTTGGTCTTCTCCACATTGATTAAAACTCAGTTTAGTAGTTAAAGTTCATAGCTTTATTTAGATTAAACAAAAACTGCAACTTTCTTCTCTTGAATTTGGTAAAAGATTAATCCGTCCCTGAGGTTCGACAACCCTTTAATACTCGCCGTAGTACAATTGTCTTGTGCACTTGCAAGGGTTTAATTTTAAACGATCAACTGTCGGCGCAGAAACAGTTCTGGCCGAGAGCACATTACTTGCTTATAATAGATAATCTCGTACCAACACCCATTAACCATTATAATATAACATTAATATCCTTAATTACTTCCCTCCTAGAGTAATTCTAGACTCTGGTATGTTCTGGAACTTAATGATTTCATGATTTTAATAGTGGATAATACCTTAAACTAGATTCAAGCCATCAATCTTGATCTAATTAAGCTTTTAACATTGTTAATACATCCGTTAACCATATAAGATTATTAAATCTGGACATAATAGAATAAAGAAGAGAACTTTCATGACCTTCCACGTTCAAGAGATATGACATATAGATATTCTCATCAAAAGTAGGCATATATGTCATTATGAGTACTCTTATTTGTCAAACAACAAGAAATCTCTCATAAATCAAACATTACACACTCTTATCACTGAGATAATATGAATAGGATCATCAAATAATCACAATATGAATGAAGCAAAGAAGTGCAAACCAAATTGGTTAGGAAAAACCATCCTACTACTTAGACGTTCGCGAAATACACCTCCACGCGTAGCTCGTCACTTCTCCTTTGCAACGGCGCCTCCACACCTTCGATCGCACGAGAAAAGAGGTTCAGGGAAGAGGTAGAAGGTTGCTGGAATTGATGGCAAGTAAAAGGAGAAGAGCACAAGTCATCCCAAAGGCTTGGCATCACAAATTGGCGTGAAAAAGCTTGGGCCGGCCTTCTCTTTAAATAGCCTATGTCTCCTTTAACTAGGATATCTCCTAATTAGATCCTTCCTAATCCCAAATCCCAACTAACCAATTAGAATCCCTTCCTCAAATTAGATTAGGGCGCCCAGCAACTTAACCCCATAGTTAGATAGGTTTGCAATCTTCCTAGTTTGGATATAACCTTATCAAGTCTAGTTCCCTACTTAACTAGGAAACTACCAAATAAGAGCCATCCAATAGGACGCCCCTCTCTCTCTCTCTTCCTTATGTGGCGTCTCCTCCTATTGCCTGGTAGAAGATACTCTAATTACATCCTTTTCAATCCATATTTATCTTCATAATTATCTCAACTGAAACGATAACTTTCCGATTACCGCAACACTTACCTTATACCGCGATTAGGTCAAACTGTAAATTTGCACCAAGATTCACTCCAATCAACTTGAGATCACTCCAATCATCTGAAGATCAGCTTAAACCAAGTCTTCCACGTTCACATGACACCCCTGGGCCAGTGCCACATGGCTCAGCGCCCAGGTCTTGCGTCTTGGCTTGAGTCCTTCTCGCACATGCCTCTGGTATCCCGTGGTTGCACTACTCGTTACACTAACTTACCACGAACTACACATCAATCCAAACTCAATTTACTAATTAAGAATTATCCACTAAACGCATGCCCTGGCGCCTGGCGTCAAGTGTTCTCAGACCCTGGCGCCAGGCCAGCCTCAGCGCCAGGTCTTGCCCAGCGCCAGGACCAACCCTCGCGTCCTGGAATTCTGTTACAATTAGTCATGCGATTAATGAATCAAACTACATCATAAACATCAAATAACACATAAAAGCACATCACGCAACCAGAAATCAAATCATGCAACAAAATTTTCCTATTTTAGAACAGTTTATTAAAATAGAAATCTTTAGTTAACGTACCAATTTTTCGGGTGTTACAAGGGCACTGCTTGTCGTCTTGGGGTATGCATTATTACATGACGACCTTTCTTCTACTCATTTAGTTATGATTCTCATTTGCTTTGTGAAAAAGGCCAAGATCAAGCTAATGAAATGAGAAGTGTATTTTGCTCAGTGTGACTTGGAATGCAGTATACTATAATGGCTTTCTAACTTTTGTATTTCACCACATGCTTTATTTTTTGTTAGCTTTGGTGTAAAACAGTAGCTAATGTTGTCAGAGTTGCCTGTCCTCTAAATTAGTGATGCAAGTCTTGATTGTCGAAATGTGCCCACGGACAATTTTTTTAACAGTCATGGACGGATTGGACAACACTCCCTTTATTGCGGACGGACACGTTGTCCGTGTCCGTGAACACCCCTAATCGCACACATGTCCCCATCGGAATGCCTGACTCAATCTAGGCCATGGAATGTCGTATCGGATATCGGTAAAATATCGGTCGGCCTAAGAGACGAAATATCGGAGATATATCGGAGATATTGTGTAAAAAAATATCGGTCGTCAAAAACTAGTTTTTACCATATATTTTCACAATCTAACATCTAAAATGAGTTATACTAATTTAAACAAAGAATAGATTTCAAAATATGCATATTAGGATAGAAAACAAACATGAAAGTTTTTTTTTAAAAAGGCTGATATATCGGCGATATTTGGAAAAAACTTAAAATCCGATACTTAATGGTATCGGCGTATCGGTTTGTGTCCGATACCGATATATCGGCGATCAGACATTCCATGATCTAGGCTGGGTTTAGCAAAAACCAGCCAAGACCCCCTTTTGCGAGAAATTATTTGGTGTCGTTGGTGCAATAGTCCAGGGGCCAGTGGTGTCGATCTTGTTCTTGGCCGAATACTCCAAAGTGCCAGAGAGCCGTCCATCTCCAAGATTGATGGCCCACATGCTCTACGTGCTCGATTTTGGACATCCACGGATCCGTGTGACCTGGCATAAAGCTGACGTGGTCAGGTACTTGCACCCAATAATTCTCCCCTTTACATTCTAAATTTGGGATCAAAATGCCTTCTTGTGGACTTTTCAGCTCTCTTCTAGAGGCAATGCTGGATGTGTCCCCAATTCCATAATAAACATATCTCAAAAGCTCACATCTCTTCTATTAGAGATGTCTACTTGCCCTCCTTTGATCAGTAACCCAACTTCCAGGAAGAGCCTCTGAGCAGACAATTTCCAAAATGTACCACGCCTAGAGAAAATAAAAACAACATTAAATTCGAGAAAGATCATATTGTGAGCTTCCTGCTTTCTTCTAATTGCATGGTCCCATATCTGCATGCGTTGACGCCCAGATTGTGCGAGTATAGTCCTTCTAGAGCAGCTGCACTGGGTCAGCCTTGGGTAGCGCCTTGTTCACACACTCACTAGCTATTATAAAAGCCTCTGATTACCTCAGTGAAAGAATACTGCATCAAATAAGATCTGACGATACGCTGAAGTGATCATTGAAAATGTCGAGAGAAGGACGAAGCCCGCCGAAGGTGAAGGTGATCGTGACGCAGTTCGTCCATACGGAGGCCGGCGACTTCAAGTCCGTGGTCCAGTACATGACCGGGAGGGATGCGAAGGTCCCCGGCGATGATGCAGGCTGTTCGAACCAGTGCAGTGGCACGCGGGGTGGTGGCCGTGAGGGGGTCGGCAAGCAGACGGTCACGAAAGTGGTGATGCCCAAGGAGGTTGACAGAGTATTGGTGGACATCCCTGCATGGGACGAACTGCTTCGTCTTTGCTCAGACTGAAGTACTTGGGAGCTCTACTATACGCATGCAAGCTTGCAGTTTAAATGCTTCTATTGCTATCAGGGATCATACTCAGGATTCAGAAGTGCTTGTTGAAGCAATGGCCAAATGACCTTCAATGATGTCACACAAATATAGACACGCATGTACACATATAGAAAGACAGATGGATAGCAAGAGAGGTGGAGGTAGATGCTTCTGTGTTCGTAATTTCAGCTAGCCAAATACGTTTTTTTTGTGGTACTATGATATACCATAATGTAATATATAGATAGGGGTGTAAACGAGCCCATCTTGGGCATGGCTATGCTCGAGCTCGAAATTTAAAATTCGAGCTCGGTTCGGCTCGTTTACAGCTTGTAGCCTCCTGGCTCTTTTATTGAATAAAATTAAAATATAAAATAGTATTTTTTGTATATATTTATATATATATACTCCATCCGTTCCAAAATATTATGTACATTTTAAAATATTCACTCTTCCAAAATACTGTGTATATTTTGCCAAATCACGTAACTTCCTCTTTCCAAAATTGGAGGAGACTTGGAATAATTGATTTGAACTTGGTTCGTGAATGAGCATAGGAGTTGGATGGGATATCACAGAGAAGAAATCATGTGACTTCCTTGTAGGCTTCATTGTCCAATAAAAATAAGAATTTTCTCAAATGTACATAATATTTTAGAATGGAAGGAGTATATAATAACGAGCCAAGCCCAAGCAGGCTTGCGAGCCAGCTCGTGAGCTTGTTCGAGCCGAGCCTGAATAAGCCGAGCTGAGTATCATTGAGCTCAAGCTCGGCTTGTAGTGGGACAAGCCCGAGCCAAGCTACATCAGCTCTTGAGCCGGCTCGGCCCGCTTACGTTTACACCCTTATATATAGCATAAGGGATTACAAAAGCCTTCCAACTTTCTCTTCTTCACATGTTGCTTGTTTGATATCATTGAGAGCAACTTGCACAATCTAATTTACATACTCCCCTCCATAGTCCAGCCCATATTAACTGTTCTCTTTGATTCTTCAAAATGAATTAATTTAAGTTCATCATTTTCAAAAGCCATACTCCCCTCCATAGTCCAGCCCATATTAACTGTTCTCTTTGATTCTTCAAAATGAATTAATTTAAGTTCATCATTTTCAAAAGCCAAATGGACTGTTAATGTGGAACGGTGGGAGTATAAAACATGAGTTCGAAACAGCAATGAGTTGGCTACCCACAGGGATTATATCTCGAGGTACCTGGTGGGTGTGGACATTAACATAGGTGCCTGAGTGGATAATTTGTAGCAGGATATGGTACTTTAATATGCTGGTTGCCTTGCCCCTTCTAGTGGGTCATAAAGGGGCTGTTTGGATATGGAATGAAGTGGAATCAAACTTAGATTCCAGTGGAATAAATTCTGGTCGAATCATAAAAAGATGTAGTTACGTTTCCATAAAAAAATTTGGGCAATCCAAATTTGAATGAATTAGCCAAATCTCACCGCTGGTGAGGCTGGTAAAGTTCCACTTCAAGTTGTTGAATTTGCCAAAAACAATAGTGGTGCAGACCTACCAATATCAGGGAAAGTGTGGAAAGTGTCTTGGTCACTTTCTCCATATACGTCCTCGGCCGGGATTTATTATCAGCATAAGCTTTTTCAAATTGAACTAATTTAAATTAATTCATTTTGAAAAGAAAATGGTGAGAATAAATCCAGACGGACGGAGTATGTAAAAGATGTGAACGAGAAGAGGGAGGACTTAGTTGACTGATTGTATATACAAGTAAATATGATTAAAATTGTTTAATAGAAAAATTGGATACGAGTAGATATTAGAATATTAATAAAAAAAAGTACATCAAACAGAAGGATTAGTTAATTTGTGGTAAAAAAAAGGCCACTTGAATCAAATTAGGGATGTGCCATTGCATTCCTACACAAGGCTATAAGAGGAAAGGTGAAGAGCGTGTGAACTTCAGGAATGCAATGCCATCTACTTGAATCGAAATAGCCTTCGGTAAACTTTGCAAAAATGAAATAAATTGGGCTAGCATGCGCTAGATTTTTTTAATAAAAAAAAGCTTGTGCTAAAACTTGTTGAGCTAAATGTTTTTATTATGGAGCCTGATTTGTGGGCACTTGTGCAATCGATCGACCTTGTCCAGACGAACGCACCAGTCTCAAGCATGTAATTGTGATCGAGCGCCTTGCTATTGATCAATTGCACACATGTTTTGACTTAAGGAAGTTTTGTTTTTAGGGAGCATTCTCAGGGAGACCTTGTAAAGCTTTAAATGGTTTGGCAAATTGTCGTGGCTTTTCTCTACGTTGTGCCCATTGAAGTCCAATACCACAACTCAAATGTGGACTTTGAAGAAGATTTTGAGCTAGGTGAAGAGGACGAATTTTATATTACTCTTAGTAAGTTCATGAAGCCATCCTTGAAGAAGATTTCAAAAAGCGGAACAAGAAAGGAGGTTTTAGAAGAAATGATATTAAGACTTTTTTTTCATATATAAATTTTAAGTCTTCTTGACCTTCGATAGGTGCTCTTTTTTTTGTCTCTCAAGAAAAAGAGAAACAAAGGCAATAGAAGTGGTTGTCCAAAAACAAAAAAAGAGCATGGGAAATTACCAAATACTAGTAAAACTGGCAAATATTTTATTATGCAGATTTCTTTAATAACCTATTTCGTGTCAAATCAGTGATCATAATGTTTCTTGTATCTTTAACAAAAAAATGTTGCTTGGAATGTTGCACTTCGTGGTCAATTCATGCAACCGCGTCCGTCAAAGCGCCCTAGCAGACAGTTTTTTTTTCTTTTGTGGAGGAGCCAATAGACATATACAGTCGGCATCTGCACAAGGCAATAGAGAAAATAAAGCATTGACCAGCAGAACACATGACGAGACTACATGCAAATATGCAATTGTTTTTGGGATGAAGGATTAAACACTACAGTTATGGATACAATTTCATAGAGGAGATGGGATTAAGAGGGACAGAAAAGCTAGGTTTTCTTTTTCTTTTTGACACAAGAAACCCAAAAGGGCTATCTGAAACTAGATAAGAATTTGCGCCTAAAATAAAAGCTAGGAATACCGCTCCCAATAATTTTGGCTAGGTTGGGTTTAGCAAACATTAAACTTTTTTTTTTGCTACAACAACATTAAACTTGTTCTACGTTAGAAGCAAAGATCTTGAAGTTTTTTTTTTAGAAGAGCGAAACTCTTGAATTAAAGCTAATTGGCTCGATGATAAAAGTAGGAGTAACGAGCCATTTTCATGTATTTTAAATAAGATAAGGTCAAGAATTATCGTTCATTCTCATATGTAGCCTTTTGCTTTTTGTAACAACTGCTCGCACCAGTGACAACTCATACACAAAACAAAAACAACTAGGGTTGTTAGGACCCCCTTTGTGCCTGCTTCGAGACTCGGAACTAATTGCGCACCACCTGAGCCTGAAGACCAACACGCCAAACTCATCTCGGAGCATTCTCAGTCTCTATAACCTGTTCCTGTGCTTAATAGAAGGGGCCATCCACCTTTTACCAATAATAATAATAATAAAAACACCGTTTCACTAATTGTTGACTCTTTCGCTCCTTTCTAGAGCCAGCGCTGACCTGCCATAATGAGAAAAAAGGGTCAACGCTGACTAGTTATCATCTCCAATTCAATGGTACATGTCAATTTTGCAGGAGGCCGCCCAGCCTATTTTCAAAATAGGTTATTCCCTCTTGTCACTTTTAATTGAGATAATTAGCAAAAACAGTGTACCAAAATTAGATGATATCATTCGTTAGTTATTCTCTGGCTGGGCAGCTAAAGATGGCAATGATGGTCGCCCAACAGCAACACTAGGTCGAGGTCGAGGTGAAGGTCAAGGTCGAGAGATCTCCGTAATGAAAGGTGACTTGCTTGCTCGGAAAGCCTAGAGTTTTATTACGGACCTTACATCTTAAATAAAAATATAAAATTGACCAATTATGTGGTAGTCCTAATTAAAAGTGACCCAAAGGAGTACAATTGTATGCATGTGTGGATTGTGGACAGTGCTATGCTCACGTTCAAGTTGATGATGCAATTAGGCCCAAAGACCCAATCTTTTTTGCATGGCCCATATATGCACGCGTTGACTCCCAGCTTCTAGAGCAGCCGCACAGGGTCAGCCTAGTAGCTCTTGTACCCCCAGTTGTTAGTTATTACTTCTTCCGTCCAAAAAACTTGATTGCATTTAAAAAATTACAATTCCAGAATTAGGTGAATGGATTTACCTAGAGGTCAGTAGATCCTCATGAATTTGCATGTAGGGACGGAGCCAAGGGGGCTGGAGGGAGCCACGTGCACGCCCATTCCAATAAATTTCACTTATCATCTTCAAATGCTGCCAATTTTTTTTAACATAGGGAGTATGAAAGCCTCTCATCATTAGGGTGCAAGCGCGTCGGGCCGGAGGTTAAACCGTGTGCCTCATAAAGGACAAAATACAACCCCTTATGAATTAATAAAAGAAAGAAAATCGAGTGAAGTCCATTAAGGTTTGGGGATGTTTTGCCAAAGTAAAAATCCCAAACGTGAAAATGGATAAGCTAGGTTTAAAAACATATAATGTGGTGTTCATTGGTTATGCAGAAAATAGTAGAGCATATCGGTTTTTAGTAATTGGGTCCGATCGGCAGGATTATGCACCTAATATTATTAAAGAGTCCGATGATGCAACATTCTTTGATAATGTATTTACTATGAAGGAAAAGAGTAAAGCTGTAGTGCATAAAGAAGATGGTTCATCATCTTCTATTCCAAGAATTGAAGATTCGGATACCAATGTAGAGGTTAGGAGATCTAAGAGAACCAGAATAAAGAAAAAATATGGAGATGACTTTTATACTTACATGGAAGAGAATGGGGATATTTTTACTTTTAGTGAGGCTATGTCATCTAGTGAATCTCCTTTGTGGAAGGAGGCGGTACAGAGTGAGATGGATTCAATCCTTGCACATGGGACTAGGATTCTAACGAATCTACCTCAGGGTTTAAACCAATTTGGTGCAAATAGATTTTTAAAAGAAAATATTATCAAGATGGATCCATTGAAAAGTATAATACTAGATTAGTGGCTAAATGGTATAGTCAAATGGAAGGTCAAGATTTCTTTGACATGTATTGATCGTTTAAAATTAAACCCTTGCAAGTGCACAAGGCAATTGTACTACGGCGAGTATTAAAGGGTTGTCGAACCTCAGGGACGGATTAATCTTTTACCAAATTCAAGAGAAGAAAAAGATGTAGTTTAATTAATTCTAAAGAAAGCAATGGACTTTATCTAATCTAACTGAGATTTAATCAATATGGAGAAATATCAAGGCAGAGAATCCACCACTAGACATGCAATTATTACTCTCAATTATTATTAAACATACATTGACATGATATGGTAATTCATGTTCTTGATCGGACACATGAATTAATAATGAACTCACTAACGCTCTTGATCGGACACGAAAGTTCATCCACTATTGCGTAATCAATCCTATCCTTGATCGGGCATAGAATCAATCACAACTCTATTATAATGCAATTAATCTTATCCTTGATCGGGCATAAAATCAATCACAATATCTAATTCCATTCATAATCAATCAAGTCTATGATCAAGCACTCAAAAGAATACTCATGAAATCGCATTAAGCATGAATCAAAATCAACTTTATAAAATTAAACTATCAAGAGTAGCAATACACATCTAGGGCTTCATCAAGCCTTGAATGAAAGTTTAGTTACGCATAGAAAGAGAGAAAAGAAAAGCCTGTTTATGTAGATCCATCGTCATGAATCCTTCTTCTTCTTTGCTCCAAAAGACTCCTTCTCTTCCTCCTCTCTAGCCTCCAATAAAGCTCTGGTTCTCCAAGGTTGAGTGCCTAATACGTTCTCCCATAAGGCCTATTTATAATAGTGAAGAGAAACCCTTGCGTCCCCTTCCAAATCCAAGTCGAAATAGGTCTTATTTCGGTTTTCCGCTGACGGCGATCGATTGCTCCGTATTGATGATCGTTCGCTATACGATCGATCGTAATTCCTTCGTTATTTTCCCCCAATCGATCGCCTTGCCGATCGACGCCGTATGATACCGATCGATCGTAGTTACTGTCTTCGGCGATTGAAAAATTCCAGTAGATACGATCGATCGTTTTTGGGTCCGACCGATCGTTTCCTTTAAAACACTGCTTTTGCGGCTATGGCGATCGATTGCACTTTTTTACGATCGATCGTAGTTACTGTTCAGAAAATTCAAATGGCTATAACTTTTTGTCCTGAACTCCGAATTGCGCGTGGTTGAGATTAAATTATAAGAAATTTTTTCGGATCTAAGTCTTACAGGATTAATAAAATGGGGACTTTTGATTATCGAGCCGATTGATGTTGAAGAATCAGCGGATGAGTTGTGGTTACACGGTAAACGCTGGGTAGCCAAGTGCGGAGCGGATAACGGTTATAGAACCAATTCCAATAATTGTGAAACCCATCAAAAATAAGGGATAGGAGAAAAATAGATTCGATCTGGAAAAAAATGAAAAGTCATTAGGCGTTGGAAAGCTGACTTCTTGAACTTTAACATGAGACTTGAATCAGTCCAATCCGACATTTGTATACGGAGTTATGATAATTTAACCATTCGAGTTACTTTTCTCTTCATTTCTGTGTATTACTCTTGTTTCCTACAAAAACCAAAAAACTATATTAAAGTAGCAATAATTCTAATCAAACACTAGCATAAACATAAGTTTAGGAGATAATAAAATGCATATTTCATGTGTAGATCACACCCCCAAACCTAGATTTTGCTAGTCCCTAGCAAAACAAAAACAAAATAAAATCAAACAATCAACTAAGGAACTAATGCATAAAAGTAAACACCACTTTCGTAGGGAACACGATTGCATTGAGCGTATGCAACAAGCCGTTAAACCTCTAGGTGTCCCCAGTAGGACGAGTGTTGTCTCGTGAGGGTTTGCAACCATGCTACCCACAAACATGTATTTATTAATCTAATTAACTTAAGTGCAAAAACAAAGCAAAAATTAAAACATTGCAAAATACACAACCTATTATCCCGATAAATACATACTACAATGCTTAAGAAAATCAACCACATGTACTTGGTTCATAATCAACAGGAATATAGAAGCCCTCAAGTAAGAGGTTTTATTCCACACTTTCATCTTGGAAATTTCTGCTCAAATATTATATAGCATGATAACATAAATAATAGAAAGTGTAGAACATTGTAGCAATACATTTTAAATTTATGTTTATACAGATCCAGTGTTACCCATTAACCAAAGAACATCAGCATCTACATAGTCATCGTCATCTTTAGGTTCATGATAGCACAGATCTGCGCGCCTCCTTCGGGTCCAACATTCTAGATTTGAGAGGATAATACACCATAGACTTTTTTTTTCTTTTTTTCTTTTTCGCTAGGACTGTGTAAGGCCTGACTTCAAGATGCTTAGGTTTAGCAATGACTCAGGCCAATGACTCCCAGCCAGTTGGCTTAGGGCATTAGGTTTTAAGAGACCGCTTCGGGCCCAAGCATCAGCCTAAGTTAATCCTGTAAAGTCAAGCAGCCCCTTTCTTTCATTTTGTTTTCATTTTTTCGCATTTTTATTTTCAGCACATATATTTTCACCACATCTTTATTTTGTCCAGGCTGTATTATACTCTCAACCTATTTCCGGTTCCAATCCCTTGCCATAGCCAAGTAAATGGTCTATCATGATCTTTTAAGCTCAACAGATAACTACACATCATCCAATGACTATAACTAAAGACATCCCACTGTAAATTAGCATTCAATAAATCTCTAGATGGTATTACTTTATGTACTAGTGTGTGTAAGTGAGTTTTCTTAGTTCAAGCACTTATTCCAAGAGGACTGTAACAGAAAGATATGCTCAGTTAAGTGTATCTATCCTCCAGTATACTTACTCACACTTCCAATGTAAATTAATCTCCTAAGAATTATAGCATGCATCATTACGGGATAAACTATCAAAACCTAACAGAAATACTAACAAACAACTTAAAACTACTCAAACTTTTATGATTTTTTTTTAAATTTTCTATTTTTTTATTTTTATTTTTTATACAAGTAATATTCCCTCCCCCAAACCTATTATGAACATTGTCCTCAATGTGAACAAAATATAACATGACAATGAGCATATAACAAAGAAAATCAAATAAAGGAGAGAATACACCTGAATACTTGGGTTGCCTCCCACCAAGCGCTAAGTTTAACGTCTTCAGCCAGACGTAGCCACGATCCTCTGTAGGGCCCATATTATCAAGTCATCAACCTGGATCAATTAAATGATTGCACCACACACTCCTATCTTTGTTGCCTAAGAATGGAGCACATCGTGGAATAAAAGGATGGAGTGGTGGGTAGGGAAGCTTTGGAAAGAGGGGTCCCTGCATTAACCATGAAAGAAGGTCATCTGAGAATTTTAATATAAAGGGAACCTCCTCCCCCATATCAACCATTTTGGCCATAGGAGCCTCTTCTAGTAACCTAATTGGGAAAGCTTCCTCAATTAGTGAATCAACTAAACTATCTATGAAACAGTCTAAGTTATGTTCATTAAACAAAGAGTTAGATTGATCTAGACAAGATATGAATGGTGCTTCAGGAATATAAGGTTATGTTAATAGTGTTGTAGACTGCCACTCCTCAGATATAAAAGAAGGTTGACAATTTGGTTCTATCAACACACTCACTTCTTCTTTAATTTCTACACCCTCTTGATCATTGTGTAAAGCCCACTCAAGCTCATTGTCAAACCTCTGGGCATTCTGAAGGGATGTAACATCATAATCAGGGGAAAAACAGATCCCTTCATCAGAAAATTGGCCCATCGGATAATGGGGTTGGACAGGTGGGATGTACTCTTCTCTCATTTCCTTATATCCAGTTGACAACTTAGTTAAAGCTGTGAGGATGGCAGATTGGTTGGCTATTATTTGGTTCATTTTATCTTCTAAGGTAGATTGACCAAACTGAGGAGTAGAGGCTGGTTGGTAAGACAGTTGTTGGCTTAGAAAATCTTGTCTAGGGGCATGAAGAGTGGGCCCAGGGTTGGGTTGCTCCCAAGGGTTGTTAGGATGATCCTCCCACCTATGAAGACTTTGGGCCTCATTAATATACTTGCGTATAAAATCAGGGTACTCATGGGCCAAAGGGCACTCCACTGGGGTATGAATAGGACTTAAACAGAGGGCACATGGTTCCGACATATAAGGAGTTGTGTATTGTAGGGAAGATGTGTTACTCCCAAAATTAGAGTGATTATCCAACCCACGGTTGTAAGTATCAGCATATAAGGGACGTGAGTGGTAGGGCATTTCATAGGGAAGGGTAGTATGTGTGTGTGAAGAACAATACTCATTAAAGCTCCTATATGGGTTCTCATGGCTAAATCCATAGAAAGGTGAAGACATTTCTTCACTATGTATTTTTCAACACCCGAACCACAATATCACACATCTACAAATAAAATAAACAACCCTAGATATCCACAACTAGCACAACATACTATCACAGAAAGAAAAGAAAACACCAAACACACAAATTAATCTAAAAAGATAAGGAAAAGAGAATGCAAACTAGAGGTAGGGGTGGCCCTTCCTCGTTGGCGAGAATTTCACGTCTTCTCTTAACCTTGCAAAAGAAAGCAGAACGAAATTAAGCGACTGAAAATAATCTAAGCTAAGACTCACTAAACTACTCTAAAACTAATTATGCTAAGAATCTGGTAAATTATTGGCTTCCGTCCCCGGCAACGGCGCCAAAAACTTGATCGTTTAAAATTAAACCCTTGCAAGTGCACAAGGCAATTGTACTACGGCGAGTATTAAAGGGTTGTCGAACCTCAGGGACGGATTAATCTTTTACCAAATTCAAGAGAAGAAAAAGATGTAGTGTAATTAATTCTAAAGAAAGCAATGGACTTTATCTAATCTAACTGAGATTTAATCAATATGGAGAAATATCAAGGCAGAGAATCCACCACTAGACATGCAATTATTACTCTCAATTATTATTAAACATACATTGACATGATATGGTAATTCATGTTCGTGATCGGACACATGAATTAATAATGAACTCACTAACGCTCTTGATCGGACACGAAAGTTCATCCACTATTGCGTAATCAATCCTATCCTTGATCGGGCATAGAATCAATCACAACTCTATTATAATGCAATTAATCTTATCCTTGATCGGGCATAAAATCAATCACAATATCTAATTCCATTCATAATCAATCAAGTCTATGATCAAGCACTCAAAAGAATACTCATGAAATCGCATTAAGCATGAATCAAAATCAACTTTATAAAATTAAACTATCAAGAGTAGCAATACACATCTAGGGCTTCATCAAGCCTTGAATGAAAGTTTAGTTACGCATAGAAAGAGAGAAAAGAAAAGCCTGTTTATGTAGATCCATCGTCATGAATCCTTCTTCTTCTTTGCTCCAAAAGACTCCTTCTCTTCCTCCTCTCTAGCCTCCAATAAAGCTCTGGTTCTCCAAGGTTGAGTGCCCAATACGTTCTCCCATAAGGCCTATTTATAATAGTGAAGAGAAACCCTTGCGTCCCCTTCCAAATCCAAGTCGAAATAGGTCTTATTTCGGTTTTCCGCTGACGGCGATCGATTGCTCCGTATTGATGATCGTTCGCTATACGATCGATCGTAATTCCTTCGTTATTTTCCCCCAATCGATCGCCTTGCCGATCGACGCCGTATGATACCGATCGATCGTAGTTACTGTCTTCGGCGATTGAAAAATTCCAGTAGATACGATCGATCGTTTTTGGGTCTGATCGATCGTTTCCTTTAAAACACTGCTTTTGCGGCTATGGCGATCGATCACACTTATTTACGATCGATCGTAGTTACTGTTTAGAAAATTCAAATGGCTATAACTTTTTGTCCTGAACTCCGAATTACGCGTGGTTAATGGCGTTGGAAAGCTGACTTCTTGAACTTTAACATGAGACTTGAATCAGTCCAATCCGACATTTGTATACGGAGTTATGATAATTTAACCATTCGAGTTACTTTTCTCTTCATTTCTGTGTATTACTCTTGTTTCCTACAAAAACCAAAAACTATATTAAAGTAGCAATAATTCTAATCAAACACTAGCATAAACATAAGTTTAGGAGATAATAAAATGTATATTTCATGTGTAGATCATGTATTCTCCTGTGACCATGATAACTAAAATTAGAGTGTTTATTGCATTGACAGCTCATTATAACTTCAAGATCCATCAAATGGATGTCAAAACAGCATTTTTAAATGGTGAATTGGAGGAGGAAATCTATATGGAGCAGCCTGAAGGTTTTGTGGTTCCTGGTCAATAAAGAAAAGTATGTAAGTTAGTGAGATCTCTCTATGGGTTAAAACAGACTCCTAAACAATGGCATCAAAAGTTTGATGATGTTCTTCTTTCAAATAATTTTATTATTTTTACTTCTGATAAATGTTTATATTGGAAGTCATTTAATAATTATTTTGTCATGTTATGTTTATATATTGATGATATTTTAATTTTTGGTAACAATGTGGATCATATCAATAAGGTTAAGGGTTTCCTTAATGAGAATTTTGATATGAAAGACTTGGGTCTTGCCAAAGTCATATTGGGCTTAAAGATTGATAGGACTTCTAATGGAATAGTTGTGAGTCAATCACACTATGTGGAGAAGATTCTAAAAAAATATGGTTACTTCGAAAGAAAACCTGTCAGTACGTCGTATGATTCAAGTGTAAGACTAAAGAAAAATCTTAGGGAAAGTGTGTCACAACTTAGATATTCACAGCTAATAGGAAGTTTGAGTTATCTGGCAAACTGCAGTAGACTAGATATATCTTATGTTGTGGGAAGGCTAAGTAGATACACTAAGAGCCCTAATGAATCTCATTGGATTGCCATTGAGAGAGCGTTCAGATATCTGAAGGGACGTGTAAATTTCGGTTTACATTATTTCGAGTTCCCTGCTGTATTAGAAGGATACAGTGACGCTAATTGGGGATCAGATTCTGATGAAACAAAGGCCACGAGTGGTTATGTGTTTGGGGCAGTTGCATGGAAATCTTCTAAGTAAGCTGTGATAACAAGATCTACTATGGATGCTGAGTTAATAGCTCTTGATAAAATTGAAGGAATGGCAGAATGGCTTAGGGATCTATTAATAGATATACTCTAGTTGAATAAGTCAATTCCTGGAATTTTGATTCACTGTGATAGCCAATCAGCTCTTGATACGGTTAAGAGTAAGAATCGTAATAAGAGGTCCTCCAGGCATATTGAACTAAGGTATAAAATCTTGCACAAGTTGACTACATCGGGACTCATTACCTTAAGTTTCATACGATCAACGAAAAACTTAGCTGATTCGTTTACAAAGGGATTGTCGGCAAGACAAGTCCTTAACTCATCTAGGGGAATGGGGCCGAAAGCCTATGATTTAAGTCATCGTTAGTAGCAACCCAATCTATCTGAGTGGAGATCCCACGACGAAGATTCAATGGGTAACAACAAGCTAATGCATGACTTGGATAACACTATTACAATAAATTGTATGCTCGTTCCCGTGTGATGATGAGAGTGCTCTACTGGATATGAAACAGGTTGACGAAAGTCTTAATGAGGTCAAGGTTTAAAAGCAGGGTATTGTTATGCAGATTACCCTTGGAGACTGTCACCTATATGAGTGCCACTGAGGTCGCAGTTAAGGAGAACAAAGGCTTGTTCTCTAATGTGCAATTCATGAAAAGATACAAGGCGCATGGCCATAAAGCACTACCCCGAATGATCTCGAAAAGGGAGTTACTTTAATTGTTAGATTTGTCAAAGCTCTTGCTCTAAGGTTCAAGTTCAAGACTTAGTTCACTTCGAACTTGTGAGAGTGACGGCTTACCAAAATAGGTGTAGGTTCAAACCCGCAAGGTACCTATCGCCAAAAATTTAGAGTACTATTACTAAATGGTTAATTCATGTGTCATATACATTTTAGTGTGTGTAGACTAGTTTAATATCAAGTCATAGTGGGGATTGTTGAAATTTGACTTGAAATTAAACAAATTAGTTTAAAAATGAAGCGATTGATCGGCAAAATGACACGATCGATCGTGTAATGATCGACCGTGAGAAAACGATCGTTCGTAGTTACTGTGATTTTCTGCAAATGGTTTTCGCATTGGCAACGATCGATCGGTTTAAAAACGATCGATCGTAATTACTAGAATTTTAGGAATTATGCACCGCGATAAAATGATCGATCGTAATTTCAGGCTAAATTAGGCGATCGATCGCGATCGATCGGCTTATAACATGATCGATCGACTTATAACACGATCGATCAGCTAAGCGGTTATAGCCAGAAAATGTTCGTTTCTCTGCGAAAAATTGCGTTTCTTCTTCCAGAATAAGCCTAATAGAGACCTTCTATATAAATAGAACGTTTTTACTTAGAAAAGGGTTACAGAAAATAAGGAAAAACTTGTTCTTCTTCTCTCTTAATTCATCATCCATCATTGAGCAATAGAATCTCCTCTAATCGAGATCCAGTCAGTTTGATTTGAAGTGCACATTTAAACTGACGGTGTGGTTCGTTGTATCTCGGGAACGGAACGTTATTGCCTGTGCACGGAGGGCGGCGTATCTATTTCAAGGACAATGCATAGCGTGCCTCGAACCTGATTATAATTCTTATACTCTTTCTAGTATTTCATATATATATTTGTCAATTGTATGTGCATAATTTAGTAGTATTTTAGCCCTCTTTTATGTGACAATCCCAACACTGGAGACTATAAACATGACAAAGAAGCTGATGTGCTATACACATTGAGTCATGGATAAAATTTCGTAAGGAGCTAGGAATGAGAGGGACAGTAATTTCAGATTTGCTCATAAGATAGGCTCCATTTGGGTGACTTTTACACGTCACAAGTGCATTTATCTCTCTCACATAGTACCTGTTTTGCATCAGCCGGGTCTTCGTATTTGAACTATGCATTGATTTCTTATGAGATTTTGCATGATCAAAAGGAGCAAACAACGTCATCAGTTTCATGCATGTATTTGTTTTATATATGGTCATAATCCATGCAAGTAGAATATTTTCCATCACTGAGATAATAAACAGAAATGTTTACTATTTTCTTGAATCAACCATCTTTCCTTAAAATATTTATGTACCTATATATGCGAATGAAGTGAGTTCTTAAAGATTTAATGGAAAAAAATTCACAGCCGCGGTTTATCAAAAATGTGTATTGAATACAATATTTTTCCCCTACTTTTTTTTATTAAAGGAACAACCTTTAGAAAGTCCCTCCGCCCCAAAGAGCCAGACGACCAACTTGAGCCTCGGAACTCAACCCACAACCAGGAGAGGTCTAACTCCAACCACCACACCATTGGGTGATTGGCTATGGTTCACATACTATTGTATGTACATCTCCGCTAGGAAAACCATTATCATCTCATAATATGGAACCTATGTTCAAGGGCGGACGGAAAATTTTTAGGGAAGGGGGTCATATGTTATCGGAGTTTTGAGTTATTTTTCCTCCATTATAGAGTAACTTGGCTGACAAGTGACCGGAATTCAAATTATAACTCCTCTGTCCAATGAAGTTTGTCTGGATTTGAAAAAAGACATGTCCAACACTAAATGGCTCGGTGTTCTCCCTCAAGGTCAAAACTACAAGAAGTGTGTGGTAAACTCTACATATCTGTACCAGGCCTAGAGGATAATAAATTTCACCAATTGTGAAATACAGACAAGCTTCATTGGACAGAGAAAGTATAATAAAAAAAATCATACTACAAAAAGTACTCTAATAAGGACAGTGATAGCCCTACATCACTGCCATTCACAGCTGATGTGTATGGCATGGCGGTGAGTGGGTGAAGTGATGTAACACAGCTGATGTGTATAGCAGTGTGTAGGAAAAGTGATGTACAAATATCATTTTCCCTCTAATGACTAGCAACTACCAAGTATTAAAAATGCATCTCAAACAAGCTTTCAAAATTCAATGCAGTACAATAATCAACTTAAGTTCAAAAGAATTTTCCACCTCAAATTAGATGGAGAAGCTTGTACAGTATCTTTCACGTTAGTAAAGACAAAGCCATACTAAATACTACAAAAATGCAGAATCCCCTGATCAACTCTGTTATGGACAAAGAAGAATCTTATATTACAAGATGAAAAGAATAAAAATGTTTAGGTAGTAAAGATTTGCACCATCAACTGGATGTACATAAAGGAGTTTTATTTATGTACTCAAAACACAAAATTATTAATTAAGAGAGAAAGAGGGGGAGATTAAGGAAGAAAAGATCAAAGGAGCATTGGCACCGGGGAGACGAGTTGAGGTTATACATTTTGGGGAGAAGCAAATTGCAGAAGTCAGGAAGAGGGAAGTTTTGGTCCTTATGGAACTTTTAGGTTCTTGAGTTTGTTTTTGGGTTGTGATTTGTGTATATAAGTAAACCAAACCAAAGAAACTAAAACTGAAATGGAGGATTTGTTTTATATCTTGGGTCGGTCCACTTTTTAGGGTTGCGGCCAATTAGTTGGGTTTAAAACCACTTATGAATAGGTCGGTTTGGGCAGCCATAAGCTGATTTTAAGATATGAGTCCGTTTAGTAGAAAAATACAATTCCAAACCCAACCACAGTACTAAAATATATGGGCGGGTTCACTACGACTCCAAACCGACGGGTGTCAACCGACCACCATCCTCAGAACGTCGGTTCGCCCCTGCCTATATATGTTGTTGGTGCATCAATGTCCATAACATAAAAAATTTACCTAAAGTGTGATCAGTTCTTTTTATATATATAATTAAAGTCAGAGTTATTTAAGTAGTGGAACTGTGAAAGAGCTATACTGAAAAAGGTAGTGAAAGAAGACCGGTATTGATCGGTTGGATCAGGCCTATGGTATCCAAAATTAACATGGGAAGCTACCAAATATGTACAAAATTTGGCAATATTTTATGGTGCCTACTCCAATTGATACCTCATCTGTATCAAATTTTAATGTTTGATGACTGCATTAGTTGAACTATATAGGCTGGACATTTGTTGCTTTTTGGTGGCCATGCAAGCCCTAGACAATAGACATGGCCCTGAAAAGATTAATTGTTGTATATACATAGGAGAATCCTAAATACAATAAGCACAAAGTTAACATGCACTGCGTCAGCACAACCATCCGTCTCCCTTTGTACTAACGTGCACCAAGGGATCACGATCCAATGGCCGGTTGAATCAGGGCATATACTAACAGGACTCGGTACAATGATATGCATGGAAACAAACCAATGAATGCCAATCCCATATGGGGTGGGCCCATGACACCACATGGACTGTTCAACAGTGTACTGGGCCTCTGACCGACACCAAATCTACAAAGTGTAATCCACGTACATAATCACAAACCAATACCAGCCTAGTTTAGTCGCATAGCCTGCTTTACCTTCAATTTCCTTTGCATGCAGACACATTGCTTTCTCTAACCAACGCAGCCACCTTTGAACTCCCTTTCTCTTTTTCACGTCAACTTATCTGATCACTCTCTTTAGCTTATGTTGCTGAAGAAAGGAGCACATATGCAGCTTCTTTCTAAAGAAAAGTAGAGCCTGGACATCAAGATAAGAGCCCCATCACCTGTGCACTCTCTGTTCCACATGTCATTCAAATTCTGTCTCAAATATATCCAATTTCTTGCAGAAGGAGTGAGAACTTGCTTGGAAAGTAAATGATACTTCTTTCCAAACCATTACCTCTATTCAAAGGTCAAATGTTTAACACCTGGATGACTTTTAGGATCAGGGAAGAAACCATTAAGATATTTATGTTGGGGCTTTCGAAGATTTCAAATTTGGTGAGCTGCAGCCAGAGGTTCAGCTTCTTTAGCAATTCATGAACTTTAATACCAGAAATAACATTGGATCATTCAAAGCTAAGTAGATTTGAACTGATGGTAGAATTTGGAAAAAGTTTGTTGTGGATCAAACCCTGCTATTTTGCTGTCGAATCTTACTGACAAACCATCTAATGACATTTATAAAGACAATGGTTTGTCTGAACTCAGGTCTCATCACTCCCCTAACATAAGGAAAGATGCAGCCTTATTAGAACTTCCTTCTTGAGCTCAATATTCTTTAGTGGTCAATACCGCAAAAGTGGATGAATATGGGAATCGTAAAAAGAAAAAATTCCTCTGTCTTTATATTGTTTTGGACAATGGAGAGAAATAGCTAAATGATGATCATACACTTAAGATGTGCTTCATACATGTAAAATCCAGTTTTTTATGATAATTTACAACAAAACACATCTCCAATGCTCTCTTTCTTCTTCTTTTTTGATCGCAAGGGGTGTCAAAGTTTTTAGGATCAGACTTGAAGGGTAGGGCAACCGACCTCTTAGAATACCCTATCCCACCGCCAATCCCTTTGGGACATACAAGGCCCACCCATCATACGCATCGTGTCCCAGGTAGGTGGCCAATGGAGTGAAGTTTTACAATGCTCTTAAGAGTTGAGAAATTGCTTCCCTCATTTACAGAAGATCCAACTTTTACTCTTTAATCAAATAAAAACAAGATCGTACACTACAACTGATCAAGCATTTGGTGAATACCTTCATGTGGGTCCATCAGATATGAAAATCCGGATCACCCAAGTGGTAGGTCCCATCCTATGTATTATCAGAAACTTAATGGACCAGATCATTCGATGAATCCAAGATAGATGAGCAGTTCCCACTCCATGGTTTAGCCAGTTCACCCCTTACACGGTTGGCGAATGTCCACCGTCCATGGATTTTCCGACGGTGGATTTTCACCACCTGTAAATGGGGGGATAGGGGGAACTAATCCATCCAAGATACGCATCTATTTCTTTCTGGAGAAGAAACTTCAAGGCAACTTTTCTGTTTATGATCAGAAAGATATAAACAGAATCCAGCAGCAGTTATTTGGCATGTCATTGGTAAGAATCAAAAGCAGCTGAGCCCAGACAGAGAATGTGAGAAGACAGATCATAAACAAATACTACTAATATTACAAAGGAGGCAAAGAAAGGGCAAGAGGCATTCCCTATAAACCAAAACTCTCAAGGCAAGCCAAGACAGAAATTAGAAGACAAGAAAAGAAAAGAATTCTCCACCTTTCCCCTTCTCCCTCCTCATCACCCTTTCCCTATAAATTGCCTTCTCTTTCCTTCATTCCCTCCCCTTTTCCTTCTTCTCCACACCTCAAATGGCCACCACCTGCAACATTTCCACTCTCATTCACATTCTTCTTATCTTCTTTCTCCTAACAACAGGTACCACCATCCCCTTTAACCTTCTTCTCTCATTCATTATTTTGCTTTTTTATGATTTTTTTTTTCATTATTTTTGCAGAAATTGGTTATCTACAAAGTGTAAAGGCACTAGGGATCAACTATGGCCAAGTAGCAAACAATCTGCCTTCACCAGACAAGGTCCTCACATTGTTAACATCTCTGAAGGTTACTAAGACAAGAATTTATGACACGAATCCCCAAGTCCTCTCTGCATTTACAAACTCTGGGGTGGAGCTTATTGTAACTGTCCCAAACGAACTAGTTGGTAGACTCATGGACCCGGCAGAAGCACTAGATTGGGTGAACACCAATGTGAAACCCTATGTCCCGGCCACCAGGATCACCGGGATCGCCGTTGGCAATGAGATCTTCACTGGTGACGATAGGGCGGTAATGTCGTACCTCGTGCCTGCCATGACTACCATCTATGAAGCACTGGTGCAATTAGGCCTTCATATGGACATACATGTTTCAACAGCCAATTCATTGGCCATTTTGGAGAATTCATATCCACCGTCGGCCGGAGTCTTCAGCGACAACGTCGTTGGAGTTGTCCGGCCACTTTTGAAGTTCTTGCAGGACACAGGAGCCCCATTTTGGATCAATGCCTACCCATACTTTGCATACAAAGATAACCCATCACGGATTCCACTAGACTATGTGCTTTTTAACCCTAATTCTGGCATGGTGGACCCCTACACCAAGTTACACTATGACAACATGCTTTATGCACAAGTTGATGCTGCCATTTTTGCTTTGGCTAGAATGGGATTTGGGGGGATAGAAGTAGGAGTTTCTGAGACAGGGTGGCCATCCAAAGGTGACCCTGATGAAATTGGTGCAACACTAGAGAATGCAGCTGTGTTCAATAGGAATTTGTTGAGGAGACAGATGATCGGCCAAGGGACACCACTCCGGCCAAATCAAAGGCTCGAGATCTATGTGTTCGCGCTCTTTAACGAAAACATGAAACCTGGGCCTACCTCGGAGAGGAACTATGGGTTATACCAGCCAAATGGGACCATGGCTTACAATGTTGGTCTCACCGGCTTGTCATCCTCCACTGCTACTATTAGTCTTACATCCTCTTCTACCCAGGTATTATTACAATAAACATTAGTGATTCGTATTATTCAATTTATTTACTTCAAGAAGAGCTAATTAGCTTTTGTAGTGCAACAAGTTCCTACCGGATACAAGAAGAGGCATAGTAAATTCATTGAGCAAAAGTTGTCACTAGGCTCTCATTTCGCCGATGTATAGTTTTCAGTATAAGCAACTTGTACATATAAACTATACCATGTATGTAGTTAATTTTTTGTAAGTTAATGTCAATAGTTTTCATATTATGAATTCAAGTATCTAATTTTCATGCTTTTTTATTTTTCAAACAAAATTGTTTGGAAAACAGGCGGCAAGGAGGGATTTCAAAGGCTTGGGATATTGGATTTTCGTATATCTACTCGCATTCAATGCTTTAATTGGACTACATGTCTAAGATATATGGATCATGGGACTTGTGAATATCATTTTGGGAGGGGAATTTCTTTATGTGTTTTCTATCAATATATGTAGAGTTTCTTTTGTGCATATCAATTTAATTAATGTCTAAATAAATTTATAGTCTACACTCCACATATCAGGTATATTCTTAAATGGAAACATACCAACTATCGATCGATTTATTTGGTCAGAAGGTGATTGTACATTGGTCCTAACTGCATCATTTTCTTTTCTACTTTAACATAGCACTCCCTTTAGTGTCATGATTCCCATTTTCTTAAAGACCTAATTATCAATAATATAGATGAGTCAATCAACACTTTCACAAAAATGTGTGGTAGGGGTCACTTGACATTCATGACCAACCAATCTCCACATGCACCCCATTAGTCATAAAACATTTTAATTGAGGCCCCTAATTGGTAGGTCCCTATGACTCAACTCCACCAAATTTAAATAATCAAATGTTCCAATTTGTCAAGAATCTCTTACAAATAACCAGCCGAAAGAAGCTTCTACAATAGTTTATCATCCATTCCCTGCATTTTTATTATGGGTATCCTTTTTTTTTAACTATTGCCCGTATCTTAATTACCAATGAAAGAACAAATCTTTTTGTGGAGTGGAATTGTATAGCCCCTTTAGGCGTGGAATGCTGTCCAGTGCAAATTATATTTAGAAGTCCTTTTTAACTTTTCTATCCCTTTTCTCCTTTTCAAGTTTTCAGAATTTTGAGGATGAAAAGGAAACGGTTCTCCACCTTTGTGGGGGCTTCTCTTTTCTTCACACGTGAAAAAGCAGCACCAAACACTTTATTCCCTTACCAAAACCTTTCAGCATTTATGCCTTGTGACCATGGTTTCACCGCCCAAAAGTGTGCTCAGTTATCCCTTGTTTAAGGGAAATAGAGTTTCAGGGCAGCCATTGGTTCTTTCTTTGAGTTGTTAATATGCTTTTCATACCCTACTCTCCTTTCCTTGCCACTTTTTTTGGTCACAAGTCCTAGTCCTTGTCATATTCCACAAAATTCGAAATTCCGAACCATTGGATGAAATGCTAATATGGAGATAGCATAGCAATAGCCTTCTTACTTGTAAGGCTTGAGTGTTGCAAGTTCTTCTTCTATGCTTTTTGAAGGAATGAAAGAGTAGGGTTGGGGGATTAAAATGCCCTACATCCTGCCTAACTGACACCGACCTACCCGCTGAGAGAGGCTCAGCCTTTGGATGTTGGAAGTTGGATCTAGTAAAGAATGGCAAGTTGTCCTTCCATTTTGAAATTGGTAAAAGAAAATAGATATTAAGATCAAATCAGCCTAATCAAGTGAATAAAATTTTGTTGATTGCCCATGCAAAAGACAAAACACACTACAAAATTTTAGTTTCTAGCGACCACGTTATGGTGGGGGTCCGTGAAAAGCCCCCACTTAAAAGGATCTTTAGAGGCGGCTTTCATCGGGCCCCTGCAAATGGAACTTAACAAAGTCGTACTACTTAACCGAGGGTTATTTTTTGTGTGGGTGTGCTAGGAACCCCTGCCACATGCCCGGAGGCTTTGAAGCAAATTGCTGCAAAAGATCTTGCGCCAAAATTTTTCCCCTCCCGCCAATATCCCATCATCCGGATTTCCAGCGTGGTTGTTGCAAATGGTAGACTCCGGTGAGATCACAAGGTCTGGTTTTCTCTGTTTTTTCCCCTCCCATCATCCGGATTTTCTCCCGGCCCTCCCACTTCTAACCCACGTCGCCCCTTTCCATGCCACTCTCTACATCTCTGGTGGTGCTTCCCCCACCGTTTGCCTCCAAGCTTTCCTTTCCCTTTGCCGGATTGGCTTTCTAATCGTCGCTGTTTTTTTCTCTTTTTTTTTCAATTTTCAAACTCAATTTGCAAACAAAGTCAGGCCCTGGGGTGGCTCCTGTCCGTGCCTGGATCGTCCAACACTGTGCTCGAAGCACTCGTTCCCTACTCGAGGATTTCCATGGCCCAAGTTCTTGGCAGAGTATGATCTTTCCTTCTCATTTTAACTCTCTAGTCTTACGTATGTTCTTATATAATATATTTGATAATTGAAAAGCTTGTAATTTCCAGATTCCGACGCAATTTCCAGTCAACAAACAGTGGAAGAACTGTCTCTATTAGCTTATAATCGGGCAGTTAAGCTTTCTAAGCCAGGTTTGGGTCGCCTTCTCTAGTTTAGTGTTTTTTGCTTCTTTTTTATAGCAGAAGTTTGCAACAGTATGCAGTGAAAGAGAATGAGATTCCGTATGTGCGTGAATCACATATGACTCCATCTGCTTAGCTGTTCCATCTTATGTTGTCTCAAGGAACTACGTTTAGTTACCATCAGGCTATTTTAGAATACTAATTTGCTTCTACTTGCCACTGTAAAAAAGTTACTTACTTAAACAACTATAGTTTACTAGAAACAGTTGAGATTGCTGTCATGCCTGTATAGTAACCAGGATGAATTGAGAGCCAAAATAAAAAAAGATAGACAACACATGCATGGCCAGTTTATAGTGTTTCAATTGTTGGTTAATTCATCTCCTACTTGGTATTGGATTTGATAGAGTTTGGTGGAAAGCACCAATATAAAAATGATAAGAGTTAGGTAGAAAGCAATTTGAACTTATGAAGCAATTGATACCTTGGGATTTTTTAAGATAACGAGAAAATTTCAAGTATTATATGCCAACAAAATTATCTGTGTAATGTGCAATTTATTTGAGTGGCTCAAACTCACTTTGGATTACAGTAAAAGCTGTTAGTCTCTTACTGGAATCCCTGTCTGTAGCGTGGATAAAAGACAAAATCTCATGTAACTGTCTTAGGCTTGTCATATTCGTTAAATTCAAACCTTGAACCAATGCATTGGGTCTATCAACTTGCTGGTTTGTAATTTTAGTCCATCGTCTTCTAAAAGGTGAAACAAAGCGATATGCTTAACTAGCTGAAACCCAACTTGATCTTTGTGCCAAGATAAACAAATTGACACCAACACTTGGTGCAAAGAATTACCAATATAATCTAGGATAAAACTAAAACACACAACAGCAGTACCTTCTGCTCCCTTGAAGGACCAAGCAGGGGTCTCTATGCCTGTACTTTCCAAATAATTTCTTAAAATGTTGGTGATTATCTGAATGCATTCTCTAATATGTTGTAGCATTGGCTGCTCTCTAGTCACTAATGTCAGCTATTTCAGCTATACAGTTGTTTTGATAGTCTCAGAAAGTATCAACATGTACTCTTAAATTACCAATGGCTGAATTTGCTTATTCTATTTGTGTTACTTTCTAGAAATTTATAGTTGTCTTATTTATTCCTACTTGTAGAAACTTTGTGATAATGATCCTGGAGTCATGGGAGCAACACTTTGCCCTCTTTTTGACCTCATTACTGCAGATGTAAGCCCTTATAAAGACTTGGTTGTAAGCTTTGTCAGCATCCTTAAACAAGTTGCAGAACAGAGGCTACCAAAGAGTTATGATTACCATCAAATGCTTGCTCCTTTCATTCAGGTTGGTTTTTCTGCAACATGTAATACCTCTACTATACACATAATGTTAACAACTTATACCGGATCAAATTTATCACAGTGGAAATTTTTTCTTGGGAGTATGGTGAGATATCTATTGAAACATCTTAGTGGGAAGTGATGCATGGAGAATCATGAGATGGCTTTGCCTAGGAGTTAGGAAGGGTAAAATAAGGGGAGGATGTTAACCCTTTGACCAGCACGAAGATGCTGACCAATGGTGGGGGACAAAATGGGGTCCTGGCCCTAAGACCCTCAACTTAAAATGATCCATATGCAGCATCATCAAACAAATAATTTTGAAGGTTATCAATTAAGGCAGGAAAATAACGGAACTAAGGCCTTAAGGGCCGTAGTGGGCATAGCAGCAGAATATCTGATAATTGGTGGGGCTGTTTAGCAGGCAAAGACTGGTTGCCTGTGCTTTGTACTTTCTTGTAATGTAAATTTTTTTAACTTTCATATGTTATATGTCTGAGTAGACGCAAAATGTGGCTCTTGTGGACTTTTTTGTCATGGGGCATACAGTTAGTCTTTGTTCTTCTCAGTGGAACTTGACTTTGTTCAGAATCTTAATGACTAGTGACAATTAAGGACGTAAACTGATTTGGTTTCTAACAAAGGGTATCACTATGGAAAGCAAAAGGTCTAACTCATTCTGGTTTATTGTTGTTACTTATAGGAATTCTATGTTAATGCTTCTGATATGTTCTAATATCCATGCAATTAGGTTCTTCTGTCAAGATTAAGCTACTTCGGACCAAATAAACTCTCTGATGCAGAGAACATTGGCCTCCAGAAGTACAGGAAAACAGCAGAAGCAGTCATGTGTGGCCTTTTGCCAGATTCTCCTACTGCCACCACTAGTAGAACAAAAAGTATGTACTTGATGATATTCTTCGTTATGTGAACTATCTAGATGCAACTAGGTTATTACTGCCTTTGTTTGTGCTAGATATTGTTTAATTTTAGAGCTCTTTTACTTTCTGGGGGAGTATATTACCAGTGTTAAGGAAAAGAATAACATTTTTCCAATCTTCAATTGGCTTGCAGGTGGTCTTATATGGGCCAGTGAATGGAATGCGCTTCAACACCCAGTTGCTGCAGCCTTCCTCGCTGTTCTTTACAGTGATTACATGCTTACTTCCCAGACGCCGTCGTTTTTTTGCAGCGGCAAATTTTTTACCTTCTTTAGATTAAAAAAATCTTGATTGTGTTGTGATTAGCTACTAATAGCAAATTAGTATTCCTTAATGTTGTAAGATTTAATGTTGTCTTTAAGTTGATGAAGTAATTAGAACTCATTAATGTTGTTGTAAGATTTATTGTTTTTTTTAAGTTGATGTAGTAATTAAAACCCATTCATAAAGATTCTCTTGGTATTGTTGTTTTAAGTTGTTGGTATAGATGAAGTTGCGTTCTCGTATTTGAATTTAAATGTAGTAACGATCACATTTAAATTTGTTGATCTTGTTAGCGGTGGTACGAATGGTTTTTTCTTGTCATATAGTGTGTTGAAAGTAATACTATTTGTGGACAATTAGGGCATAGTGAAAAATTTTAAAAAATATGAAGAATCAGGATGGTTGGAATTCGTCGCTAAAAGTATACACTCTGTCGCTAATAGTTTTAGACTTTTAGCGGCGGTTCGTAACTACCGCTAGAACTTTATTATCCGCTCCCAAAAAAATAGCTTTGGCGGAGGTTACAAACTCCCTCCGGAACTTCAACTTTTTTGCGGCGGCAAAAAAAACGTCGCTAAAACCTTTTGCGACAGCACTTCCAAAGGCAAAGTTTGGACCGCCGCTAAACCTCTTTAGTGGCGGTTTTGAGGGTTATAGCGGCAGTTTTAAACCCCCTCAGAAAAGAAAAAATTTGTAGTAGCTCACATAACTTAGTTATTGGTCCTCCTCTCCCCTTCTTCCTTGTACGATCTTCCAAAGGAGGATCTCTTTGGTGTATCTATCCTTATACCAGTAAATGAATTTTGTTTTGTTTTTGTTTTTTTTAAATGGAAGCACCTTCAAGGGTGGGATTTAATCTTCATAGATTTCAGCTTAAAAAAAGGGTGGGAGTTAGGCAAAAGGTTAAAATCGAAGTTAGAGCGTCTCTCTAGCCCAAATTAGTTTATGTTTATCTACCAAATAAGACGAAGAGAGCATTGGACTATAATTTGCATGTTATTCTATGTTAATAATGTAAGATTATAACATAATGCAGGATCAAAATCATAGTCTATTATTCCCACCTTCCAAAATCGGTTCATTTTGAAAAATAAATAGGATTATTAAAATTGATCAGAGGGAGCATTCAATTATGATGTTAATCTTATTCTAAAATAAATTTACACAAAGTTACCACTTATAATAAGATAAAACTCATAGTTTAAAACTCGCATCATCCTAAAATAGTTTATTTTGGAAAACCAAATAGGTTGTTAAAATTAGATTAAGCATTAAATTATGATTTAATCTTATACCAAGTGAATGCATCACTTTAAGTTAGAAGTAGTTTGATATTTTTTATCAATTTTTGCATTATTATACTTAGTAAAAGTAAATTTACTTATCATGGAAATTTTGACTTCACTTTTTCTTATAAAATGTCTTGACTAAATATCTACTAATCTCAACTGAGAATGGCCATCAAACGTAGAAATTCGTGCAAATTATAATAAATAAGAATTGATTTAGTTTAATGGAGTTATTTTAGAAGATGAAGTTACATTAGTAGATGGAATTTGACAAGTTTTGTAGCTTGATTTAGAGGGTGGCTCAAGGAGGGGAATAAATAATGTTATTTTGAGTCATCATGGAGTTTGGCTAAAAAATGGAGTAGAGCCAACTCTGGAAAATTTTGGAGTCAAAATGAAGTTTAAAACTACGTGTATTGCCCGTATGAAATATGAATGTCCAATTGTAGATGTTAAGGTGGGTTGTATTTTATGCATAATCTTAACATATAAATGTTTGGAATAAACGGAATAAAAAATTCCATGGATAGTAAAGAAACTGGCTATAATTATTATGCAGCCAGTTTGAGTCCAATTTTCCAGATTTGGATTTCCACTCAATTTACTACTTTCATGAGATCTGGTGAAAAAGATAGTACTTCGTCCGCTCAACAAAGCCTATCTGTATTTAAAAATGAGTTATATTTATTGAACTCTAAGGCCTTTATAGAAATACAGAGTTTTCCCCTCCTCTTCCATGTTTTTGGTCATAAGAAAGGTCAGCCATGTATTGATGGCATATGTTTTTCAAATGCAGTCAGGCTTCATTGGACGGAGAGAGTGTTCTCTTTATCCCACAATATAGTCTGATTTTTTTGTAAATGAACTAATTTCAAAAACCTAATGTGACTATTACATAGGACGGAAGTAGTATTATTTATTGTGGGCAACTGGTTCTACTACTAGACCAGGTCATAAAGCATAAGGAGCCTTAGGTTCATGCTGATAGCGCAAAACTATCATCAGTGAAAGCAATAGTGGGACATACAAACAACAGAATTTTCCAAAAGAGACAATGTGAGATAGGGCATTGCCCAAAAGAGAGATTGTGGAAGCTTTTTCATAAATTAGGTGGGAGTGAGCATGATTAGGGCAAACCAACAAAAGAATATAATGCTTTGGTCTTCGGACTTTTGCATTTTCAATGTCATGGATACCAAAAAGGTTGGATCTTGTCTTATCAGAGTTTAGTTGGAAAAAAGTGCAAGCTTGTTACTTTTATTTTACTAAATTGTGCAATCTCGTTAATTGCCATGTGGACTCACATATGCTTCCAATTTTAAGCACGGTGAATTGCTAATCCAATCATAGTTAGGGTAACATAAGCAGTCCCCACCTAGATAAATTGAGATATGGTTTCCAATATCACAATCTTAATAAATATCTTTGAAGAACAGATACTCCTTCAAAAGATAGTGTCTGCAGGATATTTAGGCTTTTTCCACCTCCAAAGCTGAGATGGCATTATTTCATTCTTACTAGAATCTCAAAGCGTTTATAGAAAAATAAAAAAGAATCTCAAAAGGGACTTCCATTTGAATTCTTATCAAATTAGCACTAGCCATTAATAAAAAAAGTTCCCACTAGCCCATATTTAATTATTATATATATTTTTGCTTTTCTGAAATGACTTGAATTGTTTTACGTAACATACCTTTTGTTGGCAACAAAGTATCATACTTGCTTATACTTCATTTCAGAGATTTTTTTGTGGAAATAAATAAAATTTGAAAGATCTCCAGCCCCATTCATAAACATTTAATGCTGATCATGGTTATGTTCTTTACGTTTCACCTCTCAAGGGGGGCAATAGTATGCCATTCCAATCAGAGGTCAAGAGTTAGATTGGTCACCCACTAGGATTATATTCCTGATTTAACCGGTGCGTATGTTTAGTGGGCCATGTGCGTAGCTGATGGGATTTGCGGCGGGATACGGTGCTCTAAGAGGTTGGTTGCTCTGTCCCTTCGAGTCGGGTTCTAAGGACTTGGAACCCCTCGTTACCAAAAAAAAAATAGTATGTCATTCCCCCATCTTAAAAAATGAGCAAAAAAAATCAAAATCATAACAAATGGTAAACATTTTCAAAAGAGGAGGTATGTACCCAAAATCGCCTCCGATATCCACATTCTGCATAGAGCAGTACACTCAAGTTGACTCATTTGAGAGTTTCCCACAAGAAAATTTGAGATATGTTAGTTTGTTGTAAAATATTTTCATTCTTCCATGACATTTTGAGATAAAATGGATCCTGTATGATATAATTGGGTTATCATCACTGACCGAATAAGATGATTAACTAACTAAAAACCCATCAGATTTTGATTGGCGCAACATCCACAACAGAAAAACCATCTATTCCACCCCTTCAATGTTAATAGTCTGATTTGGCCATTAAGGTGGAATGCAGGGAGATGAAATATGAACCTGGTTTTATATATTTTGTACTCCCTCTGTTGCATATTGAATGCTCTCATTAGAATAAATGTGCTATCTAAGGCTCATTCACACTTTTTAACCCATCACCTAATTACTATGAGAGAAATAACATGAAATAGGACAATTAATATGGAATAAGTTTTTAATTCAAATCTAGACAATTAATATGGGATGGTAAAAGTATCATTACACTCCCTCCATCCAATGAAGCCTGTCTGGATATGACAAAGGATTAAATTTATTGGACTCTTAAGACCCGTACAAAAGAACATAGTTCCTGGTCAGGATGGTCGATTAGTGTTTCTTCAAATGCAGATAGGCTTCCTTGGACAGAGGAAGAAGTTTTGTTTAGCTCTTCTATTTCACACACAATTCAGTTAAATCCTGCCCATTCACATCTTCTTGTGCACCACCACATGATATCTTCATCTCACAGCGAGAATAGAAAATTTACCTGAACCGAGATTTAAACATGCATGGGGCATTGACACAAAGCGGTTGCCAAACCTTAGTCTCACAAAACCCAGTGAGTCCATTGGCAAAATCACTTTACTGACCAAGGCAATTAAATATTTAGCAGCTAATTTTTCTTCAAAAGTCCCAACAATCTAAAGCTAACACAAATAAAAGTGACAAATAGGGTAGTATATGTACCACCTGCACAAATATTGTTATTAATGGGTTTTTTGTTCACTTACTGTTGATACTAAAGATGAGTGGGGGCTTTGACTCGGTGAAGTAAATAATTTGATTCATTTTGGAGGAGCTTTGGTCGTCCAAGTGTGTCAGCCAATAACATTTGCTAAATATTAGGACAATGCAGGAGCCTTAAACAAGTTGAATCAGCTCAACTTGTCTCGAAGCTTAAATTAGCCCTCCACGAGCCAGGCTCAATAATATCGCAGAAGAACAAAAAGGATAACCACATTATATATAGTTAACCAAAGGTGACGATTGCATCAATGGTAACTGCATAATCTTATACCCTAGAATTATCATCATCCCAGGCGCAACAACAATAGATGAGAACGGACAGAAACTGGAACTGAAAAAAAAAATCTACACTTTGGTATATAAAAAAAAGTGTTTAGAAGTTAATATAAGATTGAAAAAAGGACAAGCCGGCACAAGGGTTCACCACCCTTTCAACTCTGTATAATAAGTCCTCCTCCAATAAGAAATAAGCATTCCATATTCAACCTCTGCCCCATTTTCATTTAGTCCAGCATCGCCCGCGGGACACGAGGCCTTACTGGTGTCTTTGAAGGACTGACCCTAGTTTGTCCAAAATGCTCAAATTATCATAAAAACATACAGAAAGTACACTGCACTAGCTTCATTACAATTTTGTAGTAGTTGCTTAAATTGCAGCAAAATAAGGATGCTCACCTTATTGGAAGGGTGCCCAGATAGCTACCACTACAATTCAATGCAATTATGGCACTCTCAGCCTACCAAAAGAGTGCAACATTTACAGGTAAAGAAGAGTAAGAGATGGACAGAACCTATAGATAGAAAGCAATTATAGCAGTAACTTCAAATCAAGCTTAAATACATAACTTAGAACTTTACAGACAACAAAAATGCAGCAACCAAGCTATATTTTAACAAACTATTATCACATATTTTTCATAAAGCACTTTGTTTTGATGGCAAAAAATCCTACTTCGTTCACTAAAATATAAGGAAGATTACAAGTCACACCCCTGACCTTAATAAAAACCAGGCTTACACTGCCTCACATTTAAAGAAACTACAATTACACCCCAGATGTTAACATAGTGATTAAAAAACATTTTCATTTATGATAATGCCCCCACCTGGAAGAATCTTTAGCAGTGCCTCTATCACCCATTGCATACCTGAGCAGCACACTCCATCTCTCCCACCCATTTCTTCAACCCCTGGGCAGCTTCTTCGAGCTGCCCAGGTGCCTGAAGCCCGTCCCTGATCCTCTGACCTTTTGACCTCCACACCATTCCCTACACTCCGTGAATCCCCTCTCTTGCCATATATAATATGCAAGGAGCGGTAGAACTAGAAAAATATCAGTGTATTGCCTCCAGGAATAATGTTGATACAAGCTCTACATCTGCCAGGAAGCTACGCCAGAGAAAAGATGAATTTTCAACTGAAAAAATGCCAAGCCTCGGTCAATGGAGACAGCAAAGAAGACATCAGAGACTAGCATTGTTGGGTTAAAGCATCCCAGATCGGGTGAAGAGATGACACTGTGCAGACTCTATGAGATTAGGAATGCTGCTGTAGCCAAATCAGCTGATTTTTCTAAAGAAAGCATTCAAACGTCGAGGACTTGAAAATAACCAAATGTTTGCTGCAGAATGGTTGACACTTAATAAGAAAGTGAAGGAGATACCAGTAGGTGTGACTAAGAACCTGGAGAGTTTACATGAACTATCTAAAAAAACTTCAATTATTTACAAGCTTTTCTGCAGAGAAGAGAGCATCAGTGTTTCCACTGTCAAAGCTTCATGTGGAAACACCATGTTAGGCGATTGAACTCAGTGATGCATATATGTTAAGTGTAAATCAGATTAGTGATCAGACTTCTAGAAAAGGAAAGTGGCACCAATCTATGGAGGCAGGAGCTGTTGCAACTCAGTTGGGTTCGAGTCAATAAAAGCGATAAGTTACTCTTAAGGAGCCTCAAATTGGATGCTTCTGCTGATAAACTTACAATGTCACAAGAAAGTATCAACATTTCCGACTGTTGATGGAAGAAAGTCCTATGAAAGAAGCAGGAAAAGCATACAAGGATTCTGTAGAAAACATGGCAAGAGGGAAATAAGTACAGACTGTAAAGCCGAATGAAGTTGGAGCAGAGGAAAATTCGAGTATAATCCCTAGAGATAAAGCACAAGAGTTCAAATTAGTCGAGGGTCCAGGAGCAGGGAGGGGCTTCAGGCGCCTTGGACGGGTCAAACAACTTGCATAGGGAGGAGAAATGGGTGTGTAAAATAGTATTGGCAGGAATGTATCTATCTTTCAAAACATATTCTAATGGTATCAGGGGGTATTGCAATGTGAGGTGTCAGCTTAACATCAACAAAGGTCATGAGGTGTAAGTATTATTTACCCCATAATAGAGCAATCTCTCTGCCAAAAGGGTTTATTTTCAAGTCTTTTCTCATTAAATGTTTTCTCCATCGCCTCGCTCCTTTCACATGCAACCTCAAGAAGCTCCAGAACTTATTTTGTGACAAGCACTTACACGGACTTTCTTTTTCGCACGATCATAAACTAGCAGGCACCATTATTTGACTTCATTACGCCAAAAATAAGGGCTCGTCGTAGAAATGATCAAACTCTAGTCAGGATACATTCGACAAAAATAAACCATGCTAAAAATGAATGCAGCCAAATTAAAATCCAACTCTGACATGATAAGGAAAGCCTCAAAATTCCATATATGACATTGTTAACTTGAAGCAAATCATAGAACAAGCTGTTCAATAAAAGGCAGATTATACTGTGTAATCAGCATGTAATGACTGACTAAGGGTGCGGGTGCGTTTGGATGCTGATAGGTGAAAAGTTGAAAATTTATATCAGCCTGAAAATAATCAGGCTGATATTTTCTGATTGGTGACAACTGTTTGGAACCTGAAAAGTAATCAAGCGTCAGGGTGAAAATTTTCAAGCCTGATTTGTAAAAAGTGAAATATATTTAGGAACTGAAAATAAATCACACTGATAGGAATATTCGTCAGCTTCGGGTATCATGTAATCGATTACACAATAGGAAAAGCAATCGTGTAATCGATTACATGATAGCTTTTTAATGGGACAAACTTCAACGATGTGTTTCTTACTCATTTCTAATCCGTTTTGGCCCTTTTTTTCATTCTTCTTTATTTTTAGTGTTCTTTCTTATAATGATGATATCATAAAGATGTTGAGCTACCACATACTATTTATTATGGATTTTGTGGGATTTTTTTTAATAAAATATCAAGGTCATTAGGATATCATGATGATCAAAAAGAGCATAAAAAATAATGAAGAACAAAAAAAAGACCGAAAACAAACTAAAAATGAGGGAGATATAAACTGTTAAAATTTACACGATAGCACACTTTATAGTGTAATCGATTACACGATAACCAGTGCTATCGTGTAATCGATTAATTACACTATAGCACTAATTATTGTGTAATCGATTACACTATACCACTGGCTTTGGTTATACCGATTACACTATAACACTGACACTGGCACTGGCTATCGTGTAATCGATTACACTATAGCACTGGCTATCGTGTAATCTATTACACTATAGCACTGACTATCGTGTAATCTATTACACTATAGCACTGGCTATCGTGTAATCGATTACACTATAGCACTGGCTCTGGTTATCATGTAACCAATTACACTATAGCACTGGCTATCGTGTAATCGATTACACTATAGCACTGGCTATCGTGTAATCGATTACACTATAGCACTGGCTCTGGTTATCATGTAACCGATTACACTATAGCACTGGCTATCGTGTAATCGATTACACTATAGCACTGGTTATCGTGTAATCGATTACATGATAAATTTTTTAATTAGACAAACTTCAACGATGCGTTTCTTACTCATTTCTGATCCGTTTTGACCAATTTTTTTTCATTCTTCCTCATTTTGAATGCCCTTTCTTAAAATGGTTAAAATGTCTGAAAACGGAATAAAAATGAGGGAGATATGATGGGGAGGGGGAGTCCCTCGGCTTAACGGTGCGGCGGCTGAGGCGTTGGGGCAAACACCTGGGTGACTGGCTTTGGATGACCCGAGCAGTTGCCCGAGAGGGGTGGGCACAGGTTCCCTCAGCTCAAAGGGGCGGTGGGGGCGTCAATCAGCGGCGGCGACCAGAGGGGAGAGGGGGGCTCAACGAGCGGTGGCAGGGACAGGGGGGGCAAAACTCTCTCGGCTCAACGGGGCACCATCGGGGTGGGGGTACTCACCGGGGGGGGGGCGAACATCTAGGCCTGATTTTTCGTTGAAGAGGCGCGACGAACAATTCGTGAGCCTGATTCTCACCAAAATTCTCACTTTGGTGAGAATCAACTTTTCAAGGTGAAAGGTAAAAAATTGTCACCTTACCTTTCAGGGCTAGTTTTCAGTCTTTCAGCAAACAAACACCTTTCAGGCCTGAAAGGTGAAAAAGTAAAAATTTTCACCTATCACCGTCACCGACCACTTTTCAACCTTTCAGCTTCCAAACACTTTTCACCCGGTGAAAATTTTCACCTTTCAGGGTGAAAAATTGCTTTTTTTCACTAACCAAACGCACCCTAAATATGAAAAGTAAATAATCAGCGATAATTTACATGATATTTTGCAAGACAAAGCAGAAACACAACCAATTTCTAAGGCATGAACAAATAATCTTACAGAACTCTATAAAAGGCATATTTAGTATAAATATTGAAATGTTTCCTGAAAAATAAATTCGATACAGAAGCAAAAAGGACAAAAAAGACAAATTACAAGAAAATAATAAATGCTTACCTGAGCAAACTCAACAAATGCAATACGAGTAGTATGCATGTGATCACCTAGAAGCCTTAATCGGGATACCTGTAGAAAATTAAACAATAGCCCTACTTGTACACAAAATTCCTGTTCCAGGAAACAACAAAGAATAGAACATCAAGAATATATGCTGACCTCACCGCATGTTGACTCAAAAAAGATCTTGACATCAGTTTGTGAAACCTGCAAAGACCAGAACGGCAAAAGTGTATAACTGCAACATTCTAAAAGGCACAGACCAGAAAAAAAATAAATACAAAACTACCACTTTATAATCTAAAGCAAAATAACGATTGTAGAAGCAATAGTAGTTCTACTGATGAAGTCAATAATTGAACTGAGAACAAAATGGATATACGAATAGTATTGTTTGTTTTTCTGCATCTTTAAAAGGATAAAAACAATGCCCAAACACATGCAAAAGTAGCAGTTTTTGCCTGAGCATAATATGTCTAAGAAAAAATCTTAATACATAAGGATGGTTCACCACAGCAAAAATTGCTAAAAAGAATAGTAAGCACATGAAACCAGTACCTTCTTATCAATGTTAGTACAGTACACTGTCCTTGCACACATTTCCCGTTCATACTCTGACTGTATTCAGTCTCAAGCATCAAAAACCTATTTAATAAAAAGCCTCTCTCTAAAGCTAAACAAGAGCAAATGATATGTAAATAAACAGAACAGCAAGAAAAAACATCCATACCCTTGGAAGAAATGTAGGATTCACAGGCAATATAGCAGTCTTGGATGGCAAAATTTTGACAGGATAAAAACCTAGCATGGTTCCCGAAAGGCTCAAAGCCGCTCTTGCACTATCTGTCAGCATATTTTTTTATAACAGCGTCAGTAGGATGCTCGGGAACATTTCAAGACATATACAAGGCCATTTGACTTACCCTCATCAGCAAACTCTACAAAGGCAAAACGTAAAACTGAATGAGGGTCGCCACAAATACGGCAATCAACCACCTTCAAGAAAAAAAAAACTTTAAAAATTGCAGAAAAGCCAACCAATAGTTCATTATTTCAAATGTAGCGGTCGATAACTCCAATATATATTACATATATATCACAAAAATTGCTTGCCATTTCTATTCTGATTTCCTATATGCATATCCAACGGCAGTTAGTGATCGCTTGAAGATAATGGATGAAGTTATATGACCTGAAGAACTTTATTAACATCTAAAAACACTTCACTTAACTCAAAAGGTTTAAAAAATTTATACCAAAAACATGTACAAAGAGTAAATGAAGAAATGACCACCTAATTCCTTTGATTAGTTTCTTTGTGTGCAAATAAATATAAGAGCACAATTTGCAGTATCCAAACATTGATAAACTGACAATAACTAAGTAACCTCAAATGCGCATAGCCACTTTACCATTTAGTGATGTGGAAGCCTGCCTAGCCTAAAACACTTTCATGTAGTAACTACCAAAAATTACATGGCAAGATATAAACGACAATCGACAGCAATCGCTCACCCCTATTACTACAGTGAACCCCAACTAGAAATTTAATGAGAAATAATTGCTTAAGTTATATGTTCATCAATTCAATAAAAGGTTTAAGTGTTGCTTCAACACTTAAGGGGGTCAGTCACAAACGATTTTATTCCTGCAATCCCACAAAGTACAAAGAAAAATATTACAGGTTAGATCTACGCACAACCTTTTGGTGTGGAAAAAATATCACAAGTTGGTCACACGTGAATTTTTAATGCCACACATTTCTTCTGCATTAGTCATTAATTTCAAAAAGCACCCAGTTGTATACAGTTTGCCTTCATGAGTGTAATTCTGCTTCCACATCCCTTAACCAGTGCAAAACGTCTCACCTCTCCTAACCTAGTCGCCAGAGGCCACTTCCCGTATGGCACCCTAATTTAACACAAATTTGCACCCCGGTCAATGACTGCAAATTCATTACAAATGTGTAGTGATTTTTGAATTTTTCTTACATAATATACGAGTATGAGATATGATGAATAATCACATTCATAGGTTTGCCCCAACAAAAGTGTATGCCACAAAAATCATTCTGACAATGGAAAATTACAATTTAATTTATTGCAATTCCAAAACTGTAAGGAAAACTGAATCAATGACACAGAGGATACGAAATTCCTCACTGAACTTTTTTTGGAGGAAATATGACAAAAAGGAGGTGAACATGTGGGAAAGACACAAAACATGAAATGCATCATTGCAAACCACTCATCTTTGTCCACGTAAAAAAGGTGAAAAGTTTGGTACAATTGGCTTGAAACGAGCATTAAAAATAAAGATGGAAAACAATGATATTAAAAATCACACTGACAGGTCAGAGTAAAGACGTAAAAAAACTCATCCAAATAAAAGCTCATAAAATATAGATCCCCTGATCTTTAAAATAGACTATATTTAACTTTCCACTATAGGATCTCAAATTATTTTGTTCTAACAGGAAGCTTACCAAACGCCGAACTCCATGAGGAAAAATGGCAACGAAGAGATAAAGTACCCTAATAAACAAAATTGCAACCCATAATTGCAAGAAAGTTGAACACAGTGCACTTAAGAAAAATATAGCCAACTATCTTCCAACAAACTTTATTTTGAAAAGAAATTATGCATTTTTATGTTTAAAAATTTGCCTTAAAAGTTCGCCAAGGAAAAGTGTAACAAATTACTAACAACCCCCCACCCCACACACACTCACACCTGCGCCCACTGCATGCATTGCGTGAGAGCAAATAAACAAAAGCTGAGGTGGGAATCGAATCCCCTGCCTCCTGCTCCATACATGTTACAAATCAAGTTGCCACAAAATCTTAAGTTGTCAAAGAACAGCCTAACAAATTTACTAAATTATCCAACATTTTTTCAGTGAAAACATAACAACAAAATATACAACAATCATAAAATGAAATTAACATTAACACCTATTCGTACCACTATAGGTACAACAAAGGCGTAAACGTGACACATGCACAATTAACATTCACAGGGAACCTTCCTTAGAGTGCCATCACCAGTTAAACACAGAGAACAATTAACACTGTCAGCACACACTCCATGCATAAAAATTTACTAAGAAGAAGTTATCCTCACTTGACCACAATTAATAAATAATGCAGCAAGCCGCTCCTCCGTGACCTGAATAACAACAGTGGATTAAATTATCAGATTGATAGGTTTAGTCGTAGGCCAGAAATAACTGCCAAAAATAATAGCAACCGGCAAACAAAATAAATTGTCCCGCTCACATGCTGATCAATTTCGGATATATACACAGTCCGCTTAATGCTCTCATCTCTCTGCGCTTTCAGCGCCCTCCCATTCAACCTCCTCCTCCATGGGTTATTGTTGAACTTTCTCTGCATAGACCAAAGAAGCCAGATAGCAAAAACAAATAAATTGAGTCATATAACACATCAAAAATGAAATATAGGCTGAACAAAAAAGACAAAGCGATTTGCGCAAAATACGATTACGGCAGATAATAGATAATTGGATGCAAACAAAAAATGTTCACTTTAATGCAACTTTGGACCATTTGATTTAGCATTGATCATATACAAAAACGTAGCAAACATACATGAAGCAATGAAAAAAAGGCCAGAAATTACCCTCCGATAAAAATTTCCATCGCCACCGCCCGCCTCCTTAATCCCTGCCAAGGCAGCAGCAGGCCGCCCATCCGGCATCATCGCGGCATACACGCCATCTCCCTGCGGCATCCACTGCCCACCGCCATAATACGACGACGGAAAGAACTCCTTCGCTGACGGGTTCAATTTAGACAGCAAATCCACCAGATTCCTCACGTCCCGCTGCAACTCCTCCGCTTTCTGATCGTCCGCCGCAGAACCCGCCCCCGCCGCAGGCGATGCCATCACATTATCCGCCACTGCCGCCATCACGCCCGAAATTCTGCACAATTCTTAACTCTCTCCCCTCGATCCAACCAGAAAATTCTTCTTAAAAAAGCCAAAAAAATCAACAAAAAAAAGAAAGAACTCTATATCTTCATCGGCGCATGCCGGAACACGGCGACGGGTCACCAGCAATAAATGAAATACAAAAAAAAAAATCGCTTCTTTTCCTCTCAATCAATGCATATAAATGCCAATTTCCAACATTTCCAATCCCAAACCGAAGCAAGATTCAATTTTGATCCAATAACCTCCAATCTCTACCCAAATTCCCAACTGGGTCAATTCAATTATCCCGCTTCTCCTCCTCCGCCGCCTCCTCCTCCTTCTCCCTCGCCGGGGTGAGCAGCGGAGGAGCTCAGAACAAAAGAGGAAGGAGAGAGTCCACGGAAGATGACGTCAGCAAAAGGGCGCTGTCATACATACATACTGGCATTGTGTAACTGCCAGCAGCGGATTTGTTGGGATTCGGAATTGGGCAAATGTGGGGCAAGGGCATTTTGGGGAGAATATTTTTAGTACGCATTGCACACCACGCTGGCCGTGCACTCCACCATTCGCATGCTAACACGTTGCTTTATGTGGTAAAAAGACAAACCTCGTGCCATGAGACCCGTGCTTTTTCATGCTCAAGGTTAATGGCCGTCAGATGAATTTAATCTGATGGCTACCACCCTGGGCATGGGAAAAGGCACGAGTTATAGGGCACTGATGAAAACCCGTTGTAGCGGGTGTCTAATGTGTTAAATTCGTGAAAGGTGAGATACGTGGGCAGTGTGGTGGTGTGCGATGCATTCTCTTTTGTTGGGGAAGAAGGGGTTGTCATGTTGGTGAATTTGGAGTGGAGTGAGATTTATGGCTGTTGATGATTTCGTCAGAGAATGTGTAATTGGTACTAAAATATGTTCTTTTGAGTTTGGGGGACAAAAGAGGGGTCAGGGTTTGATTAAAGAACTTGGGAGTCAAATTCTAGTGTTTGTTATGTAGCTATTTCCTTGAGTACTACTATTCCTCCAGCTTTTTCATCACGGCCAACCTCACGTGCTAATGCGGTGATAGAAAATAAAATGTAGGGTAAATTAGGATCTACGTCCTTATGTTTGTTATATAACAAACATTAATTAATTTTTATGTACAACCATCGTGTCATGAAGCCAATCTATATAATTAGAAGAGTATATGATGAATATAATGATTTTAAATTTTTTATCATCGTTTCTTCTTCGTATTGGCTTGTATCAAGAAGAGCATCTAGCATAAAAAAACCTTATCACTATTTTTCTTTGTATGAATTTTATACTATTTTAATTTTTATAAGAGTCAAATATAAAATAAATTTTATACTATTTTAACCCAAATAGTTAGGATAATGCGTTATGATGATGATGATGAATCATTGGCTTATTTTATAGTAAAAGCTAGCCAAGTTTTGAAACCTCAAGGAAATCAGGTGCAATTTATTCGAATGATACACTGACTTTGGTGGAATTTAGAAGTGTTAAAAGAGGTGATCAAGTAACATAGAAGGTTCATCCAGGAGACGACAAGAAAAGTCCGGATGCTTTTTGGGCCTTCCAATATTGTCAGGCTAGTGATGCTGATGACTTTGTCCTTATGTGGTCCACAATGTGAAGAGCCACTCTCAGTGTCTCACCCCAATTTGGTTGGCTTCTCTAATGTGAATGAAAAGTTGGTGGCAGTCGCACATCTTATGACTATAAAATTGATGGTTGTGATGAGATTATGGAAAATCGTCTCGATCGCCGATATATCGGTATCGGCTATAAACCGATACATCGATACCAATTAATATTGATTTTTAAAAAAATTCCAAATATCGGCGATATATCGGCGATCGGTATTTTTTGAATTAAAAAATTATTTTTTTAAATTTTTTTTTTTTTTTAAAAAAAAACCTTTCATGTTTGTTTTCTATCCTAATATGCATATTTTAAAATTTAATCTTTGTTTAAATTAGTATAACTCATTTTAGAAGTTAGATTGTGAAAAAATATGGTAAAAACTAGTTTTTGACTACCGATATTTTTTTATACAATATCTCCGATATTTCGTCTCTTTGGCCGACCGATATTTTACCGATATCCGATACGACATTCCATGGATGAGATGGCCTTCCTACAGAGGAGACTAGACACAAGTCACTTTTAACTTTGTATATCAAAATGAAAAAAAGTTAGTAGTAGCTCTTTTTTTTATGAAGTTAGTTGTAGCTTTGTTGTGGACTTTAGTTAGGACAATGACTTCGTTGTTGGTGTTGCCACCAAAAAAAAAATGACTTCACTTGCGTTAGGGTTTTGATTAAGCTTGTCACAAACCATTATGAAGGCAACTTTCTGTGCGAGCCACTGTTGTATGATGATCTAGCGGCTACAATATTCTGATGGCTCTCATGTGCGAGAAATGCAAGCATATGGACATGCAATGCAATGGGTTATATTCCTTCGTAAATAATTTTTTTAATAAAATTGCTCATTGACCGTATTCCTTTATAAACCACATCTTGCAACGCATTACTTAATTTAGGGTTTTAGCTTCAGTATATATTCCATTTGGTGTTACCATATGCTTTTAGCTTTTTTCTGTTCTCACTGTGCTAAAAAATGGTGTACCTAATCGTGTATTTGGTACTTGTTGTACTTGGACATATTCATTGTTCCCTTTCGAAACTAGAGAACCTCCTTCCAATTATGATTCTTTCTTCCTCTAGAGTCTCCTTACGTAACTTTTTTAATAAATTGTTGTATAACTTACAACTTACAATTTTAGCATAATTGCTGGAAATTCAGTTGCCAACTACTGTATTAAAGACTTGCCCAAAAAAATCTTTGACACTAAATTTTTTTATGGATAGATAAAATTTTGATTAAGCTAAAAAGGGGGACCAACTACAGTAGAGTCATCGTACAAAAGAGATAAAAAATCGGAGAAATCACAATTAATGAGAAAATGAATTCTTGGACTATATTGAAAGGATGACAATTGGCGCGCGGAAGTGTAGGTCTCTACTTTGCCTCATTAATCACCATTTAAACATTTTTTGTGACCTCTCCAAACTCATCATATATTTGTTCTCTATACATCCACCATCTCATTTTGCTCTGGCCAGGGTATGCCATTTGTAGCTTCACATCCAAAATAAACTTTTAATAAAAAAAACCAAAGATAAACTACTTCATTAAAGCTTATTTTCCAATTTATGTATTGGTTGGGGATATGGGCATTCCACTGTTGTGCACTTCCCATTCTTGTCCATTAATTACTCTTTCCTCATTTAATTATTGACTTACGTCCTTCCCCTTTCGCATAATGGTGAAAAGTTTTTTGTCTTGTCATTTCTTTGCAGCATGGAGTCATGGACCCATTGACTTGTCACCATTGAAAATAAAACTGTTAGAAATGAAATAACTATTATTCTAGTTGGGGTACATCTTTACACCCAATGAAGAAAGTCGCAATGATATCAAGACACTTTTGTCAAGGCTTATGAGTGTTCTGAAGAGGATGGAAACGGCAGATTTCTTCATGAAAAAAGACACTGATTTCTTCAGTTTTAATACATTCTTTTCAAATGCATAGAACATTGATTTCTCGATACGATTCAAGAAGAAAAATTGTTAAAAGAATATTTTTACGTCTTTATAATTCCTCAACACGACTCAAGCTTAGTTGCATCAACTCAGTAGATTAGCCTTGTTGCCCAAAAAAAACTCACTTCATACTTGTTGCTCAAACCATCATTTTTTCTTGCGTTCAGTTTAATATGTAGGAAAGAAAAAAGGACCTCATAGCCACCTGACGTGTTTGTTTTTTAAGGTAAATAAATCTAATATAGAAGAAACAAAACTACACAAGTGTAGCAAAAAACAACCACGTTCAGAAGTATATCAGCTATACGTTACCCCCAATGAAGATACCAAAAAAAAAACTTCTTACTACTAATCCCCTTGATCTCCCTTCTCATACCCACCTGAAGATGATGTTTGTACAATGACAAGACCACGTAACCTCACATGCTCACCTACTTTTTGCATTATGAGAGGATTCAAATTCTCTTCACATATGTAGTTGTTCATACATCCGTTGCCAATTTTTGTAAGTATATATTTTATTGTATGCGTTCGTTGGGTTCATGCTTATTTCTTGACGAGGCCGTTCTTCAATTTCGATTTGTGTTAAAAACCTTGATTTTTTTATGCTTCGTAGAGTATTTCTTCATGTGAAATACTCCCTTTATCCTATATTAAAAGCTCCATTTGAGATAAAATTGTCCCATGTTAGTAAATCCATTTAGCTCGAAGTACTTGGAAGCTTCTTATATTATATTCTAAAAGGTACTTGTTTAGTTTATCTCATAGATTTGAGCTTATTTATAAGGTACTTGTTTAGAGTCTCCTTGTTGTGTCCCACCATGCATTTAATAAAAATCACTATCTTTCCAATTGCAGTTTTTAACGTGACATGGGAGAATGTTTTACTTTATTATACTCCCTACGTTTGGAAATACTGTGTACATTTAGAAATTATCTCTCAGTTTAGAAATATTGTACACATTTGGCTTCCAAAACCATTCGCATTCAAAACCTCGGTTGCCTCTGATGCCGCCCTTTCTCTTCTATTGGCTCTATCTCTAATAAGCTCAAGTCGAGGGTTGGTCCTCTCACCTCCACATGTACACAACAAGGAGCTCCTCCTCCACTCCGCCTTCCCTCTATCATTGTCTCCGGGCAGCGTCTAGGTGGAGAAGCTCGAGTCTTTGGACTACCTTGGGAGTAAGAATGGGGGCTTCCATTAGCCATGCTGCACCTCCTCCACCTTCCCCATTTTTCGTCGTGGCCCTTGGCCCGATGCACAAGCAAACTCTAGTATTGTGTTATGCTTGGCGAGGGTGAAATCCCCTCAAGCTCCGCAAGGATGGCAATGAAGTTCTGGATTTTCTGCTAGCCCGACTGGGGAACCCGCATGTCCTTGGGCAGCAACTGGGAGCCCGAGGAAGAAGAGACGGGATGCCAGTGGAATGTTTTCAATACCGGACTGGACCAGCCGGTCCGACCGCGGTTAACCGGAACCATCTAGGAAAATGGTTCGGTTTATCCTGTTCGTTGAACGGGGTGGTTTTTTTCAAACCGGCCGATTTTCCTCGAACTAGTGAACCGGACCGACCAGATTTTTTTTTTTTGAAAAAAAATTTACATGAGGGGGGGATTCAAACCTCAGACCTCCCCCCCCCCTCCCTTCATACCACTTAACCACCTGAACTACACTTGTTTTGATGTTAATAATATGCAAAAACTATATTTATCATATATTTATACTCCTCTCACCTAGTTTGACCGCGGTTCAATGGCCGGTCCGATTTTGAAAACCTTGAGTGGGATTGAGCTAAAGAGGGACAACTCCGGACATGATGCCCATCCGCCTGCCAAATCGTCTTCGTCGCTGCCCAGCATCTTCTGTACTCTCCCCCCAAACGCTGACAAGTTTTGGGCTTTAAGGAAGAATCAACCCACGATTTGATGAGTTTGGTAGAGTTCGATTTTGAAATAGATATGAGTCAATGGAACAACTTTGATTAATTTAGAGGAGAAGCGGTATAGACTGAGGAGGGTTCCCAATAAAAATAATATGATGAGGGAAACATTTGTTCTAGTTGTATCTCTAATGGTCATCGGGTCTGGTCATAGTGCGGCTAGACTCATCCAAGCAGTAATTATAAGTCACATAATAACAAAGAGCTCTGTCTAGCCTGATTGGACACAGTGACCAAAACACCATGGCCTATTACACAGGGTGCTAAAGCAGTACACAGAGGTGTCTATGTACACCAGCTCATGGTTGTTGAAAAAGTACATAGACATCTCTATGCACTACGTACTGTGGTTACAGGGGTCGGTCATGGTGTTAGTCAAGAAAACATTTTGGATAAGAAATAATGCAGCAACCATGGAACTTGCTGCAAGCCTTGGATTGTCAACATCTTCTTTAATGTACCATGTATCAGTTCGTTCTCATGCAAATTCTTTAATTTGTGGTATACATTTTTTTCTGCACTCAATGACCAAGTCATAGGATAGCCTTGAGAAATAAAGAAGAGAAAAAAAAAAGACGAGATGGTCTTTTTCGTAAGCATAATGCAACAATCTTGATGTCTTTGGCGCATGAAATCATGAACGGAAAATGTAAGATCGCACGTCACTCCAGCTCTGGCACTACAACTGAAAGTGCTTGTTTTGCAACTATCTCATTTAAAGCAGTTGTAGGATGGTAAGCATCCCAAAATATGTACTCTGATCGATTCCTACACTCCAAAGGCAGTTTTGGCAAGCACTGAATCTGGCCGTTGGATTGCCCGAGTCCACAACAAGCTTTGCTTGTGTACTTAAATCCTGTAATATTTCACACAAATCAGTCAGTTGCATGAGATCATGCATTCCAAAAAAAATAGATATGTTTATCAGTAACCGTTCTTTATAAAAATTTGAAGTTTAGCAACTAAATAAAGGTTGTCAAATGATTAAACCATTATAATGTGTGAAGGGAATAGCAAATAGTAATCATCATCATACACCTTATCTAGCTACATGGGGTCGGCGGCATTGATTTTATACCAAATTTGACTCTTATCAGAATCAAAATCATGGTACATTGTTCAAAATCCTTGCAAATTAAGACACATGTGGAAGGTTTTAGGCTGGATGCCCTTCCCTCCTGACGAAACTGTCTAAAGTGGGGACAATAAAATAATAAAAAAGTGATTATTTGTAAAATCTTGTAGGTATCAAATAATTATTATAACTACTGAAGAGGTTATAACCACTAATATTGATCAACCTATGTCAAGCATGATACTGTTTGTAAGGATGGTTTGATAGTTGACACATGCTAATATTGGACTTAAGCATTTTCCAATCAAAGACGTATTGGAAGTAAGAAGTTAATTGGAATATATTTTTCATTAACTAAGTTACTTAAAGATGTTGAAGCATTGCTACAAAAATTTCCACAAGATTAAACTTTGTTAAGATCCAATTGAACTGATGACAGCCGATGTTTTTTAAAATACTATTTGAATAACTGTGACGCCAAAGCATGAGAGAGAGAAAGAGAGGTGTTTACCATATTGAGAAGGGTTGCTAATAATGTTTAGAGTGAAGAAATATATTTCTCCATAAACAAAATTTGCCCCAGCAAGATCTGTGTTGAGTTGGGTGAGCAATATCTTCAGCTTCTCATTGTACTTGGCCGCCAATTGATTAGGAAAATCCACACAGGCACTTTGATTTAAGGCAAAGTTGCCAACCTGACTGGGAATGCAACCAAGAGGACCAAGTCCATACACCACAAACTTCCTTCCTCCCAAATTGTACAAATTCTGCAATTAATTAGAAACTAGTTCATTTACGTCAAAGAGAGTTCAAATGACCAGAAGTTTGTGAAAAGGCTAGAGACAATTACCTTGAGCTGCCTACTAAATTCTCCGAGAAGCAGCTGAATGAATCCATCAACAGTGTAAAGAATAGCTTTTCCTGAAATAGGCTGAAGATAGTTGTTGATGAAGTCATTGCTGCCAATGCTCACTAAGAAGAAAGACTTTGCAAGGTACTCTGCGGTATCATTGACACCAATTTTTGGCAATTCAGCACTCAACTGACCAATTGTTACTTGGAAATTTAGAATCTGTTCATCCATTGTGAACTGATCTCCCTGAAGGTCACAAGAAGTGAACATACATCTAACTTTGTGTGCAATAAAACCAAATAATTGTGTCCAAGTATGCAGAAAAAAAAATGTTTAGATAGAAGGCATACCAAATTATTCCCACTGTCATTGAGGATCCCCGCCGATGCAGATGCATAATTCACGCCCTTTAAGATCTTTGGTCCCGTGGTGGTCTCGTTATTGAATGGAGGAATCAGTGGTAATCCCAATTGAGTTGCTGGAACAAAGCAAATTCAGCAAGCATCAGCTAATACTGTCTATTCATGTTTTTTTCAAAATAATTAATAAACACACTTGAAATGCAAAAAATTGCAACAAGATGGGTTTTGATTTAATTTAAGATGAAATGGGTGGATCTACATATGAACAGTTCCTTAATGTGTTATAACTTTTCGAATCCAAACCATCTCATAGTAAACAGCAACTTATATACTAAGGTTAATTAAATCTCTGTGACACATATGTATGAAAAAGAATCCCCGTGACACAATGAAGGTTGCATGAGTCTTACCAATATAAGGAAAAGGGATTATGACTTTAACCAAACTGTAGTAGGTGTGCATTAATCCATATTGAAAACTAAGCTCTATATAAACTAGTGAAAAGTAGTTACCACGCAAATGGTAGGAAAGGGGTATTATAAAGGAAACTTCAACAAAAATTGAAGCTCAGAAGAGATCACAAAAGGACTGTACTCCAACCACAAGGAAAACTGTTCAGTACTAAAAGAATTACATGTCTCCTAATGTGGAATTAAAAAAATTTCATGATCTCAATTCTCAGTACCTATATAATCAACGGCTGTGGCGCCATTGCAAAATCTGCCAGTTGGACCATCTGGGAAATCAATTCCATGAGGCAAGAAGTTTGCCTTAGCCAAAGTCACAAGATTATTGTTATTTCCCGGGTCGGATAAGGAGTCTCCGAATACCATCATGGCCGGAAATTGACTATCCGCTGCAGCAGTGATCATGAACAGCTGCAAAATGGCCCAGGCCCAAAACATAAAAGCCATAGAGGAAATTTTAAGAATATGGAAAGTCTTATATCATGTACTGAAAGACGACATATTTATAGCACCAGTGAATTACATGACTGTTAGTGCTTATAAAAAAGTTATACATGCTGTTACATGCGAGTCACATGTTTTTTTGTTTATTGTTTATGCTAACTGGACATGTTGACCTAGCATTCCAAATTCCAGATGTGTACAACTATATTCTGTTCAACGTTTGTCTAAATGTCCATATTCAGTTTTAGTTATGATGATCACCTCCAACTGTCTGGAAAATCCGTACTTGACAATAATAGGTCAGATATTCCGGTCCTGATCAATTTTTAAGACCAATTAAATAATTTATAATTAAATAACTCAGCTACAGTTGTTTTGCTTCTTTGAAAAAAACTACACAGAATCTCAGTGATTTTCAAAAAGTCAAGCTAGAAAAGAAGAAACGACTCCAACAATTAATTTTTGGGGTTTTGCACTAATGTATTATACCTAATTATTTGGCTTTTGTCATCAATATCCATATGTGAGCAAAGAGAACTTATAGATGGTTATCCCAAATGGTGAAACCATAAATGTGAGCTAACTCTTATTTGGATGCAATCTAATTCCAAGCTAGTGTACCTACAAGAATTGTTAAAAAAACCCAGTAAATAGTTTACTGATAATACTGTGCATTCATCCTTGTGATAGTTTATTATCCAAATAAAGAACCATAAATAATATGAAACCAAGAAATCACAAAACAAAAAATAGAGTAAATTTACCAATCCACCAAAGGTACAGAACATCCATGAATGTGACATAATTGGAAATCCTTCCTTTCTGATAAATAGGGTCCATATGGGTAGGAAAGTATCCAGATCCCTATTTATAAATTTTCAAAAACAAGTTGCCAAACTCATAATGATAACGGTAGATGGAAGAACAAAATAAGTTAATAGTGAGAAAAATAAACATTGAATTTTTGTTAAATGTCATTTTAGAAACTTTGTTCATATTGATGTGAACTTTTGTCCCACTTTAATAGTTCATTTGACTTGGAAACTATACATAAATGCCCACGAAACTTGTTAATGTGATTCGATTGATGACTGATAAGTCTAATTTCGTTTGATGTATGTGTGACAGCCAAGTAGGCTGGAAGTTGGTTCAGAACATTCTAATCCATAATAGTATTCAACATCGACCCCAAATTTCTTATATTTCGTTAACCATATATATTCTGAATTTCTATTTTTACTCACGAAATTCATTAAAAAGATGTATAGTTTTTGGGGAGTCAGTTGAGTTGTTTTTTGGATGTGCAGTTTTGGCCGATCTTCCACGTGCTACTCCAGTCTCGGAGCTCAGATCAGCTGGCAAAGCATGGTACTTGTACAATATGGAATCCTTATGTTAGGATTGCATGTTATCATATATATATATATATATATATATAGGAAAAGTTTAAATGAGATCACTCTCACGTAGCTTATATGACGCCAGTTCATGTCATAGTCGTTGGATCTTAATCTGACGGCTACAAAGGTGACTGATGGTTCACACTCACCTACCCATTGATTTGATATCCACCATCATATTAAAATCCAACGACCCAAAAGATTGACCTCATGTTCCTTATATGAGAACGATCTCATATAAACCGATCTATATATATATATATATATATAGAGAGAGAGAGAGAGAGAGAGAGATCGATTTATATGAGATCGTTCTCATATAAGGGGCATGAGAACAATCTTTTGGATCATTGGATTCTAATATGACGATGGGTATCAAATTAGTAGGGAGATGAGTGTGACCATCACTCACCCTTGTAACCATCATATCAAGATCCAATGGCTACGACTTGAACTAGCCCCATATAAGCCAAATCAGAGCGATCTCATATAAACTTTTCCCATATATGGTAACATGCAATCCCAACATAAGGATTCAAGATTGTACAAGTACCATGCTTCGCTAGCTGATTTGAGCTCCGAGAGTGGAGTAGTACGTGGAAGATCGGCCAAAACAGTACATCCAACAAACAACTCAACTGACTCCCAAAAAACTGTACATCTTTTTAATGAGTTTCGCGAGTGAAAATGGAAATTCAGAATTATATATGGTTAATAAAATATAAGAAATTTGGGATCGATATTGAATACTATTATGGATTAGAATGTTCTGAATCAACTTCAAGTCTACTTCACTGTCACACATGCATCAAACGAAATTAGACTTATTAGTTATCAATCGAATCACATTAACAAGTTTCGTGGGCATTTATGTATAGTTTCCAAGTCAAATGAACTATTAAAGTGGGACAAAAGTCCACATCAATATGAACAAAGTTTCGAAAATGACATTTAACAAAAATTCAATGTTTCTTTTTCCCACTATTAACTTATTTTGTTCTTCCATCTACCGTTATCATTATGAGTTTGGCCACTTGTCTTTGAAAGTTTATAAATAGGGAGCTGGTGTTGTGTCCCTATATGGGACACGAACAAGGTCAGGCATCATGGCCGGAGAAAGGGAAGAAGATAAGGGAAAAGTAAAGGAAAAATAGTTTTTTTATTGCATAACCTAAACTGAGGAGGATGACCTCTTTATAAAGGGAGGAGGTGGAGCGGTTCCCTAGGGTGACGTGCCACAAACGGGCATGGATTACATCCATTATTCAATAAAACAAATATTCAAAGCAAATCTAATATCCTAATAAAGCTCAATCAATTATCCAGCGTGATGTCCGTTCATTTGACATGTGCGTGTTGACTTTCTGGGCCTGACGTTCACAACAATCCACCACGCTCTTTTTCCGCCTTGTCTTCAAGGTGACTAGGTATGAAAACACTCTCTAAGCACGTCCAACATTACCACAACGTAGGACACGTCATCATCTGGAATAACCACTAAAGTCTGAGCGCCCCATTTGTTGCGTAAAGAATAATGGGTCTTGATGTCAAGTCGTCCTTAGCAATGCCTCTAAAAATTCCAATATCAAGCAACTTCTCATTGATAGACGCGGCATTGCCGACCATAATTATCTCCAAACACTAGAACAAAAATTTTCTTTAGCAACGGCAAAATCCATCGCTACAAGTCATCAATCTGTCGCTACAGCTTTGAAGCGACGGATTTTTTCCGCCGACAGCCCCGTTGTTATAAGTGGCGCCCCTAATGACATTTCAACGGAAAAATGCCAATCTGTCGCTAATATACGTACCAACAGTTTTTCCGACAGATTAGTTTCCTTCGTAAGTGTTTATTAGCGACGGTGGTTTGCCGTTGGTAGAACATTTAGCGACAGTTTTGAAGACGCTATAGCCTCCGTTAAATGCCTATTGCGACGGTTTTATGTCATTTGTCACAGATTGTATCCGTCGGTAAAGGCTTCGAAAAAATAAAAAAAAATAGCCGCTTTATGCTGCTAATATGGATAACAAGTATTATTCATAAAATAGTATCTGAAGTAAGTTACCTTGCTTAGCTGGCCAAAAAAATGCTTTTACAGATTTATGTCAGAAGCAAAAATGACCAATTAGACATGTGATATAAAATACATATAATACCCCCACCTACCAGATACAACATTCTTAGCTTATGAAAATAAGACAAATATCATTTTACATATATGTTGATGGAACATGGAAGCAGACTTGTTGCAACTTGTACCACATCAAGACGTGTTTTACATATGGGAGGAATTGTGAAAAGAGCGCCCCCAGAAGGAATGGAAGCTGGATGAAGCTAGAGGGCTTTTTTAGCAATCAGCCAACAAGCCTAGCCTCCTGGTATTTCCTCTTTCTCCCAATAGTTTGCACATCCATGTGCCAATCAATGAGTCATCACTTCTTCGAGGAGGTTTCTTCATTATATCCCAGTCAGGAGGGATGAATCTGTGAACAGGTTGACCCACAAAAGCTGAACAGGTATAAGCCCTTCAGGAATGCCTAGTGCCGCTGTCAGAAATATAGAGGCAACTTCGCCAATATTGAAGATATCATATACTTGAAGCAACATGAAAGCAAGACGCATACAGAAAAAATTACTATGAATAAAAAGGAAAGAAAATGCCAACTGTAGCTCTAAAATTTTTTATAGCATGTCAATTGGAGAAAAACAACATCAGCAGATATCAATCCTGCTTATATTGATCTTATTCTAACTTGGACATTTCTTCCTTGCCATCTCCACATCAAATCTCATGCTACTGTGACTATTACATCACATCCCAGAATCTAAAATTTCAACCTCTCAAAAAGAAAGACAATTTCATCCTGTAAAGGTAAACTACCTGATAAGTGCTTTCATGTTATTGTAAATAGATCTGCCTTCACCAACTGCGGCAACTATTGTACTAAAATTATCATATGCCAAAACCATGTCAGATGCTTCTTTTGCAACCTGGCAGGAATAAAATACATTAATTAGATAGTGAGACATGCAGTCATGTTTCGCCTGACAAGGAAAGGGTAAAAATAAGCAATAAGTGAGCATAGAAAATCCCTATGATAAATCATCCAATTAAAAATGTTAATCTATATCCATTGAGGAGAAAAAAAGGTGCGAAAAGAGATGAACCTCACTAACATAAACATAACATAAACACTAGATATTTAAACAGCCGTTGGACTTAGAAGTATGGTGTCACCCTTACCCTCAATCCCCCCATGCCGACAAAAATCAAATCACTCTCAATTGATGGGTAATTTGATGGATCACATAAGAACCTGTGAGCTGGATGGTTCTCGCCATCATAGGTTGCAAAGTCTGATAGATCCCCTTTGTAAGCAAAACCTAAACAATGCAAAGCTTGTGAAAACATTTCACAAAGAGCACTACCAATTGCATCTTTTGAAGCTGCGTCCAAAGTTGCAATTGAACCATCAGACAATTGTACATACACGCTTCTTTCTAGTAAATTCTCTACTGCTCCCTGCAAAAATAATCCAATTGTTCGAAGCTTAAAGGCCTTTCTACACGACAAAAGCTCATCAACTAAACAAAAAATGGAGTACATACAAGTTGGAGTTATATGCTTTGGTTTAGTCCTTGAAACATTGGAGACATTACCTTGTTCACGCAGCATTTGTTGTACACACAGACCATCAAGCTCTTCGATATCTTCAAGGTCAAACTAAGTTGGACAGACTTCATGCTAATGAGTTATTGTTAGGGAAAAATTTGGGAGTGTGATTTTGTCTCTTAATATATATCAATTTAATGTACAAAAATATATGGGGTATGTGAGAGGAAAGATGGGGTATATATACAAATTAGGGTACATATACAAATTGGGTTATATGAAGAGGTTGAGAGGAGACATTCTCAAGATGAAGCCAACACAAAGTGGATCTTGAAGAGAAAGCCACCAAGGTGAGCAAGACACTCCAAGGTGAAGCTCAAGGAAAATGAAGATTATAAAAGCCCAAGACAATGTGGGAGCACACCACAAAGCCCATGGCCAAGACACTACTTAAAAGCAACCTATTGAAAGCCCAACATGAAGACATACAAGAGAAGTGCATATTTTCTAGAGGATCAACTTACAACCATTAGATCATCCATAGTTGTCCTCTAGGCCCATAGCTTTTGGATCAAATTTGTTGGGTTCAAAATATTCCAAGAAAAACCCACTAATCAAAGTGATCCAAAGCTTCTTTCAAAGCCCACCTAAGATCCTCAAGAAAAGACACTTAGAAAAAGCCCATTTGTGAAATGGGTTCATGAGCTAAAAAAACCACCCATAAATAGGACCCAACCCACATAAGAGAACCACTAATGGGTGGGTGGATATGAGGTGTATCCACATATGGGTGGGTAGATATGAGGAATCCACCCAAGGATGGGTTGATACACACCTCCCTCTTCATCTATAAATACCCACCTCTTGGAGAGAAATGGGCAAGCCATCTCCCCAAAACCTCTTGGCCTTATTCTTTGCAAATCATCTAGAGCCTTGAGGGTTCTTGATTATTCTTCCTCTCCTTTCTTTGAAAGGGGTTCAAGATCTTGTTATGAGATCTTAGGAAGAGATTCAAGTCCTCTAGAGCCTTGATGCTCTTGATTATTCTTCCTCTCCTTTCTTTGAAAGAGGTTTAAGATCTTGCTACAAGATCTTAGGAAGATATTCAAGTCATCTTGGATCATGGTTTCTTTGAGCATCTAGAATCATCCTTTAGAAACCAAAACCCCCACTTGACCTTTGAACTAAATACTTCCATATCATCTCAAAGGTCTTGGTTACTTTGATCTACTCTCCAGTCCCTCATTAGTGATTCAATGGGTTCATACCATTGACTCTTGAGAGTAGTTCAAAGTACCTTTGGCCATGGTTTCACCTAATCCCATAGAAAAATTCTTAGATAAACCAATCCCTTGTCCAAAAAGCCTCTACAATTTCGAAGTATCATTAGTTGAATCTAAGGATGGACAATGGAAGGTCATTAGCTCAAAACTAGTTTGAGCAAAACGGGTAGGATATCTCACATCATCCCTTCAAGGGTATGTACTCTAGTCACTCCTATTTCTTAGAGTAAGTACTCTAAAATCTCTTCTTTACATGTGTTAGATTGTGATGTAGACCATAGGGTTAAACCACTCTTTTGAGAGAGAGTTGGGTCAGTGTGACCCATAGCGAGTGTGGATTCACTCTTGTATGGTTCCCGGTGATCCAAGCAAAACCGGTGAGTGTATGATGTTGTGGGTGAGCTAAAAACCCTCACTTAGTGGATGTCGGAGGTTCCTTGGATTAGGTGCTTCGAGAGTGGACGTACCCGTTAAAGCAAGTTGCTTAGCAGCGAACCACTATAAATCTTTGTGTGATTGCTTGTGTTTGCTCGTCTTGCATATTGTTACACACACACATTCCACTCCTCTTAAGGCTCTCTCACTTATGCGCTTCAATTACTTGCTAATGAGAGAATGTTGCATTGAACGATTATTTAAATTAATACTATCTCTTAGTAAAATAGAGTGAGAGTTTTTAAGTGGTTGTCCTATTCACCCCCCTCTAGGACTTAAGAGCACTTTCAGTTATATGCTTTGGTTTAGTCCTTGAAACATTGGAGACATTACCTTGTTCATGCAGCATTTGTTGTACACACAGACCATCAAGCTCTTCGATATCTTCAAGGTCAAACTAAGTTGGATAGACTGCATGCTAAATGGGTGACTGAATTGCAAGAGTACACATTTTCTATTAAGCATAAGGCTGTTGCCTTGAGTAGACAACACTATTTTCTCACCACTTTACAATTATAGGTGTTTGGATTTGATTGCATCAAGGAGTTGTATCTGACAGATAGAGATTTTCACTGTCTGGGAAAATTGTGAGAATAATAAAGGTAGATTTGAGGATTTCATCTCTGATGGATTTCTTTTAAAAGGAACAGCTCTGTGCATTCCTGTACATTCTTTCAGAACTAAACTTCTTCTAGAAATTCATGGGGGAGGTTTGGCTGGACACTTTGGTCGAGATAAGACACTACAAATAGCAAAAACTAGATTTTTCTAGCCTTCTTTAAACAGAGATGTTATACAAATTGTGAAACACTGCTTTGTTTGTCAAACACAAAAGGGTGGAGTTCATAATACAGGGTTGTACACACCTTTACTTGTACTAAATGGACCTTGGGAAGATGTTTCTATGGATTTTATTCTTGGATTACCTCGCACAAAGAAAGGCACTGATTCTATTTTTGTAGTGGTTGACAGATTCTCCAAACAAGCTCATTTTATTCCCTACAAAAGAACAACTGATGTTGTCAAAGTGGCTCAATTATATTTTCAAGAAGTTGTGAAACATCATGGACTACGTCTTTCCATTACCTCTGATCGAGATACAAGATTTCTCAGCAATATTTGGAAAACCCTCTGGTCTAGATTACATACCTCTCTTCATTTCAGTACAACTTGTCATCCTCAAACCGATGGCCAAACTAAAGTCACTAACAGAACCTTGGGTAATCTACTCAGGTGTTTAACTAAGGATAATCCCCGACAATGGGATATTATTTTGTGTCAGGCTGAGTTTGCGTATAACTCAACTCCTCATAGATCCACTGGATTTTCCCCATTTGAAGTTCTGTTTGGTAAAAATCCCAAACAAGCTTTGGATATACCTCTGATTCAATTTCGACAGCCTAATCATACTACTAGAATTCTTTCTCAGCTTACAGATATTCATCAGCAGGTTCACAACAATTTACAAAAAGCCAATTCCTCTTATAAAACAACAGCAGATCAATCTCGAAGAAACCAAGAATTTGTTCCAGGTGATTTAGTCATGGTTTATCTTCGCAAAGAGAGGCTTCCTCCTGGCACTTATAATAAGCTTCAGTCGAGGAAAATTGGACCATTTCAAGTACTAAAGAGAATTGGATCAAATGCTTATGTTCTGGATTTACCAAATTCCTACAATATTTCTCATACTTTTAACATTGCAGACCTTACAGCTTATCATCCTCCATTTTCTTTAGAGGAACCTGGGGATGAGGTCTTCTTTTCAAGAGGGAGAGAATTGATGCAAGAAGAAAACGAACTAAAGATGTTACTGAGCAATTGAGAATAGTCCACAGGGATATTTCTATAACTTCATCTGGATTCAATTGGTTAAATCAGTTGGCAGGACATTTCGGTAATTTCACAAAGAAATCAGTTAGGCCGTCAGCAGGATCAGCTCTATCATAACGATCTCTTTTCCTGCCTTCAGCTCAATTTGAAATTCAAATCATATGTTGCTAACAGCCTATAAATAGTTTAGCTGGGTTTCTGGAGTTTTTGGTCTTTGATGAATCTGAAGCAAAATGCTGTCAAAATTGGGAGCTGGAATGCTCTATTCTGTTCTAGTTGTTATTCAGCATTGATGGATCTCGGGATTGGGTTTGATCTTTCTTTTCCTTATTCTTTAGTGCTCTCGAATTGTAATTGTAGAAATACTGTTGTTGATTGAAGAAAATACAGAAAATAGGGCAATTACAATCCATTCCTGTAATGGCTGAATATTAATACAAGCTACACAATTGCTCAAAAGTTGTTGTAACAGAATTACAACAAATAGCATTTACAATTGATAAAACACTTCAGATTTAATTATGTATTTCTAAGTTGTCCCAGATTCTTCTAGTTTTGTTTGCTCTTGCATATTTGTTGTTGCTGAACAGATTATCTGCCACAGAAATCAGCTGTGAATTTCTTGCTGCATCAATGTATGTCACTCCAACTCTGCATCTCACTTACTGTTGGATAAGAGCTCTTGATAAACAAACTAGTTGGATGATCACTCATTGCCATCTTGTTCCCCGTATCAGCCCCACAACCACCATTCTTTGAGCTCTCTAATGCCTGGATAAGAGCTCTCCATATATATGTGAAATTGTTCTACATAAAAATTAGCTCGTCAATGATAACTCATGTAACTTGCTCATCAGTTAACATATATTCTAATCCAAACGATCAGGATGACAACATAGAATGACATTCAGACCATGAAAATTAAATGGAACCTCAAAGATGATTACCACTGTCCCTAGTTAAAAGTACATTACATAGTCAATAACTTACATTTTGACCAACAATACCAGTCAAAAGCTTTATATTTGCCTCATTTCAAACATGCTCATCCCGACGAACAACTTACAGAAGAAAGAAACAAATGAAAAATTGATGGTGCCAGTAGTTTGTCTCAATTTATTTGTCACATCACCAGAAAATTTCGATAAATAAAGCAGGATCTCAGTAGCCAAGATTTTGGAATTAGAGTAAAATTCAAGAATAAAATGAAGTCTTATGTCACGCCCCGGGCACCGCCCGATCTGAACCGAAAATGGTCCAAGAGTCGAACCGGCACATGGGGGCGACGTTAAGAGATATAGCGGAAGACTTATGCCCCTCTTACGGGCGATCTCACTAGCAGAGTTACGTATAAACAGTTTTGAGCAAGAGTAAATAAGAAGAATAAATGTAGAGTCTAACTCAAAGTAGATCGACAAGTCATTAATCCCACAAAATAGAAACTTGAGCCAACGTACCGGTCTCGAATCGCAAGGGTTTTAAAAAAAGTAATTCCCCACAAGTCTCAACCTACCAAATATAACAACTTCAAATGATAAACTAATCAAGTCTAAGGCATCCACGCCCAATCCCGCTCTCTCTACGATCGCTCCTCAAATAGAGGATCCTGTCCGTCTGCGTGTCGCACCACGCAGCCCCAAAACAAAACAAAGAAAGAGGGGTGAGTATAAAACTCAGTAATAGTTTTTATATAATTGACAATAATCAGAAATCATAAGGCATCATAACATAGCTGAAAATCCCTAATCAACATGATTATCCCATTATCTAGTCATACATGTAATACACATCATCTTGCATAACCGTATCACATTCACATGCCATCAGATAATCCTGCATAATGATATCTCATTCACATACTTTCATCTTGATAGGCATTCATATCTCATACATTTACCCTACATAACCAAAGTAGCCAAGCTTGGCACATTTATGCTTTCACATCTCAAAATTTCACCCTGGATGTCCAATGTAACCAAAACATGGTACAATCATGTATAACATCGTAACAAGCATATATCATCATAATGGTGAAGGCGTAATGCAATCTGCTATGAAGGCGGGACACAATCACGGCCCGAAGGCGTATCATGGTCCAGTTCCTACACATGAACAAGGGGTGGTCAATCCCAATGTTCTGCTCACCCTGGACAATCCTGGCCAAGGATGCCCGAATCTCAAATAGAGAAATTAGAGCAGGTGTGTTCACCCTAGGTAGTCTCCTGCGGTGGGGGAGAGCCCAAATCTCATCTTGAGAAACAACTAGAACACGTGGTAGCTGGTGCACAAGAGCCTACCACCCGGGAGGTCAGTGTCTGGTTTTTTACCTCTCAACTCCGCAAGGTGAGTGCATCCTTTGCCCCCACATATCTCAATCAAACTCAACCCGAGGAGTGAACCTATTCCAGGAGGGAACGAAATCAAAAACATGTCCTTTCGAACCAACCAAGTTTCGATTAAACTATCGATCGATTAATCCGGCATACAATCTCACACATTGCATATAATCGATCAATTCTGTTTAAACAACGATAAAACTTCATCCATGAAGTTTGATACATGATGCATGCTATCATGGTACATCCGTGAGCAATCCTACATGGGTTCCAACACATGGAACGTGCTCCCAATCCATCCCCTCATGCATCATAATCAAAGCATATATCAACTACAATATCATGATAAACTCCCAAATATGTGTGTGTTCATGCACATTCTAATCACATGGCAATATGCTTTGACATAACCTCATAAGACATTAAATGTATTCTTAAATTCCATTTCAAATCACAATTCTCAATAAAACCATACTTGACATAAAAAAGCACATCTCATAGTTCACCAATTCATAACTTTGCCGGAAACATGCTTACTCACAAGGATTTTATCATGATATGATTTCAATATCAACATGTGTCATTATCAACATATACAACAATATCACATACCCTACTTAGCTTAATCCATCCATGTAGAGTTGAAGGCTTACTCCTACAAGCGTACTCTTTTACCATACAATAAACATAACATGATCACCTCAATTACTCATAAGCCATATGATCTACACATAAATTATGCGTTTCATAAGTCATTTAACCTATGTTTATGTTGGTATTTGATTAGAATTAGGGGTACTTTAATGTAGTTTTTGGTTTTTATAGGAAAATAAGAGTAAGATGCAATAATGGGGTAAAAAGTAACTCTAATATTTGAATCTTCATAACTTCGTACACAGATATCATATTGGATTAATTCAAAATTCATATTAAATTTTAAGAAGTTAGCTTTCCAACGCCACCTACCATGCTCAATTCGGATTTCGGAGTAAAAGTTATACTCATTTGAAAATCGGGCTATAAATCAAAACTGAGAAGATGATCGCGGGTCATCTCTCCTATTTTCAAAATTTCAAAAACCGAGACTCAATAACACATCTTGAAAGCTTAATACATGCCTCAAACATTAATAAAAACCTATCAAACATTCCAGAACATATCCACATATCATTCTAAGATGAAACCCTAAGAAATCATAGTAAAAGATTAGCATTTATTAAACCCACTATTAGAGCTCTAAACAAGAACACCCATTCAAGTAAAAACTATTAAAACAAACCATTCACTACCCGAAACTGAGATTGAAGAACCTATTACCTTAATTTGATGAGAGAAACCTTGAATCACCTTGAACACCTTTCAAACAAAACGATTTTATATTAATACTCTATTAATCATTATTAAGCTTTGAAAAACAAATGCTAAACCTTAGATCTAGGGCCTTTTAAAAACATAGACATATGATTATGAAGATTAGGCTTAGTAGATAAGTATAAAACAGTAGTTTTTATGCTTTCAAAATGGATTAAAACATTGAATGAATCAAGATTAAGAAATGATTAAAAGATTTTTAAAGAAAATAACAAAGATTAGACTATATACCTTTAATCCCTTCCTCTTTAAGCAAGGGGAAAGAGGCTCCTAATTCTCCCAGCCAAGCCTTTTTCCCAAATTAGAAAAGGGCACAACACTTTCCTTTTATAGAAAAATTTGGGGTAGTCCTAATTAAAGTTTGGGGTAAAAATAAAGTTTTTGGCTAAAATTGGATAATTTGGCGATTTTAATCCGATATTAAGTTAAAAAAATTTTGAAAATTTTTATATTGACTTTCTATAATGTTTGGGGTGTTTCGGTTACAAAAACCTAATTTTGATGGCGGGGCTCGCCGGGGTTCGACAAACCCTAATTTTCGGAAAATTAGTGAAAAATCTGAAAAATTTCAAAAATGCAGGTTTGATCTAAAATTACTTGAAATTCATGATTGTGAAATCAGTTTTGATTAAAACTATTGTAAACTCATTTATTTTTTAAAACAACTGAGTTAAATCGGAAATCACTTAAACAGCATAATTAACCAATGACTAATATTAAAATAAACCGGTTCAAAAGTTAAGGTCCTTACATCTTAAATGTGGAAAATATGGAAAATTTGTAGGTTTTAGCTATTTAAAGCATAGGGTAGTGCTTCTTCCTTACCCTAGTGACTAAAATATTGTTTCGGCACTATCTCAGAAAATCAGAAATCACTTGGAAACCCAATTTAGACCCCACACAAAAGAAAAAAAAAGGCAAAGCAAAAGAAGCTAGCATGTTTAACTGAGTGAGACCAATCCTAGTTCCTTCCACCTTACTAAGATAAGACGATGAAAAGTTTTCACAAAATCTCCATCTAGTTCATTCCTATTTCTACCATTTAAGGCATAAAATTGAGTAAAGACTCAAGATTGGGATGAAAACTTAGAAAAGAGAAAAGATTTCAATAGAAACAAAGAGTAAAGTTGATACCTTTCATCCAAGTTGGGTCTAAGGTCACCTGCAAAGGCCAACAGGAGCTTAGGAGAGCTAAGCACACCTGAGTGTGCTGACAGAGAGAGATGCACAACTGCATGTAGAGGTGCGGCGAAGTATGGTGGCGGCTCCCATATCATGGGTAGCTGGAGGCAAAAGATTGATAAAGAACTGAAGGTAGTATTTGAGAAGTTATATGGTTTTTTAGTACACAACTTTTTAGGGGATTTTTACTTTGTATTGCGAAAGCCAACATGGAACATCCTAACACCGGATTTTAGGGAGAGTAACATATAATGGTCATGGAATGGAAGAGCTTGTCCCTCAGAGTTCCTCTGCTTATATCAGTCAGCATGATGTTCATATTGGAGAGATGACACTGAGAGAAACCTTGGCTTTCTTTGCAAGATGCCAAGGAGTTGGGACACGTTATGGTAAGAACTTTTCAGAAATTTGCACAATTGTATACTTCTAACTATATCAAATTAAAGTGAATATCTAATGATATTTTAATTGTTTACCATCTCTCTCTAACATATATGCTGAGAGAGTTATCCAAGAGAGAGAAGACAGCAAGTACACTTATCTCACATATGTACATATTTTGAAATTTGATGGCATATTTGTTACTTTGGCAATATTTGCATAGTAAGTGTACTTGGGAAACTTATGAAAAACTAGTCTTATTCATCTCATTTTGCAGATTTTAGGTTTGGATGTCTGTGCCGATACCATGGTTGGAGACCAAATGTTGAGAGGTACCTCTCGTGGACAAAAGAAGCGTGTTACAACAGGTAAAATCCTCAACCGAATAAACTGCTTTCATCTTCTTCTCTGAGTTTCTTCTCAACTATTTTTTTAAAGCCGCTGTAAACTTAATAGGAACGTTATCATTGTCTTCTGTCTGCGAAATCTTAATCTGATAAACAGGTGAAATGCTTGTTGGGCCGGCAAAGGCATTATTCATGGATGAAATATCCACTGGTCTGGATAGCTCCACAACATACCAAACATACCAAATTGTCAATTCCTTTAGACACTCGGTCCACATTCTTGTTGGGGGGAGGGGGGGCAGGTCCAACTCTAATTGCTTTACTTCAGCCAGTACCAGATACTTCTGATCTATTTGATGGCATCATCCTTCTCTTTGATGGACAAATAGTATACCAGGGCCCTCGTGAATATGCACTAGAATTTTTTGAATCAATAGGTTTCAAATGCCCTGCAAGGAAGGGAGTTGCAGACTTTTTACAGGAAGTGAGTTCAGAAATTACTTAGTTCTCTTAAATAGTGTCAACATATAACTATAAGTGTGATCCACAAGTAATATTTATGTATGCATTAAAAGGTGAACTCAAGACATGATCACCAACAATACTAGTTCCGCAAAGATGAACCTTACTGTACATCTCGGTCAATGAATTTGTTGATGCATTTCATTCGTTCCATGTCGGTCAAAGATTAGATCATGATCTTAGCACCCTGTTTGACAGAAGTAAGAGCCACCCTGCATCTTTGAGTACTTCACAATATGGGATTAGCAAGAAAGAGTTGTTGAAAGCCTGCGCTTCAAGGGAATTGTTGCCGATGAAAAGGAACTCATTTGTCTATATATTTAAAATGATGCAAGTAAGTAATTAATTGCTGTAACGTACTTCTTAAGCTATAAATTAAGAAATCTACTAAGCAAAGAATTCTGTATTAGATGTTGGTAAAATATCGGTCGACCAAAGAGACAATATATCAGAGATATTGTGTAAAAAAATATCGGTGGTCAAAAACTAGTTTTTACTGTATATTTTCACAATCTAACTTCTAAAATGAGTTATACTAATTTAGACAAAGCATAGATTTTAAAATATGCATAAAAATAAATATTAGAATCGGAAACAAACGGGAAAAGTTATTTTTTAAAAAATTCCAATTTTTTTTCAAAAATATTTTTTTTAAATGGTGTCGGAAATATTGTGTATTCGTGAGAGCCTAGGAGTAGCGCCTTTAGGGAAGAAGCTGAGGGAATGTAGGTTGCGTTGGTATGGACATATGCAAAGAAGACCTTTAGATGTCCCTATGAGAAGATTAGAAGGGATACATGTAAACGATGCTAAAAGAGGGAGAGGGAGACCTAAGAGAACTTGGATGGAGTTAATAAGAAAGAAGTTGACTTTACTATCTCTTACAAAAGAGGTAGCCCAAAATAGGCTAGAATGGAGGAATAATATCCGTGTCGCCGACCCCAAATAATTAGGAAAAGGCGCTACTTGATTATGATTATGGTGTCGGCAATATTGTAAAAAAAATTTTAAAAACGATATTAGTCTGTATCGTTTTATCGGGTGGGGCTCGATATAGATATATCTCCGATACAGAACTCCTTGCTATTAAGTAATTATCCAGTTGATATCACTATACAATTTAAATAGCGAGTCTTTTAATATGTCATGCATTTTCCTTCGGGATACAGATATGGCACAAGTACACTTCCTCTTTGCTTAAAGTCTGTGCGTGACATGTCAAAAGTTTTGGGAGAAAGTCTGTCAGCATATAGTTCAGCATATACTACTCCCATGTAGAGGAGTATCTAGATGACCCATGCTTTTATATCCATGTAGAGGAGTATCTAGGTGAACCATGCTTTTATAGTTCAACATATACTTGCTTCAATCCATGTTTTTTAATTGTTCCCATACATTAGATGAAGAGGGAACCTCTAGTTATTGAAATCTGTGAGATCAATGAAGAGGCCCCTCTAATGCGGTGCAAAAAATTTCTATTTGATTATGCACTTCTAGTCTCCGGTACGTCTTTTGTCCATCTCCGAAAATACAAAAATTTGTTTTGGCCACAATTATATACCTTCTTGTTATTAATCATATTACTAGTTTGGAGTCGCTTCAGATACGGGCAAAGGTATTTAGGTGAATGAGGCATATTTTTATGGGATGAATTTTACAAGTGAAGATCTCTCTGTAATTGAAAAACAGAAATGTCCGTATGGAACCATCCACCTACTCTGCTTCAATATTATGCAATAGAAGAGAAGCTGATTGTGTAAGAAAGATAAATATTGAAATCTCTATGTAGGTCCATTGTTGACATATATTTTGGAGGTTGAAATCTCCATGTAAGAAGGTACTTGCTTTCATTTAGTTATTATTAATCTACTTAAATGGACTAATGATGCTGTTATCTGCTTGCACATCTAAATTCATTTGAAATACATGCTATATGGTGGATCTTTAGCTCAAGTTGGAAGAGCACTCAGGAAGTGGGTAACACTCCATTCTTGAGAGGTGTCAATTTGAGTCATTATTATGACTCAAATTGAATTCCTCCATTTTTCTTTCAGTCTACCTTATATATATATATATATATATAGGGAAAAGTTTATATGAGATTGCTCTCATATTGCTTATATGAAGCCACTTTGAATCGTAGCCATTGGATCTTGATCTGATGGCTACAAATATCCATAATGATCTCACCCACTCTTTGATGTGACACACTCACCTACCCATTGATTTGATATCCATCTTCCGATCGGAATCTAATGGTAATAAAAATTAGCCTCATGCTCCTTATATGAGAACGATCTCATGTAAACTCATCTCATATATATATACATACATACTAAACATAATGTTGTTGTGCATATATTAAGAGTAATTGTATAAATTAAAAAAAGATTGATTCAATTTTTGGTAATTAAAGAAGAAGATTGATCTTTCTTTGAATTGTTTCTTTGTTTTTTCTCAAGGTTTCCAGAAGTCCGCCATGATTTTACTGGCTTATGATTTTTTATACATATCTCTCATCAACATTTTTTCTCTTAAATGCGTCATTTGTATAGTTGAGTAGTTCAAAAGATCGCCATCAATATTCTTATGCAAAGTACATACTTGCAACCCCCGGTCGAGCTTATGTTTTTTCATATTGCCCCATAAATTAGACAGGTTCATTATCCTTACACAGAGAATGTCTTTACACAGTTGAGAATGGTATCATTAATGAGCAATCTTTGTGGATGGTATCTAGTACAACACCATTTTGACATCTAGTACTATAACATTTTCACAGGAGAGAAAAATGGGAAAAGTTTATTCCTAACATGTTGAAGTACTAATCTAGCAATTTGTTTTAAATTGAGTTATGATGCTTCTATGAACTAAATACTTAAATTGTCACAGTTTAAACTTATCATGCTTTTAAATAGACGGGTATTTATCAAAATTAAGTACTGTTCAATATTCCAATGCAATATTCGGGAAAAATAATGATTTTTATTGAATGGTGGGACCCACAGTTAAGCTTGCAGATGAATTGTGAGAAACTTGTGAGATGTTCTTTAAGTGCCCAACTACTTAAATTGAGCCAAATGTGGCAACTAATATGGGACACATTTTTCTTCAAATATAGCTATTAATATCAGGCTGAGTTTTTTTTCCACACGGAGCTATTAAAACAGGATAGGTATACATGAAAGCTAGTGTCTGGAGTGGTTTCATTATTCGGCATTCTCCAAGAGTGCAAATTTCGCCATCTCTCATGATTTTTTTCATGCCTAGTCCTTTTGGCTAGACGAGATCCTAATTAAATGTAATCTCTTTACTCAATTACTGAGGAAGAAAAAACAAGTATGCACCAAACTCAACCCATGCAAAGGGGGATCTTTAGACCCTTAGGTGCTGTGTGAGTGACTGGTCTATGTAACTGTAAGATCTCAAGCTCGATGTTCCTTGAAATGGTGAGCCCAAAAATGTTTAGAGAAAAAGTGATGAATAAAAGGGCTGGACTACAAAAATGGAAATCAAACTAGCTGTAATTTATGCCAAAATTGAGATAAATCAAGTATCAGGATACTTCCAATAATTATAGACCATCAAAACGATAAATTATCTTAGCAGGAGAAAGTAAGAAAACTCAATCAAGAATGAAATCCAATGGATTAAATATGAATAAGGATATATGTATGAAGAAGTACCATCAGAGATATGTCATAGCATGAAAATCAACAAGATCATTTAAAAGATTATATTCAACATGAAATCATCATGAACATGCCATGCTTTCAAGAAATATGATCAAACCATCATTATCAAAGATCAAGCTTTTATAATCAATCAAATCCACGATCAAAACTTGTAAAGTATGTGAACCCTTGCCTCTAAATCAGTCCCTTGTATCCTTTGAATCGTCCTCAACAAAACCTTGGGTTCTATTCTTTTCCTAATCTCTTTCTCGTGCTTGATTTGAATTCGTTGGTGACAGGAGCAAACGGGAGAGGCTCCTCCGCAGGCACGGCTCCTGTATCTTTTTCCTCTCTCCTTCCTCCATGGTGGCTGCCCTTTCTCCTCCAAATTTCCAACACCTTATTTGTTATTGCTACTTGTTCCAAAGCTACACATTGTCATGCATTGGTTGAACATCAATTTATAAAATCTGTCGAGGAATTGGCATACATTTTAGTAGAGTGTTTACCATCATGAAGGATGATGATGTCAGTGAGACCATCATGCAAATGTTACGTGAAGTTGCTGGATAATTAAAAGCCATCAAGATGACTCTTTCGGATAATTTTCTTGTGTAGTTTGTATCTTTGTTATAAATTATTTGCCACTCCAATTTTTCCTTTTAAGATGATTTACAAAATATGTAATAACATACTCTACACATATTTGTAATACTCCATGTAGCTCTATTACATTGTTTTTCCAACTTTTTTTTGGGGTAATTGACACTGCTTTTCCAACTTAATTGAGTCATATCGATTACTACTCCCTCTGTCTCACAATAATACTCTCATTTGGTTTTTCCAAAACAAATTTGACAATTAAAGTGGGGCGGTGGGAGTAACCTTTACTTTCTAGAACACTTTAGCAGATCTGTTCTCTCGTATAGTTTCAATTTTGTTATGCGATTACTAGTGTATTAATGATGCAATCTTGACAACAAAATGAGTTTATACTAAAATATCTATTAATATTAACTCGTTGCCATACCATTAATTAACTCATGAAGCGCTACACATTCTCAAATTTGTTAGGGTTGTGAACAATTTGTTCCTTTCCATAATCAAGTTGAAACATCCTGAAGGTGATGGAGGGAGGAGGAAAGATTACATTTTGGCATAAAACATGATAATTAGAGGTCGATTAAAAAACAAAAAAGATGGAGGGAGGAGGAAAGTTTTGTTTTTTATTTCAAAAGAAATTAAAAAAACTTGCATGAGCTATGACAATGCACAAGTGGTGGTCTTCAGAAATTAGGGCTAGGCAAGTTCAAAACTTATAAAAATTAAAGAAAAAGATCACTGAACCTTCATCAAGATTTTGATTGGCAATGTCTTTTTATACATTTGGTTGGCAATGTTTTTGTTTTTTGAATAATTATTTGATTGGCAATGTTACCTTATAGTATTAGACTTTTTTGTTGCGTTTATGGTCTTATGACTTTGTAATTAGAGTTCATACAGGCACTGACGCAATGGTGTCTAAGAGTTGATGTATCAAGGTTAGACGTGGAGTGGCAAGGTCCACTACCAAAGAGGGCGTACCTATTGTTGGGAGGTCCAATGAAATCGCTTTCTTGGAAAGGCTTGTATACATGGCCAGGAGGAGATCTTCTAGGAGAGCCATTTGCACCATCAATGGTCCCAATTTTCCTTGCAAACATTGTGAGGCCATCTTATCAGAATGACATCTACAATTACTCCAGCCCATTATGATCTTCCGGATTAGAAATCCATTATACTAATTCTATTTGCTTTTGGATTTCTAATCACACTATTTATGTGGGATGGGAGAGCAATAATCCGATCTCATGTTTTAGCTCATGATCTGAGACTTTTGCCACACTAGCTTTGGACATCTCCTCTACGCAATGGCTCTTGCAATCTGGGTCTTAACCATTTTGCATCTGTCCATCGCCGCCGCCGCCTCACAAAAGAGTCGATTTCCGGCTATGTTTGTATTTGGGGACTCCTTGTCCGACCCCGGAAATAACAATGATCTTGTGACTTTGGCTAAGGCAAACTTCCGGCCTCATGGAATTGATTTTCCAGATGGTCCAACAGGGAGATTTTGCAATGGTGACTTAAATGTTGATCACATAGGTACTAAAATCATTAATTAATCATTTAATTATCTATTATGAGACTGGTAATTCTTGTAATTCTGAATAGTCTTCTTCCAATATCTATAGACATGCATGCATCATTTTAATAGGTTATTGTCATGCATATTACATCAATCATAGTAAAATCCTCCTATGTTGTTCTCTTATTACCATCAACTTCATTGAAGCTTCTTGTAATACACCCTTTTTATACCATTCTCTTCACTGATTTGCATTAATTTTGATATAATGTGTTTTTTTTTATCTGTATCATGCATGCATCTAAGGTGGTAAACCCATAAACAAATGCATCTTTTAGATTCACCCTATTAATCTTTGGTTAGGAATACAATTTGAAGTAAAATTAAAATCTCATATACTGTGGATACTGAACCGAAGTTATTCAACATGTTCCCAAACGATGGAATTGACCGGGCGTGACTGTTGTACTATTTATTTAAAAAACATTCTAAGGTGGAATTGCATGCTTCGTCCAGCAAAATTGTTAGGACTACCACTGATTCCTCCGTTCAATAACAAGAACACCAGGGGACCAAAGATTTTAAAGGGCCTGAATTATGCATCTGCGGCTGGTGGGATCCGCAATGACACAGCGAAAAATTTTGTATGCCCTCCATCTAAACAAATTTTTTTTAGCATAATCATAAACAATTAGTTACTCTCTTCACATACATGATGTTTCAGGGAGAGCAGTTCCATATGGATGAACAAATTCAAAGTTTCCAACGAGGAATGAGCCAGTTGAGCTCTGAATTGCGGAAAATCGGTGTCAATAATGCCAGAGAGTTCCTCGAAAACTCTTTCTTCCTTGTGAACATTGGAAGCAATGACATCCTCAACAACTATCTTCTGCCAGCTGCCGGGAATGCTATTCTCTACAGTCCTGATGAATTCGTCCAGCTGCTCATCAGAGATCTCAACAGGCAGCTCAGGGTAACTTCCTACAGCTTTTTAATGTAAAATTTGTGGTCCTCGGAAGTACTTTGTATAGTATTGTTACATTTCTTTCAAGTGCAGAATTTGTACAACTTGGGAGGAAGGAAATTTGCAGTGAGCGGACTTGGTCCTCTTGGTTGCATTCCTGCTCAGGTCGGCAACTATGGTTTGCTCAAAGCAAGTGGAACTGATTGTGTGGAACTTCCAAATCAAATGGCAATCAACTTCAACGGACAGCTCAAGTCACTGCTCACCCAACTTAACAGAGATCTTCGTAGAGCAAAGTTTGTTTACGGAGAAATCTATGATTTTACTCTCAACGTCATGAACAACCCTTCTCAATATGGTTTCTCTCTCTCTCTCTCACGCACACACGTATTCATGCTGAGGCCATTAGGCGCATGGTTATTCAAGCAATTTTTTTTTAAGATAACGAGGGGTGTCCGAGTCCTTAATATCCGACTAGAAGGGAGGGTCAGGGAGCCAATATCTTAGAGCACCGTATCTCGCCACAAATCCCTTCGGGTGCATACAAGGCCCACCAATAATATGCACTGGAAGAATTGGGATATACTCCCAAGTGGTGGCTAAATGGGGTGGAAAACTGGATCAGTTTTGAATGATTTCAGTTTAATGCTAGACTTTAGATATCTTCATAGAAATATTTTGAAATTCCTTCCTCTAACCACGTTTTCAGCTTCTTTAAATTGTTTTAATTGAAATCCAAAAAAAATTCTGTTAATTGCTTAATGACAATTTCCAATACTACTTGATGCATGCCTTTTATATTAAAAAACGATTTATAATGGATTTTGATTATAAACGTCTAAAACCTTTTTGAGAGAAACTTAGGGGTCAGAAATTTATGTGATTATACAAACAGAACTCTCTCCGTCCCATAATAAGCGTCCTGTTTGGTATTTCATAATGACGAGATTATTTCATTTAGAAAAGAGTTCCGTTAGTAGAGACAGATTCACGTGCACCAACGTGAGCCGAGGCGCCATGAGCTGTTAGATTTTGATTCAAGGGCAACTGTCAAATCAGGGCCAAGTAGGTTTAAACCCGCCTGATTTACATTGAAATCCAACGGCTAGGTGCACGCCTCCTCTCGTATAAACTTTTGGATGAGTAGTTAACCACCCCAGGTTTTAGCTTGCCCACCCCATTACATAGTCGGTGATTTTCCATCGTCCAGGTATTTTCAGTCAGTGGACATCCACTGTCTGTGTACAAGGGTGTGGGGTGGCTAAAATCCAAATATGACACTTAATATGGGACAGAGGGATCAGCTATTTAGGGCTCATTGGGTGCAAATCTCTATTGACTGGAATAGGTTACATGGAACTGACCAGCTTGGGCGCATTACAGGATTCAAGTACCCAAACAGTGCTTGCTGTGGAATTGGGCGATCCAACGATCAGCTTCTATGCTTGCCAGAACTGCCTGCAAAGTGCCGGAATCGCTCAGAGTATATATTTTGGGATGCTTTTCACCCTACGTCTGCTTTCAATCAGATAGTTGCAAAACATGCAGTGGAGACTGCAGTCTCACAATTAATGTGATGTGCAAGCAGATTCTATAAGGGAAAACTTTAAATGAAATCGTATGAGGTTAATTCAAAATGAACTCACCTGCCTAATTGACATACGTACTTACTCACTGAGTTGATATACACTTTCCAATCATAATCTAACAATCCAAAAGATTAACCTCATATTCTTTATATGAGAACGATTTCATGTAAACCATTCTTATATATATATATATATATATATATACACCAGTAGCGTTGCTTATAAAGTATCACCAGCCATTGATTTTACTTTGCTTGACCAAAAATGAGACTGGGAGAAATGGATTAGTTTTATTCATCCAGTTTGTTTCACGTTTTTACTCTACTTATTTCACTAAAGAATTTTACTTTCCTTGACCACAAAAGATACAGGGAGAAATGAAAATTTTTAGTTTGATTTATCATAAAAGATACAGGGAGGAACCAAAAAAGAAAAAAAATCGTAGCACAAACAATGCAACTTTTTTACGCCCTTGGCACATGGATTTAAAGAAATAATATGTCTAGGTTTGTATGAGATCGTTCTCATATAGCTTGTATGAGAACGATTTTGTAAACCATCGGATGACGATCTGAGTGTCATTTTTTGTTCTGACAATCTAACCCTGCAACCAACCATGGTCAAGCTGTAGCCATATAAAACCCTACTCTTCCGATCCACCACCACAGTGCCATCCACCGCAGTCCGGACAAACTTTCGGCAAGCCAGTTACTTGTCTAGGTGGCTGCTCTCACGGCGACATTCTGGCTTCGCCATCTATGTCGACCAGGCATGCCGCCTTCGCACTCCATGGACAATCCCTAACCCTTTCAAATTTTAGTCCTCCTCACCCTCCATGACTCTGTCGTGCTGTTTCCACTGTCGATGTGGGACTTCGCGAACCTATGCCAAAGATCTCGAGCCAGCATCTTCCAGCAATCTTGAACTCGCCCCTGCCGGTGATCCCAGGCCTGCCTTTGTCGACGACTACTGGCGTCTTTGCCTCCAACTACACGTGATATGGGAGGTGCCACCATACTTGCCGCACCTCTACAGGCGGTTGTGCATCTCTCTCTGTCAACACACTCAGGTGTGCCTAGCTCTACCAAGCTCCAGTTAGCCTTTGCAGGTGACCTTGGACCCAACTTGGATGAAAGGTATCAGCTTTGCTCTTTGTTTCTATTGAAATCTTTTCTCTTTTCTAGGTTTTCATCCCAATCTTGAGTCTTTACTCAATTTTATGCCTCAAATGGCAGAAATAGGAATGAACTAGATGGAGATTTTGTGAAAACTTTTCATCGTCTTATCTTAGTAAGGTGGAAGGAACTAGGATTGGTCTGAGTCAGTTAAACATGCTAGCTTCTTTTGCTTTACTTTTTTTTTCTTTTGTTTGGGGTCTAAAATGGGTTTCCAAGAGAATTCCGATTGTCTGAGATAGTGCCAAAACAATATTTTAGTCACTAGTGTAAGGAAGAAGCACTACCCTCTGCTTTTATATAGCTGAAACTTACAAATTTTTCACATTTTCCACATTTTAGACTTCATTTTACTTTTCAATTTTACTATAATTCCAAAATCTTGGCTGCTGAGATCCTGCTTCGTTTATCGAAGTTTTCTAGTGATGTGACAAATAAATTCAGACAAACAACTGTCACCATCAATTTTTCATTTGTTTCTTTCTTCTGTAAGTTGTTCATCGGGATGTGCATGTTTGAAATGAGGCAAATATAAAGCTTTTGACTGGTATTGTTGGTCGAAATGTAAGTTATAGACTATGTAATGTACTTTTAACTGGGGATAGTGGTATATCATCTTTGAGGTTCCATTTAATTTTATGGCATTCTATGTTGTCAACCTGATCGTTTGGATTAGAATATATGTTAACTGATAAGCAAGTTACATGAGTTATTCTTGACGAGCTAATTTTTATGTAGAATAATTTCACCTATATATGGAGAGCTTTTATCCAAGCATTAGAGAGCTCAAAGAATGGAAACAGGAATCGGCAATTCCAGCAAGAGTATGAAAATCTTGACAATAGAAAACACAATCAGCTTTTAGTAGATTTAGAAACAAGTATCAGAACTTTGATGAGCGTAAAGGCTCTTAAGAATACCAACTACATAGTCTACATTGAAGACTAAGAGAAGTACACTTCTCTGTCTTCAATTTGTGTAATTTTGTCATACATGAATATGTTGTAGTTGAGAAACCAACTTTAGAGACATGGATGCGAGGTGGTTTGGACAATATCATGCTGAAGAATAGGAAATCATTGGGGCAGTTTCGGAAAATACTTTTCATAACGATTATTTGCCATGAAATTGTTTCATTTCTCATGATAATGCTGACTAATTCCTCATGTTAATCTATGCACTTTGGTTGTTTTTATGTGTTTAGTGTTTCTAATGTTGCTAGTACTGTAGTTGAGTGTTGATAGGCTAACATATATCTATATTCAAGAGAATGACTCTTTAGCCTAATGGGGAAAGCACTTGGGAATCATATTCCTAAGAACACTGTGGTTCGAGTCCACCAAGAGCCCTGTAAACGCTCTAATTGGTCCTTCATAAGGTTTCAACAAGGCATGATGACTCAGTCCTTGCAAAAAAAAGATCATTTGTCACCAAGAATTGATTATCACCCATTCCTCGAGTGCTCTACAAAATTGATTTTTGCCCTATTGCCAAAGTTGACCACTTATAATGACGAAATCTAAGATTTTGAGGAAAGCTTATTATTATCTTAACTGATGCCATAAATGAGTTAGAACTAGGAATTGTTAAAGGAACCTTTATTGTCTTCAGTGACGCCCCTACTATTTTAATCCCCTTTACTGTGACTGACATAAAACTCATCACTCTGTAAAGTTTCAAAAGCTGAAAGTAAGCTGGAAGTACAACTCGAGGCCAATGGATTTTTTTTTGCCTATTACAACTGCCAGTCATGTCTGTCTACAAATATAGAAAGAATGTCTCCATAAATACTGAGTAGATGAATAGCCACTTTCTCTACTAGACACAAATACTGATGGATGACAAAAATTTTAAGAATGAACAATGCAAACTTATATCTCCATAATTCTTACTAAGTGAAATCTTATATTTCAATTCTTTACAAGGGCCTTTTCCTTTGCACTGTCTTTACAAGGGCCTTACAATAATCTCAATGAAGGGATTTTCCATGGTTTATATTTTTACTATTCATATATTCATGCCATCTTAGCACAACAGTGTAAATTAGTTTAGTTGGGTTTCTTTTTTGGTCTTTGAGTAACTGAAGGAATTGCAGATGCATGGCTAAATTTCTTGATATCTTATTGCCATTTTTTTCAAGAGAGTGTGGTGTCATAGAAGGTCCAGTAAACCCATTGGTCGGGATTATTGAAGACCTGTCCCTTTTTCTCACAGAAATCCAAAAATAGAATTCTTCTTTCAATGTGGTCTGGCACTGTGAAGTAAATCAAAAGAAGCTTTCAATAGGGCAGTGATAACCCTACAGCAGATTCCTACACATTTCCATACACAGCTGATGTGTATGGAAATGAGTGGTTGAACTGATGTGGGGTCACATCAGTTCATCCACTCATTTCCCTACACATCAGCTGTGTAGGAATCTGCTGTACAAATATCATTTCCCCTTTCAATACTTGAATTAACAAACACATAAAAATAGTTGGACACTGATTCATTAAAGATATCTTTCCAACGCTGCAAATATATTCGGGAAAAATGGAAACAACCGGAAGGACATTGAAAACAGAAGCACTCCAGCTGAATAGAATCAAAGCATGAAAGTGTCAATATATACTCATGCGGCTATAAACAAGAAGGGTAATTTGCAAAAATGAGGCCTACTGATTCCTAACAGACGTGTTTTTTGTTACTCATGTTTCAAAGCATGGAAGTGTCAATGTATACTCATGTTTCATTCAACAAAAACATGTGCATGTGATTTGGTGGTCTTTAGACTTGTTAAAACGATGCATATATCTATAAACAAATTTTTGTCTCTTGGTTAGCCCTATCTAATGGTCTCATGACTATAGATAATTTGCAAAAGTGAGGCCTACTGATTCCTAACAGATGTTTCTTTATTGCTCTAACTTGAAAATTATTAATTATATCATTTTTTAGTGCTCTTTTAGCAAATCTATTTAGACAGCTCTTCTATGAAAGTGTCATATTACGCATCGAGTTTCACATTATCAAGATAAGATTGATTGGATTCTTCAATTTTGTGCATCCAACAAGTATGCAGGCCTCTTTCTAAAATATATATTCAATACCTTTATCTCTGCAATTTGGCATGAAAGAAATAAGAGGATTTTTTATGAATCTTCGTCCACTCCGGATTCGGTTAAAAGTCTTGTCATCAATCAAGTTAAAGTGGCGGTTAATACTTTATCTTTTCAAGCCACTGTACTCAATCACTGTGATTTCTTAGTTGATTTCTTTTATTAGCTCTTTTTTTAGTCCTTTTAAGACTTGTTAGGTGTTTCACCTGCTTCTATACTTTCCCTTCTTGGGTTTTAATTCAATTTAATTTACCCAAAATAAAACAAGAAGGGTAGAGATTCATGCAGTGATACTCTCCCATTGTTTGACAAAACCATGCATAAAAAAAGAGACAGAGATTGTAATAATGAACAAGACGTTAGAGTAGCAGCTCAAATGGAAAGCTAGTTATGGTTTATTACCATTGCCAAATAATTCTTTTCATTTAGATTGCTGGTTGCAGCTCTTGACAGCGTATAGCATATGCATGAAGTTTCCATTCATTAGATACCAGTACATGATCTACCGAGTGAAGGCATGCATGCAACTGATCAATTGCTTCTTAGAAATTCGAACTCACTGATACCACAATACAATAATCAAACTACCAAGATGTCAAAAATCACCTGCAGTAGCATTTACATATACGGTTAGCAATTCTGACCAGGGCAAGACTAACAGTAATCGTAGATGTATGAAGCATGAGCAATAAAGTCATTTATCAGCAGTTTTACCATATGGCCACTTCAGAAAGGACCATACTGCCCTGACCTCGGCAATTGTCTCCTTGTCACCCTCATACAAAACATCTGTGCATTTTATACCAAAGGTGAATCGCTTTCTTTTTTTTTTGAAGAAGAAGCACATGCAATACCCATATTTTACTATATATTAATATTCATATGTTGATAATTGATTTACAGTTATTCAAAAAATGATCAGACAACATATAAAAAGATTGGTAGGAATGCAGTAGAAAAGAAGAGATTAACAAATAAAGAACTGCATACATATAGTTCAATGAAATAGCCATAGGAGAGCAGATTTTCCAGGGGCCAGCCCATAGTAGTCTTTTGATTGAGCTAAAAATTCGAGCTTTCAATGTAAACACATGCCTGAAGGAGAAAACGAAAGAGAAAAACATGACTAGACGGAGATCTAGGTGAGTAACAAAAGAGAAAACTGGTAGTGTACTGCTAATTGGAACATTATGGGGAAAATACCAGTTTATGTTCAGTTTTGTAATTTAAATTGCCTTATATCATGTTTTCGACGTTTAAAATATGTTATATAAAGTAGTTGCATCATCCGTCTGAGCGTCAAGTTTCATTATGATGCACTAGTTAGATTTGTTACGACTATCTAAAACACAAGCAATCGTTCAAATACATCAACAACAATATTGTTAAGCAAAAAATCAATATGAATATTTTTAGTAAAAAATGAGGAAAGTTCGTGTCCTTAGACCAAGGAATGTCGTATCAGATATCAGAGATGTATTGGTGTGCTAAAGATATCAAATATCGGCAACATATCAGAGATATATTTGGAGATCTCACGTAAAACATCCATATGCACTTATACTATTCTTGAGTCAAACCATACATTTACAAAATATATAGGCACGTATGCATGTGTACAAATACATAACTAGTTCAAAGCAATAAGCATTTGGATTCTTAAAAATTTCTAAAGAAATATACATAATCTTGTCATACCATCTAGTAATTCCAATTCCTCTAACGAAGGCATTAAATAAAGTCAAAGAAACTCCTCCGCAATGTCAACCAGCTAAGGTCATCAGGCGGGGATTGTCCCAACCATCCAGCCATTCAAGATTCAAATACTTCAAAATTGCTCAGTTACAAGACACTTTAAATGAAACAGAGGACCAAGAGCAAGGAAGAACCTTAACAGCCAAAACCTTCAACTTTTATAGGTCAAACTAATATGGAGGCAACTTACATTTGGGCATTACTAAGTTTGAGACATTCAACCCTCAATATATTGATACATATGGATTGCATAGTCCAAATGCTTCCAATAACCAATGATAAAGGGCACAATGAGTCTCAAACTCCAGGGTGCACAGCTGCATGATATACCCAAATAAATGTAGCAGTCGCAAATTTTGCAGTAACTGGAATTAACTGAAAAGAGCTTCAGTAAAAGAACTCATTTATAAGCACCAATAAAGTTATGACGCTTCCTGTGACAAACCTTATAGTTAACTCAAGGAGTATTAAAACTTCCAAATAATAAAGCATTCATGAATGAGTTAAACTCAGAACCTCCGTTTCCACCTTTCATCAACAGTCAAGCGTACAATATTCAAGTGTGCAAGACCTTGGTTCTTTGGACTGGTTGGCAATCAACTGCAATAGTCAATCATATTCTGAATTTGGAACCCGTAGTGGAAGGCACATGCAAAGTGATATAGCCTGTTTCAATACCAGTTCAAATTTTATGTAAAGCAATCAAAATATCAAGTTCTTCCAATTTGGCCTTTTTTTTCATTCTTCATTATTTTTAGTATTTTTTTATAATGATGATATCATAAAGATATTGAGCCACCGCTCATTATTTATCGTAGATTTTGTGATTTTTTTACAGGATATCAAGGTGATTAGGATATCATTATGATCACGAAGAGCAAAAAAATTGTCGAAAATGGACTAAAAATGTGAAAGATATGAACAGTTGAAGCTTGTCCCATTGTAATGGGGGATTATTACATGATAGCACACTGTATCGTGTAATCGTTTATCATGTAATCAATTACAATATCCCAACTATCGTGTAATCCAATACACAATAGCACTAGTTATCGTCGATTATATAATAACTTTTTTAATGGGACAAACTTCAATGATGCGTTTCTTACTCATTTCTGATCCATTTCTGATCCATTTTGGCCATTTTTTTATTCTTCCAAATTTTTAGTGTTCTTTCTTATAATGATGATATCATAAAGATGTTGAACCACTGCATACTATTTATTGTAAATTTTATAGCATTTTTTATAGTATATCAAAATCATTAGGATATCATGATGATTAGAGAGAGCATCAAAATAAGGAAGAAAAAAATGGCCGAAAACGGAATAAAAATGAGGGAGATGATTCGGGAGAGAGAAGTTTTCGTGTTGAGCAGGAGCGACAACACAACAACTGATTCATCAGTCTGATTCCCACTTATGTTAGAATCATGTTTTAAAGAGTGAAAGGTGAAAATTTTCATCTATCACCGTCACTGACCACTTTCAGCGTTTTCACTAACCAAATATTTTTTAGGCCTGATAGTATTTTTTTCAGGCCTGAAAGGTGGTTTTTTTCAACTTCCAAATGCATCCTTAATTTATTTGACTCTTAAAGCCCAAACAAAAAATAAAAAGAGAATTCACCCCTTCACCCATGTTGTTATTGAGCACGATGAAATGTCCACCTCCACAAAAGTATCCAACCAAGCTTTTACCATTCTCTTAAAAGTAGCTACAAATATAAGAGAGAGGGAGTATGTACATTTTTGACATAGTTCATGGGGTATGACTGCTACTCACCAAAACCCTCATTACTATACTTGAAAAAGGTCAAGGAACCCAATGGCACAGTAAAAAATGGGAAATTGAGTGTCCTCATTCATTGGTGGCCTAGAATTATTCCTTCCAATAATAATCATAATCAAGTGGCACATTTTGCCAACTATTTAAGGTCAGCGATATGGATCTTACTCCTCCATTCAGGCATGATAGTAAAGTCAAATTCTTTTTATTAACTCCATCCAAGTTCTCTTAAGTCCCTCTCTCTCTTTTAGCATCGTTTATACGTATCACTTCTAATCTTCTCACAGGGAAATCTATTGGTCTTCTTTCCATATGCATATACCAATGCAACCTACATTCCCTCAACTTCTCCCCTAAAAGAGCTACCCCTAAACTCTCACGAATATATTCATTTCTAATCCTATCTCTCCTAGTTATCCCACTCATCCACCTTAATATTCGTATTTCGGTTACATTCAATTTATCTATATGACTTCTCTTTGGTGCTCAACACTTCGCTCCATAGAGTATTGCATACATAATGGTTATCCTATAGAACTTGCGTTTAAGCCTTTTTAGAATATGCCTACCACATAACACTCCTGAGGCTGCCCTCCACTTTACCCACCCCGCATTAATCTTATGCACCACATCACTATCAATATCCCCTTCTTTACGGATAATAGTTCCTAAGTAATAGAATTGATCACACCTTGACACTTCTTGAATATCTATTTTAACTAAGGCTCAACCTATAGTTCTACCTTCCTTAAAATTAAATTCTATGCACTTTGTCTTAGTCCTACTTATTTTAAAACCTTTTGATTCTAAAGCATCATTCCACAATTTCAGTTTCACATTCAAACTTACTTTACTTTCATTAATTAAAACTATATCATGTGCAAAAGGCATACACAAAGGTACATTATCTTGTAAAATGTCTAGTAAGCTCATCCATAATTAAAACAAAAAGATAAAGACTTAAGGTTGACCCTTAATGAAGACCTACCGTAACCCTCCCAATAGTTTGTACACTAGTCACAACCCCCCATACATATCATTTATGACATCTATGTAACCTCTTATGACACCCTTCTTCTTCTTCTTCACACTCTAAATGAGTTCTCTCAGCACTCTGTCGTAGGTTTTTTCCAAATCTATGAAGGTCATATAGAGGTTTTGTTTTATATCCATGTACCTCTCTACTAACTGCAATAATAAAAATATAGCTTTCGTTGTTGACCTCTCTGCCATGAAACCAAATTGATTCGCTGTAGCTTTAGTTATTACTCTCTCCCATAATTTCATAGTATGTCTCATACTTTTATACCTCTATAGTTTGTACAACTTTTGATGTCCTATTTATTTTTATACAAGGGTATGAAAGTACTTCTCTTCCACTCCTCTGGCAACCTCTCAGACTTTCAAATCTTGTTAAACAAATTAGTAAACCAAGTTAAGCTAATACCTTCTAGTGCCTTCCATAATTCATAGGAATTCTACTGGTACCTAGAGTTTTTCCTTTCTTCTTCTTCCTTAACGTAGCTCCTATTTCATTTATGGAGAATCTCATAAAATAAGTTATCTCTATAACAAGACTAAACTCAAAATCTATCTAACTACTATAATTTTCATTCAATAAACGCTCAAAATATTCATGTCACCTCTCACTAATTTCTTCATCTTTTACTAAAACCTTTTGATCTTAACTTTTAATACACCTAATTTACTCATACTTCTCCTATCTATTAACTTAGCTATCTTATATATGTCCCTCTCTCCCTCCTTTGTCTCTAGCCTATTATATAAGTCATCAAACGTCATAAATTTAGCCTCTTTTTTCACTTTAACATATATTTCCAAATTATCTTGATCTTTATATTTTTGTCACTCCTTAAAGAAACATTTCTTTTCCTTGATGACTCTTTGAACTTCCTCACACCACCACCATGTTTCTTTCTTGGCATCTCTTCTCCTCCTCTGTAATACCCAAAAAATTTGAATCTTTAATGCAGGAGTATTGATTGTCGAGATGGCGGAAACTTTTGTTAATGTACTTGAGGTAAGCTATCCATTACCATAAATTTTGTGAAAATGGAATTCATATTATGAAGTTGTGATTGTGTGAAATTTTGGACGTGATCGATCGCTGGAAGTGACGCGATCAATCGGGTCAGTTCTATAACCGAGCAAAATCCTGACGCGATCGATCACATTGTTTGATGATCGATCGTATCTACTGTTATTTTCAATTTTTGCACTCGCAATCAATCGTCTTAAGAATGATCGATCGTAAGTACTTTGAGTTGCAATTTTTGAACCCCGATCGATCGTTGTACCTCGCAATCGATCGCACCGGCAAAAACAGTTTTCAATTTTGGTGATTTCGTGATCTTTTTGAGTTGGGAATCCTACCAAATCAAGGAGGCCTATTGGGGATCCAACTACTATAATTCCTACACCAATTCTCTACAGTACTTTCCTACCCATCCTACATGGCACACCCTCTAAACACACCAAACGCTGCTGACTGCGTATGGAGAATTTTTTTGGTATAGATACAACACCATGCTTGCGTGGTGTAGATCACCAATCAACAAGAGACACCCTTGCTAAACTCATACTCCAATTGTTAGCCGAGACCCACAAGGGCTTGTTGGTTGGTGATCAACACCACGATAGCATGCCAGCTTGGAGTCGTATTTACACTGAAAAATTTATCCTGGTGGTGACCCAAGCCTGCACTTATTATTTTTTGTCATGCCCCGAATTTCAAAACCGCAATTAGAGCACAGAAACACCAATCCAACAAAGGTTAGGAGGTCTAAATTCCGGGACGGAACCGAATACTCGATCATTCACATTCCCATTATACATTCATGGGATCACTTAGGATCGTAATGACTTGAACAACATTCACATACTTCAATTTTAAATAACAAAATCAGGATAATGCTACTTAAAATATTACAACACAAAATAATCCATCAACAATAATTTAACATCTAGGCACATAGGCCACATCACGCTAAAAGTTCAACACAATTATTCAATAAAACAAAAGTCTTCCATAGCCAATTCAATTAAGAAACAACTCCTATCTGTTCTCCTTCATTCTTTCTTAATTCCAGCATCAAAGGATGCATGAGTATTTCGAAAGAAATACCTAGTAAGATGCCAAAACCTCATTGATAAAAGGAAATAGAATAACATACTCAATATGTATGAAATAGCTTATAACTTCAAATAAATCTAGAATTAGAGATTCAATAATCAACTTACCAAAGCATCCGCAACTCATGCTAAGAATATTTATCAAAACACCAAACAGCTCATTTGTACGGGTACAAGTAACAATTAAAATAGACTCCAAACATACAGAGTGTAAGGAATCGCCAATTTCTGCTCTCAGGTAAGGGACATCTATACCAGAACATCCTAGAGGTTCTTCAGAGGAACCCGACCATGCGTTTAGGGATGCTGGCCCCATCGGTGCTTACGGGCATAATGGGCAGAGACTGCATACCTACCGTAATATCATATAATCTAAAAGCGCACGCATTGCCATCATCGGCTGAACTACAGAGGTTTATAACATATCTTAGGTCACGGAGGATCTAGCAATGGCTCTTGAGCATACTATGATTTCCACTCGAAGAGTTTTCATCAATCACTCTTGTGGAATAAGCACCATTGAGATGTTAATATCCCAAGGAGCAAACAATTCAACAGAGGAATGAGAAGTCAACACTCTTCCTCAATATTCGACTCATTAAAGGAGTAACAGAAGCAATCATTTTCCCAAGCTTCACCCAAACTATCGGGATATAATAGTAACTTTACTTGTCTGATAATTTCGCTGTGCAAGGCCCAAGATAAGAATTTCTGAATATGTCAGTATTCTCTAATGATTCAAGGCAATTTGAGAATTAGGGTTCGAGAGTACAAACCCTAGTCAGAATTTTTAAGACCACTTTAAATGGTAAACTGCATAATGCGGAACCTTAACTTGGTTTGACTTGACTCCACCACAATACACGATTCCAGAAGATTAATCTCTCTGACTTAATTGCTACTCAAGTCTTTCTGACTTTCTTTATTAATATTATAACTTTTAACCTCATTAATTACGTGATATTAACTATAGTGTGAATTTTTTCTTAATTTTCTACACTGTTATTCGCATAATAGTTCACTTTCAACCTTTACCATAATTTTTACAATTCAAGTTAAGATACGAAATTTTTATTGTAGATTGCCCCTGAGTCTACAATCCAACCCAACAGACGATGAATTTTCTTGAATTTCCTATAATTAGTTATAAATTTTCTATTACCGATTGTCTGTGCAAGAAAATTACTGGCCGAAGCTTAACTAAGTCAATTAACTTCCAATTATGATGCTCATCTTAACATATTCATACTAAATAGTACTCGACCCCAACTATATGATACAGTACTTCATAAAATTCCATAGTCAATCAGTAGTGCATCATTCATAATAACAACTAGATCTTAACTAGTAGTCTTACCACTTTCGATCATTATAAGCTTAACACATATTTAGGATAATTAATCCCAGACAAAATCATGACTTAAATACACTGACATGAGAAAAAGGACAACCTTTCCACCAAATAGGAGGGTCGTGACACCAAATTTCCTAAAGCTTAAAACCGACATGCCAATAACATCTTTGATTAACTTACGATTACCCGTAATAATGAGTACTTCAATAAGACAATAAATGATGACGGAATAATGAGACAATAATTTCTGTACAGCAAGATGTCAGTTCAATTGAGAATCAAACAAGCCAATTATATGCTAAAAACGAAGAAAGGAATTCATATCTAGGCCATTGCACATTGAATAGAGCATCAAGGAATATCACGATCCATACATGTATACGTAATGCATAAAAATCCAATCTTTGGTTATCAAAGGATAATGCTATCATGGAATTCATAATTCAGAAACTTCATATGTCAAGATATCAGATTGCATCATGATAACAAGATGAAAATAAGTAGGTAAAATGCATCCTACCTTTAGGAACAACCGATACAAATTTTCACGTAAGTCGGTTCTACGTGTACCACTACGCTCTTCCTCTTTGCGTAACCTCCACTACCACCACACGAATCAAAGCAAGACCCCTTGGACGAATTAAGAGAGGATTGATAGCACTGACCTTGGCTTGCACGAGCCCAAAGCCTCTCAAAAAGGTTTGTCGGTCTCTCCTTATTCTGGTTTAAATAGGAGCCTAATCACTAGTTTAAATCTCCACCGTGGATCATCACCTCATCTAAGGGCCACGGTTTATCAATCACCAAAGCACGCTCTTAGTCAAGGACGTGATCTTCCTTGACTCTAGATCGGTTACAAATCCCTTATTTGCAGGGATCTTGGCCAAATCGGTTAGTCAACCAAAATAAGATTTGTAACTCCCCAATTTGAAAACCAAAGCCATAATTTCCTCCATTATCAGGATGTGCCAATAATAAGCCTAGTAACTGCCATGATTAACCCACTAATCACGTCCAATTGCAATCCCTTCAGTTGTCTCAATTTCCAAAATTTCAATTTCCTAATTCCAATCAAATTCAAATTGGTTTTAAATTAGAAGTATTATTCCAATCTTCCCAAGATTTAGTCCCTTAATTCGTGGTCAAATCGGTAGGCCACCACACTTAAGAGCCTAATAAATCCAATAAAAAAGATTACAAAAAGAATTGCACCCAAAATCATGCAATACGCAACAATCGATCAGCACCAAATACGTGATCGATCGGCTAGCACAATAAAACTGCATTAAAACAAGGGAACGATTTAATGATGCGATCATTCGCGAGAACAACACCCGCAAGTTCCAGTAGATACGATTGATTTCGGCGACCACGCGATCGATCGTCCGGAACAATAGCTCGAAACACAAATGAGCCCGATCGATCAGCTCTTTTAACTCGATCGATCGTGCCCCACAAAATTTCAAATTCTTGTCAAATCCAAATTCAAAGCTCAACAATTTAAGGGTATTAAAGGTTTACCTTGAGCAAAATTTCCCTCCAAAACTTTTTAAAATTTTCTGGTCATAACATTTTTTGGCAGGCGATGGAAATTTTCATGACACCCACCCACTCTCTCTCCTTTTCTTCGCCTTCTCCCCAGTATACCACTAGGGCTGTCAATTTTGTAGGCTAGCCCAATGGCTCGACCCTACCCGACCCGCAAAAGAGAGGGTAAGGGCATGAAATTTTAGGCTATGAGTAGGGTCGAGTGCGGGCCTGGCTAAAAAAAAGCCTGCAGGCCTGCTCATTGTCTCCCCCCATATATAATGTGAAAACCCTAAAACCGAAAGCTCGATCAGCGATTGCTGCCTTCAGCCCTCTCCTGCTCTGATCTTGCCTCTTGCCTCTCGCCTCTCTTTCCCTTTGCTCGACCATAGCCTTCAGCCCTTTTTTGCATCAAAGTTCGATTTTTTGGGGACTTATTGGTCGGCGACAACTGGATTTCATAGAGGACTCATCTTCTTCGGCCACAATGTCTTTGCCCTCTTTAATTCCTTCCGACTGGTCGATTGGTCGTGGTAGATTGACAGTAACATTTCTTTATTTCTTTATCTCTAAACAATTAGTTATTGTTTATAAAATTAAAATAGTATATGTTCTCTAATACATGCAAAGTTGTGTGTTTTGGATTTATCATATGCTGTTTTTATAAAAAATACTTGTCTGTTGTTAATTTGTTCTTTTCTTGATACATATCTACTAATATCATCCATTCATATGTTGGTTTTGGATTTATCAGTGTGTTTTGGATATTTATGTACTTAATACTTGTTAGTCAAAATCGTTTGTTATTAATCATGTGTTAGTTTTATAAAAAAAATCATATGTTATTAATCTGTATGAGTTGGAATTTAAATCTGTGATTATGTTATTTACTTACTAATTGTCTATAATACTTGCCTTCTCTTTGTAACTGAGCACTTGATTTCTTATTTGCTTGTTGGTAGAATTTAGTGTAGTAGAGGTGTCTTACCACAGTAGTGAATCTTCTTCCAATTCCTGCACCTCTTTTACACCCCCCACTTTTTCAACACCAGTTAATTATTCCACAAAAGAAACCTCTTCAACTCCCACTCTCACACCTATTGTGCCCCAAACCCCCAGTGCTACATCTCCCTCCTCTACTCCCCATTTAGAATTAGGAGCATTTAATAAGCAAACTAGAAAAAAAATATTGTAGGGGTCGATCATTTGTTTAGGAATATTTTCAGAAAAACCTTTGACGAAAATAGAAAAAGATTAGGGGAAGTTTGTAATTATTAAAAGAATACATTTGTGGGATTGGGAACTGATGGCACAACTCATCTTGCAAGGCACATTGATAGTTGTCCAAGAGGACCAAACATGGATCCTAAATAGCCACTCATGACTACTACTTTTGGTAAAGTCTCTACTTTTAAATTCGATCAACAAGCTTGTAGGGAAGCTCTTGCAAGAGCAATTATAGTGCATGAATACCTTTTTAATATTGTGATGCATAAGAATTTTATTTATTTTTGTCAAGTTATGCAGCCTTAATTCAAAATGGTTTCAAAGAACACAATTAAAATGGATTGCCTAAAAATTTATACAAAATAGAAGGTTGCATTGATGAATGTTTTTCAAAACCTTTTTTCTACATTGCTTTGATCTTGGATCCTAGATATAAGAGGAAGTTATTGGAATTTTATTTGGCCCAACTACATGGAAAAGAGTTTGGGGCACTACCTTTTGAAAGGAGTATAGCTTTGATGCAATGTTGTTTGATCAATATAAGGACAAAATATGTCCAGTTGTGGATAGATACTCTACTGAGGTTGTCATTCCTTCAAATGATGAAGAAGAAATTCAACAATGGTTGGAAGAAGAAGGATATGTTATAAACAATGACACTCACAAATCTGAGTTGGAGTTGTAAACCTAGTTTTAAGTTTTACACTTTAACAAATCATATATCCTTTAAATCTAGTCTATTTTCACTCAATTTTTTTCATTCTTCCTTATTTTTCGTTCTCTTTCCTGTCATGATGATAGCCTAACTATGTTGGGACACCGCATGCTATTTATTGTAGATTTTATTGTATTTTTTAATATATTATCTCAAGATCTTAATGATATTATCAGTATAAGAAAAAATATTAAAATAAAGAGGAACAAAAAAAAGAGTGCAATAGACTAGATTTAAAAAAGATATGATTAGTTAAAGTATAAAACTTAAAACTATGTAATATATGAAAAATAGAAAGGTTTAGGGTTAGGGTTGAGTAAGACAAAATGAGAAGATCATGTGCCAAAATTCAGGTAATATGGCAATCCAGGCTCATTAGCCATGTAATATGGAAAAACCTTTGAAGGTATGCGAGATGCAAAGACAACAATCCCTTCATTTTAAAACCAAGGAGATCTTAGGATTGGAAAATGAAATTAATAGTTTAAATTCTCAACTTATAATATGTATTTTTTCTTATGGGAACTTATAATATGTATTTTAGATTAGCATTGTGTGCGATTACCAATGCGTGATTTCTAGGAACCTCGTTGGGGAATCCAAATTTGTCATTGATTTTTTTAGCAACATTGAAATTATACTTCAATGTTACTAGTAGATGTGCACGTCCAAATGCACACGATAAGATAAACGCCAATTGATGCAGGTTATGTATGACTTATCCCAAATTATATGGTTACATCCTCCACTTTAGCAGAGCCGTCGACCACCCGGATCAAACAAGCTAATGCCGTGCACTCCCACAAAATTTTGCAAGATAACACCGAGATGACAAAAAAGCCTTCCCTCACTATGTATGTTTCTATGGACCAAAATGATACTCAATCCAATGTCTACATTTTGAAAAACACGATTCATAATTACATGTCTAATTTTGCTCCTCACCACCAAAAACACGGAAGGGGAAGGGAAAACTTGTTTTCATTTATACACGCCTTAGAGTTTAATAAATTTAACTCATTTTTAAATGCAGACAGGCTTCATTGGACGAATGGAGTTGCAATAATTTGTTAATTAGCTTATAACCATAGCTTCAATTGATTTTGAATTAGCCGGTCCACTCCGGTCCGTATCGGTTCAAGATAGACCGACACAATCCGATACGCCGAAACACCACATTTCAATACACGAGTTTGGATCTTCCTCTCCATTTCCCAGTCCTCCTTCTTCCTTCCCTCCATGCCCGATCACCGGCGCATCCGGCCGGATCGCAGCCGGCGCATTTGATCGGAAAACCAGGGATCCGGAAAAGTTGCTTCGTCCAAAGCAATAAAGTTTCGATTTTAGTGCCGGATCGATCGGAGGATGCTGAGGCTGCGGGCATTCCGGCCGACGCCGGACAAGATAGTGAAGATCCAGGTGCACCCGACGCAGCCCTGGATCGTTACCGCCGACGACTCCGACCACGTCTCCGTCTGGAATTGGGAGCACCGCCAGGTTCTGATTTTTTGGTTTTCTTCTTCGTTTTTTTCGGCCGGATTTTGCGGATGGGAGTGATGGAGGTTTCTGTTGTTTGTGTGCGTTTCAGGTGATTTATGAGCTGAAAGCGGGTGGCGTGGACCAGAGGCGGCTGGTCGGGGCGAAGCTGGAGAAGCTGGCCGAGGGAGAAACTGGTAAGAGAACCCTATTGTTCAAATTGCTCTAAAGATTTGCTTCCCTGTGTTCTGTATGTTCGAATTGGAGCTATGCGAAATGTTTGGAAAAAAAATGTGGGCAGTAGATTCATCTCTGTAGCTAGTTCATCTTGGTATTGTGTGCATCTGGCTCACACCTGCCGGCTCAGGATCTTATTCTGACAGAGCGAGTGTAACAGGGGTAATTATGTACCACACAAGACATTGTTGAACTTCGAGTTGTCAAATGTGATTTCTTTTGGAATACATCATAGTAGGCTGCCTCTTCAGGGTTTGGGGTTGAAGAATGAGTTTGTGGGTAGTAAGCAGTTTGCATATATGTAACTTATTCCTTTAGCAGAGTCTGATCCTGGAGGGGGAGGAAGCAAATTTAGTTGATAACGCTGGACTTTTAGTATCTCATAAGGGTTCTAGTATTTTTGAAGAGACTGCAATCAATGGTGAGAAGATTCTAGTAAGGATTCCTGGTGAATTCTAGTATTTTCCAGAAAGGGGATTGGAGAGTTAGTTACATATGGAGGCAGAAGCGAATGCTTAGAGGAAATTCTAAATGTTAGTGCTATACCCAGCATATTGTATGGGTACATTAGGGAAATGTGAGTGTTGATAGAATGAGATTGCCGAGAAGGCTTGACATAATGTTACCAGAAGTGATCTAATTGAAATGGCTTACTTTTATTTTTTTTAAAAAGATAATATTTACTTATAGAAAGAAGATTATTGAGCACAAAAAGTGTGTGGAAGCTATTGGTTTGTGAAGACAGCTGACAGCTTGTAAGGAAATGAGACAAGATTTTATTGAGGAATCCAGAGTCAATTAAAGGAGATATGAAGGTGCTGTTGCTATGTGTGCAAATGGCTTTAAAAAGGTTTGACACTTGGAGCAGAATCATTGCACAAATGACCTTAATTGGTGGGTTGAGAAGTATTGTGATAATGACAATAAGATTGATGACTCTTTATTTTATCACTCATCATATGCATTAGTTGTGCTTAATTTAGCTCATAATTGTTGCTTCACATACCATGAAACAGCTTCTAGTTTTCTTATTTTATCTTGCTTCTGTGCTGGCAGAGAGCAGAGGAAAGCCTACAGAAGCCATTCGTGGAGGGAGGTAATGCATCTCCTTCACAATCTTGTTTTAGTGTTCTCTTAATTTCGGGTTATTTTTGCTGAGTTTGTCACTGCCGTTGTATATTGTTTCTCAAGTGTCAAGCAGGTTACCTTTTATGATGACGATGCACGGTTTTGGCAACTATGGCGAAATCGTTCTGCAGCTGCTGAGGCTCCGTCTGCAGTTAATCAGCATACCTCTGCATTTAGTCCACCGGCTCCAGCCACTAAGGGAAGGCATTTTCTCGTCATTTGCTGTGAAAACAAAGCCATATTTTTGGACATGGTAACCATGCGTGGCCGTGATGTACCAAAGCAAGAACTTGATAATAGATCTCTTCTTTGGCAAGTCCTCACTCATCTAATTTCTTTATTTTATTTTGAGGCATGGAGAACGATACATTATTTATCTATTTATTTATTTGTAATTGTTTTTAAAGTTAAGCATAGTTTACTTTAAGAAATAGAAATCTAAAGCGTCCCCTTAGTATGCGCCAGGGCTCACACGCGTAGACATGTGTTTGAGTGCTGCCGGTCATTGGATTTTGATTCAATTGTGCACGTTAATACATGGGGCAGAGATCGAATCCCATTGGCATACATAATTGTGTGTGAGTCTTACCTATCCGAAAAAAAGGGGGCAGACAGGTTTGAATAACCCACTGCAGCACGGGATGTGCTTGAGTTGGGTACACTGTAATTTCTTCCAAATTAAAATGGTTGTTTTTTATAAACGAGTAAACTCACCTCACTTTGTGAATCATGTCTACTGTGAACGCTGTTGGAGAAGTGGAGTGCTAGTTAAATGTTGATTCTCTGAAGAACAATAGACATTGTGATGATCTTATTCCTCACTATTATTTTCATAATACTAAATTATGATAGTAAATTGACCATGAAACATAATAGGTTACACGTACATATGTTTAAAAGATGGTAAGCTGGATTTATGTGTTAAAAATATACAGGTATGTGTAGATGAAATGTCGAAATGGAAAAGCAGCACAGTTGTGATTCCAAAGTAGTTGAATGCTCTTTTTATAAATCAGGACACTCTTAAGGCTTGAAGGATTACTCATTTGGAAAACATTCATTGTCTAGATGAATTGGTCATTAGTATCTCTCCCATCTTTAAATGAAAGTAAATATTACTTTAGAAGACACAAACATTAAGTTTGTCTCTAGAATTCAGTTCTTTTTTAATAGAATCTGGAGCTGAAAGGCTTCCTTTAGATGGAAAATGTATTTGGCCTAATTATGATACTTTAAACAGTTTAAAAGCTTCATATAAATCATCATCATAAAAGGTACATTAGATGAGACATATAAACTGTTCTAAGCGAAATTATGGTTAATTAGATGAGAAAAGGTTCATGCAATTTTGCTGGTTCTAACCTAATAAAACCATTAATCAGAAGAATATATACATTGAGAGGACTCTGTCAAGATGAAGCTTAGAAAACTCTGTGAGTTGATAATTAATTTAATTTAGGTTATTTATTCTAACATCTGTAGATCCATGCATTATCAGCTTCGGTTTGAGTTTCTAAAAGTTATTTTCATTAATTTCATGATTATTCAGCCATATTAAAGCCCATTTTGATGATAAAGCAAATTTCATACTTATTGCAGTATGGAGTTCCTGTCTAAGTCATCTGCTGGTGATGGCCCTCTTGTTGCATTTGGTGGCTCTGATGGTGTGATAAGAGTTTTATCAATGATAACATGGAAGGTCATCCGGATTTGTTTTCTAAAAGCTATTTTCCACCATTGTGCATTTGTGAATGAATATTGTTATTAACATCGTCCAGAACAGCTTGCCAGGAGGTACACAGGAGGGCATAAAGGGTCCATCACATGTTTGATGACGTTTATGGCTGCTTCTGGCGAGGTATCAACTTTTACTGCATCACAATCTATCCAATAAAAACTATAAAAACTGGTGCAAAAAAAATACTAGTCTGTAACTGTGTATCTGATTTACCAATTTTGATTACTTATAAATTGTAGTTTTAATCAGATGTTCTTCTAACCTTTTTGTTTCTTTGCTCCCAGTCACTATTAATATCTGGAGGTAGTGATGGTTTGCTTGTAGTCTGGAGTGCGGACCATTCTCATGATTCACGTGAACTTGTACCCAAGCTGAGTATGAAGGTAGAAATAATTTCTAATGAATTGACATGAAATCTATATAGGTTTATTTTAGTTTATCTCTTCTATCCGTGGGATCTCATTTTCAATTAGTGTTGTTTGGTAAAGCTTAAACCTTTTTAAGTTTTAAGGGTTCGTAGTCTGATTATTATATCATTGTGACTCATATTGCATGCTTTTTGGGATTGCTCATAGGCGCATGATGGGGGAGTTGTGGCTATTGAACTCTCTAGAATGATGGGAAGTGCGCCACATCTGATTACAATTGGAGTGGATAAGACGTTGGCAATATGGGATACTGTTTCATTCAAGGTTCACTATGGTCTTCATGCTACAGTTTGTTGTTTGTTTTTTTTTGTCATAGTTATCTTGATTTTTATGATTTAGTCAATATGCTCATGTGACGTGCCATATTGTTTTTCAGGAGCTGAGACGTATCAAACCTGTACCTAAACTTGCTTGTCATAGTGTAGCGTCTTGGTGCCATCCTCGAGCCCCAAATCTTGATATTTTAACATGTGTGAAGGATTCTCACATCTGGTATGTTCAGGGCTCCCCTTTTGGCATTGAAAACATTAGTTGCTTCTTCTGAGTTGGTGGCATAATGGGAGTGTTTTTTTATTTAGGGCTATTGAACACCCAACATATTCTGCCTTGACAAGGCCATTGTGTGAACTGTCTTCATTGGTTCCTCCTCAAGTTATTGCCCCTCACAAAAAGCTCAGGGTATGCTTTAGATATGGCTATTGCATCGTGCATTTAGGCATTAGTTATGATTGGATGGAAACTAAGTTAACTAACATATATGACTATTATCATTATTCATAATACCATTACATGTACTAAGATCCTACCTATATTTGCTAAATGCTTAAGTTCGTGTTTGATATGTGTTGGTCACGGATATTTATGCTGCCCTTTTCATTTTTCTAAAGGGTTGTGTTTAAGAACTCATTTTCTGATCTCAGGTCTTCTGTATGGTGGCTCATCCTCTACAACCACACCTAGTTGCGACAGGCACTAACATTGGTGTTATTCTTAGTGAGTTTGATCCACGATCTCTTCCAGCTGTAGCTGCTCTACCAACACCTCCCGGAAGCAGAGAGCATTCTGCTGTCTATTTAGTTGAAAGGGAGCTTAAGTTACTTCAGTTTCAGCTGTCCAATGCTTCCAATCCTTCTCTTGGACCTGCTGGTTCAATGTCAGACACAGGCAGAGGCAAGGCCGAATCTGTGGAACCATTACATGTGAAGCAGATAAAGAAACATATAAGTACACCTGTTCCACATGATTCTTATTCAGTGCTCTCTGTGAGCAGTTCCGGCAAGTAAGTTGCTTGTTTGTTTATTGCGCTCTCTCTGTCTCTCTCGTGCGAGTCTGCATGTGTGTGGTGTGAACACACAAGGTCTTCCATATGTAACTTTACAGTATAATTTCCCTATTGTACTTGTTGTGTTACCTATCTTCTCTCATTCTTTCCGACAATTATAATTTGTAACTTTCAATATTAATTGGATAACTTTCAATATTAACTTTCAATATTGATTGGATATAATTTGTAACTTTCCGACAATGTATAATTTCCCTATTGTACTGATTGTTCTGTTTGCTTTCAGGTATCTTGCAGTTGTTTGGCCGGATATTCCTTATTTTTCTGTTTATAAAGTTAGTGATTGGACAGTTGCTGACTCTGGAATTGGTAGGCTTTTTGCTTGGGATACATGTCGCGACAGATTTGCTCTGCTAGAGACTGCATTAACACCTAGAATTCCACTAGTATCTAAAGGGGGCTCAAAAAAGGCCAAGGAAGCTGCAGCAGCTGCAGCTCAAGCTGCTGCAGCTGCTGCTACAGCAGCTTCTACAGCCACAGTTCAAGTGCGAATCTTACTGGATGATGGGACTTCACATGTAATGATACGATCTATTGAGGGCCGTAATGAACCGGTAACTAATATATGAATCAATGATCCTTCTTTCATTTGTTTCGAAAGTGATTTGTTTCGCTTTACTTATGCTTTTTTGTACTCTATGTTTTAGTGTGCACTGTTTACTGACTAACAGATTCTGTAGGTCATCGGTTTGCATGGTGGTGCATTACTGGGTGTTGCCTATAGGACTTCTCGGAGGATCAGCCCTGCTGCTGCTACAGCTATTTCAACTATCCAACCCATGTCAGCACTTGGCAACAATGGCGGACTCCCAGCTTTGGAATCTCCAGTTCCTGAGGGAGCTCCACAGAACTTTCAGCTATACAGGTCTGTGATGGTAGTGCTACCCGGTTATTAAGTTTTGTTTACCACAAATGTTGCATGTTGTCATTGTCATTGTTGGTGTTCTCTTTTGTCTGTATAATGGAGAAGAAGGATAAAGTGTTCGATTGAATCCTATGAGTAAAAACATATTTAGCCTACGAGTTATCTAGTTTAAAACATCCTTTTATAAGTACATTTTGACAACATGACACCAGGATAGGATACTTTTTATATTTCCTTATACATAGCCTTTCCGTATTCAGAAAAGGATGCATAAAAAAAGACATCAGAAAAAAATAAGAAAAAAAAATCCTCTTTTTGTGGAAGGAGATATGTCTTGGTGAAGTGGTGGTTTGAGTTTACACCATTTAAGCAATTATATGTGCTGGACAATTGAAACCAATTAAAAGTCCTGTAGTATGATGACCCTGGAGTCCTGATCGGTATAAAATACTTGTCATTTATATGAAATAGATGAGCATTGTCTGAAAGTTCTGTGATATGTTTTGGTCTAGTCATCTCACAGTGGATTGTTACCTTTCAATATCGAAAGATGATTTCTGACTTTTGTCAATCAGTTGGTTTGCTTTCTAAAATATGTTCTGTAGGCCCCATATAAACTTGATATTTCGTGTGGTTCATCATATTGACCCTCCCTAAATGGATACTAGCTAGGTTGTAATTAGATGACCGTCTTCATCTCTAAAAGTAGTAATAACACAATGTGATATTGAAGCTGCACCTTTTCTTTGTTTATTGTCCACCTTGTTATTATAGCTTCTATCGTCTGCTAATCCTCACAAGCTTTTGGTAATCATTATCCTTTTTCTTATTATACATTTGTTGCCATTCCTTCAGACTCAGTATGTTGAGAAGGTTGTGGATTATTTGCTACTCATATGTAGCAATATGGATATATGTTGTCTAATAGGTTCCTAATAATTTTAAAAATATAGAAAACTTAATATTGAAAGTGCATGCTGAAATTGTATGTGCTATATGCTCTTCATTTCTGAATTATTTATTAGTAGTTGACCCTTGCAGTTGGGAGACTTATCAACCTGTAAGCGGTCTTCTTTCCCAGCCTGAGTGGACTGCCTGGGACCAGACAGTTGAATATTGTGCATTTGCTTACCAGCAGTACATTGTCATATCCGCGTTGCGCCCTCAATATAGATATCTGGGAGATGTGGCTATTCCATGTGCTACAAGTGCTGTTTGGCATCGAAGGCAGCTCTTTGTTTCAACCCCAACTACTATTGAGTAAGTTTTTATTCTTTCCTTAGATGAGGGGCTTTAAATGTGTGTTTGAGGAACTGTTCTGCGTACAGTTTGACACTGGAACATGGTAGCTTGAGAGAGGAAAATATAAGTGATTATGGTGCTTGTTTGAGGCTCAGATATTCATCGTGTATAATAGCCGGAAAGGGCATTAGACAAGGTGCAATGCCAGCTTCGTGAGCTTGGTTGGATCTCTTTTAGTTTCCAGGGTCTGAGTCGCTAGCAGGAGTGCATTAGTCATAACTGAACAAAAAAAATCCCTTTTTTTGGTCAAATGTATAAGTCAAACACTGTCTAGATTTCCATTAATGCATAGTTTGTTGGTGAAATCTTGGTGTACACTGTAAACTTTGCCTATGCACCCAGTTGATATTTTGGTCTCACATGGTATTCTAAGAAGGAAAAGCTAGTCTGCGCTGCAGCTGCAGGTGGGCTAGTGAGCTGTAGCAGCCCCTGGCCAAACCCTGACCATGATCTGATGGCCATGGAGGCTGCAGCGCACTAGCATGCCTGCAGCTGCAGCTTGGGCTAGACGTTATCTATAAGAAGCCTTAAAACTTAGGCATGCTAATGTAACTATCATCTAAAGTGTGTTCCAGTGTGTCTGTTCTATTTACTCAGTATTGCTGATCTATTTCCCATGTAGATGTGTGTTTGTAGATGCTGGCATTGCGCAAATTGATCTTGACACAAAAAGGAGAAAAGAAGAAATGAAGGCCATGGAAGCACAATCTAGAGCTGTTGCTGGGCATGGGGTATTAGCACTGATCAATGTTGATGGCCCAAAAGTTGAAGCCAATGTGAGAGTATCATTGAGGCCACCAATGCTACAGGTATCAGTAATACCCCGGTTTATATGTTAACTGTAGAGGTCATGCCTGCCCATTCTTCGATTCATGCTATTAAAATTATTGGAAATTCTTTTCTATCTAGATTTGTGAAAGCATTGCAATATTGATTAGATAACTTTCTTTTATGTTGTTAAGCATGGGGCAAATACCTGAGTTAAATGTAAAACATACACCCTTTCCAACCAGCTCGAGCTTTTGGAAAACTTGGTTGTTTAACACTAAACTTGAATGTGCTCATGAATTTAGATGTTTTTCATCTAAGTTTGTCATATGGAAGTTTGTAAGTAAATATATAAATGTTTTATCCTTTGGTAATTTTTTTCTCGTGTTTTTTCATTAATCGCCTTCCAACTTGTTGAAATTATAGCAAGAATTTGTTGTCAAAGTATGTTGGTGATAGTTTTGCTTCTAGCATGATGATTAGAACTGAGTAATATTGAAAATATTTCGAACTTTAGTGGGACCTTGTTGGGGTCATTTCTAATTCTGGTTTCATCAGTGTGTTAGAAGCTAATGAGGTTATGTTGTTTATTCAGGTGGTGCGCTTAGCTTCCTTTCAGCATGCCCCCTCTGTGCCTCCATTTTTATCAGTACCCAAGCTGTCTAAAGGAGATGTTGAAGAAGTCCTACCAAAAGAAGCAGAAGAAAGAAAAGCTAGTGAGATTGCTGTAGGAGGTGGTGGTGTTTCCGTGGCTGTCACTCGTTTTCCTTCTGAACAGAAACGTCCTGTGGGCCCACTTGTTGTTGTAGGTGTTAGAGATGGTGTCCTTTGGCTCATTGATAGGTATTGGGCTGTTTTTATTTTTAGGATTCTCCACAAATAGATCTGACGTATAGCATAATTCTAGAAATATGCGATGGTTTCATGTATTTCCAGAACTTCTGGTTTCATGACGCACATGTGAAAGGTCACACAGGTGGCATGAAATGACCCCACTACTGGTTTATGTATCTCACCATCCCGCTGGTTTGAATTAGGGCTGCCTCACTTCCTCCTCCAGCTCGCCCCATTGCCTCTAGCTCTGCCTCTGCATCATCCTACTCCTCTTCCTTTGTAAAATCTGGCAGGACTCGCAGCGAACCAGCCGTGGAACCTTTTAACATTTCATTTGCGTTCTTTTTAAGCTCCCATCCTAAAAAATGAAACCATAAACTTCTTCAACTGCTTAAAATAAAACCCATTGTTGATTTTACACAGTTGGATCATCTATCACTGCCTTTATGGCCTTTCACATATGCGTAGGCCTAGTTTTGGGATATGTGATACCATCGTTTTTTCTAGAATTGCACCATACCACAGGTCTATTTCTGGAAAATGTTTTTTTAATTTTTGAGTATTCACGTGTACTTGTTCTGTGAGGTACTTGGTCTTGTACAAAGATACTACCCATTTGTATGTGGACATCTAATTGAAAATCTGCACTTTTTTTGTGGTTTGAATACTGAAAGCTGCTCTTATGTTTCAACAGGTACATGTGTGCCCATGCTCTATCCTTAAGCCATCCAGGTATACGATGTCGGTGCCTTGCAGCTTATGGTGATGCTGTCAGTGCAGTAAAATGGTAGAGAACTTAAGACATGTCAATAATATCACATTTGTCCAACAAAGTTATATCTACTATGTTGAATTTTGCATGTATGCAGGGCAAGTCGACTTGGCAGGGAGCACCATGATGATTTAGCTCAATTCATGCTTAGGATGGGATATGCCACTGAGGCTCTTCACTTGCCTGGGATATCTAAGAGGTTGAAGTCAAAACTTATATAGAATCAGATTACGGGCTTTTGTCTTTGTTAAATTAGCTCTTACACTGTTTGCTTGTTAGTTCAGATTAGAATTTTACCTGGCAATGCAAATAATGACTTGAACTGAAAACTTATATAGAATCGGCTTATGGACTTTTGTCTTTGTTAAATTAGCTCTTACACTGTTTGCTTGTTAGTTCAGATTGGAATTTGACCTGGCAATGCAAAGTAATGACTTGAGAAGAGCTCTTCAGTGCCTTATAACAATGAGCAATAGCAGGGATGTTGGTCAGGACATCGCTGGGCCCAATGTAACGGAAATTCTCAGTTTGACTGCAGTCAAACAGGAAAATCTTGTGGATGCTGTCCAAGGAATTGTCAAATTTGCAAAAGAATTTTTGGATCTCATTGATGCTGCAGATGCTACTGGTCAATCTGACATTGCTCGCGAAGCTCTTAAGAGGTTGGCTGCTGCTGGCGCTGTCAAGGGAGCTTTACACGGCCGTGAATTGAGAGGCCAAGCTCTCCGTCTTGCCAATCACGGGGAGCTGACCCGGCTCGGGGTATGATTTTAATTACTCCCTCTGGTCTTTTTTAATAGACACAATTGATTTTCAAAATAAACTAATTTTAGTTCATTTTGAAAATCAATTGTCTATTAAAAAAGACCTTTGACATTTTGGTGTGAATATTTGAAGCAACCTTCCTTTTTCTTTTCCAGGGGTTGGTAAATAATTTGATCACAGCTGGTCAAGGACGTGAGGCAGCATTTGCTGCTGCCGTTTTGGGGGATAACGCCCTGATGGAGAAAGCGTGGCAAGACACAGGGATGCTCGCAGAGGCTGTACTACATGCCCATGTGATAAATCTAATCCTTTTCTTCTTCTGAAATTTTTTATGGGATTTTTTTATGAAACACAAAGCACCATGTTTTGTTGGCATGAATATGTGAAAACACTACACTCAGACTCGGGTTTAAAACTGTTTGTGTCAATATGTTAATAATATTTAAGAGGGTAAATAGCACTGGACCCCTATGTATTATGGCGAAATTGCACTTAACCCCCATGACTTATGAAAATATGCACTTAATCCCTATGACTTATGCGATGAGACAATTTTACCCCTTCTCTTTATTAATAAATCCACATTTTTTCTCCATTTGTCATCCCTATGACAGTGCACACAGACTGTTAATATGTTACTCGACAATGGCAATGCGCCAACCTTGCTTTCCTCAATGTAAGAAAAGTTAGCTACTTACCATGGTCTCCATGGGTACCACATACCCTAAAAGTGAAGTAAAATTGGTAGGAGCATCAGGGGTAAAATCGTCTGATAGTTGAGTTGCATATGGGTTAAGTGGATATTTTCATAATTCATAAGGGCTAAGTGCAATTTCACCATAATTCATAGGGGTCAAGTGTAATTTACCCTATTTAAGATTATTCTATACCACATTAAGTGTCCTATTTGGTTAGTTCATTATGAAAAACCAAATAGGACACTTAATATGGACAAAGGGAGTATATACCAAGAAGTATTAATTATGGTAAAATAAACAAGTACAAACATATTTGTATTATTGTGTAAAAATGTAAGCCTTTAAGAAAATTTTGTGCTATGTTTCAACACATAAAAAATATATAGCAATAGTATTTGTGAAGTAAGATTGGTATCATAGTTGAACTTTTTCGTATGATTAGAGTGAATAAATTTTAAGAAGGTAATAACATATATATATATATATAATATATATATATATTATATATATATATGACCGATCTCATATAAGGGGCATGAGAATAGTCTTTTCGGTTGTTGGATTCCGATCCGATGATGGGTATTAAATCAGTGGGTGGGTGAGTGTGACTCATCATTTGGCTTATATATGGGAAAAGTTTAAATGAAAACGCTCTCATTTAGCTTATATGAAGCCAATTCAAGTCGTAGCCGTTGGATCTTGATCTGATGGCCACGACTTGAATTGGCTTCATATAAGCTAAATGAGAGCGTTTTCATTTAAACTTTTCCCATATATAAGCCAAATGATGGGTCACACTCACCCACCCACTGATTTGATACCCGTCGTTGGATGGGAGTCCAACGACCGAAAAGACTGTTCTCATGCTCCTCATATGAGAATGATCTCATATAAACCGCCATCTCTCTCTCTATATATATATAAAGAAAGCAATGTAGGCAACATGGAGTTACTTAGAGGTAATGGAATTTCGTGGAGGGTTTTGCAGTCTTGCGTATGGATTTTATGGAGTCAATCGTAGCGCCATATTAGTTTTTGAGTCACCGTGGAGTTACTCGCAACATTAAGGAATTAATTATAAAATAAGTTAAGGATTATGGGGGCTTTAGAGTGAAATTTAGAATTACACATCTCGTTTTAAAAGGGCAATACTAGATGGCTTCACAAAGTAACCACCTAAATAATTCCTCGGATCTTAGTAGAGGTTTTTGGCTTTTGTGGCGGCAAAATATTTTTGAGTTTACTACATGACTATTTATTTCTTTGTTTGATGTTTCAGGCTCATGGACGCCCGACATTGAAAAGCTTGGTTGAGGCTTGGAACAAAATGTTGCAAAAGGAGCTCGAGCATGGTCCAAAAACTATGACGGATGCAACGGCAGCATTTTTAGCATCATTAGAAGAACCCAAGTTATCAAGTTTGGGCGAAGCTCCCAAGAAGCCTCCAATCGAAGTTCTTCCTCCTGGAATGCCATCTCTTGCTGCAACGATGGCTATGCAAAAGAAGCCTGTTCCTGGAATGAAAGGTTCACTGCAGCAGCCGAACAAGCCCTTGGCCTTAGAAGCTCCACCAACTTCCACCACACCACCTGCTAGTGGTCAACCTCCAGAATCAACCACGGATTCGTCTGTGCCATCAATGCCAGTTGCAGAGCCAAGTACTTCTGAAGAAAGTGACCCAAGTGTACAAGGCAGTCAACAACCGGCTTCTTCACCCCAAGTTGGTGATAACACCCCTCCTCCATTGCCACTTGGTGATCAAAACCCTCATACACCTTCAATTGCGGACCCTCTTGCTCCACCTGTGAGCACTCCAGCGCCATCAGAAGGAGGAACTAGTGCATAAACTGTTCATGGAGCATAATATTTTGAATTTGGTTAGCTCAATTGAAGGCTCATGTTATGTTCCTGAAAATTTTTGTGTTTCATATCGAACTCAATTTTCTATAGTTTTAGGATAACAATTTGAGGTTTACATTTAGGTAATTACTGAACTTGTATGTATAACGGTGGGTTTTCTTTTCATTTCCTTCTTTTTTTGTTTATCAGAGTAATGGTTGTTTTCGATACTTACCAATTCTTTGTGTTTATCAGCCACCATTTTGTATTTGAGAATGTGAATTGTAACAGTTTATTTGTGTGAATGAAGAGCCTTTTCTTTTTATACAAAAATGAAGAGCCTTTGTAGCGAGAAAAGAAATTGATTTGTATACGATATGTTTCTCGTTTCTCTTAACATTCGTTTCCTGCTTCCAAATTCTTGTATCGGTAAGAATGTTCACCTAATGTTTGAATGCATATATACTAAGGTGGTATGGCGAACATTCCTCCGTAAGTGCAATATTCATCATACAATTGGGGGGTGCTTCATGGAATTGGAATGGGTGACTCAGTTGATCAGGAACAATAAACACACAGGGCATATTATTCAAGCAGGTTTCACCAGCTTTATTTCTATGATATGGGAAGAGCGGAACAGGCGAATCTTTGAAGACCAAAAGCTCGAGACATATATTTTGGGTCAAAACCTTATCCACAGAGTAAAGGAGATTCTCGACGCCTTTCATCTTAAGGATATTTGTCTCACGCACTGCGCTTTCTTGCATACTTTTTGGGATGAGCACAACCTCTGTCCATATGGAATGAAAGGATCTCGAGGAATGGTGGGACGGATGAGTCTCGCGATCGATCGACCGGTTTGGCACTTTGTTCTGTGTTTGTTTTTGTATTTTCTTGAGGGGTTCCCACCTCACGTGTTGTCGTGATGAGGTGAGGTTGTACTCACTTGGCTTCTTTAATACAATTTTTTAATTATCAAAAAAAAAAAATGTTCACACAGTTTATGAAATTTGAAGACCTTGATAAGGTGGCACATAAGGCCAAGAGCCTTTGTGACAGCCCCCCCCCCCCCCCCAAATTGAAAGAACGAAAGTAAGTGTTGAGTTAAATATTAAAAATAACCCTTTCCTACCAGCTCGACCTTTTGATAAACTTGGTCATTTAACATGGTATCATAGCTTAGGTCCTGGGAAACTTGGTTATTGCTCGTGCAATAAACAGGGCAAGTGGGTTTTTATAATCTGCCCCTCTAAAACATGTGCGCTGTTAAATTTAGATTAGATGGCACACATTGCATCAACTCAATATATAATATAAATATTTTCCCAGGTGCATATTAACTTTCTCCTATTATTTAGCCATCTCTTGACAATTAGGGATTAAATATGCACTCCTTGTGTTATTCAATCGTGCCTCTAAAAGGTCATCATACAGTAGTTTGTACCACAGATATAGTTCTACTTCTTGATAAGAACTTCCACTTGAACTAGATTCAGCTTACTTGCAATCAAATATAGCATATTGGGTTACACATAGAGCTTACACTTTAATTGAATGGAATTGCTAGGAAAACACTTAAATTAACTACAAATTTCACCAAATGAAATCCTACATAAATTTGGTTGTGATATACATGCTAATTTTTTTTATAGATTATTGTTACTATTTTTCCTCATAATGAGGGGTGTCCAAGTCCTTATAATGACAGGGAGGGGCAGAACACCTGCCTCTTAAAACATCATATCCCGCTGTAAATCCCCTCGGGCATGTACAAGGCTCACCTATCATATGCATAGGGTAAATCCTTATATAATCTTAGAGTGGGTTGCTACAAAGTGGGGTTTCTACGTCAGGACTTCCACTTCCGGAAGAGTATCCTGACCATCAAATGCATCAATTATCTAAACTTCTGGTATCATAGCCTAAAAGTTTTGGTTTTAGATCCCACATGGAGCAGTTTTCTCCCATCTGTTTTTTGGGGTCATATATTCTCCAAGGTTGTGTGGCTTATCCTCCTCCTTCCTCTTAATATGGCCACGTGCTAAGATTTGATGAATGCTTGCATGTGCGGGTATGGACAATGTTGAGTTTAATTAGTTAAATATTAAAGTAACCCTTTCCTACCAGCTTGAGCTCTTAGAAAACCTGGTCACCCTCATCTTAAGCCACATAATTATACTTGGACACAATCTTTAACAGAATAATTAAAATTGAGATGCATTGAAAATAAATATGGACTTTTGCACTTCTTGTAGAGACGCCACTAGTGGATTAGTTTTTATAGTGGTCAATTGGTCTTATTCTAAGGGCAAGTGTTAGAGCTTGCCTGATGATCAAGAGTGAAACAAAATCTTTTCTGGGTGTCGAAAGGTTGGATCGACTAATCGTAGTCATGACCAAGGAAATTATATAAGTCAAAGCTAGAGGTTCTAATAAGGTAATTAGTTAAGTCAAATGTGAAAGGCCATACTATCATCTTTAAATAACCAACTAAATACTTATAATCTTTATACATAATAGCTTCTTTGCCCTCTCCAGTCTCCACCATACCATTACATAGATTAAAATTTATATATTAACACATGGTTGGTGAGAGTGGACGTAAAAGTTTCCATGTAAAATAAAGCGTTGGACTTTTACTCCCCCCCCCCCAAAAAAAAAAAAAGATAAAGCATTGGACACTAACGCCTTAAACATATTCTTTTGCCGAAAAAAGGATTAGGTGTCCAGTTATAGTTGAAGTAGAGAATAGATTTTTTTGCATATTAGTTATCAAGTTTGCTTTTGACCACTATGTAAGTCATTCCATTTTTACAGTATTTAAAACAATTTTTTTAAGTACGCAGTATTTAGAACATGGTCCATCAAGTTCATTGCCTTTCACTTTCTGGTGTTTTTTTTTGTATGATGGAGGTCAGGTTTTACTAACGTAATTTTTGTGTAAATGATAAACATTTAGAATGATTAACCCCCCCCCCCCCACCACCAAAAAAAAATAGTGAGAGAGTTTAATGGAGAAGGGTCTGTCATATAACCTCGTCACAAGATGCCTAATCTTTGTCACAAACGTTGCAGACACGTTGGATGTGGATGGATGATTAAGCTCTATATCATAATAAAGCCTGTTCTAACTGATATCGATGGTTGACTGACATTCTATTATCTGGAAGAGGCTTTCTTTAAAAAAAAACTCAGTTCGCTGATAAGCATCTGTGTTCTTATGAGTATTGTCATTTGATCTATGACCCACAATTCATGCCGATTGCCCAGTATTGTGTTTTCTCTATCTAATTCTGATGTGGGAGCTAGCCACACAATTTGATTCTAAATCTTCTAAACTAGTTTTCAGAAATTTTGGATTATCTAACTAGTTCATTGCTCAGCCATTTGGTGGGTACAATTTGACATAGTTGTGTCTCATGCCATATTTTTTAATAAGCTTGAGCTGGTACAAAAGGGTTATTGTAATCTCTTCAACTCAACATTACCCCAATATAAAATTTGCATGTAGTGCATATTGCATTAGGAGAGATATATTCCACATGCGAAAGATCAAGCCCTTAATTTAAAATGCAATGATTTTCACATGCTACTATATATCTTACTCCTTATCTTTACTCCTACCTTCCTAACTGTCAAAATAAGGTTACATAAAAAAATCGATTAGTTTTTTGCATTAAAGTGACATTCTTGTGGTACTGCTTTTATAGTAACCCTTTTATAAAATTTTATATCACGTTGCTTTTGAGTTATGATTTTGAATGCTCATTTAATGTTTGGGATCGTGTAAGTTAGGATGCAGATATGTAATTCTAAGAATTAAAGATGAGTAGATAGAGATGAATATTATAAAAGACATATTCCATCCTTGAAGTCGATTCTCTTCTTGCCTGGCCTTTATCCTCACATTGACACACATCACAATCAGCACCCAATTGGTGGGCCCATAAATATCCATATCTTTTTTTTATTGGTCAAAACCTCTCAATTAGAGGCCTCCCAAATCGGGACAATCGTACATGAAGGGAACCCAAATAAAATGAGGCATCTCACCCACCCAACAACACGTCAATTTGCTCTCCCCACAAGGAAAAATTATTAGGTAGTGGCGAAGTCATGCATATGGTGACATAGGCTCCTTTGTCCAATGGTCATAACTTTGCGCTCCGAACTCCGAATTGTGCGCAATTGGTGGCGTTGGAAAGTTGACTTCTTAAACTTTAACATGAAGCATGAATCAGTTAAATTAAAGATATAGACATGAAGTTATGAAGATTCAACTATTATAGTCACTTTTCACCTCATTAGGGACATAGTAAGTACATAAACATAGTATTTTGTAAATACTTAAGCACATGTAAAGTCAGAGCTTTTGATGTAAAGGCTAATAAAAACCTTGTTTGATAGATTCTAGTGGGTATATGGCCCCTGAATATGCAATGGAGGGTGTTTACTCAGAATCATAAATGTACTGTTTTTAGTTCATTTGAAACATGACTTTGAAGCCACAATGTTCCTATTAATTTGAAGCCCATACAATTGAATGATTCTTCTTTTTACATTTTGCAAAATGAACTAGGAAACCATCTATTATAGATATGTACATCAGGCTTCACATCTCATCAATTGCATCCATCATGACGACTTGTGGCTACTGATTTGTTGCACTTTGCACAACTTCACCGATTCTCTGAAGCAATGCCTGGACAAACCTTCCCTGTTTAGCAAATCCCATCAAAAGATGGAGGAGATGTTCGAGGTGTTCAAATAGGTTAAGGTCAATCTCCTTTTGTTAGTAGCAATAAAACAAGTGCCTGCCTATGCTAAATTCTTGAAAGATCTTTATACCCAAAAGGGCAAAGCTAAATCTAATGTGACTAAAAAGGTATTCCTTACTGAGTTGGTGAGTTCCCTATTGACACATAATCTTCCACCGAAGTATAAGGACCCAGGATGTCCAACAATTTCATGTGTGATAGGGAACCATACTGTGGAAAAGGCATTGTTAGATTTGGGGGCGAGTGTCAATTTGTTGCCTTATTCTGTGTATGAGCAACTTGGGTTGGGAGAGTTGAAACTGACTACCATAACACTACAATTTGCAGACCGATCCATTAAAGTTCCACGTGGTGTTATTGAGGATGTTTTGGTGCAGGTTGATAAATTTTTCTTTCCTGTACTTTATTGTCCTGGATACACAACATGTGTACAACATTGGTAGTCAGATTCCTGTGATTTTGGGACGGCCATTCTTGGTGACATCCAATACCATTATAAATTGTCGGAATGGGGTGCTGAAATTATCTTTTGGTAATTTAAATGTCAAACTGAATGTTTTTAATGTTCAAAAACAACATCTACCGTCAGGTGATTCTTATGCAGTTCATATGATTGACACTCTTGTGGATTGTGCACCTCCATTTATTTGTTCTGATGATCCACTTGCGAGTTCTTTCATTAACCCTAATGTGCATAGTAGGACCACAGATGGCCTGAATGTTGGATTGGATAAGATGGACTAAGGGAGTTTCGTATGGCTGAAGACGTTAAACTTAGCGCTTGGTAGGAGGCAACCCACGTATTCAAGTGTATTATCTCATTTTTCTTATTTTCTTTGTTATATAATCATTGTCATTTTTTATATCTTGTTCACATTGAGGACAATGTTCATAATAGGTTTGGGGGAGGGAATATTGCTTGCATAAAAAAAATCAGAAAATTGAAAACCCAACAAAATTTGATTAGTATTTAGGTTGTTTGTTAGTACTTTTTATAGGTTTTGATAGTTTATCCCGTAATAATGCATGCTTCAATTCTTAAGTAACTAATTTGCATTGGAAGTGTGAGTAAGTATACTGGAGGATAGAAACACATAACTGAGCATATCTTTCTGTTATAGTCCTCTTGGAACAAGTGCTTGAGCTAAGAAAACTCACTCACACACATTAGTACATAAAATAATACTGTCTAGAGATTTGTTGAATACTAATCTTCAGTGGGATGTCTTTAGTCAGAATCATTAGTTGATATGTGGTTGTTTGTTGAACTTAAAAGATCATGATAGACCATTTACTTGGCAATAGCAAGGGCTTAGAACCGAAAATAGGTTGAGAGTATAATACAACCTGGACGAATAAAAATTGCTAAAAAATGATATGAATGCTCAAAAAGAATGAAAAATGCGAAAAAATGAGAAAACAAAAAGAAAGAAAGGGGCTGCTTGACTATTATAGGATTAACTTAGGCTGATGCTCGGGTCCGAAGCGGTCAATAACCAAAAGAAAAGGAAGAACAAGGAAATAAGAGCAACATTACATGCATTTGGAAACTAGGAAAAGGACTAGATAACTACCTCCTACAAAAGGAGGACAAAATTACAAAGGAGGAAAGAAAACCATGATCTAACAAATATGGAACTCCTGAAGCTGTCAAAGAAATCCAATTATTTTGGTTTAGGCGGTTTGGATTTTCCCTTTCCTGTACTAGATTTAGTTAGAACATATCCGTCTCCATTGCGAGAATGCACTGTCTTCACATTGTATTTCTTGATCGCAAGGGAAGAACTGGAGCACAAAGTGCTCTCATCATCATCATCATCAAATGAATTGACACTTTTCAAATTTGCAAGGGTAATGAGTCTAGTGGAATTCTCCATAGAGTCAATAGTATTTGATGGAGAATATTTTGGAAGAGGCTCATGAGTAGGAGTTAAATCAACTACTAAATACTATCTATATATGCATTCCAACCTTTAGAGAACATAGGGTTCTCATAAACATTTTGCATTTGCATAGGAGATTAATCCGCAAGAGACTGAATTTGAGCTTGATGTTGACAGTGAGCCTTAAGTGAAGGGTAGTTTGGTTATTTGCTCATAAAAACTTAATATAAAAGAGGTTAGAAGGCCAAAATGTGGTAGAACAGATTGGGAGAAAGCCGTCACGCTCAGATAGAGGCCGTCACGCACTAAGAAGAATTCAGCCTTCTTTGGGAAGAAGAAGGGCTTCTATTTCTGTATGTAAGTTGTGTGAGAGGTGCTGAGAGAAATTATTGTAATTCTCCCTTGTATTTAATTCTCTATCTAGTGGAATTGTGTGATCCCGTGGATGTAGGCAGCAAGGCCGAACCACGTTAAATTCTCTTGTGTTATTTGCTTTCTTGTTGGTGTTTCTACGATCCATTCTTCTACTGTGTGAGGGATTGGCCTGGCGAGAGCTGTTCTATTCCCTACAATTGGTATCAGAGCTTCAGGAAGAGATGGCCGACGATGGCAAATTCAAGATCAAAAAATTTAAAGGCCAAAATTATAGATTTTGGCGCATGCTGGCAGTCATGCACCAACGGGAGAGGAACGACAGGGTACGTAGGTAACGGTACCAGAAGGATCTTTATCAACCTTTGATTACAACCAAGCCCGTTGGTGAGGACAAGGTGGATGAGATCACAAGGTGAGAGTTAATTGATTGCAAGGCTCTAGGAGCGATCAGGTTATCTATTTCTTCATTAGTGGCATCGAACATCACGAAGGCCAAGACCACGAAGGAATGCTTTGATCTGCTTGAGCGGTTGTATGCGAGTCCTTCTTCCACAAATAAGGTACATCTTGTGACTAGCTTCTTTGATTTGAAAATGACTGATGATGAGACCGTGGCCAATCATTTGAATTCATTCCATGCTTTGATGAATCAACTTGAAGCAGTAGATGTTAATTTTACAGAAGATATACAGTCTATTGCTTTGCTTAAGTCTTTGCCGTCTGATTGGGAATCATTTAAAGTTGTTGTTCATAGTTCTCATAATATGGATAAATTTAAGTTGAATGATGTTTGTGGAATGATATTGGCTGAAGAAACACGCCGTAAAGGTGGTTTTTCTTCTTCATCCGGTTCAGCCCAAACTATGGAAGAGAGGGGGTGGCGACCTCATAGGGGCAAACTTGGATGGAGAGGAAAATCTAAGAGGGGGCGGTCTAAGTCCATGAACCGTAAGGGTGATGGGGCTTGTTGGCAGCATGGGCAGAAAAGACCATATGAAGAGAGATTGCCCAAACCCTTCTCGTGATGGAGCACAAAATCATGACAAAAATGTAGTTAATGTTGCAGAATCTGATTGCACGTTATTGTCTATGGAAAATAAATGTGATGTTTGGATTATTAATAGTGGTGCCTCATTTCATGCTACTTCTAGAAAAGATTTGATGCATAATTTTGTCGCTAGTGATATGGGCAATGTCTATTTGGGTAATGACCAAGCTTGTGAAATCATAGGCAAGGGTGACATACATTTGTTGCTTGATGAAAATGTTGTTCTTGTGTTGAAAGATGTTCCTCTTGTGCCTCAATTGACAAAAAATATTATTTCTGTTGGTCAATTGGCTACATGTGGTGTTACTACTCATTTTATGAATGACAGTTGGAAAATGAGTAAAGGTGTCATGGTAGTGGCTAAGGAGAAGAAAATTGAGACATTATATATGACATCCAATTGTCATAAGCACTCTATTGGAGTGGCATCTAATGCTGTTGATGTGAGTTTGTAGCACTGTTGTCTTGGGCATATGTCAGAAAAGGGGATGAAGATGTTACAGGCTAAGGGGAAGTTGTCCAGTTTGCAGTGTATTGATCTGGATTTTTGTGAGCATTGTGTCATGGGCAAGCAACACAAAGTTTCATTTTCCAGAGCTACCCCAGAGCGCAGGACTGAGCGGCTTGAGCTTGTACACACAGATGTTTGGGGACCAGCCAAGGTTCCATCCCTTGGACGTCTTACTTCATTACTTTTATTGATGATGCTTCTCGCAAGTTACGAGTTTTCTTTGCTAAGAATAAATCAGATGTATTTTCTATCTTCGTGCAATGAAAAACAAGTTGAGAATGAGACAGGGTTAAAATTGAAGTGTTTGAAGTCATACAATGGAGGCGAGTATTGTAGTAGGGAATTCCAATCCTACTGTGATAAGCATAGTATTCGCAGATTGCTAACTACTCCTAGACAGCATAGACAAAATGGTGTTGCTGAGTGAATGAACAGAACCATTATAGAGAAGGCACACAGTATGCTGCTACATTGTGGCCTTCCACATTCATTTTGGAGTCATGCCATTGACACTGCAGTATATTTGATCAATAGGTCTCCATGCTACCCCCTAGATGGAGGCATTCGTAAAGAGGCATGGTCAAATAAAAAAGTAAAAATTGATCACTTAAGAGTTTTCGGTTGTGCAGCTTATGTACAAGTTGATGTAGAACATAGAGGCAAGTTTGATTCAAAGTCCAACAAATGCTACTTTGTTGGTTATGGTGGAGATGCTTATGGTTATCGATTGTGGGATCCGATTCATAAGAAAGTTATCCAGAGTATAGATGTTGTGTTTCATGAGGCAGAGCTTTGCAAGCACCATCAAGATCTACAAAAGGAGAAGATGAAACAGGTTGAATATGAGTTTGTAGAACTTGAGGCTGAAAATTCATCAGAGATGATAGAGCTCACAGTGGGGCCGGTGCATCTAGTCATGAACAGGTGATTGATTCTTCTTCACAGGCACTTCCAGAGGCTCCAATTGTTCCCTTGCAGACACTACTTGGTTGGACCAGCTCTAGGTAGATTAAGAAGAAATGGATATTTGATCCCTCCAACCCTGAGAGCACATCTGGTATGCACTCTATATTTGATCCTAGTCTGAATTATTTGCTCTTGACTGACAGTGGTGAACCAGAAAGCTTTGAGGAAGCTTCCAGGATAGACACTTCAGCTTAGTGGGAGCGTGCTTTGGAGGATGAGGTGGATTCATTGACCTCTAATCAGACTTGGGAGTTAGTTCCTCTACCTTCAGGTAAAAAGGAGTTACATAACAAGTGGATTTACATGATAAAACAGGAAGCTGATGGAAGCAAGAGGTATAAAGCTAGGCTTGTTGTCAAAGGCTTTCAACAGAAGTATGGAGTGGATTATACAGAAATATTTGCTCCTATTGTTAGAATTGCTACTATCAGAATGGTGTTGTCCATTGTTGCAGTTGAGGATCTCCATTTAGAACAGTTGGATGTTAAAACAGCTTTCTTACATGGTGACTTGGAAGAGGAGATCTATATGCATCAACCCCAAGTTTATGTGGTAAGAGGAAAGGAGAATATGGTTTTCAGGTTGTCTAAGAGTTTGTATGGTCTCAAGCAAGCACCAAGACAGTGGTATCGAAAATTTGATGGGTTTATGCAGCCTGTTGGATTTTATCATTGCTACTCTGATCATTGCTGTTATTATAAAGGTTGAAAACCTCTTATTTGCTCTTGTTGTTGTATGTGGATGACATGTTGATTGCAGGAGCTGATATTGGTGAGATTGAGAAGCTCAAGAAACAGTTGTCTTCTAATTTTGCAATGAAGGATCTTGGGCCAGTCAAGCAGATCCTTGGTATGCGAATTACAAGAGATAGAGAGCAGAGAGTGTTAAAATTGTCCCAAGAGGAATATGTTGAGAAGGTCTTGATGAAGTTCAACATGTTGGGTGCCAAACCAGTTGGTACTCCTTTGGCGGTTCACTTCAGACTTTCTAATGAGCAATCTCCTAGCACACGGGAGGAGATAACTCACATGAACAGAGTTCCTTATGCTTCTACTGTAGGTTCATTGATGTATGCAGCCACATGCACTAGATCAGACATTTCTCATGCTGTGAGTCAGGTAGCAAGGTTTATAGCAAACCCAGATGAAGAGCATTGGAATGCAGTGAAATGGATTCTCAGATTTCTGAAGGGTTCCTCAGGTATATCTTTACACTTTGGTGGGAGTTCCAGGATTAACTTAGTTGGCTTTGTTGATTCAGATTATGGAGGCAATCTAGATAACATAAGAAGTACTTCAGGTTTTGTCTTCACATTGGACTGTGGTGCAGTTACTTGGCAGTCACAATTGCATAAATCTGTGACAAATTCATCTGCTGAGGCAGAGTACATTACAGCTACTGAGGCTTGCAAAATGATGTTATGGCTAAAGGTATTCTTGAAGGAGTTGGACAAACCTCAAGAAAGGTGTGTGCTCTATTGTGATAATAAGAGTGCAATTGATATGGCAAAGAACAATGTGTTTCATGCTAGAACAAAACATATTGAAATCAAATATCATTTTGTGAGAGAACTTGTTGAAATTTCCTTTGCTTTTTGGTGATTTGTCTGGGCGGGCGTTTCCCCACCTTTGGTCTTTGTCTTAGCTTGTTTTAGATAGTTTTCCCATTTAAAAAAAAAAAGGAAAGAAGAAAAAATTAATTACAAAACTTTGACAAAGCCTTAGCATCATCATCCATAACATCTTATTCCACTAATGAATTGATAATTTATATGTCAATTTCCTACTCAAGATCACATGTTTGAAGCTAAGTAGCTCTTCAATAAGAAAGTAACAGAATAGATGATGATGATAATAGAAATTTCAACTTAGGGGCTCACCTATGTAGGAGCAAAACAGGAGTTAGAGAGGACACTTGCACAATGCAGGTTTGTGATCTATTTATGGGATGGCAAAGAAAATGAAAAAAGAAAAAGATAGCATGTGCCCCAGCTCACTCGGGTCGGTGTCAACCAGGGCACTGCGAGCAGTCGGAATGAGATTTGATGGCACGCCTTATTCTAAGGGGCAGGCTAGTTTCCCGGTATTAAAGTTTACCATCAGATCGAAATTCATGGCCCAACACGCGTGATCATACTAACGTGATTCCATGAAAAGCTATATGTGACATAAAGCGTAATCCTCTACTACGTCATTGACCTACCTCTACATCCGACGTACCTGATTTCATGGACCTTCTTAGGCGAGAAAGCGAAAAGGATAATCTATGAAGTGATTAAATAGATTGATTAAGACCCACGTTTACTTTATCATTAAGAAAATCTCACAGTTAGCTAATTTTGAGTCATTTGACATAACCTGATTTGATAGATCGAGGGATAAAAACGATGGAGAAGATGCCATGGAAGACTTAGGTTGCATTTGAAAATTTTGATCACATAAGTATGCCACAGAGTCACATCCAGTATCCTAAATAGTTTCACTCAAATCATTCGATAAATTGTTGACACTGTCAAATGTTATCCACTAAAAATATCCTGTAAATACCATTTGTTCTCTTGAAGGTTCTTTTCATCATTTGAATCAGATGTAGTTGGATGTTCAACCGCAGCCTTGTTGGGGATCCCTTGTAATATGGTGGGGGAGGATATTGACTAGGAGGAGGATCGGTCGCGTTTCCTTTAAAATAAAAGACATGCGTATGGGGTAGAGGTAGGGCAACTTTGCACATTACATTAACACAATATTTTAACAATGTCATGAAAAAGTCGAGCATTTAACATGTTAAGGTTTGCATCTTTGATAAGAATGCCTATCATTTGTTCTTCTTATATTTTGTTTGTGGGAAAGCTTTCCAATAATCTAGATAAAAGCATATAAGCGTGCTCATTACATCAAAGGTTTTTAAACAAAAGTAAACAACATATTACGTGGATAACTCAGAAAGAGACCTCGTACCACATTTGAAAGAGCTTAATGCCTTAATCTCCTCCACTAGCTCCCTCCTTTGACCCGTCAATATTTTGGTACCTTGCAAACCTTGAGTGTTTTGAGAAAAAAAAAAAGTAGCTAGAGGATATAAAGGTAAATCTAAGTTAGAAGACGATCTTGGGTGGTTGACAGGTGGAGATGGTGATGGTGATGGTGTGAGTCTGGCAAGGAATTTTACTCATAGAACTTTTGTATGCTATAGAGCCTTGGAGTACAATCGAACGAGAAAATTTTGTGAGCTCGAAATTTATAATTTTTAGGTATTGCTAATCCAAGTTGGTTGTCAGACAAATGTAACGCACAGTCATCTTGTATATTATTGAGCCGTGGAATACTAAACCAACAAGAAGGAAAAAGATTTATAACTCATTGTAAATTCAATTTGATTGTTAGACATATCCAATGCATAATCATATATACTAACTAGCTAATCAGTAGTGAATTCTTGACAAGGCAAATTCACTAGTGACAATATTTTACTACCTAGTAAAGCATTTACTACTAACTTTTGAATATGTAGTGATAAGTTTGCTTAAATGCAAATATTGTGCTTGGCATTAAACTTTACAGGTCTCAAGAAGGCATAATGTTGAGTCAGTCATATTATGTGGAGAAAATGTTGAGGAAGTTCAACCATTTCGACTATAAACCTGTAAGTACTCCATATAATCCTACTGTCAAACTAAGGAAAAATTGTGAGAAAAGTGTTGTCACAACTCATGTTCTCTCAAGTAATATGAAGTTTTAATTAGGTGGCTAGTTGTAGTAGATCAGATATGTTCTATGCGGTGTGGAGGCTGAGTAGGTACACTAAAAACCCGAATAGATCTCACTGGATTGTCATTGAGAGAATACTTAGATATCTAAAAGGTATAATCTCTTGTGAGATATGTTACCATGAGTTTTCTCTTATAATAGAAAGTTACAGTGATGCAAACTGGATTTTAGATTTTGAAGATACCATGGCACCTAGTGGATATTTATTTATTTTGGATGGTGGGGCAATAGCTTGGAAGCCAGCCAAACAGACGTTGATCTCCCGGTCTACCATGGAGGCAGAGATGGTAGCACTTGATTTGGCTGGAAAGGAGGCAGAGTGGCTTAGGGATCTCTTGACAGAGTTGCCCATGTTGAATAAGTCAATCTATGCTATTTTGATTAATTGTGATAACCAAGCTATAATAGCAAAGGTGCACATAAAGAATCATAATAGTAAGTCTTCAAGACATTTGGAACTCAAGTATAAAATTTTGTGCAAATTAGACTATAGTGGAGTTATTACCTTGAGTTAAATTAGGATAGCTGATAACCTTGCAGATCATTTGACCAAAGGAGTGTCATGTAGACAAGTCCAATTTGCATCAAGGGGAATGGGACTAAAGTCCATTTCTTGAGTCACCATTGACAGCAACCCAATCTACCCAAGTGGAGAACCCACGAAGGAGATTCAATAGAAAAAATAAGCTAATGAGTAACTTGAATGATCACTTATTTTATTCATACTCACATTTCTATGGTGTATGTGCTCATTCTTTTAGGTTGACTATGGTCTTAATGAGGTCAAGGCCTATATGGCAGGATATTGTAATGCAGACATATCTTTGGAGACTCTCACCTATATGTGTGATACTTTTGGCCAAAAGTTGATGAGAATTATTGAACTTATTTTCTAAAAGATACACACATGAATTGAGATATCGGGGCATGGTCGTAATGCGCCACCCAAATATAACTCAATGGAAAGAGAATGTTATGTGTTCGTGTACTACAAGTCTCTCCTTAAAAGTTCAAGTTCAAGACTATATTCACTTAGAGCTTAGGGAGATAGAGGTAAATCAACTAGGTGGATGTTCAAGCCCATAAGGCACCTCTCATTGAAAACATAGTATGTGTTGCTCACTTTTAGTTTTGAATCGATGGTCTCTTCTTTTTCTTTTAAAACATGCGGGGCATGTTAGAATAAATGTGTTTTAAAAGGAAAAAAGAAACAACTCGATTAATGTTAGAAATAAATGTGTCTTAAAAAGAAAAAAAGAAATGGCTTGATTAGCCGTTTTAAGATGTAACCTTTCCTTATTTGTCCTCTAAAACGTGGTTTAGAGTAATTTAATCCAAAATTGGTCTTCTTCTTTCCCAAGTGCTCTTAACCCTTCTTCCCTTCTCTCCACCATCCTGATTTAAGTTCTCGATTGGTGTTCTTTGAGTCAGATTTTGTGTGTAGGCGACACACTCATTTCGGGTTTGTGATCGAATTCTTTGGGGTGCATCAAGGTTCGAGAGAGGTCCGTTGTATCTCTTGATCGATCGCCGATGAAGTCTTACACTAGGCGGCGAATATTCATTCAAAGACAATCCTACATGGCGCCTCAGATGGTGTTGAGTTTGAGTTTCTTATTTCAAATTATTTGGTATTCAAAAGGATGAAGCTTTATAATTGCAAGGGCTAGTTCTCTTCTATTGATTGTTCTACATCAATAATTTGGTAACTTTTACACAATCTTGTCTATTAGTTAGTGGCTAATTAGATAATTGTTCTAACATTTATGACTCTCCAATTTAAATGGATTTTGGCTTGTTGGGTTTATACTTCGAAGTCGCAGTATGCTATGAAGTTTTATTGAAAAACTCCACTTTCAACACTGTAAGTTTTATGTAACATTTTGGAAGGAAGGCAGATCTGCCCTTAATTTAGAGAAGATCTTGTCATGTTTGGAATATGAAGATAGTAGCCAGATTTGGTGTTGGGAAGGGAATTTTCTGAGGAAGGGAGAAGTTAAGCCCCATTAGGATATAATTGTAAAACAGAGGAGAAGAAATGGGTATGTTCATGCAAATCACAGCTGGGGTTGGAAAAGTTTGTCACCTATACCGCTGTACGGTACAATCAATTCGAAACATTGAAAACCAAGTCAAGTTAATGAAAGATGTTCGATCAAGTTGAGATTTCTTTTTATGAATGTAAGATTAACCTTTTATTTTAATTTTTCTCATGAATGGACCTTCCTAGTGGAGGGTGAGGTACTAGGTTCAAGCCAATCCTGAATTGACAGAGGAGTTCTACTGACAAGATCCTGGATGGAAATAGTGGAGTTACTCAGCAACAATGAAATAGCTTCGGGTTTACTAAAAAAATTGGGGTGCTGAAAAATCTCACCCATAGCAAAAGAGGAGATGAAAGCAATGAATTTTTGACTTACGCATTCGGCCTCACATGGAGTTGACACAACTACATCATGTATTTCCTATACAAATTATGATGATGCCTTTCAACTCGCAAGTTGCTCCAAGTGGGAAAAAAACCCTAAAAACTCCTTCTAGTATCATTTTTGGTGGGACCCCCCCTAATCACAATTTTTTTAATACATTCCTACTAATCACAAATGAGTGAATAGATAATGTATAGTATTACTAGAAAGAGTGTTATTAGAGGAGACAAGAGCAATGCAAGACCTTCATGCATTTAGCCTCATCACATTTTTTTATAGAAATTCAGCCTCTTCAAAGTTCACATGGACACATCAAAATCAGGTAATTCCTATACACGGTGGTGGCTTTCAATTGGCCAGTTGCCCCATGTGGAAAAAAAACCCTAAAAACTCAACTGCAAAGAGGAAAAAAAAATCTTCCCTCTAAAAAACCAGACACAGCAAAATCCTCCTTTTTCCTCGTTGCCTTCCCTCCTCTCTCAGACGCGCCGCAAGGGAGGGAGAACCTGCGATTTACCATTTTGCCACTCACCCCCTTCCTCCCTGCAGGCACTCTGTGCATTCGAAGGTTGGGAAATGACGGTTCTTGATTGATTTCCTTTCTGGGTTTTTGGTTTCTCGCGTTTTTACGTTGTGGGTGTTCCTCATTTTTGGTGTTCGGTGTTGATTTGCAGTTTGCAGAGGTTGCAAGTGGGGAAGAAGACGATGAAGTATGTGTTGGTGACGGGCGGGGTGGTGAGCGGACTGGGGAAGGGGGTGACGGCCAGCAGCATCGGCGTCGTGCTCAGGGCCTGCGGTCTCCGGGTTACCTCCATCAAGATTGGTGATTGCTCTGCTCATTTAGCTTATCGTTTATGTTGTTATCTGTGTTATTTAATGTTTGAAGTTATGGTCTTTCGTGGTATTTGGCATCCTGTTTATTGGTCTTTCTGATTGAAAAGACTGAGTCTTCTTTTTTTGGGAATTGAGTTTTTTACCTTGGTTTTGTCTACTAGCGTGTTCATTGTTATGTTTTTTGTGATTCCTTTGCTCACATAGCTTAACTAATGTCATTATGTGTATTTTTTAAAAAAATTTGAACTTTTTTTTGTGGGATTTTGCATCCTGTTTATTGACCATTCTGATTGGAATGATGATTCTTATGCTGGTCCTGTGTGGTAACGTGCATTTGTTGTATGTTTGTCAGAGATGACGCTTTGTTACTGGAGTCCAATGTTGTATTTTGAAAATTTTGTCTTGTTTGGCTTGTTGGAGTTTATGGCCTTGAGAAAGACTTTAATAGTTTTATATGTAGTCTTGCAAGTATGTGCATTTATATTTGTGAAGTTTTTAGCGCTTAGGCTTGTTAATTGGGTCGTCTCTTTTCAAGTCACTTGTTTTTAAAATATTTTGCTTGAATTGTTTTTTCAATATGTCGGTTTTATGCTTCAGTTAATAGAGAGTTAAGTGACTGTTTTTCCCAGATGTGTATCTATGAGGATTTTTTTTTAATTTCAATTTATTGATAGATGGTTGGATTTTAGCCGAAAAATCTTTTTCAAATACATACCAAACTCTTATGATGGGGCGAATATTCTTTTAGAATTTGTTGGAGTGTGTAATAGAGTGATTTTAAGATGTTGTTTGTGTTTCCTTATAAACGATTAGAATAGTAATTTTGTATTACGAGTATTTTCTGAATAGGAATGGGAAAAGTTGATAGCTTGTTTGCATATTTCATTATTTTCTGATGATAATTTTAGGACTTTCTTTTTTACGAACTTTGATTTTACTTCAGCCCAAGTCTTCTTTTTTCCTTTATGCCAAAAAAAAGTCCACTTTTCCTGTTAAAACAAGCTGGAGTTATGAGAAAATAAAAAAATTTAGGATGTGGCGTGAAGGATGACATGTAAAGTTACATCAAGAATGTGAATATTTTTTAGTATAGAACGAGGAATTTCCTATTTTTAATTGTATTATTAGTACATAATATTTAAGTTCTATTGCTTTTCCTCGTATGTGAATGGTAAAGAGAAAAAAAATTCTTGTATGCATGTCAACGTGATGTCACTCTGTGCTTGACAAGTTAAATGGTGTTTTTCCTCTGGAACTCAAGAATTTTGAGGATTTTGAGCTTTAATATATAATCGTATCTGCAGACCCCTACCTTAACACAGATGCTGGAACAATGTCTCCGTTTGAGCATGGTGAGGTGTTTGTCTTGGATGATGGTGGTGAGGTAATTAAATTTTTAAAATGCTTTTAGTATAAGATTTATTTTCACTTACTTTCTTATTTACAGTTCTTCATTGCATGTGCTTTTGAAGATTTTGCTCAAAGATTTAGCTAATTTTTCCTTTTCTTTGCTTATTCCAGCAAAAGATTGAATGCAATATTTTTTCTCGCTCTAACAATTGTATGTCCTGAAGGTTGACTTGGATCTTGGCAACTATGAAAGGTTCCTTGACGTGACATTGACTCGTGATAACAATATCACCACTGGGAAGATTTACCAGGTAGTGCATGACTTATCTCTCTATATGGGCATGCTGTTTCCTTTTCTGTGATGGCTTTGATGTACCTTATGCTTGTGACTTTTTGATGCATATGGAATGAATACATGAGATGTGTGTTTAGGTGGAAGATTTTGTCCTCTGAATTGATTATGTATAAAGACGAGCAGATTGCATTGGGGATGTAATGGAAACCACTGGTCATTACAGTTGGAGACTATAAGAGAAAAACGGGCTGACTTTTTGAGCTGCAAGCCCTGGCGCTAAAAGTATTCGCCTGGGTATTGGCCGATAGTATAGTAGTTACTAAATGAAGAGATCCCACAACACATGATGGTTTCAAATTGGTTGGTCATTTGCCTAAGTGATCCTCTTTTATTGTCTGGTGGCTATTTGTTGATGGCCTTTGCGGAGCCCACAAAGCAATCTGCTTGCACCATAAGATCTACAACAGTTCACAGGAGAAAACCTATTATGAATTTTTTTGTGTACTACCATTATGGGTATTTAATCTTCTTTCTCTTATTGTATTCTGTGTGTTTGTTGATTCAGTCTGTTCTTGATAAAGAGAGAAGAGGAGATTATCTGGGGAAAACTGTTCAGGTGTTAGTCATCTCTCTCTCCCCCTCTCCCTTTCCCTCCCTCTCTCTCTCTCTCTCTCTCTCTCGGGCTTTGATGTTGTTTTGTCTTTTAGGTGGTTCCGCACATCACTGATGCTATTCAGGAGTGGATTGAACGTGTTTCTCTGATCCCAGTTGATGGGAAAGAGTGCCCTGCAGATGTCTGTGTTATAGAACTCGGTGGAACTATAGGCATGAATCAAATTTTAGATATTTTAGATTATGACTTATGTTAGAGAGCATGTAATGATTTATAATTGACAACCTGCATGTTTGACACAGGGGATATTGAGTCAATGCCGTTTATTGAGGCTTTGGGTCAATTCTCTTACCGTGTTGGTAAGATTGTTCTACTTTTGATCCACTTTGGGGGTAATTTCTTTGGCCGAGTTGCATACCATTTTTCTTCTCTTCTGTTTTTTAGGCCCTGGCAACTTCTTCCTTGTTCATGTCAGTCTGGTTCCTGTTATTAATGCTGTTGGAGAACAGGCAAGTATTAACCTATGAATACTTGAATACTTTTCTGTTGTTTATGTTAACCTGTCCACTGATTTCCTGCTATAGTGAACGTGATCCTTTTTTGTCCTTTAGAAAACAAAGCCAACTCAACATAGCGTTCGCAGTTTGAGGTCACTAGGGCTGATACCGAATTTATTAGCATGTCGCAGTGAAAAGGTCTCTCTCTCTCATATTTCACAAGTGCAACTAATGTCACATTTGACTTTTGTGAACATCTCTCACGTGCTTCCTCTGTGGCCCTAATTAATCTGCACCGTGAATCATTGTGCATTATTAACATTATTAACATCTCGTTTGTTTTTGTGAACAGCCTTTAGAAGATAATGTCAAAGATAAACTTTCTAAATTCTGTCATGTCCCGGTATGATTTTTGGCGTTGATGTGTATAATCACAATTCGAAAAGAGGTTAGAGTTGGTTCCTCAGGTTGTCATGTTTCATTTTCAGGCTGAAAACATTGTCACACTTCATGATGTACCAAACATTTGGTTCATTCCGCTACTGTTAAGAGTAGGTGACCTTGTACAGTTTCTCTGAACCAAGAAATATCTTTTACAAATGCCTATTTCTGCAGTAATTGTGAAAGCTGCAACAAAGATTTTAGCTTTACAATTCGCTGGCTACATTATTTTACAGGATCAGGGAGCACATGAAGCAATACTGAAAGGTCTTAATCTTTTGGGGTATGCTCACTTAAAGTTAACAATCGCCAGTCCCCCCCCCCCCCCCCCAGCTATGGAAGTTCTTATGTTTGTCATCTTATTAATGCAGCAGCATCGCTGAGGATCCGTCTTTGGAGGAATGGAGTGGTCGTGCAAAGCTGTTTGACCATCTGGAGACTCCTGTACATTTTCCAATGTTTTCTTCCAGTAACAATTAATCTTGTGCTATATGATGGTCTTTTTAATGCTAAGAAATAATGTGATTTATAGGTCAAGATTGCAATGGTTGGGAAATATACTGGACTTCAAGATTCATATCTATCTGTATTGAAGGCGAGCCAAATTTCACCTTGTGGTCGTACTTTATATTGCAATATCTGTTGTCATATCTGGAATGAGGGAAATAAATTGTTGTATCTGCAGGCCCTTTTGCACGCTTCCATTGCTTGCCATAGAAAACTTGTAGTTGAATGGGTTGCTGCCAGTGATCTTGAAGATTCATCTGCTAATGAGGTTTGTGGTTATGGAGTACGTAATAGACATATATTTTGATTGGATTTGCTGTGTATGCTTGACGCATTATTTTGACCAATTGGCAGACACCAGATATTTACAAAGCAGCATGGAATCTGTTGAAGGTGATTTGAATAGTTTGAAATTTATTTGCTTATGTAATTTTCCATATGTTGTTTATTGATTCTACCTGCTGTTTATTCTATGTTGCAAATATAAGCACAGAATTTTTTTTGTTTTGTTTCTAAGTAGGGAGCGGATGGAGTTTTAGTGCCCGGTGGATTTGGTGATAGAGGGGTGCAAGGAAAGATTCTTGCTGCAAAATATGCTCGGGAAAACAAAGTCCCCTTTTTGGGAATTTGTCTTGGGTTGCAAATAGCCGTTGTTGAGTACACACGGACTGTTCTAGGCCATCAAGATGCAAATAGTGAAGAGTTTGATCCTGACACAAATACTCCATGTGTGATACATATGCCAGAGGTAATTGGCTGAGTTTACCGTTAAACTCAGCTCGGCTTCTGTCTTTCTAAAAGCTTATTCTTCAATTTCTAGAGACATTAGTTAAATTAACTCAGTGATCTATCTCTGCAGGCTTCTAAGACACACATGGGAGGCACCATGCGTCTTGGATCAAGGAGGACCTATTTCCATGTCAAAGACTGTAAATCTGCTAAGTTGTATGGACATTTTCTGTGATGTTTAGTTCTTGTATATCGCTATTTCTAAGTTAGAAATATAATTCTACGATCAAAACATCTTGTCATCCTTGGCTCATTAACTGTCGTCTTCCTTTGTGTTTACAGGTATGGTAATGTCAATTATGTAGATGAGAGACATCGACATAGATATGAGGTTTGATTATTAATCTATATGTGTTTTCTACCTTTTGTTAACTGGCAGTTTCATTGTAGTTGATTTATATGCACACACATACATTATTCCTGATTTTTTCAGTTGTATTATCCTAAATTGGATAGGTGAGAGTAGATTGAGCCAATGGAAAGTGTTTTTAGACATCCTAGGGAGGCTGATGCCAGCTGTGGACTAGGTCAAATATCAGAAAAGTGCATTTTTGCTTTTTAATTAGTTTTGAAAAAGCAAGTTCTGCACAACCATATGTCAGAGAATTACTTCATTTTGTCCATGTTGGTTCTGCTGCCAAGGTTAACTTATTGAACTTTTTTTAGTTAATTTTCCTTTTTGAATTTCCTTTATTGCCAGTTTTACATGGATAGGTGATAGGTGACTAAGATGATCATGTCTCATCACGTGGTTTGTTGGTACTGAGTGAAAGGAAGTGTTTTATATTGATAGATTGATGGTGCTTCTTCGGTTCGTGTATCAATGATTGTATATTTATCTACTGATTTGTTTCATGAAGGTTAACCCCAATATGGTTGCTGAACTTGAAAATGCTGGGCTGTCTTTTGTTGGAAAAGATGAGACAAGTAGGCGTATGGAGGTCAGAATCTTTATGGTGGATTACTTTATTTGCATCCTAAGTTAGGTATATTAGCTTGACCGATGCAGCTCCCTGTTGATATTGCAGATTCTTGAACTACCTAGTCATCCCTACTTTGTTGGTGTGCAATTTCATCCTGAATTTAAATCGAGACCTGGAAAACCTTCTCCACTCTTCTTAGGTATCCATCTGTTTACTTACAGAATGATAAATGGTACTGAAAGTATGGAATATATTGAAGCCACGAGAAGATTTAACGGGCATACATGTTTTAGATCGTACATGTTTGTTTTGTTCCTAGATCATGCGATTCATTTGATACAGAACATCTGGAAAGTTGGTAACAATAACGACATGATCATCTCTAGTTGCCATATCTTTCAAATTGCTATAGATTACTAGTTTTCAAGCTTTATCTAAGGTAGAAATTATACTCTGCATTAATCAAGAGTCTCTCTAGACCATGCTTCAAGGTATTTGTCCCTGAAAATTCGAATCATTGGTTATCATTTTTCAAACCATAGGACTTATAGCAGCAGCAAGTGGTCAACTGGAAGCAGTCATGCAGGGTTCAGGAACAGTAGGGACGAAGAACAGCCTTACCAATGGAACAGGAGCATTGAAACCTTACCAAAACAGAGTTGCTAACAAGCCAGCCAATGGGGCAGCAAAGGGTCACTTCTATTCCAATGGAAATGGTGTTCATGCTTAAGTGAAGCAGGGAATTCCTTCTATAGTTTGGGTACATGGAAATGGTGTCCATGTCAAATGGAAGCAGGGAATTCCATTTATTAGAGTCTTTGTTTGTTTTTTGTTTTTTTAGGTAGTGTTAGTCTCCATGCCATGGGTATTCTCAGTAAAATCACTCCACCAGTGCCTGCCAACAGCACGTTTGGGTGCATGGAAATGGTGTCCATGTCAAATGGAAGCAGGGAATTCCATTTATTGGAGTCTTTGTTTGTTTTTTGTTTTTTTAGGTAGTGTCAGTCTCCATGCCATGGGTATTCTCAGTAAAATCACTCCACCAGTGCCTGCCAACAGCACGTTTGTGTACAGTATAGGAGATGGGAAGAAAGTTTTTGTAGTTGCTGAAAGAACTGGTAGAAGTTCTTCAGGACCTCACTTTTGGAGACTTCAATACAGAACAACAGTCTGGAGAGTTTCTAGCAAATGAAAATCTCAGGTTTTGGTAGCTCAAGTTTTTGTTTTGTCTACTGAGATATCTTGGAGAGTTGTGTAAAAGCCTTCTGTCATGTACTTGAAGTAACATGAGTTGCAGTATAATGTAGCCTGAGTTTGGGACATAAGTTTTGTAAGATTGGCTAACATCTATGTGACTCCTGAATGAAGACTTTCTGGCAGTTCTTTGAATTTTACTTTGGTGGTCAGTGTTTGGCCATTGTGATCATGGGATTGAGCTAATATGTAGTGTTTTTTGACAGCTGTTTGTAACAAAGTCTACCGAAGTAGTGAAGTCAAATTTATTTTGAAGCTTCATACTATTTCTCAGCCACAATTCCAAAACTCTATAAGAATCATCAATGAATCATGATAGAGCACAATCCATTAGAATTAAGGCCCTGTTTACCTATTTCCTGTTCTTGACTAATGAATACTGCGCTCTTGCAAACAAAATAAAAACCAGATTAGTGAATTATGAAGAAATGAATTGATTGGAATAAGCAAATGAACTCTAAAATGGTGAGCTCTATCTTATGCAAAGTAAAGCCTTCCTGGTTTGGTTGAGTAGGGGCTGTTCGGTAGCCTCTTTAAGAAACAAAGGATTTACTTTAGGGTTTTATTTTCCAAGTCAGTATGTTCCAACAGCCCTTTCTTTTTTTTAAGGGCCAACCCAACCCTCCACATGAGGAGGGTTAAGAGAGGGCCTTAAAGTCCCTTTGCTTCGAAACCTAAAGGGCTGCCAAACAGAGCTGTCTATCACTTGGTGGAGCGTACATTTTTTGTCCGCTACTGGACCCTTCTCCTAATTGGACCATGACAGTTATAATAATCCTTCTAATATCAAATGAGTGTTTTACTCTGATTAAGGTCGATGCTGCAAAAATTCTCAAAGTGAAGCATCTCCACCAATAATTCCCAAATTCAGGTTTCAGCCTGTTATCATGTATTTGAACACACAACACGCTGAATCCTGAATATTCGGGAATCTGAGCCGAAATGCTGAAATTTGGGAATTTTGCCAACTTTGAACACATTAGGTACTTAATCTGTTGTCCTTCTGAATTTTGTTTGTAGGTCTAATCCTCCCAGTAGTCAATCAGATGTTTGTAAGTCATTTGCATTGTCGAGGGTGAATATCTCTTGCAGTTGATTAGGTGCTTCCTTCAGTCTACAGGTCCTTTGTCTTTAACTGACATTTGATTTATTGGTTTGATGAATAGAATTCAATTCTTCATTTTCGAAGACCATCCTCAACGCCATTTAGCCTGGGCATTTGTGCCAATCTACAAATATCACTTGCTCATCCAAATGTTCGATGACACAATTAAGCAATCCAACCCAAGATTTGGTCTAGTTTATTCGAAACTTATTAATGTGCTAATTATCATCTAAATACTGAGGCTTTAACAGTCTTGCAAACTTAATTTGTGTTCTTGCAGATAGTCTCGTTGACTTATTCTTTGGGTATCTGATCTCTTTCTCTAATCTTTACACCTATGAACTTGTGCTTGTATATATTTTTTCCTTTGCCAAGTTTGGGTGAATCCCCGATTTCATTCATGATAAAAAAAAGGGGGGAACTAGTACAAGGGACTTACAGTGTTTAGGAAATTTTTTTATAAGAATATCAGTTTTAATATGATGAGATTTGTGGAAAAGGAACTTGAAGTTCTCTAGTCTTTATCCCTCTCTTATTTTCTTTTTCTTTCTTCAGTTCAAAATACAAAGCGACTAGTTAAGTTTTTAGTATGTCAGTTATCTATTTCTTTGTTGCAAGTTTATGTAGCATGTACTTCGTTTGATTTATTGTATATGAAACCTTTTGTTATACTATTATTTTACTTTGTACTTAAGCTATTCTCTTGTTGCATTTTAGATTCGAGAAGGAAGACTGCAGAGCATAAATCAGTACAATGTTCGAGATCCCGGGTTAATATAAACCCTACATTATGTGTCTAGGTTCATCAAGAGATGATTTCCTATATTGCATAGTAAACGATGTCCTTGAAATAGATACGCCACCTTCCGTGCACAGGCGATTACTGGCGTTCCATTCCCGAGATACAACGAACCACACTGTTGGTTTAAAAGTGCATTTCAAATTAAACCAACTGGAACTCGATCAGAGGAGATGCTATTGCTCAATGATTTTTAAGAGAGAGAAAGATAAAGAGTTTGATTCACTTCTATTATATTTTCTGTGTTTTTCCCGTTCATTATATATATGAGGACTCTATTGGGTTCTTTCTATAAAGAAATGACACAACTTTTAGAAGAAAACTACACAAAATGGCCTCTGTAACCGCAGGTGCAATCGATCACTGCAGTTTTCCTTCGTTATTCCAGTACTTGTGATCAATCATTCCAAGCGGCGATCGATCACGATACACTTTTGTGACATTACAGTAAAAACAATCGGTCGTTGCAAGGTCGATAGATCGGGGTCCCTTTTGCAATCGATCACGATCACTTCTGCGATTAATCACATATGCATTCGTATAATTTCAAGTCACCATTATTTACAATAATCCCCACCATGACTTTATATTAAACTAGTCTACACACTAGAATGCATATATGACTATAAGAATTAGGCATTGAGCAATAGTACTTTAAGTTTTCGACGATAGACACGTTGCGGGTTTGAACCTACACCTAGTTTGATAAGTCGCCACTCTCATAAGTTCAAAGTGAACAAAGTCTTGAACTTGAACCTTAGAGTAAGAGCTTTGGCAAACCTAGTACTCAGAATAACTCCTTTTTTGAGATCATTTGGAATAGCGCATTACAGTCATGCGCCTTGTATCTTTTCATGAGTTGCACATTAGAGAATAAGCCTACGTTATTCTTAACTGCGACCTCAGTGGTACTCATATAGGTGACAGCCTCCGAAGTATAACAATACCCTGCTATATAAGCCTTGACTTTATTAAGACTTTCGTCAATCTGTTTCATGTTCAGTTGAGCACTCTCATCATAATATGGGAATGAGCATACAATATATTTAAATAGTGTTTTCAAAGTCACACATTAGCTTATTTTTACCCATTGAATCTTCGTTGCGGGATCTCCACTTAGAGAGATTGGGTTGCTACCAATGATGACTTAATCATAGGATTTCAACCCCATTCCCCTAGATGAGTTTCAGAATTGCCCTGCTGACAATCCTTTGGTAAACGAATCGGCCAAATTATCCGTTGATCATAAGAAATTTAAGTTAATGACCCCAGAGGTAGTTAGCTTGCGCAAGATTTTATATATTAGTTAAATATGTTTGAAGGACCTCTTATTATGATTCTTACTCTTAACCTTATCAAGAGCTGATTGGCTATCACAGGGATTCAAAATTGATGAAATTGACTTATTCATCCAGGGTATATCTATTAAAAGATCCTTAAGCCATTCTGTCATTCCTCCAGTTTTATCAAAAGTTACTAACTCAGCATCCATAGTAGATCTTGTTATCACAATTTGCTTAAAAGATTTCCATGCAACCGCCCCACCACTTAATGTAAACACATAACCACTAGTGGCCTTAGTTTCATCAGAATTTGATACCCAATTTGCATCACTGTATCCTTATAATACAGAAGGGAACCTGGAATAATGTAAACCATAATTTTCACTTCCATTCAAATATCTTAATACTCTCTCAATGGCAGTCCAATGAGATTCATTTGGGCTCTTAGTGTATCTACTTAGTTTTCTCACAGCATAGGATATATCCGGTCTACTGCGATTTGCCAGATAACTCAAACTTCCTATAACCTGTGAATATCTTAGTTGTGACACACTATCCCCACAATTTTTCTTTAGTTTTACACTAGAATCAAACTACGTATTGATAAATTTTCTATCGAAGTAACCATACTTTTTTAAAATCATCTCCACATAGTGTGATTAACTCACAACTATTCCTTTTAATTTTCAAGCCCAATATGACCTTGGCAAGTCCCAGATCTTTCATATCAAAGTTCTTGTTAATGAAACTCTTAACCTTATTGATATTATCCACATTATTACCAAATATTTGAATGTCATCCACATACAAGCACAACATGACAAATGAATTACCAAGAAGCTTCCAACATAGACACTTATCAGAAGTACACATAACAAAATTATTAGAAAGAAGAACACTATCCAACTTTTGATGTCATTGTTTAGGAGCCTGTTTTAACCAATAGAGAGATCTCACTAACTTACATACTTTCCTTTCTTGACCAGGAACTACAAAACCTTCGGGTTGTTCAATATATATTTCCTCCTCTAATTTACCATTTAAAAATGCTATTTTTACATCCATTTGATGGATCTCAAGTTTATAATGAGCTGCCAATGCAATAAGCACTCGAATCGTAGTTATCATGGTCACGAGAGAATGTGCCAAAGAAATCTTGACATTCCTTTTGACTATAACTTTTAGCCACTAATCTAGCTTTGTACTTTTCAATGGATCCATCGGGATAATATTTTCTTTTAAATATCCACTTGCACCCTATTAGTTTAAACCCTGGAGGTAGATTCATTAGAACCCACGTCCCATGTGCAAGTATATAATAAATCTCACTTTGTACATCTTCCTTCCATAAATGAGCTTCACTAGATGACACAGCCTTATTAAAGGTTAAATGATCCTCATTCCCCACCATAAATATATGAAAATCATCCGCAAAGTTCTTCTCTATTTTAGTTCTCTTAGATCTCCTAACCTCCACATTGGTACCTGAATCTTCAATTATGGGAGTAGAAGATGATAAATTATCTTCTTTATGAACACCAACCTTATTCTTTTCCTTCATTGGAAACAAATTCTCAATAAATGTTTCTTTATCGGACTCCTTAATAGTATTCGGTGCATAATCATGTTGATCAGACCCAATTACTAAAAATCGATATGCTAGCTTATCCAATAAAAACTGCATCATAAGTTTTTTAACCTAGCTTATCCATCTTCATGTTTGGGACTTTTACTTTTGTAAGACATCCCCAAACCTTGATGAACTTTCAGCTTGGTTTTCTTCCTTTCATTAGTTCATAAGGGGTTGTATTATGTCCTTTATGAGGCACACGGTTTAAAATTACACACATAGAAAGAATCGTTTCTCCCCATAAATTCTTCAGTAAACCCAAAGAGGAAAGCATAGAATGTATCATGTCTATAAAAGTTTTATTCTTTCTTTCTACCACACCATTATATTGAGGAGAGTAAGGTGATATACACATAAATTCACACATTTATATGCCTTTAATACTTAATTTGTTAGTGCTAACTCATGCTAATTAGGAATAGTTATGAGTTTTGGAGTTAATTTAATAATTAGGATATTATTTTATTTTAATAAGAAAGTGTGTGTCTAAGTTTAATTTGATTGCTTGTGTAGGTTTAAAAGAGCTCGAGTTGAAGATCTGAGCCGCTGATTCACATCAAGGAGAATACGTGTTTTATTTTAACAAAAGAACCATCAAGATGAGATTGGACGTGCGATAGCAATACGACATGTTTTTGCCTAATAAAGAAAAAAGAAAAAGAAGAATAGAACTGAACCGGTTCCATTCCAGTTTGGTTTGGTTCGGTTCAAGAAAAAGAAAAAAAAGAGAAAAAAAGCGGAAAGACCCGAGCCAAAGCTCGGGCCGTTCAAACAAACAGAGGTGCTCAAGCACTCTGCTCGAGTGCCGGTGAAGGGCGAGGCGGCCTGAGACTCCAACGGGGCTGAGTTGGGTGCATGGGACGACGACAAAGATGAAGGCGGAATGATTATGGGACGACGGTGAAGTTGGCAGCGGAGAGGCGAGGCTCAACGAGCGGGAAAAAATGGCAGCTTGTGCTCAATCGGGAAAAGAGATAGCCGTGCTAAAATTGGAAACTCGAGCTTTGATTTGACTTCAACTTGGAATTGGATATTCGATTTGGGATGTTGGCACCTATAAAAACAGAACTTTCTCCGGAGAAAAGGAGGATTTTTTTATAGCTTTCAGGGGAGATTTTCCGCCGGATTCCGGAGGTGTTATACCGGAAGGAAAGAAGAGAAAAGGCCGGAGGGGAGAAGGAGGAAGAAAAGACTGGTTTTTGGACCAAAATTGCACTGCTACTGTGATTTTTGAAAATGCTACAGTACCTGCGATATGGGAGAGACAATGAATAGTGAAGGTGAACAGTAAATTTGCTACAGTACCCGTGAACAGTGTTTTGTGGATAATGTTTTCGGTAAATAGTACAAAATTACTCCGACAAATCAGCAGTGTTCTTCTCGTCCGATGGCATGCTGAATTCCCGTCCAAGGCGTAGATGAAGACCAAGTAGATCGGTTGTATCATTTTCTTTTTCTCAATTTTAATTTGTTCTTAGTTGGTGTATGAATCTTTGTTATGCTTTTAAAGTTAATTTATTTAGGTTTATTCGATGTGCTCGAGAGAGGCTAGAGTGAATTCTTGTGAGTTTCAATCCAAAAGAATATTTGCATGTCCAACCAAGAACCTAGGTAGACTGAGATGTCATATATTAATAAAGTTTAATTGATTTATGCTCGAGAGAGATAGATCACAGTTCCATGTTTTAATTGTTTATGTGTTACATTCGAGAAGAGAGCACAATATTTTGAATTGACAAGTATATGTCCGATCAAGAATATGCTAGCAAATTAGGAATTTATACAAAAGAGAGAGACGATAATCTGATTTATTTTGTGGTGGATTTGAAACCTTGGCACTTCTCCATATTAAACTCGTTCTAAGTAGTTAAAGTTCATTGCTTTCTTTAGATTTAATTAAAACTGCAACTTACTGGTCTACACATAAAATATGGATTTTATGATCTCTTAAACTTATGTTTATGCTAGTGTTTGATTAAAATTAGTGTTACTATAATATAATTTTTGGTTTTTGTACGAAATAAGAGTATATAAGATACAAAAATGAGGTGAAAAGGGACTTCAATAGTTAAATCATCATAACTTCATGTGCATATCTCTGATTGAATTGATTAAAGCTTCATGTTAAATTTCAAGAAGTCAACTTTCCAACGCCACCAATTGCGCGCAATTCAGAGTTTAGAGCAGAAAGTTATAACCATTTTAATATTATGAATAGTAGTTACGATCGATCGGCATTTCATGCACGATCCATCACCAGCGCTGGAAAACAGTGTTATCGGCATTTTGTGTCCGACCAAGAACATTAGTGAATTCATTAAGTGATTCGTGTGTCCGACCAAGAACATGAGTTATCATATCATATCAATCTGTTTGTAATAATAATCATGAGTAGTAATTGCATGTCTAGTGGTGGATTCATTGCCTTGGTAATTCTCAACATTGATTCAAATCCTTTAGAAGTAGTTAAAGTTCTAAGCTTTCTTTAGATTAATTAAACAAACTGCAAGCTTCCTCTTTAATTTGGTAAAGTATTTAACCGTCCATGAGGTTCGACAACCCTTTCTATACTCGTCGTAGTACAATTGCCTTGTGCACTTGTGATTGTTTAAATATAAAACCCTTGCAAGTGCACAAGGCAATTGTACTACGGCGAGTATTAAAGGGTTGTCGAACCTCAGGGACGGATTAATCTTTTACCAAATTCAAGAGAAGAAAGTTGTAGTTTTTGTTTAATCTGAATAAAGCTATGAACTTTAACTACTAAGCTAAGTTTTAATCAATCCAGAGAATTATCAAGGCAATGAATCCACCACTAGACATGCAATTACTACTCTCAATTATTATTAAGTGTACATTGATATGATATGGTAATTCATGTTCTTGATCAGACACACGAATTACTAATAAATTCACTAACGTTCTTGATCGGACACGAAAGTTCATCCACTATTGTGTAATCAATTCTATCCTTGATCGGGCATAGAATCAATCACAACTCTATTATAATGCAATTAATCTTATCCTTGATCGGGCATAAAATCAATCACAATATCTAATTTCATTCATAATCAATCAAGTCTATGCTCAAGCACTCAAAAGAAACTCATGAAATCGCATTAAGCATGAATCATAATCAACTTTATAAAATTAAACTATCAAGAGTAGCAATACACATCTAGGGCTTCATCAAGCCTTGACAAGGAATTTAGTTACACATATAAAGAGAGAAAAGAAAAGCCTGTTTATGTAAATCGTCATGAATCCATCGTCATGAATCCTTCTTCTTCTTCTTTGCTCCAAAAGACTCATTCTCTTGCTCCTTTCTAGCCTCCAATAAAGCTCAAAAGTATATTCTCTGGTTGAATGCCCAAAACGTTCTCCCATAAGGCCTATTTATAAATTTGAAGAGAAACCACGAAGTCCCCTTCCAAATCTAATTCGAAATAGGTCTTATTTCGGTTTTTCACACACGACGATAGATCGCTCCGTATTACCGATTGTTCGTTGTCCGATCGATCGCAATTCCTTCGTTATTTTCCTCCAATCGATCGCTTTTCTGATCAATGCCATATGATACCGATCGATCGTAGTTACTATCTTGCGCGATTGAGAAATTCCAGTAGACATGATCGATCGTTTTTGTGCCGATCGATCGTTTCCTTCAATACACTGCTTTTGCGGCTCTGGCGATCGATCGCATTGATAGCCGATCAATCGTAGTTACTGTTCATAAATTTCAAATAGCTATAACTTTCTGTCCCGAACTCCGAATTGTGCGTAGTTGGTGGCGTTGGAAAGCTGACTTCTTGAAATTTAACATGAAGCTTGAATCAGTCTAATCTGACCTTTTTACACGAAGTTATGATGATTTAACCATTCGAGTTACTTTTCACCTCATTTTTGTGTATTACTCTTGTTTCCTACAAAAACCATAAATTATATTAAAGTAGTAGTTATTCTAATCAAACACTAGCATAATCATAAGCTTAGGAGATAATGAAATGCATATTTCATGTGTAGATCAACTTGCAAGGGTTTAATTTTAAACGGTCACTTTCTTTCACTTGAATTTAGTAAGATTATTCATTTGTCCCTGAGGTTCAACAACTCTTAAATACTCACCGTAGTACAATTGCCTTGTGCACTTGCAAAGGTTTAAATATTAAACGACCATAAAGCGTTGTTGTTTCATATATTATTCATTGATCTTCACAAAACTTGCAAAATTCAAGCGAACAATATTCCAAACCTCGATCAGACCTAAGTCTTTTGATCCGCGTCTCTATTTGATTCTCAACCTCCATCTTGTAAATCTTAAACTTCTCAAAATCCTCATCTTTAAATTTTAATAAGTAAACATGACAAAATTTAGAATAATCATCCTATGAATATGATGAAATATCACATTTTACCCCTAGTAATAATCCATTCAATTCACAAATATTTAAATAAATTAAATCAAGCAAACATGATGACCGATCAATAGATCTATATGGTTTCCTAGGTTGTTTAGCTTGAGCACATATTTCACATTTATCATGAGATTCACCACTCAATTTTGGAATCAAATCAAGATTCATCATTCTCTTAACAGTTTGAGAATTCACATGTCTTAGCCTCATATGCCACATATCAACAGATTCAACTTAGCAAACCATAGAGTTATTAACATGAAATAAAGAGTTATTACATGAAACTAAATTGAGTTTAAACAGGCCATCACACACATAGCTTTTACTAATAAACAAATTATGTCTAGTTATTACAACTTTGTTCAATTCAAATACTAGTTTATAACCCTGCTCGACTAAGAAGTACTCCACTAACAATGTTCTTCCTCACGCTAGGCACGTGCAACACGTTATGGAGACTCAACGTGTTCTCCAATGTAAACCAAATGTCCACAGTTCCAACTCCATAAACTCAATATTCAGAGGAGTTTCCCATCGTCACTTTCTGTTCCTTTACTTCCGAATAGAAAAAAAAAAGAAACATCAATACCGATGTGAACGGTAGCCCCTGTATCAACCCACTAATCGGTAGGTTCACATGCCAAGTTAATTTCATATTTAGTTAACACTAACCCGTCATCTGAAATAACCATTTTAGCTTGAGCGGAAGACAAAGCCCCACCATGACCATGGTTCTGCTCCTTACACTTGTTTGCAAAATGCCCAAGCTTTCCACAGATCCAACAAACCTTCGACTTCTTGTCCTTTTGGATATTTGAACCAGGTTTGAAAGAACGATTCTTAAACTTTTTGTTCTTCTTCTTATAGCCATAGGACTTAGGTTTTCCTTCCACAACATTAGCTTGAGCACTATCATTGGCCCCAGAAGAGGAGCCTTGTAAGATTTTCATCTTGCGCCTATGCTTCTCTTCAATTTGTATTGCCACTGTTAAATCATCAACGGACATAGCGTCCATTTGTGCTTTAAGTCAATTAGGAAATCCTGCCATGAGGGTGGTAATTTGTCGATAAGCGCAAGAACTTGGAGCCTCTCGTCAACGGGAATGCCTCTCCCAATGATCTTAGCTACCAAGTTCTGAATTTCGACTACCTGGTCTCTAATAGACTTCTTATCAACTATTTTATAGTCAAAATATTCTCCTACGACATACTTTTCTTCCCTTTCATGCTTCATTCCAAATTTCTTATTAAGGGTATCCCAAAATTCTTTAGCAGACTTAGTGTTCACATGCAAATCATACAGTTCATTGCTCAAAACACTCAGAATTTATCCATGGCATAGTTCATCATCTTGTTTGAATTTGTCACTATCATAAGATTTAACAATTCCAGTAACCTCAGAAGCACTAGCTATTTTATCAGATTCAGATGAAACAGGTTTATGAACTACAACATGAGTAATGATATAAAATACAATTAATTGCGTTAACCAAAATTTCATCTTAGTCTGCCATCTCATAAAATTCTTTCCATCAAACTTTTCAGGTTTCAGAGGTTTGTCAACACCCCCATAATTGTAGTAGTAATCAATCAACAAGAGATATCTGTATCAAGATTGTTGGGAAAAATAATTATACCAAGGGCGATAGTACCACCAACCAGTTTGACAAAATACTCCACGAATATAAACCCTTTAAGAAGAATAGAGAAGATTTGGTTAGAGGCATGCTAAACGCTATCCTTGAAACAGATACGCCACCTTTCGTGCAGAGGCAATTACTGGTGTTCTGTTCTAGAGATATAACGAACCACACTGTTGGTTTAAAGGTGCACTTCAAATTAAACCAAATGGAACTCGATTAAAGGAGATGCTATTGCTCAATGATTTCTAAAAGAGAGAAAGAGAAACAGTTCGATTCACTTCTGTCTATATTTCTTGTTTTCCCCATTCATTATATATAGGAGGATTCTATTGGGTTATTTCTGTAAAGAAAGGACACAACTTTTAGAAGAAAACTCCACAAAACCGCCTCTGTAACTGTCGGTGCAGTCGATCGCTTAGCACAAGGCGATCGATCACTGCAGTTTTCCTTCGTTGTTCCAATACTTGCAATCGATCGTGAATGATCAATCGCGACATACTTTTGTGACATTATAGTAAAAACGATCGATTGTTGCAAGACCGATCGATCGCGGTCCCTTCTACGATACATCGCGGATGCATTCTTTTATTTTCAAGTCACCATTATTTTCAACAGACCGAAGGGGTCCCTGATCAACCCCATATGGGAAGGCAAGCAGTGATAGAGATCGCGACATTTTGGTAGTAGGTAAAAACAAGTTTTTGCAATAAAGGGGCTCTCATTTTGGCCCAACAGTCTTCTTGAAAATATCTTATCTACACATGAATTATACATTTTATTATCTCCTAAAATTATATTTCTGCTAGTGTTTGATTAGAATTACTACTACTTTAATATAGTTTTTGGTTTTTGTAGGAAACAAAAGTCATACACAGAAATGAGGTAAAAAGTAAATGGTTAAATCATCGTAACTTCGTATACAAATGTCGGATTGGACTGATTAAAACTTCATGTTAAAGTTCAAGAAGTAAATGTTTAAGCTTCATGTAGCGAAGCAATTGCGATCGATCGGGAACCCAACGATCGGCAATACGGAGAGATTGATCGCCATGTGCGGAAAACCAAAATAAGACCTATTTTGACTTGGATTTGAAAGGGGACTTCGTGGTTTCTCTTCAAACTTATAAATAGGTCTTATGGGAGAACATTTTGGCCAATCTTGAAACCCTTGGAGAATCTAGAGCTTTATTGGAGGCTAGAGAGGAGCAAGAGAATGAGTCTTTTGGAGCAAAGAAGAAGAAGGATTCATGACGATGGATCTATATAAACAGGATTCTCCTTTCTTTCTTTCTAGGTGTAACTAAACTTTTATTCAAGGCTTGATGAAGCCCTAGATTTGTACTGCTAATCTTGATAGTTTAATTTTATAAAGTTGATTATGATTTATGTTTAATGTGATTTCATGTGTATTCTTTTGAGTGTTTGATCATAGACTTGATTGATTATGAATGGAATTAGATATTGTGATTGATTTTATGCCCGATCAAGGATAAGATTAATTGCATTATAATAGAGTTGTGATTGATTCTATGCCCAATCAAGGATAGGATTGATTACAAAATAGTGGATGAACTTTCGTGTTCGATCAAGAACGTTATTGAATTCATTAGTAATTCGTGTGTTCGATCAAGAACACGAATTACCACATCATGTCAATGTATGCTTAATAATAATTGAGAGTAGTAATTGCATGTCTAGTGGTGGATTCTCTGCCTTGATATTCTCCATATTGATTGAATCCCAGTAATTTAGTTAAAAGTTCATTGCTTTCTTAGTCTAGAATCAACACTGCTGCTTTATCTTGAATTTGGTAAAATATTAATCCGTCACTGAGGTTCAACAATCCTATTTAATACTCGTCGTAGTACAATTGCCTTGTGCACTTGCAAGGGTTTTATATTTAAACGATCAAGTTTTTTGCACCGTTGCCAGGGACGGCACAATAGTTTACTAAATTCTTAGCATAGTAGTTTTAGAGTAATTTAGTTTAATTTAGATTTCTTTTCAGTAGCTTAATTGCCTTCTTCTTCTTCTTTTACAGGATTAAGAGTGGACGTTGATTTTCGTCATCGTTGGAAGGGCCATCCCTTCCCACTGTTTGCACTCTCTTAACCTTTTTTTAGAGTAACTTTGAGTGCTTGGTGTTTTCCATTTTCTTTGTGTGACTGCATGACGTGCTAGTTGTCGCTATTAGGTTGCTAGTTGTCGCTATTAGGACTGTTACAGGTTTTGTTTGATTTTTATTGTGCATTCATGGTCGTCGCTCCCTGAACCCCGACCTTGCCTTTGACCCTGATCCTGAGCGATTCTATAGAATTTGCAGAACTCCTAGCCAACCAATCCCTGAAATCCATCCAATGGCGGACAACATGAACCTTGGGGGTGGGAATGGCCTGAACCAGAATCCACTAATGCCCCATGCCCGTACCCTGCAAGACTACTACCGTCCCACTGCCTACACCTCCCCCTCATGTATCCTTCTGCCTGCAACCGTGGCTAATTTTGAAATTAAGCCAAACATCACCAGATGCTGCCCACATACCATGGCCAACTCAATGAGAACCCCAACAGGCATCTCCAATACTTCCTGGAAGTTAACACCACCTTTAAACTCACACTGTCTGCTGACTAAGTGCGACTTAGGTTGTTCCCCTTCACCTTAAAAGATAGGGCCAAAGAATGGCTATACTCCCTTGAGCATAACTCTATTTCCACTTGGGAGGAACTTCAGGCCGAATTCCTCAAGAAATACTTTCCTGTGGGGTGGACCAATAAGATCCGCCATGAAATCATCACCTTTACCCAGTTACCTAATGAACAATTCCATGAAAGCTGGGAGAGGATGGAAGCCATACTCTGGTCATGTCCCCACCATGATGTGCCAAAGTGGCAATTAGTACAAAGATTCCATGAGGGTGTGTGCGATCAGCACAAGACCCTAATAGATGCTTCCTATGGAGGCACATTCATGAAAAAGACTCCAGATGATGCTTGGGATCTACTAGAGGACCTGAGCGAAAACTCTCTACACAGTGCCGCCCTCTATAGATCTGAAGGCCATATGCCTGGTTGGAATGCCTCAAGGGGAGGCATATATGATGTCAAAGCCACCACAAGCCTAGAACACCAACTGGCATCCCTTACAAAGATGTTTGACAGGTTTTTCTCACATACTCTACCTTATACCCCAACCTCTCAAGATGCCTGTGCCATTTGTGCCAGCCCTATGCACACCATAGTTGATTGCCCCTCTGCTTCCTAGTATCCAGATCTTGTACAGGAGCATATCAACCTTGCACAAACCTATCCTAGAGCCAATAACCCCTACTCAAATACCTACAACCCAGGGTGGTGAAATCATCCCAATTTCGCCTGGAAACAACCCAGCCAGGGGCCCACTTTCAATCAGGCCCCAAGATAAGAATTTTAAAACCCAACTCAGTCTTATCAATCAGCCACAACTCCCCCATTTGGTCAAACCAATAAGAAACCATCCCTAGAAGATCAAATAAGCCAAATGCTAGCCACTCAATCTACTCTCCTCTCAGCTTTTAATGCAATAGAAGCCAAGCTGGATACTAATATAGAAACTAAACACAGAGAGCTGGTAGGTGATCTAAGAACCCAAGCCCAGCTAGTCCACTTCCATACACAATCCATTGCCGAAATAGAAACCCAATTAGGACAGCTGGCCCAATCTATGAACCGTAGGGATGTAGGAACCTTGCCCAGCCAACCACAGCAGAACCCTAGAGGCCAGTTCGCCGTTGAAGGTTCCCATTATCCAAATGAGCAGGTGTAAGCAGTTACTACCCTAAGAAATTGTAAACACGATGACAATCAGGTTACGAACCCCTCCATGGGTATTGCAAGTAAAACAACTGCCCCAGATAAAGCTACAGAACCCACTCCTACCACGTCTGATCCTGTTAGTCTCCCACTGCAGCAGGAAGCCCCTATGGCACCCACCAATGAAAAATCCTATATCCTCAGGGCTCCTTTCCCTCAATACCTCAACCAACCCTCCCCGTTTAGTAAGTCCCACCAACGAATGAAGGAAATGTTAGAGGTATTCAAGCAGGTTAAGATCAACTTCCCCTCTTAGATGCCATCAAACAAGTGCCTGCGTATGCCAAGTTCCTGAAAGACCTGTGTACCCAAAAGCGGAAAACCAAATCCCATGTCACCCAAAAGGTCTTTTTGACTAACCAAGTGAGCTCTTCACTGACCAATGCTATGCCACCTAAATTTAAGGACCCCGGTGTCTATGTTATATCTATTGTCATAGGTGACCATACCATTAGCCAAGCTCTCTTGGATTTATGGGCCAGTGTTAATCTCCTCCCTTACTCAGTTTATGAACAACTTATCCTCGGAGAGTTGCAGCCCACCTCAGTCACTCTTCAATTAGCCGACCGATCCATTCGCAGACCTAGAGGTGTTATAGAAGACGTTCTTGTTGGAGTTGACCGGTTCTACTTCCCTGTTGATTTTATCATTTTAGACATGGAACCTGTTGCCAACTCCAAATCTCATATCCATGTTATCCTTAGCCGCCCTTTCCTAGGTCAGGGCTTATGAACGTCTCATTTAGGAACATGAAAGTTAAATTAAACATCTTTAGTGCTTCCCAACAACCCTCGAGTGAAGCTGAGTGCCTGATGGTTGATGACCTAGATGACCTAGTCCAGGAATACCTTTCATTTGTTGTGCTTGAAGATGCCCTCGAGCACACCCTTTTCTATGACTGGATCAATAAATTATGAGGGCACACCTGACCTTGAGGAGGTACATCACCATTTAGTAGCCGCTTTATACCCTGGACATATCCCATGGAGACCCCACCCCAACCCTCTCCCTGTGTCGACCGCCCCACCACTTAAACCCTCTATAGAATCCCCACCCACACTTGAACTAAAAACCCTTCCTAGCTCCCTCAAATACATCTTCCTAGGGCTCAACAACACCCTTCCTGTGATTATCTCATCTAACCTATCTACTGACCAAGAAGCCCAGTTGTTGGAGATCCTTACCACACACCGGCGAGCTATAGGGTGGACAGTAGCTGACCTCCAGGGTATAGACCCCTCTGTGTGCATGCATTGCATAAACCTGGAGGACCATGCCAAACCTTCTAGGGAGGGGCAGCGACGGTTGAACCCACACATGAGAGAAGTGGTGATGAAAGAGGTAGTGAAATTGTTAGATGCTGGAATTATATACCCTATCTCTAACAGTGAGTGGGTGAACCCCATCCAGGTCGTCCCTAAGAAATCGGGCATCACGGTGAAACTAAACTCAGAGGGTGAACTTGTGCCAATAAGGGAGACCACAGGCTGGCGGGTATGCATTGATTATAGGAAGCTGAACTCCAATACCCGTAAAGACCATTTCCCACTCCCATTCATTGATCAAATTTTAGAGAAGCTAGCTGGCCAGGAATTTTATTGTTTCTTAGATGGGTACTCCGGCTATAATCAAGTGCCAGTTTTTCCAGGGGATCAGGAAAAGATGACCTTCACATGTCCCTTCGGTACATTCGCATATCGAAGGATGCCTTTTTGTCTTTGCAATGCCCCTTCGACATTTCAGCGATGCATGATGTCCATTTTTTTCGACATGATTGATAAATTTTTGGAAGTTTTCATGGACGATTTTTCGGTGTTTGGTACTTGTTTTGAGGATTGCTTGTATAATTTGTCTTTGGTTTTAAAACGTTGCGAGGACACAAACTTAGTGTTAAGTTGGGAGAAGAGCCACTTCATGGTTCAACAGGGGATTGTGCTTGGGCATGTTAAATCAAAAAGGGGTATAGAGGTTGATAAGGCCAAGGTTGACCTGATTGCTAATCTACCACCACCTACATCAGTTAAGCAAATACAGTCGTTCCTTGGCCATGCAGGGTTTTATCGTCGGTTCATCAAAGATTTTAGCAAGATATCACGTCGATTATGTCACCTTTTAGGTCAAGACGTGCCATATGAATTTGATGAGTCGTGCAAAGAAGCTTTTACCATATTAAAAACCCTCCTCTCTAGCTCCCCCATCATTAAGCCCCATGACTATACACTGCCCTTCGAAATAATGTGCGACACACCTAATTTTGCTGTAGGGGCAATGTTAGGCCAACGCATCAACAAAATTTCTCATGTTATATACTATGCTAGCAAAACACTCACTGATGCTCAATTAAATTACATTACCACCGAAAAAGAGTTGCTTGCTGTTGTGTTTGCATTAGATAAGTTCAGGTCATATCTCCTGGGTAGTAAGATCATCATCTTATCTGATCATGCAACCTTGAGGTACCTTCTTTCTAAGAAGGATGCCAAGCCGAGGCTGATCCGTTGGATCTTACTCTTTCAAGAATTTGATTTTGAAATCAAAGATAAGTAGGGATCTGAAAATGTAGTGGCTGATCATTTATCCCGAATTCCTACTCCTGAATTGCTCAGCCACGTACCATTGAGGGATTCATTCCCTCATGAGCAGCTTTTTGCTGTCTCCACTACATCCCCACCTTGGTTTGCACATATTGTGAATTATCTCGCTGTGGGTCAAATCCCAACCTTTTGGTCTAAACATGACAAAGACTTGTTTTTCTCATGAGTCAAACATTATTACTGGGATGAGCCTAACCTGTTTAAGGTATGTGCTGATCAAGTCATAAGACAATGTGTCCCTGAGAGTGAGTTCCATAGATCTTATCTTTTTGTCACTATTAGGCCTGTGGTGGACACTTCGGTAGAAAGAAAACTACAGCCAAAGTGCTTCAAAGCGGTTTTTATTGGCCAACTCTATTTAAAGACGCTCATGTTTATTGTCAATCTTGTGATAGGTGTCAAAAATTGGGAGCCTTGTCTAAAAGGAATATGATGCCCTTACAACTTATTTTGATTGTTGATTTATTTGATGTTTGGGGTATCGATTTTATGAGACCTTTTTTGCCATCTTTTGGCCATGCATATATTCTTGTTACTGTGGATTACGTGTCTAAGTGGATTAAAGTTGTTGCCACTAGGACCAATGATCATAAAGTTGTGCTAGAATTTCTGAAATCTAACATTTTTAGCAGGTTTGGAACTCCTCGTGCTATCATTAGTGATGGAGGTTCTCATTTTTGTAACAGGTTTTTTGAGGCTCTTCTCAAGAAATACTCTGTCACCCACAAGGTTGCCACACCATACCATCCTCAGATGAGTGGCCAAGTGGAGGTCTCCAATCACCAAATTAAGCAGATTCTAGAGAAGACGGTTCACCCCGATAGAAAGGATTGGTCCTTGAGACTGAATGATGCATTATGGGCCTACCGAACAGCTTTCAAGACCCTAATTGGCATGTCTCCTTATAGATTGATATATGGCAAAGCTTGCTATTTACCTGTTGAGTTGGAACACTGGGCTTATTTAGGCTATTAAGGTGTACAACTTCGACATGGATAAAGCCGATGAGTAGCGAAGACTCCAATTGAGTGAGTTAGAGGAGATGCGTTTTGATGCATACGAAAATGTCAAACTCTATAAAATGAGGACCAAGGCTGTACATGACAAGATGATTTCCAGGAAATCTTTTCAGCCTTAGCAGAAAGTGTTACTTTACCATTCTCGGCTACATCTATTCCCTGGGAAACTTCGTTCTCGGTGGTATGGACCTTTTATTGTGAAAAATGTCGACCCTCATGGCGCTGTGGAGATTCACAATCCAAAAAATTCGAGTACATTCAAAGTAAATGGCCACCGATTGAAACCTTATATGGAGACTGTTGCCGACATGGATGCAGTGGTTGTCTGCTTGGATGATCCAGACCAAACAGAATGATCTTGGCCCAGTGTGGCTGAAGACATTAAACTTAGCACTTGGTGGGAGGCAACCCACGTATTCAGGTGTATTCTCTAATTTATCTGATTTTCTTTGTTATATGCTCATTGTCATGCTATATTTTGTTCACATTGAGGACAATGTTCATAACAGGTTTGGGGGAGGGAATATTATGTTCATAAAAATAAAAATCAGAAAAAAAATTGATTAGTTGTTAGGTTGTTTGTTAGCATTTTTTGTTAGGTTTTGATAGTTTATCCCGTAATAATGCATGTTTCAATTCTTAGGAGATTAATTTGTATTGGAGGTGTGAGTAAGTATACTGGAGGATAGATACTCCTAACTGAGCATATCTTTTTGTTACAATCTGCTTAGAACTTGTGCTTGAACTAAAAAAGCTCATTCACACACACTAGTACATAAAGTAATACCATCTAGAGATTTGTTGAATGCTAATCTACAGTGGGATGTCTTTAGTCATAGTCATTGGATGATGTGTAATTATCTGTTGAGCTTAAAAGATCATGTTAGACCATTTACTTGGCTATGGCAAGGGATTGGAACCGGAAATAGGTTAAGAGTATAATACAGCCTGGACAGAGTAAAGATGTGCTGAAAATATATATGCTGAAAATGAAAATGCGAAAAAAATGAAAACAAAATGAAAGAAAGGGGTTGTTTGACTTTATAGGATTAACTTAGGCTAATGTTCAGGCCCGAAGCAGTCTCTTAAAACTTAATGCCCTAAGCCAAATTAGTTGGGAGTCATTGGCCTGAGTCATTACTAAACCTAAGCATCTTGAAGTTAGGCCTTACACAGTCCTAGCAAAAAAAAAGTTTGTGGTGTATTATCCTCTCAAGTATAGAATCTTGGACCCGAATGAGGCACACAGATCTGTGCTATCATGAACCTAAAGATTATGATGACTATGTAGATTCTGATGTTCTTTGGTTAATAGGTAACACTAGATCTGTATAAAACAAAAATTTAGAATGTATTGCTACAATGTTCTACACTTTCCACTATTTATGTTATCATGCTATATTATATTGAGCAGAAACTTCCAAGAATAAAACCACTTACTTGAGGGCTTCTATATTCCTATTGATTATGAACCAAGTACGTGTAGTTAATTCTCTTAAGCATTATACTTTGCATTTGTCGGGATAATAGGTTTCCTTGTGTTGCAATGTTTTAATTTTTGCATTTAGGTTAATTAGATTAATAAATACATGTTTGTGGGTAGCATGACTGCAAACCCTCATGAGACAACACTCGACCTACTAGGGACACCTAGAGGGTTAACGGATTATTACATACGCTCAATGCAATCGTGTTCCCTACGAAAGTGGTGTTTACTTTTATGCATTAGTTCCTTTACTTTGTTTGTTTGATTTTGTTTTGTTAGGGAGTAGCAAAATCTAGGTTTGGAGGTGTGATCTACACATGAATTATGCATTTTACTATCTCCTAAACTTATGTTTCTGCTAGTGTTTGATTAGAATTACTACTACTTTAATATAGTTTTTAGTTTTTGTAGGAAACAAGAGTCATACACAGAAATGAGGTGAAAAGTAACTCAAATAGTTAAATCATCATAACTTCGTATACAAATGTCGGATTGGACTAATTAAAGCTTCATGTTAAAGTTCAAGAAGTCAGCTTTCCAAGCCACCAACTATGCGCAATTCGAAGTTCAGAGCAGAAAGTTATAGTCATTTGAAGATTGTGAATAGTAACTACGATCGATTGGCTATCAATGCGATCGATCGCCACAGCTGCAAAAGCAGTGTATTGAAGGAAATGATCGATCGTACCTCAAATCGATTGATCGTATCTACTAGAATTTTTTATTCGCGCAAGGCAGTAACTATGATCGATCGGTATTATACGGCGTCGATCGGCAAAGAGATCGATCGGAGGAATATAATGAAGGAATTGCGATCGATCGGGAAGTGAACGATCGGCAATATGGAACGATCGATCGCCATGTGCGGAAAACCGAAATAAGACATATTTTGACTCGGATTTGGAAGGGACTTCGTGGTTTCTCTTCAAACTTATAAATAGGTCTTATGGGAGAACATTTTGGCCAATCTTGAAACCCTTGGAGAATCTAGAGCTTTATTGGAGGCTAGAGAGGAGCAAGAGAATGAGTCTTTTGGAGCAAAGAAGAAGAAGGATTCATGACGATGGATCTATATAAACAGGATTCTCCTTTCTTTCTTTCTATGTATAACTAAACTTTTATTCAAGGCTTGATGAAGCCCTAGATGTGTACTGCTAATCTTGCTAGTTTAATTTTATAAAGTTGATTATGATTTATGCTTAATGTGATTTCATGAGTATTCTTTTGAGTGCTTGATCATAGACTTGATTGATTATGAATGGAATTAGATATTGTGATTGATTTTATGCCCGATCAAGGATAAGATTAATTGCATTATAATAGAGTTGTGATTGATTCTATGCCCAATCAAGGATAGGATTGATTACAAAATAGTGGATGAACTTTCGTGTCCGATCAAGAATGCTAGTGAATTCATTAGTAATTCGTGTGTTCGATCAAGAACACGAATTACCACATCATGTCAATGTATGCTTAATAATAATTGAGAGTAGTAATTGCATGTCTAGTGGTGGATTCTCTGCCTTAATATTCTCCATATTGATTGAATCGCAGTAATTTAATTAAAAGTTCATTGCTTTCTTAGTCTAGAATCAACACTACTGCTTTCTCTTGAATTTGGTAAAATATTAATCAGTCCCTGAGGTTCGACAACCTATTTAATACTCGTCGTAGTACAATTGCCTTGTGCACTTGCAAGAGTTTTATATTTAAACGATCAATATCAATTGAACATGGTGCAATCCTAGAGGAAAGCAATTAGATTACTCCAAAAAAAGTCTTCTTGATGACCTAATGATAGAGGCTGAAACCAAGTAATGGAACAAGCGCGGTAGTGGTGGTCACCGGCAGAGGTCCGGAGTAATGGCTATCTAAATTCATTTGCCTTTTGTTATTATGTGAATATATGCAACAATAATGCATATATACCAAGAAAACCCTAATCGTCAAATATAGTAATAAGTATACTTAACATACATAGGGACGACCTCTATGTATCAAAAGGCAATTACGGGGCCAATTGCTTTTTCCATTGTGTATCAAATTCTTCCTTGCTCTTACTGTTTTAATTTGGCTAGGAATACGCTTTAGCAAACTAGATTGCCTATGTACTTCCTCCGTCCAGAATTATTTTTAACGTAAGGTTCCGTTTTGGAAAACCTTATGTTGGTAATAATTCCGAATGGAAGGAGTATAAAGTATAACAATGATGAATATACACACAGTGGGAGCATAACTATCTACTTAATCTAGAAAATTAGTCTTGTTTATCTTAATCCACTAATTCAATGGGTTTTAGACCTATAATAAATTAATAATAACACCACATATAAATTATAAAGCATAAAAATATCTAGATTATAGAAAGTTAGGCCTATTTATTCCCTTTTTGTGTATATATATATATATATATTAAGATTAGGAAGAAGCAATGGGAAGGGGTCCATGTCCCCCACAAGCTCCGAACTTGGAAGAAGCTTCCATTGCTGGGTGGCGTCTGAGAGACATATTGGCCAGATTCGCTCCTCCCAACTTGCAGATCTTTTGCGCTTCCTCTTCGTTTACGTCTCTGATCATGACGCATTTGCTACAATGTATAGGCCCCTTGCCACACACGGGGCCAGTGGAACCATCTTGCCTAAGTTTCAGCGAGATAACCATTTTTCTCTCGTGAAATCACAGCCTTGGTTCTTTTGATCATGTAGAGCAAACTTTGACATGTTTTTGTATGTTATTGTCTTAACACCGGACGTCCACTTTTAAGTTTTGAAAATCCCAGCAGTCGAGCTATTGAAGCTCCTGAAGGTTTGAATAACACATTTTTCTTTTTCTTGATAAAAGAGAACAAATACTATCAAAATTATTTACAGAAGAACTGATCACTTCTATCCAGACTCCAAGCACGCCTAATTTCCTGAGGAGGAGTTTTTAACCAGTGGACAGAGTATTTTCAAATAGCGAAGTTGGCCTATAAGTCAGCTACTTGATTCTGCTGCCTGAAAACGTGATAAACTTTAAAGAACTGTGATTTGATCTCATCAATTGAATCTGTTGAATATAACTGATACAACATGGTTCATCAGCATACAGCTTGACAAACGAAATAACCACTTTGGAATCTCCCTGGATATGAATCTGGTTGATGTTAGAATGAAGAGCTAGTTGTAGTCCCAATAAGCAGTTTTAACACATTTATCATCATTCATCAGCTGTGGACAATATTCCTTCAATCTTTGCACTCCATCGTTCTGGTATTTTTCATGACACTTTGAGAAAGACAAGTTTCCCATTCAAGAATGAATTTAGCTGTTCACGTTAAATGCATAATTTGAACTCAAGAGGTCACTGTTGAAAATTTGACTTGATATTAAATCGTTTTGAGTGCAGTTGTCGATTGCCAAAATTGACGTGATCGATAGCTACGGTAAGAAACAATCGATCAGCCTTGCGAGATCGATCGTATCTACTGGACTTTTCAGAATTGTCCCATTGAGTCCCGCTATGACAAAATACAACCCTTTATCAACTAATGATGTTTTCGTACGCATCAAGTCATCAACAGCCCTACTTGCGAGATCGATCGTATCTATTGGACTTTTCAGAATTGTCCCATTGAGTCCCGCTATGACAAAATACAACCCTTTATCAACTAATGATGTTTTGGTACGCATCAAGTCATCAACAGCCCTACTCAAAATACCACATCCCCAAAATACCCCTACTCTTCCCGCTCCTCCTCACCTGACCAGGGGCCCCTTGTCAACCCAGACCATCCTCTCTGGCAAAAATGGACAAAATCCTCCGATTTGGGCCGGACATTTGACCGGCAATGGCGTCGCCTCCGGGAACCCTCGCCGGCGGACGAACTTCCCGTTCCCGATTCATCGCCACCTTGCAGGCAAGCTCCTCATCTCTCCTCAATCACGCCATTTCTGTTTTTTTTCACCTTTTTTTGTTTTATCCCATAGTTTTTGGACCCTTAATGTCCATGTTCGTCTTCGTCGAATTGTATGTCAATTTCATATCATCATGTTTCGTCCGATGATTCGGCCAACGATTTCTGATGCAGATGAATCCCGGATGATCTTGATCGATCACAGATCCCCGTTGTGTGCCTTCAGTGTTGGTTTCTGCGAGTGAAATGGATAAATCTAATGTTGTGCTAGTTTTTTTGTTTCAAGTTCACTAAGTCTATTGATTTTCTCCACTGTTTGAACTTGGCGCTTTGGGGAATTTCTCGTGTTCATGATGTTGATAGTGAGTTGAAATACTGGAATTTAGGAGTTTGTTTGATGGAGATACTAGTTTGAAGATTTTGAACTGATAACTTTGGATCAATTTCATGTATACCAGCTGGTATGCTGATATAGCATAGGAAATGGGAGTCATGTTATCTTGGCTTTACCTTGAGATTTTGCTATTATCATTTCAAGGGTTTTGTACGCCATTATGAAGTCAAAGGGTTAACTTTTAGTTTTATCAAATGCTTAAACAACTGTTTTTGTGAATAGTACATAAATGCCGCTGCTATATGATACACACCCTCTGTCCAGAATTAGTACTAACATTTGGTTCTTGCTTGAGTTTTTGGTATTGTCATTTTAAAAGTTTTGTACGGCTGGTTTGAAGGGTAGAAAATGCCATTTCTAACTTCACTTTTATTTATATAATAAAGGCTTACTATTAGCAGATTCATCAGTGCAATATATTTCCTGCCTCAGTTCTCCCTCAAAATCTATTCTTATGCACTCTGAATCGCAATTCTCTTTGCATTATATTTATGTGTGCCTTCTCTGTTAATTATTTTATCGTTGTCATTTGAGAAGCCATTTTGAGAAACAGTTTTTACTTCATTGACCCTTAAAATTACCATTTAATATAGTCTTTTATTGCTTTGGTGGTGTTGTTCGGGAGTTGGAAAAATATTTATTCCTCTAAATACTGATCAATTGGTTGGACAGATATAACAGATTACTTTGCTGAGTACAAGGAGATCTATATGCATGATGTACATTTTATTAATCTCTAGTTAGCTCTGAGATATGTGTGCGCATTTGTTGCCTTTTTTTTTACTTGTTTTTATAAGTTGGTGTTTAGCTAACTATTTTTTTGTTGTCATTGCATAGTTTTTTTTTCTTGATTTGATCGTCGTTTCATAGTTCTCACTTCTATTTTCTGTTGCGCAGAAGAACATGTGTACTTTTTCATTCACTGTGTGTCAGGGGTTTTTTCATCTTGTATTTTTAATAACCCATTCTTATGGACATTTTTCTGAGTTGTAACATTTTTTTATTGTCCTGTATCAACTTCTAGTGAGATTCATATGTATTTCTGCGCAGTTGATCTAGATCTGATCCTGAATGTTTTTTTATTCTCAATGTTATACATTATATTTTCTGTTTTCCAAATATCTTCTTGGTTGGATATTACTCATTGATGCAATCTGGTGGTGTTTCTTTGTTCTTTATGAACACGTGAAAATTTGACACATCCAGTGCTTTTTTAATGCAAATATATATGGTTGTTCCTTATTCAGTAGTTGTTTTGCAGGTCATATTCTTCTTTATGTTCCTTATCAATGCAGTCATATCTGAAAGAGAGGTTCATGACATCAGTAGAAAGGATGAAGTGAGCATAATACTTTTTATACTTTTAATTATAGCATAAGGCACCACTCTCTGACGTTTGGTTTTTATGCAGAACGTTGAGATAATGTTGACATATACAGATGCCTCTGGTTTAATTCAAACAAGTACTTTCAGATCAAAAGATTTGTCGGATTCTTGGATATGGACAGATGTTGTTAATGACACCGATAAATGGTTTACTGACAGCAAAGTACTTTCTTTTCTCCTTATGTGATATTCTACTATTGCTACTCTTTTTGTACGTTCGTTTTCCTTATAGAAATAATAAGGAATGCTCTCTTTCTCATGCACAAACACGATTGAATTACTATGGACATCTAGTTTGAGTGCTTCACCTTCTTTAGATCAACATTTTTTAGGGAGTAAATAGTAGAAAGAGGAAAAAAATTATCAGCGTACATTTTTAATAATATCCGAAACATTTTATAACTCTTCTGAGACACGATCCACATTTGTAATGCATATCAGAAACACTCTTAATTGCCTTTTAAGTTATACCGGAAGCACAATGGACATTGGTAATGCACATCTCCTCTGGGAGGATATATCCTATTCATGCAAAGGAAATGGATTGAAAAAAGGGTGGAGAAAAAGAATACTCTCCCTTACTGGTGAACCACATTTTTTGTTTCTGTTTAATTCTTAAAGTTTAAACTTAGTGTTGCTATGATAGATTTTTACATAATATTGAAGAAACATGTTGCTTCTTTTTTGGTTGTTTCAGCAAGAAATGAATAATTTAGAGGAGAATCACCTCTCTACTGATGCACTACCCAGATACGGGGATGGTGCCTTCCAGAGTCAAAGATCAATGCCTATTGATCCAGTGAAGCTTTTGCGGAGGGTATTAAGTCTTGCTAATGCTAGTTTATTCGATATGTTGATTTAGATCATTTATGGATGGATGTTCTTTACCTACTGTAGAATTTGCGGCGGAAAAGGAAAGAAAATCGAACTTCTCAGCTACTACAACTGGATAAATCAGCAGAGAATAAGATGGAGAAAGCAGCAATCGAACGATCAAAGCTGATGAAAAATTCTGGGCAAGGAAAGTATGGCATATGGAGGAAAGAATATGAAAACCCTCGCTCTGAGTCTACTTTAAAGCTCATGAGGGACCAGAATATTATGGCCAAAGTATATGCTACAATTGCTCATAATAAAGATGATGATCTTTTCCATTCCCTAATAAAACACATCAAACATAATCAAGAGGCGATTGGTGAAGCTAATTCCGATGCTGAACTTCATCCAGAGTAATATAAGATTCTTCCCGAACATTTCTTACCCAGTATTTCTCAAATTTGCAAATCTTGTCTATTTAACTTGATCTTTGGTTGAATCAAAGTTTTTGTATGCTACAAGTTGGTTTAGGATAATCGTTTTAGTGACTTACTGATTACTAGTTCTTTATCAAAACCTTTTCCACTTCACTTTATATGTATGCACTTATGATTGCATTTGTCCTCCATGTAACATATCGATCAAGTTGATTTCTTGAATTTGTTTGTATACGTCATAACATTTTTTTGTTCCTGACCATTCAGTGCTCTTGATCGAGCTAAAGACATGGGTCATGTTCTATCAGTTGCGAAGGACAAACTATATGAGTGCAATTTAGTGGCCAGAAAATTGAGAGCCATGATCCAGTCTAGTGAAGAGAATATTACTGCACAAAAGAAGAAAAGTACATTCCTGATTCAGTATGCAGCAAAAACTGTCACAAAAGGCCTCCACTGTCTTTCTATGCAGCTTATGACAGATTACTATTTGCGTGATAATAGTGCCAACGAAGGAGCTAGAAATTCTGACAAGCTGACAGACCCTAGTCTTCACCACTATGCTATATTTTCTGACAATGTGCTTGCTACATCTGTTGTGGTCAATTCTACTGCTTCACACGCAAAAGAACCTGAGAAGCATGTTTTTCATATTGTCACAGACAGACTTAACTTTGCAGCCATGAAGATGTGGTTCTTTGCTAACTCTCCTCCAGATGTGGCGATTCAGGTTGAAAATATTGATGATTTCAAATGGCTTAATTCTTCGTACTGTTCAGTTCTTCGCCAACTTGAATCTGCTCAGCTCAAAGAATACTACTTCAAGGCCAATCACCCAACAACTATCTCTGCTGGGGAAGACAACCTTAAATATCGGAATCCAAAGTATTTGTCAATGTTGAACCACCTAAGGTTTTATCTTCCCGAGGTTTATCCAAAACTGGACAAGATCTTGTTTTTGGATGATGATATTGTTGTGCAGAAGGATTTGACACCACTTTGGGCAGTTGATATGAAAGGAATGGTGAATGGGGCAGTGGAGACATGTAAAGAAAGCTTCCATCGATTTGACAAGTATCTTAATTTCTCTCATCCAAAGATTTTAGAGAATTTCAATCCAAATGCTTGTGGTTGGGCATTTGGAATGAATATGTTCGACTTGAAGGAATGGAGAAAGCGCAATATTACTGGAATTTATCACCGTTGGCAGGACATGGTAAGGGATTATCTATATATACTTTTTTCATATTCGGCTCAAATGAGAGGATGGTTGGCTTCCTCTTTAGTTATGTTCTAAAGAGCATACTGCACGTACTTCATCTCTTTTGGAGGAAGCACAAATGATTTATTTTATTTTTGGATAGGTAAGACATAACGGGATTTGATCCTTGGACCTTTCACACAACAGGGAGAGACCCCAAGCAGCCCGAGTAAGGCTGGATTGGACACTGCTGAAATTTCTAGCTTGTTAATTTTAACTCCCTTTCAACCTCATTCGCACGTGGTCGAATAAATTTGAAATTTTTTCTTATTTGAAAGTATTCACACATTCTTATTGCACTGTGCCAGGGGGATTTTACCCTGGAAGATCTCCCTTGACAGGGAGAGATCCAACTAGTATAACACAGAGTGGATCAGCTGAATAGCCTATTTGTAAAACTTATCTTCTAGCGTTTCAAGTAAGCTGATTACAGCATTGATTGCTTGTTGTATGCTATAGTTAATGCTCCACAACTATTTGTAATATAGAAAAATTTCATAGAAAATTAAGAAAATTTCACAAAACAAATTGAGACGTAGGCGTGAAGTAAGTGCCCCAATATCTATGGAATTGGTTATTTGAGGGTGAGTAGTTACACGAGATAATGGATATCTACCATCCGTGCTAAAGAGGGTGGGCTGGCTACAACATGGGGTGGGAGACTAAATGTAGTTTAGCTAAAATTAGTGAAATGTCCTTACATGTTTCCACCTCATGCAATCTATAAAAACATGCCAAAGACATCTGTTTCTTGATTAATCCCGTTTAATGGAGTTCACTGTGTAGTATTTGGTTCTTTTTTAAAGTGTGCAACTTTTTGTTTGCTAATATATACATCAATAATTCTACTGTGCAGAATGAAGACCGAACTTTGTGGAAGCTTGGGTCTCTTCCGCCAGGGTTGATCACATTTTATAACTTGACATACCCTCTGGATCGGAGTTGGCATGTCTTGGGCCTTGGTTATGATCCAGCCCTCAACCTGACACAGATTGACAATGCTGGGGTGATCCACTATAATGGGAACTACAAGCCCTGGCTTGATCTCGCCATTGTCAAATACAAGCCCTACTGGTTCAAGTTTATAATGGCTGAGAATCCTTACCTTCGCCTTTGCGAAATTCCTGCAACAATGAGCTGACATCAATTACTAGCTATGTAAAATTCTTCTTTCTCACATGCACTTTTGATAGATAATGACTTTTTTTAAAGCAACTGTATAGAGCATATTGCATTCATTTTTTACTTTATAGGAAAAGGAATACTAAAATTCTTTTATCTGGCTTGATCAACAAGAATATGGAATTACATATTTTTCCCCTTCTACTGTGTGAGAGAAAATGTTGATGTATTTATATTGGAAACAGGAAGTTCAGACTATCGGTTAGTGACAATGTACTTAAAGTCACTCGAATGGTGTGCATTACATGGCTCAACAAAATTACAGAGAAAATACTCAATCTGTGGTACATGTTTGTGATGCCACACTCAGAACTTTTTCCTTTCTTTTTTTACAAGCAGAAGTATTTCTTTATAGATAATCATATATATAATTGATTACATTTAATGTTTTCATTCTCAGTAGCTACTTCATATACATGGTTTACATTAGTAACAGTTGTGTTTGTTAAGTGTCCTTTACTTATTCTTTTTGGCTGAATGCTCTTATCAATATGTGTATTATATCAAAACTGCTACATGCATTTCTTAAAAACACCAATTCTTAAAAACATTTGATATTTAAAAGGGCTGATTATTTGGTTACTGCTAATTAATTTCTTCCGGATTGATTGTCGTATACTGATGGATGTACATATAGAATCATACTACACTCACATTTGAGTTTCTTACCGGATGAACATATGGGCTCATTCATAACCATTGATTTGTGGTTTCCATCATTTCAAAACACGTGATCACATTATTAAGACTTTACTAAATAGTGTATCCGGGCAGTGATTACTTTAATATGTAGGGTACCTCAAGACGAAATCCCCTTCTCATAAAAGAAGAAGAAATCCCATAGGAAGCATTTTCAAAAATATAATTGTCGAGATTTGGACAAAACTTCCCATGTTCATTGTCCTATTTCGTGCTTTCATTCTCATGGAAGTGAGTGGATGGAGTAGAAAAGGATAGTGGATGAGGTAAAAAAATGGGTGAATGGACTTCCTTTAATACCCACTTATTTCAGATGTAGCGGGATGGAAGAGCAAACACAAGCTGCTTGTAAAATAAACACAAAGAAATACAAAGCTTATATGTAAATCAGAAAATCATCACTTCTAACCATTTGATTCCGCAAAATGAACCAGTTAGGGGCGTTTGGATCGTGAAAAATGAGAAATATCAACTCCCAAAAATCAACAACTAGGTGGATTTTTTGGATTATCCACTAAGTAGCTGAAACACCATACAAAAGCATTGCAAGCCATCTGATTGGGAATTAATAAGGGGTGGGCCGGTAATTCAACCCCAATTGTCTCCTACTCCCTCTGTCTGAAATTATTATCAAAATGAACTAGAGGGAAGCTCTTTATATATGACTTGGCCCATTTTTTTTATTTTTTATTATTTTTTGTCCTCTTCCATTTCATTAGGATCACATAAAGATATATAATTTGAACTTGTTGCTTGTTGACGAGTATTTCATATTTTTACTCATTTTTATCCTCTTATTTCTTGTCCAGGAGGGGTCAAACACCAATGAGTGACTTTTATATGTGTTTTTTTACATGTAGATTTTAATTTTTGTAGTTCGGCGGGCTTCCCCGCTGCTGTAACATTAAAATCCCTTCATCATAAATTTTTTTTTCGTCTTTTTCTTTAATTTTGTTGTTTTTCAGCATAAAATTTTATTTTTTTCGAGTTAGACGGCGCCGGCGGTGATTTGAACCGCGATGATGAACAGGCCTTCGCTGGAATATCTTCTCCCCTAACTAGATGCTCCTGTAAATTATTAATTTTTGGAAGAATGAAGCATTTTGGGAAGAACCAGGTACTTTAAGATACAAAAGGCATGAAAAATATAAAAGAAGAGCATTTTCGGTACTTTAGGTATAGATTCCATGCCATATAGGATTTCACTGGACAAATCAGGGAAAAAACGAAAGTTGGCTCTCCAAGCAGGGCCAGTCCTGACATTCACGATTGGGTCCGACGGTGCGCTCTGCCATCCCCGGCGAGGCTGCAAACATGGAGTCGGACGATCGGAGCGTGTTCATCCAAGGGGCACTGGAAGGAAGTCCTCTCCCACTTTCTCATACTCATATCAGCTCAAGACGCGCCGTCGAACCCTTCCACCTTCCCTCTCGCCGTCAAAGCCTGCGACAAGCTCCGTGCCTATGCGAGCGTCGTCGCTGTCCACACAGACGTGACAAAGATGGGTCTCCTGTATTAGCCCTCAATCACCAATGCTATAATGGATGCTTATGTCAAATGCGAATCAGTGGAGTCTGGACGTATTCTACAGTCCACCGCGCAGGAACTCCATCTCCTGGAACGTCATCAAGGCGAGTATGAGGAGGGAATGAGTTTGTTTATGAGAGCGAAATTGGATGGGTTCAATGTTGTGATTCTGGTCCTCGCGCTTCGAGCTTAATTGTTGGAATTTAGTTGCTGACGATGAAGGTTCAAGCTTTCATGGAAGCATAGTCCAGACTGGATTCTTGTCTAATATTTCGGTGGGGAATTCCTTGTTGAACATGGATGTGAAAATGGGTAATATGGATAGGGGTCGGAGACTGTTTGATGAAATGCTTGAAAGAGATGTGATATCCTAGAGTGCAATGATGAGCAGGTACGCACAATATGAGGGGCCTCAGCAGAATTTATTTTATCATGTTCAGAGAACAAAACCAAATGGCTGACTTGTTGGCCAATTTCGGAGCTACTCAGTATTCAATCTATTTGCTCAAAAATCCTCTTCCAAAAATTCATCAAGCTCTAAATATAGATAGAGAAAGACACCTGTTTTCTAGAGTTTACAAAGTGTAATTACTTTTTCTTGTTGTATCAAAAAAATAATTATCTTATTATGTGTAATACTGAGATGAAGATGCAACAACGCAAATTTGTCCTACATTACATGGCTGGATTTGCTCCCTCATACCAAAAACACGAAAGAGGAAGCAAAAACTCTCTTTCCCAACACTCAAAGCTCAAATATATTTTGCGATCAACATGATCTTCATTGGACAAGGGAGTATATAAGAACTAAATCGCACATCTATTTGTTTTTAGCTACGATTGCACATCTATCCTAGTTCACAAAAACAAAGGAAGCAAAATCACCATGCAAAATTCTGATATAAATACCGTATGAGATCACTTCCAAGCAATGACTAAATTAGGAAACAGTACGAAAGAAATTAGGAAAGTGCAATGTCGATCATACATACAACCCGGACTCAACTCGGCCATCCGGAGCCCGATAAGCCGCTGTGTCCGTACCAAACTCGGTCCCGGACACTATCCGTCGCAGCAGCGACTTGAGCAGCCCAACAACAGACCTGTCCGAGTCCGGTCCGGAAAGGCACAAGGTCCCCATAACCCCTTCCACCTGGCACCGCGCCAGCAGCGCTGCGCCGAGCCCATCGGCGACGCTGCCGGACGGGAAGTATTCCAGGTCCGGCACCGGCGATTCGTCCGGGCAGGCCCGCTGCTGCGATGTCTCCAGCTTGAACGCCACTGCCGCCGGGAGCCGCCCCCGGAAGTTTGCCCGCTGAATCGAGTCAAAGATCACGACTTTCTTCGGGCGGAGGCCAGAGATCAGGGACTTAGCCACGGCGTTGGCGCGGGAGACGGGGACGGAGAGCTGGACCGCGGCGGCAAGGGTGGCGGGGGAGGTGGCGTCGAGGGCGTAGAGGTGGAGGGAGGAGAAGGGGGAGTCGAGAGAGGATCCGGCAAGAGGGATCTCGGGGAGGATTAGGGTTCCGGCGAGGGAGGGAGCAGGGGAGGCGCGGCGGAGGAGGAAGAGCGAGGGATGGGAAAGGGCGACGAGGAGGAGATTAGGGTTAGGGATAGGGTTTAGGGGGAGGAGGAGGAAGGGGGAGGGGAGAGGCGGTGACGGCGGGGAGGCGAAGCTGTTTAGGTCGTCGTCGAAGAACCTTGACGGCGGCGGAAGCTCCGTTAAAATGTCCGTCGCCATCTTCCGTTCTGTCCTTTCTCTCCAGCTTTGCTCCAAAGCTGTCTTATATAGAGGATTTGAACCGGCCAGCGCGTGGACCGGGTTAGAATTGAGTCGGTTCGGTCCTGGTCAGACTCAGTGCTACTGTAACTCTGTAAGTACCAATGTCCTAGTTGTGACTCCCTTCAGTCAGTTTTAATTGATACCGTCACATAATTAGTCAATAAATAATGTGGGGCTCATATTAAAAATTTAAACTTTCCTAGCGAGCAAGTTACTATTCATTAAAGAGGCCCCCTCTAGAGTTGCTGCCTGGTGGCCGTCGTCACCATCTCTCATTTCCCGGCTAGAGAATAATTAGGAGACGATATCATCTAATTTTGGTACGCATATTGTTGTTAATTGTCTCAATGAAAGAATTCAGCCACTTAATGCTGATGCATTATCTTGTTAAATGAATTATCCTGGTTTATATATAGGGTAGTCTCTTACAAAAGAGTCTTGGATACTTATTGTTTGGTGTACTGCGGCATATGGTTAATTGTAATTTACTAGCCTTTGTCAGATTGCAAAGTTATTTGTTCGCTACATTCTGCTTTCCAGGTATAAATTGGTATTATATAGCTGAAGAGTATATGTGCCTGCTACACTGTTCTGTATTGATGTTTAGGTTTCACCATTTTTGCTATTTTCCTCTTTTGATGGTTGTTTATTCTGCGTCCTGATAAAGTTGTTGAATTAGATTGTCACTGTAACGCCCGAAAAATCGATTGGGCAGGTTTTACCGAGCGCGAGGACTAGGCCTGGCGCTGTAACCCGTCTGACGCCAGAGGTTGAATACACCTGACGCCAGGGCCACTTGAGTGCCAGGGCTAGGGCTAGTCACGCGGGCAAGTATACGTGTGGCGGAGCCTAATGGACGTGCTACCAGGTGTAGGACTCGTGCACGGTGGAACTGCACATCACACGTGTAAGTCATCTTAACCGTTCATCTAAGATTTTGTGTTCTAAGACGCGTGAAAACTTTAGAGGGCCACGTGGATCCTGTAGTGGTGCGCCACCTTTTGGGTGACGTGGACACCCTTGGGCGCCATGTGGAGGGGACCCTTTTTTGTTTGAATTTTCATTAATGGATTACCCTTTTTGGAAATCAATTTGATTTGAGGATTTTCATAAGATATTATTATTTGGTAAGTAAATGTAAAGTTGTGTCATTTTTGGAAATAAAGTTAATATGGGAAGATATGAATTAGAAATTACTTATGTGGGTAGGTGGTGGTTACTATGAAACTCTAAACCACTTAATTGTGCAAGGATCGAGTGAGTTAGTGGAGTTAGTTGAGAGTTAACACTAATTCCATACAATTGACTCCATTAACTCAATTAGTAGAAAACCGAAGAGACATATGGGAAAGTGAAATTCCAGAATTTTCTGATGCAATCTGAGCCTTTGATTTGAGGGGATGATCAACGGTGGGGAATCAATTAGAAAGTCTATAAATAAGGCCTAGTAGGGGGCGGTTTTTGGCTGGAGTGCTTAAGCCATTTGAGCACCTACTAGCTCAATCTCTCTCTCTCTTCCTCTCTCTTTTCCGACCGGTGGCAACCTTTCTCCGGTGGTGTCCGTGGTGGTCCAAACAAGGTCGTCCGGCGAGGTGGTGGTGCGACGTTGTTGGAGTCAAGAGTGCTCAGGAAGAATTCGGTATCTTCAACCAAGTAGGACGCCTTTTCCCATTACTTTTCTATAAATATTGTTGAGATGAATGTTGAATGTTGATGCTTGTAGTTGTGTATTCATATACCTTGAATCCGTAGTGCCGAACCCAGATTGATATTCCCACTTGTTTCATGACTCAATAGTATTAGTGTTTCATCTTAATCAATTCTACATATGTTGTCCAACGAAAATGGGTTTTGGATTTCTATGTTAAATCATGCTCAAATTCCATTCGCATGTGATGATGCTATTCAATGCATATTCATGCTCTTTCTTGAATAAAGATTGGATTTTTGTGTCATATCAGAGCACTTCGGTGCAATTCCTTGTCCGATATTTCATGCATCTTAAGAGTAATATCTATTGCTATTAGTATATCATCAAATAGATAATCGTATAATGTATACCATATGACAATAAGAAACTATTCTTTGTAAGACCTTTTCCCTGTGTTTTCAGTTGAGGTTTGACTTAATGTCAATGTGTCATGAGTCCTAAAGTTGTCCGGAATTATATGTTAGTATCACTTGAATAATGAGATAAGGAAAATGACTTAGTAGTTGGGTTGTAAAATTTGATGGAAAACTGAATTATAAACTGAGAATTCAGAACCAATAGGGCTCTGTAAAAATCTTAAGAAATAGTAAATTAAAGTCAGAAAAGGGTAATAAGGAGTTACTAAAGTTTATGCATTAGTAAATTATGAATAACATAAGTTAATTGGTCTCGGCCAGGAGTAATCCTGCGCAGACAGACCTCATTCGAAAAATAATAACTAATTATACAGTAATCAGAAAATTAAGTTGTTTATCAATCTGAAAAATAGACATCTGAAGCTATTCAAGATAAAAATTTCATAGATTGAATCAATTTGTGCAGAACGTGGTAACCAGATATAGTGAGCTGTTCTGTTTTGGACAGAACACTGTTTCTGAATATATAAGAATTAAAATCTTAATAAACTTAAGAAACTTGAGTTAAAGTTGATATTTAAGACCTAAATCAAGAATAATATGATTTATAAGGTACTGAGAACAGTAACCCTAAAAGAATATTAAGGGTCTTAGAGCTAAACGTGGTGTCTCATAATAATAATCTCTTTTTTGTTCTTCTCTTGGTCCATTCATGACTCAAGAGTATTCAAACTTGAAGTTGTATTCGATGTCTTTGACGTGGTCTATCTTAGACACGTCATTCAAATTATCCTGAGTCGGGAATTATCAATTCTAGGGTTAGGTACGACTTTGATGACGGCAGATATGAACTTTTGAAAAACCTTGTGATGTGTCTCTTTATAGTCGGGTCTCATTTGAGATTCCAGACTATTAACACTCTTAGTGAGTCGTTTCAGATATTGTCCAACATTTGCTTTTCACTCCTATGAAGAATTAAAATTTTAGAAAGTCTTGTTCTAAGCCTTTTGACAATAGGGCTAGTTGTTCCCAAGAATTGTTTCTCCGCTAAGTAGCATTTATGAGAGCTCTTAGTCGGAATCATAGTATGCTCACGAGCCATTGCTAGATCTTGCGAGATCTCAGATTTTATGAACCTCTGTAGTTTAGCCGATGACGGCAACCGCGTGCGCTTAGATTGTATGACATTACGGAAGGTCTGCAATCTCCGCCCATTGTGCCTGTAAGCACCGATGGGGCCAGCATCCCTAGACGCATGGCAAGGTTCCTCTGAAGAACCTCTAGGATGTTCTAGTATTGTTGACAAATTTGAGAGCAGAAATTGTACTCTGACACTTTGGTTGTCCGAAGCTTATTTTTCCATCTTACCTCCATGAAAGTTTGGAGTCTTTGAGTTATTTTCCCTTGACCTTGATGTGTCTCGGATGGCAGTTGGTTTCAGGTAAGTAAACTCAGTCTTTTTGAACCTGAGTCTGTTAAACTATACCTATTTGGAGTCTTCTCTTATTATTCCAGTGTGGGTTTTCTGTATCCTACTGGGTATTTCCTATGGAATACTCATGCATCCTCTGATGCAGAAATTAAGGTGGAACAGAAGTGATAGCATCCAGCGATGTGGACTGATGTTGGAGCTTAGAAGACTCGTCTCTTATGTTTTGCTGTATTTTGATATTTGAACTTGTGGCCTACGTGCCGATTGCTTTTTGTTGAACAATTTAAGTGTGTTCAGTTATTGTAATAGATAATTAAGATTTCCTTTCAGTTATTCTACCTTTTGTAAGTAAATATTGTTTAAGTCATGACGATCCTGCAAGTCCCATAATATTTAAAATGGGATAAGCGTAGACTCGAGTATTCGGTCAGTCCCAGGTTTCCTACCCTATAACCGTAATTGGATTGGCGCTTCCGGCGTAAATCGGGTCTTGGAAATTTGGGGCGTGACAGCTTGGTATCAGAGCATCATAATGACTTAAATGATCGTTTACTGTACAAAGATTAGGATAACTTTGTGTGGAAAATTTGAAACCTTAGAATGAGAGTACCTAGAGACTAATAAACCCTTTTCTTTAGGCATGGTGTTAACGCGTAGCGGACGGACTTACGAGAAGGATCAATAGGAGGCGGCTCGTCAATGGCTGAACAACTGGAAGTTGGAGATCATGGGTCTCGGAACGGAGGAAGAACCTTACTTGATTGATGAAGAAGAAGAACCAGATGAGGTGGACTTCGAGGAAGATCCGGAAGAGGATCCAGAGGAGGACCCAGAGGAAGAACCGGAAGAGGATCCGGAGGAAGACCCAGAGGAAGATCCGGAAGAAGTCCCGGAGGAGGACCCTGAAGAGGAACATGTGGTCGTGATTAACCAGGAGTTTCGAACAGTTCTAGAACATCCAGTATACGTTCGTGCGAGGGACGATTCGGATCTTTTTTATACACTTTATATCAGGTTTAAATCCCTAGGTTATAGGTGGCCTCACATGACCGAATGGGAGATAGATTGGTATGGAGATTTTCTAGTGTTTGCACCTATGCATGTATCCTTAGCGATTTTAGATGAGTACCTCTGAGATGTGGGTGTTCAGGGACTCGAATAGGAATCTTTAAAATGAGTAGAATCTTGGGTAACCCTGTTTTTCCAGGGCTTAGGTGTAATCTCTAAGTGGAATTAATAAAAGTTATCTTTCCTCTTGTTTGTGGTGTTTGCCTTGTGTGTTCCGTTTTGTATTTGCGATTAGGAGTCATGGATTGGAGGATGAATTAAAATGAAACGCTGGTGTTAAGTTCTAATTCTCCTTCTTTCCTTGGCTGTAGATTTTCTGAGATGGCGACGACTAGAAATCGAGGAAGGCGATCGGGTACTGTGCCAAATTCCTCGCAGGAAGCGGCATCTAGCCAGAATCTGACGGATATAGTAAGAGAATTGGCAAGGGAACTAAGGAATGGTGGAAGCAGCAGCAGTACACCTAAGGTGAAGGCACCAACACTAGAGAGGTTTAAAAGAGGGGGACCAGCTTTTTCTGGAGAAGATAACCCAGAGAAGGCGGAGCATTGGATAGTCGAGGTGGAACGATTATTCAAAGGAATGAAGGTTCCAGAAGAGGAACGAGTCGTGTTCGCGACGTATCTCTTTGTCGGCGAAGCTGTGTTTTGGTGGGAATCGGCAGAGCGTAATAACTTTGAAGCAGGGCAAGAGATTTCATGGACAGGATTTAAAGAAGTCTTCAACAAAAAGTATTTTCCTCCGCATATTCAGCGCAGAAAGGAGAAGGAGTTTCTGGAACTAGTCCAAGGTTCCATGTCTGTTCTTCAGTATGAGACGAAGTTCGAGCAGCTTCAACGCTTTGCATCAGACGCCTGTCCAAATGAGTTGGTTAAGGCAAGAAGATTTGTGGATGGTTTGCGCGATGGCTTAAGATCTAAGGTACTGGTTTCACAGCCAGCCAAGGTGGCCAAAAGCTGTGGAATTAGCTTCAATACTGGAGGATGATTACAAGAGGACTCAGGAGCGTAAAGGTGGATCGAGCAAAGGTTCAGAAAACAACTCCAAGCACTCTGGTTTCAAGCGATTTGGAAATGGTGGCAGATTCAACAATCGTCAGGCTAAGCGACAGAAGCACCAACCACAAGGGAATCGTGGCAATGGTCAGAGTCAAGTGATGGTTCCTTACCGTCAGCCTTAGCGTGGTAATGGTTCGAATGTTGGAGGAAAGTGCAGATTTTGTGGACAGCAGTCTCATGCAAGGAAGCCGTGTCCGAAAGACACTCGGAGATGCTACAATTGCAACGAAGTCGGACACATCTCACCTCATTGCCCCAACCGCAACTCGAAGCCAGGAGGGGAGACCAGCAAGAAGGGTCAAGCTAGAGTTTTCGCTTTAACCTCCGCAGAAGAGGCTCACGCTTCGGATGATGTGATCGAAGGTACTCTTCTTGTTCTGGATAGACTGGCTAGGGTTTTGATTGATCCAGGATCGTCGAGATCCTTTATATCTGTGGTGTTTGTTGTGAGTCTAGAACAGCAACCTTCTAGACTGGAGTATGATCTTTCTATTTCTACCCCTGTCAGAGACTCAGTCGTGGCTACTGAGTATCTGGAAGAATCCTCTGTTGTGATTGATGGTATGGTGTTGCCTGCTAATTTGGTGTTGCTTGATATGGTTGATTTTGATGTTATTCTCGGTATGGATTGGTTAGCCAAGTTTGGTGCTACAGTAGATTGTAGTAAGAAGAGAGTTTACTTCAGAATTCCTGGGAAAAGAGAACTGTTGTTCCAGGGTATTCGAGTGAGAAAAGATAATCGTCTAATTTCTGCAATGAAAGTGCAGAAACTAGTAGCTAAAGGTTGTAAAGCCTTTTTAGCGACTGTTCTATCTGTCGAGAAAACTACCCCTAGTATAGAAGAAATTGAGGTAGTAAACGAATTTATCGATGTCTTTCCGGAGGAGTTGCCTGGTTTGCCACCAAGACGGGATGTTGACTTCACTATAGACCTGATACCGGGGATAGCACCGATATCGAAGGCACCGTATCGGATGGCACCTGCTGAGTTGAAGGAATTGAAGGAACAACTTCAGGAGTTACTGGAGAAACGGTTGATTCGTCCGAGTGTGTCTCCATGGGGAGCACCAGTCTTGTTCGTGAAGAAGAAAGATGGATCTATGAGATTATGTATTGACTACCGGATGCTGAACCAAGTGACGATAAAGAACAAGTATCCGTTACCGAGGATCGACGACTTGTTTGATCAACTGCAGTCAGCAAAAGTTTTCTCAAGAATCGATTTGAGTTCAGGATACCATCAATTAAGGATCAAGGAAGAAGATATTTCTAAGACAGCATTCAGAACCAGATACGGACACTATGAATTCTTAGTGATGCCGTTTGGTCTGGCCAATGCCCCTGCAGCATTTATGGATTTGATGAACAGAATCTTTAAGGCATTGTTGGATCAGTTCGTGATCGTGTTCGTGGATGATATATTGGTCTACTCTACAAGTCAGGAGGAGCACAGAAGACACTTGGCGCAAGTGTTACAAATTCTGCGAGAGAATCAATTGTATGCCAAGTATAGCAAGTGCGAGTTTTGGTTGGATAAGGTTAACTTCTTGGGTCATGTTATATCAAAGGATGGAGCCTCAGTGGATCCGACAAAAGTAGAAGCGATTCTTCATTGGGAGCAGCCGAAGAGCGTGACCGAGATCAGAAGCTTTTTGGGATTGGCAGGTTATTACCGAAGATTTATCGAAGGATTCTCCAGCTTAGCATTGCCAATGACCAAGTTAACAAGGAAGGGAGTGAAGTTTAACTGGAATGCTGATTGTGAAAAGAGTTTCCAGGAGCTGAAGAGGAGACTGACTTCCGCACCGATTCTGAAACTTCCATCAGGATCAGGAGGGTTCGTCATCTATAGCGATGCATCGAAATGCGGTCTGGGTTGCGTATTGATGCAGAACGGTCATGTAGTGGCGTATGCATCAAGACAACTGAAGATCCATGAGCAGAATTATCCAACTCACGATTTGGAGCTCGCGGCGGTCGTGTTTGCTTTGAAGATTTGGAGGCACTATCTTTATGGTGAAACCTTTGAAGTATTCACAGATCACAAGAGTCTGAAGTATATCTTCTCTCAGAAGGATTTGAATATGAGACAGAGGCGATGGTTGGAGTATTTGAAGGACTATGACTTCTCTATTCATTATCATCCAGAAAAGGCGAATGTGGTCGCAGATACACTAAGTAGAAAGACAGGAACCATGGCGCATATGATGGTGCAAGAATGGCGTATGATGGAGGATTTGGGAAAGTATAATCTAGAATGGCCAACTACTCAGAGAACTTCATTTCTGGGAAACATCTCGGTGAGATCAACGATCTATGAGAAGGTGCTGGAAGCACAGAAGAGTAACCCTCAGTTGCAGAAGCTGCTGGAAAAGCCAAATTTCACAAAAGGAGCTGACGAGAGTATCTTATTTCAAGGAAGATTGGTCGTGCCGAAGGATGCGGAATTGAGACAAGAACTTCTTCGTGAGGCGCATAACTCACAGTATGCAATTCATCCAGGGAGTACCAAGTTATTTCAAGATTTAAAGAGGAACTTCTGGTGGAACGGAATGAAGCGAGACATTGGAAAGTTCGTGTCCAGATGTTTGACTTGTCAGCAAGTAAAGGCGGAACACCAGAGACCGACGGGATTGTTACAACCTTTGGAGATTCCACAATGGAAGTGGGACCACATTACAATGGACTTTGTGGTGGCCTTACCAAAGACTCAGAAGCAGAAGGATGCGATATGGGTGATCGTCGATCGATTGTCCAAGATGGCTCATTTTCTACCAATCAGATGGAAGCAGAATCCGGAGAGTTTGGCAGAGTTGTACATCAGAGAAATAGTGAGATTACATGGTACGCCGATATCAATTGTGTCAGATCGAGATCCAAGGTTTACGTTCAGAACGTGGAAAGGAATTCAGGAAGCGCTAGGCACTAAACTCAGTTTTAGCACAGCTTTTCATCCACAGAGCGATGGGCAGTCAGAAAGAACTATTCAAACCTTAGAAGACATGCTCCGAGCGTGTGCTATCGACTGGAAGGAAAACTGGGATGATCATCTACCATTGATTGAATTCGCCTACAACAACAGCTATCACTCTAACATTGGAATGGCACCATTTGAAGCTCTTTATGGAAGACCGTGCAGATCACCAACGTGCTGGACAGAGGTCGGAGAAAGTCAAGTGTTGAAGTCAGATTTGGTACAGTATTGTGCAGAGAAGGTAAAGCAGATTCGACAAAGACTACAGACAGCGCAGAGCAGACAGAAGAGTTATGCAGATAACCGAAGACGAGATTTGGAGTTTCAAGAAGGCGACAAGGTATTCTTGAAAGTTTCTCCATCAAAGGGAGTTATGAGATTTGGTAAGAAAGGGAAGCTGAGCCCGAGGTTTGTTGGACCGTTTGAAATCTTGGAGTGAGTCGGGCCGGTTGCCTACAGATTGGCCTTACCCCCACAGCTGGCAGATGTTCACAATACATTTCATGTGTCGATGTTGAGGAAGTATGTACCAGATGAGTCTCATGTGTTGGACTATACAACAATGGAACTAGAGGCAGATTTATCCTTTCCAATGAGACCTATCAAGATTTTGGACAAGAAGGATCAGGTGCTACGAAAGAAGACTATTCCATTGGTGAAGGTTCTGTGGCAAAACCAGCACTCCGAGGAAATGACATGGGAATCAGAAGATGAGATGAAGAAATCTTACCCTCAACTCTTTGAAGAATGATTATCGGCATTTCGAGGACGAAATGTTTTTTTTAGGAGGGGAGGATGTAACGCCCGAAAAATCGATTGGACAGGTTTTACCGAGCGCGAGGACTAAGCCTGGCGCTGTAACCCGTCTGACGCCAGAGGTTGAATACACCTGACGCCAGGGCCACTTGAGTGCCAGGGCTAGGGCTAGTCACGCGGGCAAGTATACGTGTGGCGGAGCCTAATGGACGTGCTACCAGGTGTAGGACTCGTGCATGGTGGAACTGCACATCACACGTGTAAGTCATCTTAACCGTTCATCTAAGATTTTGTGTTCTAAGACGCGTGAAAACTTTGGGTGCGTTTGGAAGCTGACATGGTGAAAGGTGAAAATTTATGTCAGCCTGAAAATAATCAAGGGTGTTTTTTCCTGATTGGTGACAGCTCGTTTGGAAGCTGAAAGTAATTCGGCGTCAGGGTGAAAATTTTCACGCCTAATTTGTGAAAGGTGAAATATGTTTGGGAACTGAAAATAAGTCACACTGATAGGAATATTCGTCAGCATATCGAGTCATTTGATACACTATAGTACTGCATATCGAGTAACTGGTTACACTATAGTACTGCATATCGAGTAATTTGATACACTATAGTACTGCATATCGAGTAACTGGTTACACTATAGTACTGCATATCGAGTAATTTGATACACTATAGTACTGCATATCGAGTAACTGGTTACACTATACTGCATATCGAGTAATTTGTTACACTATAGTACTCCATATCGAGTAATTTGATACACTATAGTACTGCATATCGAGTAATTTGATATACTATAGTACTGCATATCGAGTAACTGGTTACACTATAGTACTGCATATCGAGTAATTTGATACACTATAGTACTGCATATCGAGTAACTGGTTACAGTATAGTACTGCATATCGAGTAATTTGATACACTATAGTACTGCATATCGAGTAATTTGATACACTATAGTACTATAGTACTGCATATCGAGTAATTAGATACACTATAGTACTGCATATCGAGTAATCGATTACGCGATAACTTTTTAATGGGCAAACTTCACCGATGCATATCTTACTCATTTCTAATCCGTTTTGGCCCATTTTTTTTTCATTCTTCCTCATTTTTAGTGTTCTTTCTTATAACGATGAAAAAAATGTCCAAAACGGACTAAAAATGAGGGAGATATGACGGGGAGGGGGGGGTCCCTTGGCTTAACGGTGCAGCAGCGGAGGTGTCGGGGTAAATACTGGGGTGATCGGCTTTGGACGACCCGAGCAGTTGCCCGGGAGGGGTGGGCACGGGTTCCCTCAGCTCAACGGGGCGGCAGCGACGAGGTGGGGGCCTCAATCAGCAGCGGCGACAACCGGAGGGGAGGGGGGCTCAATGAGCGGCGGGGACGGGGGCACAACCTCTATCAGCTCAACGGGGCACCATCGGGGTGGGGGTACTCACCGGGGGGACGAACCTTGTGAGAGAGTTGATTTTTTTTTCGTCGAAGAGGTGCGACGATCGATTCGTCAGCCTGATGCTCACTTTGGTGAGAATCAGCTTTTCAGGGTGAAAGGTGAAAATTTGTCACCTTTCACCTTTCAGGGCCAATTTTCGGCCTTTTAGCAAACAAACACTTTTCAGGGCTGAAAGGTGAAAGAGTGAAAATTTTCACCTATCACCGTCACTGACCATTTTTCACCATTTTAGCTTCCAAACACTTTTCACCCTGAAAGGTGAAAATTTTCAACTTTCAGGGCTGAAATATACTTTTTTTCACCCTGAAAGGTGCAAACAAACGCACCCTTTAGAGGGCCACGTGGATCCTGTAGTGGTGCGCCACCTTTTGGGTGACGTGGACACCCTTGGGCGCCATGTGGAGGGGACCCTTTTTTGTTTGAATTTTCATTAATGGATTACCCTTTTTGGAAATCAATTTGATTTGAGGATTTTCATAAGATATTATTATTTGGTAAGTAAATGTAAAGTTGTGTCATTTTTGAAAATAAAGTTAATATGGGAAGATATGAATTAGAAATTACTTATGTGGGTAGGTGGTGGTTACTATGAAACTCTAAACCACTTAATTGTGCAACGATCGAGTGAGTTAGTGGAGTTAGTTGAGAGTTAACACTAATTCCATGCAATTGACTCCATTAACTCAATTAGTAGAAAACCGAAGAGACATATGGGAAAGAGAAATTCCAGAATTTTCTGATGCAATCTGAGCCTTTGATTTGAGGGGATGATCAACGGTGGGGAATCAATTAGAAAGTCTATAAATAGGGCCTAGTAGGGGGCGGTTTTTGGCTGGAGTGCTTAAGCCATTTGAGCACCTACTAGCTCAATCTCTCTCTCTCTCTCTCTTCCTCTCTCTTTTCCGACCGGCGGCAACCTTTCTCCGGTGGCGTCCGTGGTGGTCCAAGCAAGGTCGTCCGGCGAGGTGGTGGTGCGACGTTGTTGGAGTCAAGAGTGCTCGGGAAGAATTCGGTATCGTCAACCAAGTAGGACGCCTTTTCCCATTACTTTTCTATAAATATTGTTGAGATGAATGTTGAATGTTGATGCTTGTAGTTGTGTATTCATATACCTTGAATCTGTAGTGCCGAACCCAGATTGATATTCCCACTTGTTTCATGACTCAATAGTATTAGTGTTTCATCTTAATCAATTCTACATATGTTGTCCAACGAAAATGGATTTTGGATTCCTATGTTAAATCATGCTCGTATTCCATTCGCATGTGATGATGCTATTCAATGCATATTCATGCTCTTTCTTGAATAAAGATTGGATTTTTGTGTCATATCAGAGCACTTCGGTGCAATTCCTTGTCCGATATTTCATGCATCTTAAGAGTAATATCTATTGCTATTAGTATATCATCAAATAGATAATCGTATAATGTATACCATATGACAATAAGAAACTATTCTTTGTAAGACCTTTTCCCTGTGTTTTCAGTTGAGGTTCGACTTAATGTCAATGTGTCATGAGTCCTAAAGTTGTCCGGAATTATATGTTAGTATCACTTGAATAATGAGATAAGGAAAATGACTTAGTAGTTGGGTTATAAAATTTGATGGAAAACTGAATTATAAACTGAGAATTCAGAACCAATAGGGCTCTGTAAAAATCTTAAGAAATACTAAATTAAAGTCAGAAAAGGCTAATAAAGAGTTACTAAAGTTTATGCATTAGTAAATTATGAATAACATAAGTTAATTGGTCTCGGCCAGGAGTAATCCTGTGCAGACAGACCTCATTCGAAAAATGATAACTAATTATACAGTGATCAGAAAATTAAGTTGTTTATCAATCTGAAAAATATACATCTGAGGCTATTCAAGATAAAAATTTCATAGATTGAATCAATTTGTGCAGAACGTGGTAACCAGATATAGTGAGCTGTTCTGTTTTGGACAGAACACTGTTTCTGAATATATAAGACTTAAAATCTTAATAAACTTAAGAAACTTGAGTTAAAGTTGATATTTAAGACCTTAATCAAGAATAATATGATTTATAAGGTACTGAGAACAGTAACCCTAAAAGAATATTAAGGGTCTTAGAGCTAAACGGGTGTCTCATAATAATAATCTCTTTTTTGTTCTTCTCTTGGTCCATTCATGACTCAAGAGTATTCAAACTTGAAGTTGTATTCGATGTCTCTGACGTGGTCTATCTTAGACACGTCATTCAAATTATCCTGAGTCGGGAATTATCAATTCTAGGGTTAGGTACGACTTTGATGACGGCAGATATGAACTTTTGAAAAACCTTGTGATGTGTCTCTTTATAGTCGGGTCTCATTTGAGATTCCAGACTATTAACACTCTTAGTGAGTCGTTTCAGATATTGTCCGACATTTGCTTTTCACTCCTATGAAGAATTAAAATTTTAGAAAGTCTTGTTCTAAGCCTTTTGATAATAGGGCTAGTTGTTCCCAAGAATTGTTTCTCCGCTAAGTAGCATTTATGAGAGCTCTTAGTCGGAATCATAGTATGCTCACGAGCCATTGCTAGATCTTGCGAGATCTCAGATTTTATGAACCTCTGTAGTTTAGCCGATGACGGCAACCGCGTGCGCTTAGATTGTATGACATTACGGAAGGTCTGCAATCTCCGCCCATTGTGCCCGTAAGCACCGATGGGGCCAGCATCCCTAGACGCATGGCAAGGTTCCTCTGAAGAACCTCTAGGATGTTCTGGTATTGTTGACAGATTTGAGAGCAGAAATTGTACTCTTACACTTTGGTTGTCCGAAGCTTATTTTTCCATCTTACTTCCATGAAAGTTTGGAGTCTTTGAGTTATTTTCCCTTGACCTTGATGTGTCTCGGATGGCAGTTGGTTTCAGGTAAGTAAACTCAGTCTTTTTGAACCTGAGTCTGTTAAACTATACCTATTTAGAGTCTTCTCTTATTATTCCAGTGTGGGTTTTCTGTATCCTACTGGGTATTTCCTATGGAATACTCATGCATCCTCTGATGCAGAAATTAAGGTGGAACAGAAGTGATAGCATCCAGCGATGTGGACTGATGTTGGAGCTTAGAAGACTCGTCTCTTATGTTTTGCTGTATTTTGATATTTGAACTTGTGGCCTGCGTGCCGATTGCTTTTTGTTGAACAATTTAAGTGTGTTCGGTTATTGTAATAGATAATTAAGATTTCCTTTCAGTTATTCTACCTTTTGTAAGTAAATATTGTTTAAGTCATGATGATCCTGCAAGTCAGTCCCATAATATTTAAATGGGATAAGCGTAGACTCGAGTATTCGGTCAGTCCCAGGTTTCCTACCCTATAACCGTCATTGGATTGGCGCTTCCGCGTAAATCGGGTCTTGGAAATTTGGGGCGTGACAGTCACTCAATTAAATTCAATGATGTTTGCTATTGCAACCCGTAATATCACCTTCTTTTATTTTTTTATCAGAAGAAGAAACTAAAGAAAAGAATGAAGATCCTAGGTATTTGCATATATTTTACATTAGATTATATCTAATATATATGCATACCTAGTCTAAGATATAAAAGATATACAAAGTTCGTTCAATCAACTACTATATGGTAAGTTTGACAAGTCAAGGGTCACATATCTATTCGACTATTGATGTTCAGACTATTTTACGTTCTTCTAGTACATACACATTCAACTTAAGTGCAATATATGGAAATTATCGGGTAAGAATCTGAAGAAATTTCCATAATAATATTCTATTTTTTCTCCTTTTGGTTAGCCAATCTCCAGTGTAAATATTTTTTGTACCATATTAATAACATTCTAGTTGAGTACAATATATGGCAATTATCAGGTGGGCCCATCTGTTCTTTTTAATATATTTTGACTGGTCAACCCAAGAGTTTCCATAATGATATTCTGTCTTTTATTATTTTGGTAAGCCTATCTTGAATGTAATATTATCCTTATCATGATTTCAGAAGTCAAAGGTATTACAAATGGCAATCCAACTTAGTAACATGCATGCATTCATGTCTATATATAGTCAACAAATTTTCTATGTACTCAAGAACCTTAGTCCCTTCTATTAGCTAAAACAATATGTCACCTTCATATCTAGTAGTGATATTCTTTCTGCTGAGAGCTCGTGGAACTTATGGAAAAAAATTGTCGGAAGAAGATTTAACATTTGCAACGAAGCACGTGATTCAGAGTATTTATGTATAAAATGCTCTTCCCCTATTAATTTGTTTTATAAATATTGACTTGGCATTTTATCTGTACACAGTTATCAATATTAGGCATTATCTTTTAATTAATCTATCTTTTATGTCTTTTAGACTGAGAATGGAGACATATTTGATTGCTTTGATGTATACAAGCAACCAGCTTTCAACCATCCATTGCTTAAAAATCATAAGTTGCAGGTACGTTGCTCTTTCTTCCTTTTTAACTTCAAATAAGTGTGTACAGTTTATTAGTAGGAGGTATTGGTGATGGCCAGGACGCACTTCCTCAAGTGGATATGTCCTGAGTTCAAAACCGCACTCCATTCACCTGGGATTATATCCAGATCTACTTGATGCATATCATGGGTGGGCCTTATGTATATGAGGATTGGTGGTGGAAAACGGTGCTCTGAGAGGCCGTTTGTGCTGCCCCTTTCATAGTATTATATGTTATATCATGTTTAACTTTAAAAAATGATGTCGGCTAATGTCATTGTTTGAAAATTAGTCTTTTATAAGCATAATTTATAGAAATTTTCAATATAAATATGTAATGGAATACTATTATAATTTTCCAATGGATTTAGACCCATTCATCCCTATTTTCTCGTATGTATTTCCCATTTGTATGATTTCAAGTGCCAATGTCCAAAATACAGTCACAACCATTTTCCTCACCTTCTAAACACAGGTGAAACCCACTTTTCATACAGCAGAGGATACCGATGTGGGCGCATCAAATTATACATCACCAGAGATTGGGCTAAAAGATGGCTGTCCTGAAGGCAGTGTTCCAGTTCTCAGGCCTGGGAAAAGTAATGCTATGGACACTTATCTTAACATCTCATCAAAGGCAAATACTTCCAATGGTCCTCTTCCGTGGTATCCTGAATATCTCAATGTTCATGTGAGTGGCCCATGTCCTTAGAAAATGCGTTATGTTGCTATTGGTAAAGAAAAAATGTTGTTGAAAATGGATTAATCCACAATTAAGCATTGATTATGATGTAGCCATGTAACCATCAGAGAGCACAAGAACATGTGCTCATAGTTTTTGACTGGTGTCGCTTTGCCTATCTATATATATGTATTTCATTGTATAATTGGACATCCCTTTCAATTCAGGTTGCAGTCTATAGCACTGATTATGGACAGTTTTATGGGGCAAAGGGACTATTGAATGTATGGAATCCACATGCTATAGGTTCACAGTATAGTGACATGAAAATGACTGTAGTACAAGGGAATGATGCCATACAAGCAGGATGGACGGTAACTGATCAATTTATAAACTCCAAAAGTTGCTTATTTTTGTACCAGATTTACGATCATAAATTGTTATTCTTGTTAGCTTCATTGTTTAAAATTGACCCTTCAGGTGGATCGAAACTTATTTGGTGATGACTTGACAAGACTATTTGGGCGATGGACGGTAAGCTAAAAAATTCAATCTCGGAAATTATTCTAGAAAAACCTTCTTTAACATAACAATATTATTGATTTTTGTAATATATTGTATTAGGTGGACTTGCTGAATAGCAAAGGCTGGCGCTCAGCTGGTTATGTACAAGTTAGCCGGCACTTTCCCCTTGGTGTGCAATTGAACCCTGTTTCTACTCATAATGGACCGCAATATTACCTTGATCTACGCATAGTCAAGGTAAACCTTTCAATCATGTAAATCAATACGTAATGGTTTTTACTGATGATGAGGCTCTTCAGCACCTTTGAGTTTTGAATCATTATTTCAATTGGACCCAATATATGACTAGCTTTGAAGCTCTGAGGCCTGCTTCTCGGCCGTCACTCCAAAACTGTATGAGTCGAGTTGGCTTGTAGTCGTAAAGAAGTCCTAGTTATATGCTCCACCTGACTATCATTTTTCTTCTTGGGTGAAATCCTGTACAACGGTAGAAGAATACAGCAGATATTAATATTTGTTTTAATTAACATGTATTATTTCTTCTTGTTTGACTGAAAATCAAATATATATACTGTAGGACCAGGTCACTAGTAATTGGTGGCTTGTGTGGAAGGTTCAAAAGGATGCTTGGAATCTTGGATACTGGCCAAAGGAGCTCTTTCATAGCCTGAACAACTTTGCTGGCCATGTAGTATGGGGTGGAGAGACTTATAGATGCTCTTCAGACTTACCATGGCCTGAAATGGGAAGTGGATATGGCATTGATGAAGGAGGATATCGCAAAGTAGCTTTTATTGCAGACTTATCAGTTTTCAAATCCAACAACACTATAGTTCCGGTTCAAAATGGTATTAGCGTATTTCCCCGGGTTAATGCAAAATGTGTTGGTGTTACACCTGCACAAGACATTGTTTATAAAGGCTTTAGCATGTACCTTGGGAGGACCAAAGCTCCTTGCTAATGTGTAATACATATACTATCTTCATGCAATAAAAATTAAAGTTACAAATGCATGGCATTATGTTGTGGCTACAAACTTTCCTTCTTACCAGAGTCTGGACTTGAGGATTAAACTATGGTGATTTTGAGAAAGCTTAAATTACTGCAACTTATTGCTGAATTTGATTTAATTTCCTCAATTATAAACTGCATCCTTTTATAGACTTCTCCATTTAAGATCGATAAGGGAAAAGAATGGGAAACAAGTACTCCCTCGGTTTCACAATAATAGTCCCAATTAGAAAACCAAAATGAACTAAAAACTGTTAAAATGGAACGGAGGGATTATTTGTGGGTGGTTCAGCTTCCTCGATCCAAACAAGCAGCACCACTCACATGAGAGGTACTGCTTATCCAATACTCAAAAATGTGCTCCATATTGTAATAAAACCTAATGACCTCCTCGATCTATTCGGTCTTCAGTCCAGGAACTTTAACTTTGTGCAAGGTCTAGCACTACGTCACAAAGTCCCCCTTTAGGTTCGGTTCACCAGCGGGTCAATTAGGTTCAATTATGGAAAATTCAAAACTTCAAAACAAATTGGGAAAAGTTGAGCTCTGAACTCCAAGGGTAGTAGACAATTTTTTTTTCCCAAAAAACAACCAAATGATTTAAAACTAAAATTTTAGTAGACTGCAAATAGTACACAAGATCTATGCAATGAAGAGGTAAACTATTATCATCGAAGGGAAAAGATGAAACAACAAAACTATAGCAAACTTATTGGGAATGTTCGAGGTAACGTCCGGTGAACCCCTAAGTCGTCAAATGCTTAAAACAACACTCCCACACATATGTTTCACCAAAACAGAATTGCCATCCAATTCTACACCATACACTGTAAGATGTTTTCCTTTCCTTAAACAAGGGATCACCACATCCATTCCAACCTACAGCAATCATAACACTCTTCTATTCTAAGTGTACGTACACCCATTTCCAAAATATGCCACAAAATAGAATCATTCAGGTACAAAAAGAAAAGAATGTTGAGGTAGTTTTCGTTGTAGTAGCTCTTCGTCATTTTTCCATATGATGGTGGAGGAGAGCTTGGACTTGGAATTGTAGTTGTGCTTCCATGATCTTCAATCAGCTTGATTTTTCAATTAACTTTGATATTCGTGGCATTAAGGTTCTCTCAGTTAAATTTGATTCACTAGGTTTGGGGGCCTGCCCTTTGTATTGTGTGTTCACTTATGGATATTTTTTCTGTTGTAGTGTGACTTGTGAGGTACTTCAGTTTGGTTTCACACAACCTTTTTTTTACTCTCTTGGATTGGAAAACTGAAAACAAAGAGTAAATTTAAAATTGCGTCCTCCATCCTTTATCCTCCAGCTGTTCAATTACAATAGTGTGAATTTGAAAAAAATGTGTCTTATATTAAGAGTCTGATTTGAAGAAATATCTAATGTACCAATAAGATAGAGGCACCTAGGAAACCGGCGTGCACATTTAAAGTGCTGATGTGAATGGTGCCACTGATTTTAATAGGTGTCTCTGACTTGTTGGGCCTCACACCGCAGTGGCTGTGAGGTCCTCACAGATGATTTGAACCCTGCAAGATTCACCTGGTGAACCAGTTTATTTTGGTTTTCTAATGAGAACAGATATTTTTAGACAGATGGAGTAGTATATTACTTTCCATTATTTATGTTTACCATAATAGAACTTATAGTTTCTCAAATACTTGTGAATCTAATATATATGGATTCTAAATTAAGAGGAAGACTCATTAAACTAATTGACATTCTAACAAAGGGTTCCACAGAGCCACCTGGAGGGTTTGACTCATTAATGAGAATAGACTTTTAATTGCAAATGTATTAGGATTACTCATTAAGTAAAGGACAAATGGGGGGATTTTTGACAACTCACTTGAAACTGCCCGTTCCACCCATTTTTACTTTTAAGAGTAGCGTTTGCAATCCAAACACTTAGTATGGGACAGAGGGAACACCTCTCTCGCTTCCTTGGGGATATATTCTTTTGGCAAAAAATCCAGCATACCCATACCGCCCAAAGAAGGAAAATAAATCTTAATTATTGTTTATTTCAGACATATCCACAATATAATGGCAAGTTTGACCACTCAAGGGACTAACCGATATGAAAGGTGCTACTTGATTATGATACATTAATCGGACTATCCTATGTTTTTAATACTATGAAGAATATTCAACATGGGTGCTCTATATATGAACATTATCGGTTGGGACCCATAGGTTCTATTAATTTTTGTTAGTCAAGAGAAGAATTTCCATAATGGATCTTTTATCTCCTTTTGGTAACCCAATCCCCACTGTAATTTGATCCTTATCAGAAATTCAAAAGTCAAAGGTGTTACAAATGGCAATCCAACTTAGTAACTTGCATGCTGTGATGTCTATATAGAGTCAGCAAATTCTCTGGGTACTCATGAACGTTTGGTCCCTTCTATCAGCTAAAACAATGTCACTAATTTCTTTGCTCGTAGCAATAGCTTTTCTATTGAGAGCTAATGGAAGAGAATTGTCCGAAGAAGATTTAACACATACAACGAAGCATGTGATTCAGAGTATTGTACGAGTTCTTCTATTACTAATTGTTAATTTTAGTTTCATGAATATTCATGTGGTATTTACCCAGTATATATACTATTCTCCATATTGGTATTACCTTTTTAATGAATCATGCCTTTATGTCTTCTAGGTTGAGCATGGAGACATCTTTGATTGCTTTGATATATACAAGCAACCTGCTCTTAACCATCCATTGCTCAAGAATCATAAATTGCAGGTGCCTAGCTTTTTCTTCTTTTCTTGTTCAAATATGTATTTATAACTCTTTCACATGAATATCAAGAATTTCAAATATTGTTGTTGACTAGTCTGATTGCTTGAAAATTCTCTCTCTTGATTATTCTAATTGATAGCGTTTATAATCTTACTGTAAATGTGTTTGGAAGAGATCGGCCCCAACTCACTCGTGTTGGCATGTGACATCGCGGGCCATCAGATTTCAATCCAGTAGCACACATTAGGGGCCGTTTGGGGCGTGATTAAAAACAAAACATCCAGACGGCATGTTTTGCTACATTGTAGCATCCAGGTTTTTTATATATCCAGCTGAAACACCTCAGGACGTGTTTTAGGCTGGATATGAAAAAATCATGGATGCTACAGTGGACATCCAAAATCCAGTCTGGATATTTTGGGTTTATCACGCCCCACACGGCCCCTAAATATAGCCTGCAGGCGGTTTTGGATCACCCATCGCACCCCCTGCATTAACGTGTGCCATCGGAGTGGGATCTTGCGGCTTGCAGCACGTCGATGTACGCTGAAGCACTTGAGCTTAGGCACATAGTGACTTTATCCATAGTAGATCTAATCTATTTCTCGGATACATCGCTCATTGTGTCTTTCAATTAATGTTTTTCTCTTGATAAACCAAATGTTTTTTTTTCATATTACAATAACAAGCAATTTTCTCATAATCTGAACAGATCAGACCGAGTTCCTTTCCAACGGAGGATACCGATTTGGGTGCATCAGATGATACACCAGCAGAGATTGGGCTAAAAAATGGTTGTCCTGAAGGCAGTGTTCCAATTCTCAGACCTCATATTAGTGATAAAATCGACACTCATCTTAACATCTCATCAAGGGCATATCCCACAGATGGTCCAAAGCCATGGTATCCTGAATATCCTAATGTTCATGTGAGTAATCCTTAATGAAGTTATGAATATCCAATCAGCCCATAATCTGGCATCAGTTATATGATTTTAGCCATGTAACTATCCTAAATCCTCATGCATTAATAAGAGTTGAGTGATGCTGCTTCACGTATGAACTTATTATTGCAACATTCCCTTGCAATTCAGGTTGGCTTGTACAGCACTATTTTTGGACAATTTTATGGATCAAGGGGAGTATTCAATGTGTGGAACCCACATACTCAAGATATACAATATAGCGATCTGAAAATGACTGTAGTAGGAACGCATGATGCCATACAAGCAGGATGGAGGGTAAATGAACAATCATTAACACCAAAAATTGCATATATTTTAGCAAATTAAAATCTTATATTTCCTTATTAAGTTTACATGAGATCATTCTCATATAAGAAGCATGAAGCCAATCTTTATTACCGTTAGATTCCGATCGGAGGGTGGATATCAAATCAATGGGTAGGTGAGTGTGTCACATCAAAGAGTGGGTGAGATCATTATGGATATTTATAGCCGTCAGATCAAGATCCAACGGCTACAATTCAAAGTGGCCTCATATAAGCAATATGAGAGCGATCTCATTTAAACTTTTCCCTTAGTATTATTATACACTTCATAGTTCATTGTTTCAAATTGTCGACATTACAGGTGGATCGAAGCTTATTTCAGGATGACTTGACAAGACTATTTGGCCGTTGGACAGTAAGCTATGAAATACAATCATCGTTTTTTCAGTACAAATATATAATATGTTGTAAAAATTCTTACTCTTACTGTCTTAAGGATGATAGAACTGTGTACCTTTGCAAAGATGATAATAAATCCATTAGAAGAAGGTTATGATCGAATCAAGCGAAGCACTTTGTCCTTAAGACAAAATGCGCCCTCTCTACGGTGCTTGCCTGCCTCCTAGGATAAGACGATCAACCATTTAACCAAACCAATTGAATTTGTCCCAAAATAATATTATCTTATTGACCCGACCCGACGGACGGCGGCGGCGCGTGTGTGGGTTAGCCCACTTAGGTACATGGGTCCAACATCTCTCTTCCCCACAAAAGTGGGGTGGTCCTTGGGCCTAACTTCAAAGGCCAACCTTGGACCTTATATACCATCCACAACACTTCCTTGGTGTGGATGTGGGACTATTCATCCTTCACCCAATTCACTCATTCATATCATAGTAAGTGAGTTTTAATATGGGTTAGTATACCCACTTTTAGGGAAGGTAGAACTATAGATAGAGCCCTAGTTGAAATAGATGGGCAAGAAGTGCCAAGGTGTAATCAATTTCGTTACTTAGGATCTATTTTCCATAAAGAAGGGGATATTGATAGGGATGTGGTGCATAGGATAAATGCGGGGTGGGTAAAGTGGAGGGCAGCCTCGGGAGTGTTGTATGATAAGCGGGTTCCAAAAAGACTTAAAGGCAAGTTCTATAGGACAGCTATTAGGCCTGCAATACTCTATGGAGCGGAGTGCTGGGCACCAAAGAGGAGTCATATAGATAAGTTGAATGTAGCCGAAATGAGAATGTTGAGGTGGATGAGTGGGATAACTAGGAGAGATAGGATTAGAAATGAATATATTCGTGAGAGCCTGGGTGTAGCGCCTTTAGGGGAGAAGCTGAGGGAATGTAGGTTGCGGTGGTATGGGCATATGCAAAGAAGACCTTTAGATGCCCCTGTGAGAAGATTAGAAGGGATACAGGTAAACGATGCTAAAAGAGGGAGAGGGAGACCTAAGAGAACTTGGATGGAGTTAATAAAAAAGGATTTGACTTTATTATCTCTTACAAAAGAGGTAGCCCAAAACAGGTTGGAATGGAGGAGTAGGATCCGTGTCGCTGACCCCAAATAGTTGGGAAAAGGCGCTAATTGATTATGATTATGATACCCACTTCTAACATAATCTTCTAAAGTTTCTAGGATGACATTTTTTAGTTAAACCATATTACAATTTTCTGTAATTTTGTGCTATCAGGTAGACTCGTGGAACCCCAAAGGCTGGCAGATAAATGGTTTCGTACATGTTACAACGAACATTTCCCTTGGCTCTGCAATTTGGCCGGTTTCTAGTCATAATGGACCCCAATATATTATTGACCTGCGAATAAATAAGGTATGTCTGAGTCTTTCTAACCCGCCTTCCCTCTTATTAACGTGTGCCATTGTATGAAAATCTGATGGCACGCAGGCCCCCAATGCACACAGACACGCATGAGGGACATGAATTATCTAGTCTTACAATTGTTTTGCTGAAATTTGAATTACTTTATGTAGGACAGTGCCACTGGTAATTGGTGGCTTATGTGGAGTAATAAAGCTCAGGTTGTGGGTATTGGATACTGGCCAAATGAGCTATTCAAAAGCCTGAAAAACTTCGCTGGCCATGTAGTATGGGGTGCAGAGACTTACAAGGGCCCTTCCAACTTACCTTGGCCTGAAATGGGAAGTGGATATGGCCCTGGCAAAGGAGGAACAGGACGGGGCATAGTAGCTTATATTGAAGACCTCTCAATTATGAATTTTCACAATGAGATACTTTCGGTTCTAAATCATACAGACGTAAATGACAGGGCGAATGCAAAATGTGTTGGCGTTGCACGGGCGTTTGATGGATCTTATAAGGGCTTTACAATGTACGCTGGAGGGAGCGGTGGATTCTGCTAATCTATAAGACATTCTATTTTCTCCATGAAATAATGAATAAAATTTGAAATTAAGATATGAAATCGTGTTGTTATAGTGGCTCCAAACTTCTTACTTTAATCATATTCATGAGGACTTAGTAATATCTTTATTTGGGAAAAGCTAAAATTACCGCAACTTCTTGTTTCATTTCTACCAATATGAAATTTAAACTACAGTTGTTGGGGCACAAAAAGAAGGTAGAGGAAATTCTCCCTTCTAGGTCTTCTTCAATTGCAAATGTGATGGAGGTTGGGAGATTGGACATGCATCTGTAGGATTGCTTCTTTGATCTTTAATGAGCTTTGGAAAGACCTTTCCCTTATAGCACAGATGAATTAAGCTCCCTTCTAACCTACCTAAGGTGTCCAAGACATTCTAGTCTTCTTTCTTCTATAGCACAGATGAATAATTATCTGAAAAGGGCTTAAGACCGGTACAGGTGAAAGCATGTTAGACTATATGGCTCAGGTAAACTAAAGACTAATAAGTAACCAACATAGGCCAAGATATATAATAGTAATAAACAAGCAGAGCAAAAGCTTACAAGCAATCAGAAATATGAACACGATTTTATTGTGACTAGGTTCTCCTCAATCTGACTGAGTACTGTACATCTACAAGCGTATAGGACGCAAATAATGAGTAATATTATCAATTTAAAAGTAATCAACGTTAGTGGAAAGAAGGCCGGTTTTGTAGCTTTTTTATGTGAGATTTCGTACGCTGTTGATGAAGGGAGTAATGCCAATGGATTGAACATGGAGTACACTGGAGCCAACCAAGGCCGTAGCTAATATGGCTAAAAAATCATTATTGACCTTGGCCGTAGCTAATATTTAAAAAAACAAGGGTCCATCATTATATGGCTGACTTTGCTCCCCCACCAAAAACTTGGAAGCATGTATGTGTGTGTACCGGGGGTTGTATATACATATGTTATCTCGTAGAGGCCTTGGAGCCCAATGATGGAGGCAGTCCATAGCTACAGATCCTAGTCGTCGGCTGTCCATGGTGCGTATGTTGTGTAGGCCGTGTGCACACACACTTAAAGGGATAAGCCGCAGGGTATGTGCTCTAAGAGGTTGGTTGCCCTGCCCTTTCTAGTCGGGTCCCAAGGACTACGACACCCCTCGTCATCACAAAAAATAAAAATATACCAACTTTGGCCTTTTATGTGCCATGCTAGGTCACCCATGTACTCTGGTCACGGTCTCATGGATGGAGTCCAACACCCACTTTCCATGCGGCTCCGGCCAGCCATAAAAGAATACAGAGGATTTGAAAACCGGACCAGAAGCACCCGGTTAGAGACCGGGTCTGTTCGGCCCGCACCAATTTGTTTGTGGACCGCCATTTCAGCATCGGCCTGAATGGTTGTGAATCTCCTGAATCTCCTGAATCATCAGCACCATCATCATCTCCCATCACAAGGGCAAAGGCTTTGGAAGGAAGCAAAGCAAAATCGACGAAGCAATGATACTGTTGCCGTCTCCATCCAGATTTCTTCTCCAGATCCTCCATCAACGCCTCCAACAGTAACCACTTCTTTCCCTTCTTCCCATCTTTTTCTCTTTTCAAACCTTCTTCCTCTCTGGGGCTAGGCCTTCCTTTTCTTGGAATGATTTCTTCCTGAATTCAAAAACCCTTCTCCAATTCTTCATAATTTTGCGGTTTTCAGCTGCTGCGTTTGGGGTTTCCTCGTAAATGATGGCATTTGGGTGAAATTGTTTGTTGCTTTTTAATTCTCTCGATATGATTTTATATCTGAATTTTAGAACCGTTTTGTTGATTTAGTAATTTTGTGGATGTCAGCTGCTGAGTGTGGGTTTACATTATGAAGTGTCTTATGATCTGTGTTGTTACCGTTGATAGATGATGCACAGGAGATTAATGCAAATTATTGGAATCTGGGTCGAATTATTTGTTGCTTATGCTCTCTTGATATGATTGCTTCATGAATTTGAAAACCCTTTTTCATTTTTCACTAATCTTGAAGAAGATTTCAGCTGCTGACTGTGGGTTTTCCTTGTAAAGGGTCTTATGATCACTGTTCTTTTTGCTTGTAAAGTGGCTGACTGGAACTTGTTGTTGTTACATTTGACTGCGTGTTGCATTTAATCCCAAATTAAGACTAAAATTAAGTTGTTTGAGGCCTTCCTTACTGGGGCCTAAGGTTACTGCCAAATCGTGCGTCTTCCTTTTGTCGAATTGATTTCTTGCTGAGTGCAAAAATCTTCTTCAATTCTTCCTAGCTTTTTAGATTTATCTGCTGAGTGTGGATTTTTCCTTGTAAATGGTGTAATGATTTGTGTTCTTTTAGCTGCTAGATGCACAGTAGATAATGAAAATCATTGGTATCTGGGTTGAATTATTTGTTCTTATGCATTCTCTTGGTTATATAAAGAGTGGTTTCAGCTACCTATTAATTAATTGGTTTAGTCATGCATTTGGGTTATTATACTTTGATTGTCTTTGCTGGGTTTACAAGTTATTGTTATTGCTGCACTCTCATTTCCATGAATACAGTGCCATTTCATATATATGGTGTTTAGATTTTGCCATTTGTGTTATCTTACTCATTTGGTGACCGGTCCATTTTGCAGTCCAGATAAAGTCGTTGAATTAGATTGCCAGTCAGTCGAATTTGATGATGTTCGCTATCATATCCAAGTAATATCACCTTCTTTGATTTGTTCTAATTGGTTTGTTTGAAATTTTAAATCGAATGTGGAATATTAGAATGCAAAATCATACTAACTTGTGCAGATTCTTTTTGGTGCTTTTTTCTCATAGTTCTCTACCAAGGCTCCACAAGTCATGCTTCTCTCTGTATCCTTACCGATACCACCTCCAGAAACTGTTTTTGTCAGTGGACTTCCTTTTGGCGGGATAGAAGCTATTAAAGCGGCGTACAGTGGGCTTGTTCAGATCCTTGATCCACCCAAGGATGGCTTTAACCTCACGATGAAACTCAACTTAGCAAAACTGCCTACACATGAAGGTTGAACATGGTTTGTTTTTTAAGTAGTTTGTTGTTTAACTTGTCTAGCACTTTTACGAGGATGGTGTTGCCAGAGGCGGGTTTCTTAAAAACCCTTTTATGAAGTAGGATTTATAGAGTATTAGGTTGATTGACAGGGTGATTATGCTTGCAGTCAGAGAAAAATGTGTAAACTTATGCGGCTATGCCAGAAAAACATACGTTCTCATGGAACACCTTACTAATCATGCTTGTCCCCATAATTTGCTGTTTGAACATGTCATATGTCTCCTCGAGTTCCTAATATTGATAACGACTAGCAGAAAAGAATGTTCCTTTTTAACTACCCATTGTAATAGGGTATTCAGTTTGTTCTCACAGTCAAAAATTGCCCGCAAGGGCAATGTAGAGGACTACATGGAAAAACAAGTGGCGCCTCAGTTTGGGTGATCACAGAAAGATGTGTGTGGTTCACCATTAGCATTTACGTCATGGACGGTGGAAAAATGGAGCATTTCATTGCTGCCCAGGATAAAAATTAACTGTAATGCTGCTGGTGAATATAGAAATGCCCTTTCTTATATAGCAGAATGACACCTATTCTAAACATCGTTACTCTATGATAATCATTGAAAATGGTTCTTGACATCTACAAGCATTCATATGATCAGGCCAAATCCAATTAGATTTGCTTATGGTACCTTTATCTTTTTGGAAGTAGTCTATGTAATAAATGGGGTAAAAAAAAGAAACGAAAAGCAAAAATTAATCAAAATCACTGGCATATCATAGGTTGGAGCACTGCAACATCTCTCACCTCCATCTAAGAAGGATATGGTTACAGTATCCCAAAACTTTCCTGCCGTGCTATTGTTTCTTCCTCTAATTACTGGAAAGTTATCTGGGCATGCAGCCTCAGTCTTCAGCTATGAATGTAAAATGGTTGGTTAGTGTGGAAGAATCTATGAATGGAGTTAAGGTTTGGGTCTCTGTAGTTCCGTGTTGAGTATCTTCTTTCAGCTCCCTGGTTGCAGGTGATCATTGGTTGGAAATCATAATAAATAAGTATTTGTATTTTGAAGTGGGTCAGGAGATAAGGGAAGGGGAACATTTCGTTGACTGACACAGAATTTTTAGCGTCAAATTTCCTACCACAGGTGGTTGCTGTGGCATATCATCTTTTAACTAGATTGTTCTATTGAGTTTCTTAAGCTTCTTTTGGTAGTGGTACTGTGGATCTGATGGCTTAAATTGTGCAGAGAAACGACATGCTATGCTACTTAAAATTGCTTCTGTAAGAGAAGTGGTTTTAGGTGCACCTTTGAGATTGATTTTGAAGAATTTGGCCTCAAGGACAGTCGCTTCAGATCTGGATAAACTAGTTGCTCTTGTCCATCGACCAAAAGAGTCCTTTTTTGTTGCTCCGCAGGTGTGACTTTGTGCATTAGATTGTCATAGACTCTTTATTGAAAGGTTTATCATGTTTGTTTTTAATTCTGAATTTTGTCGATTTATATTTCTATAACATCTGAATTAGTGTTACTAAGGATTGGGTAATAATGGCAGGTTGACAAGGTAATTTTCATCTATCCTATGAGATTCAAAGACCCGGTTGACACTGTTTTGGCTACATCCTTCTTACAAGTAAAGTTTTGCTCTGTGAAAAAGCATTATTACTTTAACTCAGACTTTTTTTTTCCATTTGAATGATATGTGATGTCTTTTAGGAATTTGTTGAAGCAAGACGTACAACTGGACTAAACAATGCTCCTCCTTGTCATTGGTCTCTTTCTCCTCCTGCAGAGTTGAAGGGAGCTCCTGATCAAGCCTTAACAGCTAATGCAGGATTTGTTACCATAGGTAAATTGTTGAACCTATAATAGTTTTTTATTCTAAAGTAAAATTAGTAAGCAATCTTCTTATGCTTGCGCTCATACATGCAGTGATCTTCCCTCGCCATGTTGAAGGTGGGAAGTTGGACAAAATTGTGTGGAATTTACTAACATTTCATGCCTATGTTAATTACCACGTGAAGGTGAGCCAGTCACATATTAGCTATATCATCTCTTCTCAATCTAAAGACGGCCTTATTGTAAGATGTTTTTGCTTGATCATTATGAGTTTCAGACCAAAGAAAAAATTCACAGGTCACCAGTCCGACAGCTTATTGAATCATGTGGCATATCTTCTTTCCATGCAGTTTCTTTCATTTTTCCTGTCATGTGGTATTTATCCACTATATAAATGTCATCGGTAATAAAGTTGCTTTGTTACTTCTCTTATGGCTAATTGCTATGTGTAGAATGATATGCCATGAAAGGGTTTATTTGATTATCTTCTAATACTTGAACAGTCTTAGAGATTCCTGGAGGATTCTGTTGATTCTTTACTATTTTAACCGTGATATTGTTAACAAGACATTTTAATCCTTGCCTAAATGGCTTCAGCTGTTAAGCGAACTGTAAGCTGACATGACATCAGAGCGATATTCTACTGGAGAAAGCACTGATCCTTATTTGGGAGGCCCACGTTCACACATGCCGTTGATTCTTTTTATATACAAAAGATTCTTAGCTTTAATATAAATAGTTAAGCCCTTTCCTGATAGCTTAGTTTTATGGGTTAAGTGGTTAGATATCAAACTGAACTTGGGAAAGAGTAATTATATAAGTAATTGGTTGTGTCTGGACTCTTGAACTATCTATGAGAAATTTGAGTCATTATTTCCAATGCGGCCATCCATGATTTGGAGCATCAGGCCTCTGGAAAATGGTAGAACTTCGTTGCCAAATATTTTCTTACATGCTGAATGTTTTCACCTATATGGGCTCCTATAATTTGTTTCAACTGGTTTCTATTCTAAGCTGACCTTTATTAACAACTACTAACTTATTTTCCAAGCAATTGCTATTTCTTGCAATATTGAGAGCAAGCAGCAACTTTATAGGTCCTTTGGCATGTTTTGGAGGGACATATATCTTAAATGAGGGGACAGTGAAACCTTTTTATTGTGAAAAAAAAAATTAAGTGTGGAGTGATCTTTCTGGGTCCAACCCCGCACTGTCTGGTGGAACTATGTGGTGACTGTCAGGGCAGTGCTGGTCGCTGCTGGTGGGACGGTGAACCCCTCCCTACCCTCAGTTTTCTAGACCTTCCTAATGTATTTTTGAGGAAGGAGAGGAGGGGAGGGGGAGAGGATCTGAGATCTGACTGTCATCAGATCTAGGTGAAGAGCACCTTAAGCTCAGACTGGGCAGATGGTGCCGCCCTCTTTTCTTATATGGTGATGGGAGCAGTTTATAGTAAGCTGAGATAATATAGTTTAAAAAATGGCTACTTGAGATGATTTGAAGGCATGCTTTATGTCCTGCCACAGCTCCTTTAAGTAAGTGCCCAAAATATATATGAGCTAATAATGACAATAGACAGACTACACCTGCATAGTGTACAAATTTGATTATAATAAAACATAATGACAAACAGTATTGGGGTTGCCAACGAGATAATTGTATGTGTACTCCAGTGATGGTGGGTGGTAGTGGTAATGGATTTCTATGCATATTTGTATTTTTCAAAGAGCTTAATATTTATCACTTACACTTATATACCTGTTAGATTGCGCTGATATATTTAAATTGTACTACATTTGTCTATGATGCAAAATATTTATTTTTGTTTCACCTATCTCTTATTGGTTTGCTTTTGAATGTGATTTACAGTGTTCTGAAGGATTTATGCACACTAGAATGAGGCGCCGCGTCGAGTCCTTGATTGAGGTAAGTTTTTTAAGCCCCAGCTTCCTAGACGACTTGGTGTGAATTTGTTTGGTAACAATTTGAATCATCAGAAAAATAAAAATTCTTTGCTTTAGGCAAATAAAACTCATAAATCTGTGTTCTGCCAGGCACTAGATCGTGCAAAACCAGACTTGGAGAAATCAAAGAAGACAGTTCCATCTAGATCCTTCAAAAAAATGGTTGGTTAAGCGAAGAAATTTTTCATGATAGTGAAATTATTCATCTGACGAGCATTTGAACTTATGGATGATTCACCTCTTATGTAAGTACAGAATCTAAATGATGCTCGGAAAAACTCAAAATCATGATGGTTGCGACTTGGGGTCCATTATAGTGAAGTCATCACCTGGTGTAACATGTGTTTGGTGTTGTGGTCCTTGACGGTATCTGAGTTAGATAAATGGAATACTTAAATTTGTTTTTTTTTGTATTAACTTGGAGCTAACTAGATTTATTAGGTGATTAAATGTAGAAGAAATGCATTAGAAATTTATTTATCCTTTTGTAAATGTTATAACTTTAAGCATTTAAATTGTTCAAAGGTTAGAATTAGCTAAAATTGTATTCTAGACTCATTTATGCGGACAAGTGCACATAGACGTATTCATCGGTTTGAGGGGAGGGTGGTAATAACGAGAGTTTGTTCTCAGATGTTAGCTGAGCATACTGACAATGACAATGTCGGATTGTAACTTGTAACGAGAGGAGGGTGGTGATAACAAGAGTTTGTTGCCATAAAGTATTGATAGCTAGAACCCAAAGCAGACTGCTTACACGAATATTATGATGGTATAAATATCTCTCTTACAATTCCTACGATGGTGACAAAGAGCAGAAGAGAACCTTTATACAATACACCCTCCATTCCATATTCATACGTCCGCTGTAAAAACTTGCCACCAAGTTTCTTTGCTTGTATTTTGCTTCGTCATTTTGATTCTGATAAAAGTAAAAATGGCATATCATCAATGCGACAAACTGCAAATAGTTTGGATAAGGCGTGTGATGAAGATGATTCAAGGTACAGAGTTAAAATCAGGGATGAAATAGCAATAGCTTGATGAGATTCAATGGATAACCACGATTGGGCAAATAGCGATATGAATGTGATGGATGGTAAATTGCTGTAGTATGTTCTGGGATTTAAAATGAATATAGGTATACATTATATACAGTAGAAATGGAATTTAGGGGTATAAGAAAAGCAAAACAAGTGGAGTTAAGGGCTACAGAGGACATTGACCTTAGTCTGTGGGACTTTATTCAAGTGCCAACAATGTCCTGAAAAGCTGGCCAGTCCACCCGCCAATCTATAGTAAGTCCTAGTGGACAATTTGGACTTCTAGAGTGAGCTATCTAGCCCATTGAGACAGGAATGCCATATTACCTGATTTTTCCGGTCTCGTGCCAGATAACCTAGTTTTGGGACTTGGTCTTCTCATTTTGCCTTCATGAAACCCTAAACCCCAATACTTCATATTTTAACCGCCTTGAGCCACGCCCTATTTCACACAAGCTTCCCCCGCCGTGATCATGCAGTGAGGAAGTTCTCTTTCGCGGGCAAATATCACAAAATATTATTAGATAACCATATCTAGAGGGGAAGATGAATTTCAAAGAGGGGGCATGTGGAGAAGCCGTTATTATTCCGCTTCATTTTCTTCCTCTTTCTTCTTTTAAAATTGTTCATCCTCACTAGGTGGTGTCTCAAGATCCCCAAGTTATCATCATGGAAAGAAAGATGAGGAAAAATGAAAAAAAAAACGGCAAAAATGGAACAGAAATTAGGGATATATGACAAGATTAAATGTTGCCCTCAAATCATGTCCTCGAGGACACAATGGTAAATCATGTCCTCATAGACATGTCTACGATGACATAATAGGAGAAAAGTCTTATCCACAAAGACACGATCACCTGATCTGTCGTCAAATTTATTATGTCTATGAACAAAATAAAAGAAATTTAAGCGTGCAAGAATTAAATGTGTATTAAACACATGATACTACTATTATCGTCTCCTCAAATACACGATAGAACTGCTATTGTGTGTTGGATTACACGATAATAATACTATCGTGTAATAGACTACACAATATGCAAATTAAACACAAGAATTAAGCATGTACTGCTATCATGTAACACAGAGTATGCAAATACAAGATAACATTGTTATCGTGTCCTCAAATACACGATAAAATTACTATCGTGTCCTCAATTACATGATAATAGTGTCATCGTGTAATTGACTACACGATAGTAGTAATAGGCATTATCCAAATTAAACACAAGAATCAAACATGTATTAAACACACGATAGCAGTGCTATCGTGTTCTCGGATACACGATAACACTGCTATCGTGTTCTAAATACATGATAGAACTACTATTTTGTTCTCGAATACACGATAGCACTACTATCGTGTCCTCAAATACACGATAAAATTGTTATCATGTAATCGATAACAATGGTATCGTGTCATTGATTTCACGATATTAGTGGTATCGTATTATCAAGTACATGACAACAGTGGTATTGTGCCCTTGAATATATGATAACACTACTATCGTGTCCTTGAATACACGATAGCACTGCTATTGTATGTTTAGGCAATGCTATCGTGTCATCGAGGACACGATATGAGAAAAGTCGCGTTCTTGAAGACACAGTCACGTTTAAATTTCTTATATTCTGTTTATATACACAATACATTTGAGCGATCATGTCTTCGACGACATGACTTTTCTCCTATCATGTCCTTGATGACATGATAGCACTGGCCAAGCACACGATAACAGTGTTATAGTGTATTTGAGGACACGATAGTAGTGTTATTGTGTATTAGATGAGACGATATGACTACTATTGTATAATCAAGTACACGATAACAGTTCTATCATGTATTTGAGGACATGATAGCAGTGCTATTGAGTAATCGTGTATTTGAGGACACAGTAGCAGTGGTAGAAGTGCTATCTTATGTTTAATACACACTTAATTATTGTGGTCAATCTGAATATTGTCTGTTACTGCTAACGTGTAGCCGATTATACGATAGCATTGTTATCGTATAATCGAATACACGATATCAATTCTATCGTATATTCGAGTACACGATAGTAGTGCTATCCTGTAATTGTGTATTCGAGGACATGACAGCAGTACTACCATATGTTTAATAGAGACTTAATTCTTGTGTTAAATTTGCACATTGTCTGTTACTGCTATCGTGTAGTCGATTATACAATCACAGTGGTATCGTGTTCTCGAATACACGATATCACTACTATCGTGTCCTCAAAGGACACAATAACAGTTCTATCATGTATTTGATGACATGATAGCAATGTTATCGTGCGTTTAAAATACGCTTAATTCTTGTGTTGAATTTCAATACTTTTTGTTACTGCTATCGTGTAGTTGATTACACGATAGCATTGTTATCGTGAAATCAACACATGATAGCGGTTCTATCGTGTAGTTGAGGACATGATAGTAGTGCTATCATGTACTCGAGCTATCGTGCATTCGAGGATACGATAGCAGTGCTATCATGTGTTTTCGAGGACTCACCGAAATACTTCGGATAGTGCCACAATCTGTTCGACGTACAACAATATGTTGAACTACTTCAACAAGTCTACGTGTGAGGTATCCAGCATCGGATGTTCGTACAGCAGTATCCACAACTCCTTTGCGGGCTCCGTAGCAGGAAATAATATATTCCGTTAAAGAAAGTCCTTCACGTAAATTACTTTGAATGGGTAAATCAATCATTTGTCCTTGGGGATCCGACATTAATCCTCTCATACCTACTAATTGATGTACCTGAGATGCATTTCCCTTAGCTCCTGAAAAGGACATTAATACATGCTTAATTTTTGTGTTTGATTTGCATATTGTCTGTTACTGCTATCGTGTAGTTAATTACACTATAAATATCGTGTAATTGACTACGTGATAGCAATTCTATCATGTATTCAAGGACACTATAGTAGTGCTAGCAATGTTATCGTGTGGTTAATACACTCATAATTATTGTGTTAAATTTGCATACTTTTAGTTACTGCTATCGTGTAGTCGATTACACAATAGCACTATTATTGTGAAATTGAGTATACGATAGCAGTTCTATCGTGTATTGGAGGATATGATAACAGTTATATCATGTATTCGAGATCATGATGGCATTGCTATAGTGTGTTGAATACATGCCGATTTCTTGCACACTTAAATTTCTTTTATTTTGTTTATTTACACAATGCATTTGATGATAGAGTGTCTATCGTATCTACGATGTAAATGGTATCCTCGAGGACACGATTTAAAGGCAATATTCAATGCCGTCATATATCCCTCATTTCTAATCCGTTTTCGCCGATTCTTTTTATATTTTATATTTTTTCTCTTTTTTCTTCTCATGATGATATAGCTTAAGGATCTTGAGACACTACCTAATGGGCATGAAAATTTTTTAAAAAAGAAAGAAGAATAAATGAAGCGGAATAATAGTGACTTCACCACACCACATGCTCCCTCTTTGCGAAATTCATCTTCCCATCTAGATATAATTGTGTAATGAAATTGTGTAATAACATGCTCCCTCTTTGCAAAATTCATCTTCCCATCTAGATATAATTGTGTAATGAAATTGTGTAATAACGTTTTTGGATATCCGTCAACGAAAAAGATTGTCGTATGATCACTGCAGTGGAAACTTATTTGAAATGAGGCACAACTCAAGGCGGGTAAAATATAAAATATTAGGATTTAGGGTTTAGGGTTTCAAGATGGCAAAATGAGATAACTAAGTCCCAAAACCAGGGTATATGAATGAGACTAGAAAAACTAGGTAATATAACATTCTGGGCTCATTGGCCATGTAATATAGAAAATCACCCAAAAAAGCAAAGCGATGAACTCACAGGCTTCTGCGTTTACCTCTGGGGCATGCTTTTTCAACATATGATCACTATTGAGAACTAGCAAGAGATCTTATAAAAAATAAAAAATAAAACTAGTAATACATGGATATAGTTTGACCGAGTAAGTGCTGCCCAATATTTGCATGTAAAAATGTAAGTGTTAGGTAGCCTCACAGCCAAACAGTTCTTTTCTGGTCTTTGTATATTTTAACTTAAACCTTTCAACCTTTTCCAAAGTATCTTTACAAAATTTGATTGTCATGCAATGGGAAAAGTAAAAGGCCCCAACATGTAGGAACCAAAAAACAAGATCCAAAAGAATATGAAGATAAAAAATGAATCACTGATGACTGATGCCACTTCATTCTCTCACTGGTGACTGATCAGAAAGAAGCAGCAATGGAAGCATCACGACTATATTCTCAAAAGTTAAACAGCTTTAGTCAACGGCCTCAAGAAGCATGGTGCATCTTAGAAAACCATCTAGACTTTTGACAATGCAATTTACTATCTCCAGTTGTTTATATAATTGTCCTTGGGTTGAACTGAAACACGAACGGATCGCCTCAGAACAGCAGTATCTAAGGCCTTTCCCTTCAGTGAGACTTCCTTTGATTTCTTCTCCAGGGACGAACTGAACAACCAAGAAATAAAAGAAAGCTTTTCTCTTTAACACAAGAAACGAAGAATTTGAAAATACCATGGTAAACGCATCCAATTTGAGGAATTATGGCTTGCCCACCTTATTTTCCCATACTGCTTCTCTAGCTGCTTTTTCAAAGCCATTTCCCTCTCACCTTTGGTATTGAGTGACTTCATCAATTGGTCAAGCTAAGAAGTACAAAATGTTTAGAATCTGTGCCAAAAAGTAAGCTAATAGCTCAAGTGTAGAATGACATACCTCCTCCTTGGAACTGTAGTAACCCCACTGTTTATGATCAGCATTCTCTACAAAAACCCTTCCATCCTTTTGAAAGTACCAGTATCGATTGTGATCCCGATCCTTCCCAATAGGAGTTGCTCGAATAAAGTTTTTCTCCAATTCTCGCTTGAAACTCTCTTCCTGTTACAAAAAGATTTGAGTCAAAACATCTGGTGCCCCAAATACTCTTTTTTTTTTTCATTTCAAAAAGAAAAATTCCTTTTATCTACATTAGTACTCCATCCAAACATATATGTCAAAGACAACAGAGAGTATGTATAATACCCGCAGCTTTTTACTTCTTGCTTCTTTTAATAACTTCTTTTTAATTGACCTCTCGGCTTGCAGCTTCTTAAGCTCAGCCCTTCTGGAATTTTTTTCCTTCTCAATTTCAGAAATCTTCACATCCTCATCGCTTTTTGCAAGATTTCTGTTAGTGTCAAACGTCATGCTTATTTCTCACAAAAAAAACGCTATTGATTTCTCACAAAATCTAAGTAATTTGTTCTGCAACAAAAAAAAAAAAAACTGACTATTTCATGTTCGAGATTAAAAAAGATGATGTAAGTTGGCAACACATTTTATCTGATCGATGGAAGTCATTTGCTTCTCTATTTTCCCCATGAAGCTCGGAATGTTCTTTGTCAGTCAAATTTACATCATTCGGCTGTTTTTCCTCTTTCTTGTTTCTACGTTCCTCTAGTTTTTCTTCCCTTTTAGCAGCTAAAAGTGCCTGATGTTTGCTACTATACTGATCCAATTGGTCTCTGATAACAACAGTGGAAAGAGCACAATCAACCAATCTACCCAAAATGTCAACTTTTACTGGCACCGAGATCTTGTAATAAAGGCCACGTTTAATTTTTGAAATATCAACATTTGAGCAGCTTCCTTCTTCCATTTCTAAAAAATCACAGAGGTACTCTTCCCAATTCGAAGTTGTAACCTATAACCATAACAACCTAACATAAGAAAAAGCCAATAAGCAACAACAAGACCTTTGTTTTAACCATATACTTAAGTCTTACCTTTTCCTTCCCCCTTTTTTGCAGGATCAAATCATAAAACTCACCACCATCTTTAACAAGCAGAGTTAGAATTGCCCAATGTATTTCCGGTATGAGATTTGAAATGCCCTCAAAAATGGACAATAGCACTTTCAAACTCTTCAAGGGAGAATGGTGATAAATGCAAAAGCCGGCCAAATGATAAACAAAAGTCCCATACCATCAGAAGGGCCCCTACGATTTCCATGGGAACAACAAAAGTCATTGAAGGATTAGGACGTTCAGGTAAGATGGCATCATTTGAACTCTGTTCCACTAATGAGTCCTCAATGGGGTACTTTATTTTCTTCTGCATTTGGTTCTCTTCTATGTTTAATTCATTGACTTCTGAATCTGTGTCAAAGTAAAAGGATCAATGAGAGAGAAGCATAAAATGAGCCCACTGTCAGACAGTAAAACTCAAAAGACTGGCAAGGTACCGTAGAAGGTGTCAACTAGTCATTGATTAAAAATGGTCTGAGTTCTAAAGGATGAAACTAGGCTCACCCATCTGATTGTGCATAGCAATCAAATCCGGTCAAACTGGTAGACTCACAGTAATCACATATAACTTTCAATTAATAAGCCTCAAACCTGTTTTAGCATTCTTAGTCACCCCTGAGGCATCATCTTTCAATAGTACCTTTTCCTTCTTGTCATTCCTATCACTTGTTTGTTCCTAGGATAAGACACATACATAGGTTGAATAATTGCAGGACTGCCATATACCATAAAAAAAGTTTAAATATATAACTTACCAAGGTGTCCTTGGAAGAACCTTTTATACTCTTATTATCTTCAATCAGTGGCTTCAAGTTTTCAGGGGCTACTGTAGATATCCTATGCTTTGCTGCCAGCTTCTCATCGAGTATCCAAGGGGAATTTTGGGAAGTTGAGCCTCTTATAAACAATTTCAACAAATGCCTTGAGAAAGGCTGCTTTGCCCGGCTAAAATTTTTGCAGTCTTCAATGGATGTGTATATCATTTTCCCTTCTTCATCAATCCAACCTACTTTATATAAGCAAGTTTTAGGGTTTGCTATCACTTTTAAAATTTTGCATCGCCGTTCAGAATTTTCTATTTTTCCAAGTAACTCCTCGCTCTCTACATAATGGTCTTTCAGCCTTTCAAATATCATCTTCACCAGATTGTTTAGGCTAAGCGTGCCTGAATTAAAATAGAAGCAGAAAATGAAACATCTCCCACTCAGAGACACACAAAACTACATAAGTTTACATAGAAAAGTCAACTGATTAGCCTGCATACAGGGAAACAATATGAGAGAGAGAGAGAGAGATAAGGGCTCTTACTGAATTGTACTAGTTGCAACACGTATGCCACGTATTCTTCTGGAAATCGAATAAATTTTTTACTTGCCCGATGTTCTGAAACCAAGGCCTCCTCATAAGTCATATTCATCTTGCCAGTAACCTGACACATCCATACTCTCCGGCGATATAAGTTCATCCTTTTCAAATAATCCCTAGTTGAAGTTAAGGATCAAAGCTAGCAGCCATTCAAAAAATAATTAACTCATTTTATTCCCTTTCCAGTCGACATAATATGTATTAAATCTACTCAGCTCATTTATAACCGTGTAACTGTTCATAAGTCTGCAAACTAGATCATGTTGGAGACAGTTCTGACCCAATTGCTAAAACTCAAACCGACCATCTCGTGGTGCATTACAACTTAGGCCTGCGTTGTCCAATATCTCAAAATAAGAATCCCAAAGTAGGACACAAGTAAGATGACACTACCTTAATGAAACTCATTTACAGTTGATCATACCTAAAATGTTTCATTTCTTCTCAACTATCACGTAGCCAACTATCCAAAAGCATAAATGAAGACAGTTGATCACATACATCATGCCTACAATTTACCATTTTCTCACAAATATGGTAGGTCCAACTATTTAAAAGCATAAGTGAAGACGATTAATCACATACGTCATGCATACAATTTCTCGTTTTTTCTCAAACAACCGAAAAAGCCTAAGCTTATATATCTGAACAAAAATTGTTTATAAATAAAAAAGACCACTTTTTTCAAGTGTACAAAGACTAATTGGACCACATAAATTAGGAAACACCATGAATTACTTGTCATTAAACCATTAAAAAAAAACCACCACACAGCTAAACAGACAAGAATTGCAAGATATAAGTTGAATGTTCTTTAGGCAAAATTAGTTTGCAGCACTCCCTCCGTCCAATGAAGCCTGTCTGCATATGAAAAAAGATGGGTCCTTCATTACATGGCTCTTTGCTCCTTCACGACCAAAAACACGAGAGAGGAAAGGAAAAACCCTGTATTTTTTTCCTAGAAGACATAGAGTCCAGTAAATTAACTCATCTTTAAATGCAGACAGGCTTCATTGGACGGAGGGAGGGAGTTCTTTTTCCGCATAATAGATAAACGCAGACACCACACACGACCAAATGGACTTCAACATTTCAAGAAATGAAAAAGTCCTCCCTCTGTCCCATATTAATAGTCCTATTTGGTTTTTTCCAAAAATGAACTGAAAATGATTAGGGCTAAACATCCAAAAATGAAGAAAAAAAAGGATACTCATAGCTTCTGAAGATCTCCTTGGTGAAAGGAACCTGGAAGACATGCTCGTCGGGCCCAAGGTCAGGCGGCGGATCCACAAGCGGGAACGGCTTCTTCTTCAACAGCGGCATTCCAACTACAACAAACCCAAATTCAACCAAAGCCCAATTCTCGAAACCGAAAACAAGAAAGAAAACAAGAAAAGATCGGGGAAGAAGGAGGAGGAGAGGGTGATCTTGGAAGGGATTTGGGGAAGAAGTGAAGGCGCGAAATGGGGTTTGAAGGAGGGAAATGGCCCAAAAAAAAAGGTCATTTACTTTTTCGGGAAATTTTAACCGCCAGTTTTGGGTGTCGCCTTCTTCCACATTTTTGGAGGCGGTTCGTTACAGGGCTTCTGGCTGTCTATTTGTCCACTTATCCTTACCAAGGAATTCTATTTCGCCGATATATCGATTTCGGGCCCACCCGAGAAATCGAAATGGTAAAATATCGTTTTTTAAAAAATTTATAATATCGGCGAAATTTCGGTTTCGGACCGAAATTTCGCTATTTCAAAAAAAAAAAAATATTTTCAAAAAAAAAATTTAGAAAAAAAAATTTTTTTTTAAAAAAAAAGGAAAAAATAACAACTTTTCCCTTGTTTCTAATCCTAATATGCATTTTTATGCATATTTTGAAATCTATGCTTTATCTAAATTAATATAACTCATTTTTTGTGAAAATATATGATAAAAATTAATTTTTAACTACCGAAATTTTTTACAAATATCTCCGAAATATCTCCGAAATTTTATCTCTTAGGCCGACCGATATTTTACCGAAATCCGATACGGAATTCCTTGATCCTTACAAGTTCAAATATTTTTTATATTATGATCTACGGCGCATGTCCATCACTCGTGTATTTTATAAAAGAGATGAGTTTACATGAGATCGTTCTCATATAAGGAGCATGAGGCCAATCTTTATTGCCGTTAGATTCCGATCGGAAGGTGGATATCAAATTAGTGAGTAGGTGATTGTCTCACATTAAGGAGTGGGTGAGATAATTATAGATATTCGTAGCCGTCAGATCAAGATTCAACTGCTACAATTCAAAGTGGCCTTATATAAATAATATGAGGGCGATCTCATTTAAACTTTTCCCTTTATAAAAATAATACTTTCATATAAATAAAAATTGCTTTGGTATGGGTTTGAGTTTATTTTTTCACTCCCTCAGTTCCAAATAGTTTTCAGCCGGTTTTAAATACTCTATCTGAAATAATGTTGATTTTGATTGGACAGTGCATAAAAGTCAATGGGTGAAGAAGAAGTTCAATTTTTTTATAAAAAAAAGGTTAAATTGAATATATGGAGCATTTAAAAAATAATTGATTTATTTTTCGGATTGAGCATCTAAAACAAAATGTAGGTAGTATTAATTCGAGGTTCATTTTGGAAATCTAAATGTTGATACATAAAAAAATGTTGCTACTGATTTCGGACAAAGGGAGTATGAAAGTCCATATGAGTTTTTGTTCATAAGTGGAGAAAATTGTGGAGGCTGACGGAAAAGTGGAAGGTGGGGTAAGAAATCTTTTTTCTTACTTAAATCCTTGGAATTTTTCTCCTATTTATGGAGCCGTTGATCACCTGCGTTGATGCGTGCACTCTAGACATAACAGAAAAATATGACAAGCAGATTGGGATCTGACGGCTCACATATAGCAGGGGCGGGCGGGTGATTGAAATCCTGCCTGTTACATCATCAAAATTGTGCGGCCCAAAATTGCTCGTCACACATGTCGTATTATAGAAGTTTAGGGATTAAAGGGCCGTTTGGGGCGTGATTAAAAACAAAACATTCAGATGGGATGTTTTGCTACACTGTAGCGTCTAGATATACTAGATATTTTATATATCTAGCTGAAACACCTCCTGACGTGTTTCAGCTGGATGTAAAAATCCACATTGATGCTACAGTAGATATCCAAAATCCAGTCCGGATATTTTTGCAATAATCACGCCCCAAACGGCCCCTAAGGCATAAATTGGCACCAAGCCAAGCCCGATATACATACTGTTCTTGCTCCCACAGTATATACTTTCCCTTGGAAATTGTATCTGAAAGTCCAAAAGTCCAAACACATACATATAGAGCACCCTTTTTTTTATGAAAGTAGAGATTCTATTTAATCCTGTTATATCAGCAGATCGAAGCAATGAAAAAGAATTTTCAGAATTGGCCATCGGTTAAGCCTTAGTAAAATCATATCTAACCAACGGTTAAAACACTTTCAATTAAAAAATGTAAATCAGACATGATCGGTACAATATATACCTCCTTATAGTGTTTGGGCAAATCAGATGCCAGACTTGAAGCAGTAAATTGATTAGAAGCCTGACCTCTGTATCACATCAACAGTTCAAGTTAGTAATGGCAATTATAAGCGCCAGATGTTCAGCAGTTGGCACACTAAAAACACAATTTTTAGTAGCTGTTAAAACTTCATCCACATCATTTTGATTTGCATTTTTAGATACATATATCACATCAGATAAAAGTAAAAAAAATTACACAAATTTTTTTGTCCCAAATCATTAGAGTTTTCAAACTCATTTCAAACATCAAAACGTAATACCATAGAGATAGTTTGTATGATTTACTTTCGGAGAATCAATGTGATCCTCGAGCAATATCCTTGGGCAAACAAAAACTTAAAGATTTAGATCAGGAAGAAAAAAACAACCGGATCTACAGGAGAAAATAGAAAAAAAAAAGGACGAAAACAAGTACAAGCTCTTACCTTAGGACTTCACTATCTACACTCCAAACAATTGGAGATCCTCCCTCAGCAAGAAAGGGTTGCTCGTGTCAAGGGGGCAAGAATAATGTAAATGAATTTTTATTCGGGTCTTCGACAACCATTTATAGATAAATTTTTGGCGATGGACTAGTAGATCCATGAAAATCAAAAGGTGATATTATCATGCTAGAATTTGTGGTAAGTAATTAAACCCTTGACAAATAATTGCTTACGAATGGTTAATTCTTTACCCAATGTGTCGACGTGACCATGCAGCATCAACCATACCTGCTCAAAATGTCCTATTGACCGTATTTTGAATCGTAGTGTACGTCTACCATGTATTTGACTAGAAATGATATCTTTATGTGATTACCAAGTTAACAGATTTGCTTACAACACCCTAGCTCCAATAATCCCTGGATATGCTTATGTTTACAGTGAAATGTACTATGTCTTAGATATATTACATAAACTCATATAATCTAGCAGGTACGCATAATTAGTGCAGGGGGGAGAGAGGTGAGAGATTAGGGAAGGAAGGAGAGGAAGGTTAGTCAGGAACTTCACCAAACATATGTTTGTGTGCTTGACAAAAGAGAAGAATAGTGGACATGTTGAGGTAATGGGGAGAGAGAGAAGAGATTAAAGGGTGTTTGGAAATTAAGTTCAATAATAATTCTAAAGACGGGGGCAGAAGTCCCTTTGGCATGGTTTGGCTTATGCAGGCCATATAATGGTTGAAGCATGGCTAACCTATTCTAGACTAATAATCGTTGATGTTGGAGTTTTTTATCGTATTTTAATTCTATTTTTCCTAGAGCATGCTGATCGATTGCCAGAGAGGCGCAATTGATCAGTTGTGCATTACACAGGCCCTCCAATGGGCCTGCAACAACTAGTTTGACTACATTTAAGCCCATATCAATTGGGCTTTATGCCCAAATCTGCTACAACGTCTCTCAAACCCTTTCTTCTATATTTTAAGGCTTTCTAAGCTATTTTTTTATGCTTTTGCATGTGTTCTAAATAAGAGTGTCAACTTCTCCACTTTGCATCAAAGAGTGATCTTGTGTGTCCTCCATTGCTAGGAGTTCACTACCACAAGGTTTGCTTCATCCTGGGAAGAAATTGACATTGAGACCTCTTAGCAAATACCTTGGTCAATATTCCTTAAAGAGAACTAGTGTGACTCAAGCCTCCTTAAGTTCCACTTCTCCTTATTTTCTTCTTCAAGCAAGTCTTTTATCATTGTGACTACATATTTGTTCTAACAATCTTAGGGAATATTTTTGATGGCATCAAGCATGGAAACGGAAATAGTTTCACTCAAGATCATAAATCAAAATCTTGTGAAGCTAGATCGGTTCGACATAGTAAATTACACAAGGTGGGCAGACAAGATGAAGTTTCTTCTCACCGACCTTCGGATCTTCTACATCTTGGATCCCAACCTCCAAGCTATTCCACTGCTTTCCGAGGGAGAAGACTAGAAGCTTAATTTGGAGTGAAAGAAGAGGGAGGAAGACGAGCTACTTTGTCGGGGATACATTGTCAACACTCTCTCGACCGGTTTTTTGACACATACACCCAGGTAAAGATGGCCAAGGAGATTTTGAGTGCATAGGAATTTAATTACAAGGTGGAGGAATAAGGTATGAATCAATACTTAATTTGTAAGTATTTTGAGTATTCTATAGGTTATAAAAAGCCCATTCTAGATGAATTCTATCATCTTGAACAAATTGTTAACGAATTGAATGCCTTAGATATAATGTTGTAGGAGCCTTTCCAAGGGGGTACCATAATAGCAAAATTGCCACCCTCATAGAAGAACTTTTGAAAGAAACCCCACCAATAGAGTGAGAATTTCACTTTGGAGCAAATTCAAATAACTTTAAGAATGGAAGAGGATGCAAGATTAAGATAAAAGAAGGAAAATCATGTTGTAGATCCCACAACAATGTGGAGGTTAGGAGATCTTTTCCCAACAACAACAACAAAAGGAAATTCCAATAGGGAATTCTAACCCCAAGAGAGACAAGAACAATAAGAAGAAGAAGGTCATTTGCTATGTTTGTGGTGGCAAGGTTCATTGTGCAAAAGAGTGCAAAGACCAGAAGGGCCAAAGCTCAAAAGCGGTTAATGTAGTGGAAGATGATGAGGAGCATTTTGTTGCCATGATCATAGAGGTGAACATGGAAGACACCAATGATGGATGGTGGCTTGATTTCAGGGTCACTATTCACATTTGCAATTATAATTCTTTCTTCAAAGACTATGTTGAGGTGAAAAATGGTCAAGAGGTTCTAATGGCGAACCAAAACTGGGCTAAGTCATTGGCAAGGGATTGGTAGAAATCAAGTTATCTTTTGGCAAAAGGCTTCGTATTCCCAACAGGAGGAAGAACCTTGTATCCACAAATATGCCTTGTTCTAAGGGCTTCAAAGTTGCACTTGAGGGAGGGGATTTATTTTGACAAAGAAATGAATTTTTGTTGGAAAATGGTACTCTTGTAATGTGATGTTTAAGCTTTGTACTATTGATGCTAATGATAATAAAATGAATCTTACTTATAGGGTGTGTTCCTATGATTTGTGGCATGATATACTAGAATATTTAAATTCTAGATCTATTCACAAAATGAGAAAATTAGGACTTCTTACTTTCAAGAATTATCATGGCAGTAAATATGAAATTTGTATTAAGTCTAAAATGACTAAGAAACATTTTCCAATGGTTGATTGTTGCACTAGTATTTTAGATTTTATACATTCCGATATATGTGAAGTAAATGGAATATTGACAAGAGGTGGTAGAAGATATTTCATTATTTTCATAGATGATTTTAGTAAATTCACTTATGTTTATCTTATGAAATCTAAAGATGAAGCATTTCATAAGTTTAAAACATTTAAAATTGAGGTTGAAAATCAAGTGGGAAAGAAAATTAAAATTATTTGTTCCTATAGGGGTGAAAATATCTTTCTAATGATTTTATAACATTTTATGAGGAGCATGACATAATTCACCAAGTGACCACCCCTATACACCTCAACAAAACTGTTTAGCGGAGAGGAGTGAAAATAGTGAATTATATGCTTATAGTACTCAATTAAAAAAGAATTTGTGGGGTAAAGCTTTGTTGACAACTTGCAATATCACAAATAGAGTTCCACTAAAAAAGACTTCATTACTCCATTTGAGCTATGGAACGATAGGACACCAAATTTACAATATTTGAAAGTGTCGAGTGTGTGGCTTACTATAGTGTACCCAACCCTAAAAGAACAAAGTTGGGTTCTAGATCTATTAAAAAATGTGTTTATAGGGTACACCGAACATAGTGAATCCTAAAGACTATTAGATTTGGAATCCAATGTAATTGTTGAATATAAGGATGTTGAATTCTTAGAGACAACTTTTGTGGGGGATTCTAAAAGTCAAAACCCAAATGGAATTGTAAGTGCCAATTCTAATCAAATTGAGAGACAAATTGAAGAAATTCCTATACCCTCAAAAGAGTTGAGGAGGAGTAAGAGACCAAGAATGAAAAAAATTCTTCATTTAGGTTTTATAGCAACCAATCAAATAATATTTTTAATAGAAGTCGAAATGGAGAATATCATAAATAAAATACACATCATTCTTAATATGGAGGACGACCCAATGATCTATAAGGAGGCTATGACATCTAGAGATTCTTCCTTTTGAAAGGAAACCATCAATAATGGGATGGTCTTTATTATGTTTAACAATATATAGTTCTTGGTGGACTTACCCCCCTAGGTCTAAGTCCATTGGGTGTAAATAGGTATTTAGGAGAAAGAATAATCCTAATGGGACTTCTTGCATCTTTAAAGCTAGATTATTAGCTAAAGGATTTAGACAAAAAGCATGAATTGATTATTTTGACATTTATGCTTCGACAGCTAGAATTACTTATATTAGAATTCTTTTTTCATTGGCTTTTATATTTAAATTGTTTATACATTAAATTGATGTTAAAATCGCTTTCTCAAATGGAGATCTAATTGAGGAGGTTTACATGGACCAATTAGAAGGTTTTGTCCTTCCTGATTAAGAGAATAAAGTGTGTAAACTTGTGAAATCCTTGTGTGGACTTAAACAAGCACCTAAATAATTGCATGAGAAGTTTGACTCGATCATTCTTACTAGTGGATTTAGGCATAACAATATCGATAAGTGTATTTACACTAAATCCACTAATGCCTATTTTGTGATGTGTTCTTATACGTGGATGACATGTTGATTATGAGTATCAACATAGTAAGTGTGATTGAAACCAATGAATATCTAACTTGTAACTTCAAAATGAAGGATTTGGGAGAAGTGGATACAATCCTAGGTGTAAATGTAACCAAACATAGTTGGGGTTATTCTTTAAATCAATCTTACAAAGTTTAATCATCTTGGATTTAGGAAGTTCAACTCTTGTTATGATGGAAGTGTTACCTTGACACCAAACATCAATAAAACAATTGTTCAACTAGAATATGCTAGTGCAATTGGAAGCATAATGTATGTTATGCATTGTACTAGACTGGATGTTGCATTTGTTGTGGGCAAATTGAGTAAGTATACACATAATCTAAGTGTCGAGCATTAGAAGGCCATTTGAAGAATTTTTTATTATCTAAAAAAACCATTGACTACAAATTGCATTATGGGGATTATTCGACAATTCTTTATGGATATTCAGCTGCAAGTTTGATGACAAGAGTATGAGATCATATTTCCACCTTGGGATGAGTCTTTATTATTGGAGGAGGTATAGTTTTCTATGCTTCCAAGAAACAAACCATTATGGATTAGGAACTTATTCATTGCCACCTATATAATCCATTCAACTATGGAATCCAAGTTCATTGCCCTAGCAACAAGCAAAAAAGCTGAGTGGATTAGGAACTTGTTGTTGGACATAAGTTGTGGCCTAGTCCTATGCCACCTATATAATCCATTGTGATAATCAAGCTAACATAGGGAGAGCCTATAGTAATGTGTACAATGGGAAGTCTAGACATATAATCTAAGACATGAGTATTTGAGGCAAATGATACAAAAATGTATCATCACGCTTGCCTATGTTAAAATAAGTAAAAACTTGGCCGATCCTCTTACAAAAGGTTTTCATAGGGATGCGATAAGAGAAACAACTTTGGAGATGGGGGTTTACACCCTCATAGAGGTTATTAAGTGGTGATGGTAACCCAATCAAATTTTAATCAACATCTAGCACAAGGTTTAATGAGTGAAAACAAGTTACCACTTAGTCAAATTGGTAGCACAGGAGCTCCATATTTGAGAAAGCTACAAAATTGTGATAGTCACTTCTGAAGGTTGAGTACTACCTGACAAAGGAGATGTCTACCTGACAAAGACATTAGAGAATTTCACCTATGGGGACAAAGGAGTGGTGTTGCTCCTAAGCGGAAGGAAAGGGTTTAGTTCCTAAAGTGTCTTCCAAAACCGGAATAGCACATGGCCAAAATAGTGCTAAAGCATGAGAAATGATCAAATTATCGATGCAAATGAATTCTTGTGTCCAGAATTACTGGCTAGGCATATAAGATAAGTTGTACAATACCATAAGGCAAACCATGAATTTTGCATAACTTTGTAATTCTAATACTAATTGAATGTTCAATTCTTAATAACACCTTCTTGTAGATAGGATTTATTGGTGGAAAGTTGGCAAAGTTTTTTATCGGTGCTTTGTTTTTCAACGATACAAAAAGTGGGAGATTGTTGGATTTTTTTTATCATAAAAACAAAAAGGTGATCGATCGTGCGATCGATCGCCAAGACATTTCTATTAATCTTGTTTTCCCGAGAGCATGCTGACCGATTGCCACAGAGGCACGATTGATCGGTTGTGCGTTACAAGCCCTCCAATGGGCTTACAATGACTAGTTTGACTACATTTAAGCCCATATTAATTGGGCTTTATGCCCAAATCTGCTACGACATCTCTCAAACCCTTTCTAACTAAGCTATTTTTATGCTTTTGCATGTGTTCTAAACAAGAGTGTCAACTTCTCCACTTTGCATCAAAGGGTGATCTTGATGTGTAGACCATTGCTAGGAGTTCACTACCACAAGCTTGCTTTAGCCAGGGAGGAAATTGACATTGAGACCTCTTAACAAATTGCTTAGCCAATATAGGGTCAATATTCCTTAAGGAGAGCTAGTGTGACTCAAGCCTCCTTAATTCTACTTCTTCTTATACGTCTCCTTATTTTCTTCTTCAAACAAGTCTTTATCATTGTGAGAACATATTTGTTCTAACAGTTGAAGCATGGGTAATCTATTTTAGACCATCCATTTGAACTACTAGGGATTTGATAAGTCTTTAGTAAGAGTCTAAGACAGCATGAAAAACAACCTTGTATTCTAAATCATAACTGCCTTCTATGGGGCTTTTCAGACTGTTTTTTTTTTGCTACAAGAACTTTTCAGAGTGTTTGGTAATGCTGATGTTTGTCGAATGGCTAATTGCAACAGTCATTTCAGTGGTTTTGGGCTCAGGAATCAACTACTATTATTGTGCTAAAGAAGAAGGCACAATCGACCTTCTAATCAAATAATTAACTAAACGAGCAATAAGTTTAACAAGAGGAGGGTCATGACTAGCCAAAGAGAGCTAGGTTGTGCCTGGTCCAAAAGGAGAAGAATTGCACGGGTGATAGCAAAAAGGACTATAATTAGTTCACGGCTAGAAATACCAAAATTTCAAAAAAAAATTAAATTTCAGCGTTAATGATAGGAAAGCTATGCTATTAATTATACATCTGGCTCCAGGTATTTCAGACTAAAAGAGTGTAACCTCCTCACTTAACTTTTCTTTTTGTTAGAAAAACCTCCTCACTTAACTTGAAAATCAATGTAACTACGGCCATCTAATATTTTTTTTTTTAATTTTTTGTTAATGTGGGAGTCCAATTATTATTTTTTCTTTGGGTTGGTAACCAGGGTGTCCATTTTATTATGATTGGACTAGAAGGAGTAGGGTAACCAACCTCGTAGATTGTTTTGTAATTTTTTTAGTCAGCCTCTTCGCTAGAGCTCCATGTCCCAAGAACCTCCTTTTAAGGTGAGGTTAGTGTAGGATTCTATCACAAATTTGAAGTTTGGATTCAGTTAGCCAATTTGATCGGTTCAAATAATTTGTAACACCTCTGCAAAAAAATTGGGACACATTTGTGCTAATCTAGTGATACATGCCGCCTAAAGTCACAAAACACTCTCATAATTTCGTCTTGACCTTTAATTCTATTATTATCCAAAAAGAATGGAGCCTTCGTGATCAGGTGGAGCAGAGTGTAAATCATAACAATAAAGTAGAGGTACAAAAGAAATTTGCATTTGGGTAGTACAATGTCATGATTCTACATTATGATAAAAATATCTAACATACAAATTTATCAATTATGTAGCTACTTGATTCTCCACAACCTGCCTAATCCCAAGATAGCTCAATGGAAAAAAAGGAACTCCTTAAACATGTTGGCCTTCAGTCTCCTGTGTAGTGGAGAAGTTCTGGGTTCAAGTCTCGACCTAATAGCAAGGATATATTAAAAGTGTGTTATAACAAAAAAAGAAAAAGAAGGAAAACTTGCCTATAGAGCTTCTGGCTGGAAAAAAGCCAATCGTTTGCTTAGTAGTGGATGTTAGTGTGAAGCTTAAGGCCAAATATACTTGTATGAAGCCCAGAAACAAAGAAGAACTAGATTGTATCAAAACAACTCCTCCTTTGTCCTTCCTAGTGTAAGATACGCATCACTAGCTAGGTTTTAATGTTCCATGTGGGAGTTGAATTCAATTACTCCCTCTGTCCGGAATTATTATCACCATAATGGAACTGATTCAACTCCCACATGGAACCTTATGGTGATAATAATTCCGGACGGAGGGCGTACTTAGGGGCCGTTTGGGGCGTGATAAAAAGCAAATCCACAGTTGATGTTTCACTTTCACTATTTATTTTCTGTTTCTTTCACTTTCAGCTGAAACACCTCAGGACGTGTTTCAGACATCCACAGTGAAAAATCCGAAAATAAATAGTGAAAATGAATTTTTCAGTGTGGATGTTTTGGATTAATCATGAACCAATCGACCCCTTAGTATCAGAAAATGGGGTAGAGAATTGGGCTACTATCAGCAAATGCTTGCATATCATAGGAAGTGGATGTTTCTTCTATGTTAAAGGAGTTTAATTAGTGAGACATGCCAATTTGAAATTGGATATAATCTCTCTTTGGAGGGAGAAACTAGCCTTGGGTAAGGTTTATGTTGGGCTTGAATGATTCTAGGTCAGAGAGAGAGAGAGATTAGCATATTATTTTGTTTGTACCAAAAAAAAAGATTAGTATGCTTATATTACCTAACTTGAGTCCTTTTATGACTTCTAGAGAGAGACCGAGATCCCCTGTACAAGTGGTCAGAATTGTTGTGGATGTTAATGAGAACATACTCACAGATCGAAATAGATACTTCCTCCATCCTGTATTAGATTCTCCATCTTAAAAAATGTTGATTTTTACTAGATGGTGGAAACCCCAACTAATGGGGGAAGAAGAGGTCCAAAGTCCAATTAAATTGACCATATAGAGCCTCTAAAACAGGACTTAGGGAGTATTGAACCATATAAAGAAGTGCTAAGGAAGGTTTAAAAGTGCAAGGAAGTACCGACAATTCCACCAAGTCCTTCCAATAAAAAAAAAGTAGGTCTTTTTATGTGAAGCAACAATTTATCCACCCTTACATAGCATGAATCCATCATGAACAAGCAAAATATATGAAGCTCTTATTGAACCTAAACATACTCCAAAAACATAATGGTGCAATATGCTCTATAATATGTATATTAGAAGATCTAAGCTCCTAACCGGAAGCCTGAGCCTGTGGACACCAGACCCGTCCTCAAGCTCTCATCTTCCCCAGCATCCTCAACTACAAGGGGTCCCACGTCCAAAGCTGCCATCGACATATCAGTCTTAACCTGCATCTCTTCCTTAATCTGGACCTCGTCCTTCTTGTATAAGGAGTTGTTGCAGATGTCTGTAATCTTCACATGATCTCCTTCCACCATCACCACCTTAGGAGCAGCCATCTTCTCTATAGGTGAAGCTTCTTCCTTCTTAGACATGGCTCGAGTAAGATTTTCTCTTCCCACTTTGTTCTTATACTTTCCCTATTGTAGATGATTAAGAGAAATGTGACCTCAGCTTTAACTGCTAAGTGGGTGAGAGGTAGCTAGTGGTTGAAAGCTTTGAATGGAAGTGCCAATTGAAAGTTAAGCTTTGACACGTACAATGTTGATGGACCCCCTTGCAGGGGACACTTAGCAGCATACACTGGTAGTAAGCTGCCACCTAATTAATGTTCAAACTGCATGGCTATTGTTCAATCACAATTTATGTTACAGCACCATTATGAGCGAGCTGCTTGTTTTGTCACCTAGTAGTGAGATTTTTTTTGGGGGGGTTACCAAAAAAAATTGGCAACTTTTTGCTTAGGACTTTAGAGGTGAGATTTCAATGCAATGTCCTGTTATTAATCAGTGTGTCCAATCAAAGAAAAAGAAGGAAATTAGTTCTAGTGGAAGCTGAAACTGTATGCATTGTTTTCTTTTTTTATGTAAAAATTTGCTTGAGTTCAGAACTTAAAATATAGAAAAATAAATCAGAACTGAAAAACTAGCACCTTTTGAGGTTGTGTTTAGTGACTTTGGTCTCCACTTGCTAAAAAAGTAAAGTTAGTTGCCCCCCTTCCCCGGTTCACCCCTTCCCCGTGTATAGAGTAGGCCTTCTTTTGCCAGTTCATCTTGATCTTAATCAAAATGGGCTTGACGATGTGAAGTAGAAGTACATAAAAGAAATGAATGTGGTGGAACATGCCACCATGAACAACTAAAGTGATCCAGTGCAAACTTTGCAAGCAGATCCGCAACCCGATTCCCTTTGTGATATATATCCTGAAACGTGATTGCCCTGAAAAAAGGTTGATAGCCGATTAACAGCGGCAACAGTTGGTGCAATTCGCCAAGGGGCCTTCACGAGCAGAGGATGAAGTACCGGGTTTGAGTCAGGCTTGTACGGAGATTTTTTTCATATTACCTGGTTTTTCTGGGTTCATACCATATAACCTAGTTTTCGCACCTGATCTTCCCATTTTGCACTCCTGAATCTTAACCCTAAATAGGTTTCAGGTTTTACACTTCAACGAATCATATCTCCTTCATTTCTGGTTCGTTTTCACCCATTTTGTTCGTTCTTCCTTATTTTTAGTGATCTTTCTTATCACGATGATATCCTAATGATATTGAGATAATATGTCGCGCCCCAGGCACCGTCCGATCCAAACCGAATACGGTACAAGAGTCAAACCGACACATGGGGGCAACGTTAAGGAGATATAGCGGAAGACTTATGCCCCTCATACGCGGTCTCACTAACAGAGTTACACTATCAATTTTGAGCAAGAGTAAATAAGAGGAATAAAGGTAGAGTTTAACTCAAAATAACTCGACAAGTCTTTAAACCCACAACTACAAACATGAGCCATCAAAACGGACTTGAAACAAAGGGTCCACAAGTATTGGTCACAAGTCTCATCATACAATAATATAACAACTCAAAAGAGATAAACTAAACCAAGTCCAATGCATCCACGACTAATCCCGCTCTCTCTATGATCGCTCCTCAAATAGAGGATCCTATTCATATGTCGCACCATGTAGCCCCAAAACAAAACGAAGAAAGTGGGGTGAGTATAAAACTCAGTAATGGTTTTAACTACAATCGGCAATAATCAGACATCATACGACATTATAACATAGCAGTAGATCCATAATCGACATGATTATCTCATTATCTAGTCATGCATATATAACACATAAACCTGCATAACCATATCTCATTCACATACTCCTATATCATGCATTCATAATACATAATCCTACATAAAGATATCTCATTCTCATGCTTCCATCTTGATCAGGCATTCATATCTCATAAATTCACCTTGCATGTCCAAAGTAGCCAACACATGGTACAATTATGCATTCATTTCTTATAAATTCACCCTGCATGTCCAATGTAACCAAAACGTGGTACAATCATGCATTCATATCTCATAAATTCACCCTGCATGTCCACTGTAACCAAAACATGGTACAATCATGCATAACATCGCAATAAGCATGTATCATCACAATGGTGAATACCTCCATCAAGGAGTAACACAATCTGCCATGAAGGTGGGACACAATCAAGGCTACGAAGGCGTATCATGATCCGGTTCCTACACTGGAACAAGGGGGTGGTCAATCCCAACAAGCTGTTCGCCCTGGACAATCCTGGCCAAGGATGTCCGAATCTCACATAGAGAAACTAGAGTAGGTGTGTCCGCCCTGGGTAGTCTCCTGCGGTGGGGGAGAGCCCGAATGTCTTCACAGAGAAACTAGAACATGTGGTAGCTGGTGCACAAGAGCCTACCACCCGAGTGCTCATTGTCCGGTTTTTTACCTCTCAAATCTCCGCAAGGCGAGTCCATCCCTTGCCCCCCATATATCTCAATCAAACTCAACCCGGGGAGTAAACCTGTTCCAGGAGGGAACAAAATCGAAAACATGTCCTTTCGGACCAATCAAGTTTTGATTAATCAATTGATCGATTAATCCGGCATACAATCTCACACATTATATACAATCGATCAATTCCGTTTAAACAACGATAAAACTTCATCCATAAAGTCTGATATATGATGTATGCTATTATGTTATATCCGTGAGCAATCCTACGTAGGTTCCAACACATGGAACGTGCTCCCAATCCATCCCCTCATGCATCATAATCAAAGCATAATCAACTAAAATCTCATAATAGATTCTCATGTGTGTGTATACTCATGCATATTCTAATCACATGATTCATGCTTCAACATAAACTCATTGAGCAATATTTACAGGCTTAAATACCTTCTAAAATAATGATTTCAAACTGAAATCAAAACAATTTCTATCATCAAGTTTAAATCCATCCATATGGAGTTGAAGGCTTACTCCTACAAGCATGCTCTTTTACCATACAATAAACCATAACATGAATCAACTCAATTACTCATAAGCTATATAACCTATACATGAATTATGAATTTCATAAGCCCTTTAACCTATGTTTAGGTTGGTGTTTGATTAAAATTAGTTGTACTTTAATGTAGTTTTTAGTTTTTGTAGGAAAACAAGAGTAAGATGCAGAAATGAGGTAAAAAGTAACTATAATATTTGAATCTTCATAACATCTCTCACAGATCTTTGATTGGATTTATTAAATTCTCATGTTAATTTTAAGTAGTCAGCTTTCCAACGCCACCAACCACGTACAATTCGGAGTTCGGAGTAAAAAATTATGACCATTTGAAAATCGGGCTGCAAAGACAAACCGAGAAAATAATCGATCGATGAATAGTGCCGATCGATCACTGGTCATCTTTTCTATTTTCAAATATTCAAAACCGAGACTCCATCAATACATTTTCAAACATTCATCTAAGGTATTAAACATCATTAAAACCCCATCAAACCTTCCAGAACACTAAGAAATAAAGGCATGAGATTAACACATATTAAACTTACTATTATAGACTAAGCATACAAAAACCCATTTCAATAAAATCATTGAAAACGATATTTTTTTACCACACAAGGCTGAGATTGAAGAACCCATTACCTTGACTTGATGAGAATGAACCTTCAATCACCTCAAACACCTTCTAAAAATACGTTTTTATATTAATATACTACTAATCATGATTTAGCCTTGATTATAAAAAAAAATCTTAGATCTAAAGCTTTGGAAATATAAAAACAAGATTTTGAAGATTAGGGCTTGGAGAAGAGATATAAAACAGTAATTTTTATGCTTTCAAAATGGATTGAAATAATGGAGAATTCAAGATTAAGGAATGATTAAGAAAACTTTAAAGAAAATAAGCAAAGATTAGGCTAAATACCTTTAATATTTTTCTTTTCAAGCAATGGGGAAAGAGGCTCTTAATCTCCCAGATAAGCCTATTCTCAAATTGGGAAAGGGCACAACACTTTCCTTTTATTAAAAAAGTTAGGATAACCCTAAGAAATATATGGGGTGAAAATAGGGTTTTGGGCTAAAATTAGAAAATTTAGCAATTTTAATCCGAAATTAAGTCCAAAAAATTCTAAAAATTTTTATAATGACTTTCTTTAATGTATGGGGCATTTTGGTCACAAAAACCTAATTTTGGACGGCTGGGCCCGCAGGGGTCCCGTCAAACCCTAATTTTCGAAAAATTAGTGAAAAATCAAAAAAAATCCAAAAATGGAGGTTTGATCCAAAATCACTTAAAACTCATGTTTGTGAAGTTGATTTCACTTAAAACATTTATAAACTCATTTATTTTTTAAAAATAACCGAGTTAAATCGAAAAACACTTAAACAACAAAATAATCGATAATTAAAATTAAAATAAACCGATTCAAAGGTGAGAGTACTTACATAATATCTAAAAAAATATAGCAAAATCTATGATTAATAGCTTGTGGTATCCCAAAATAGTCAAACTCTCATGATGACAAGAAAGGGGAGGAAAAATAAATAACAACACAAAAAGATTCAGTAAAAACGGATAAGAAATGAGATAGATATGAATCGTTGAAGTATGTCCAATAAAAATTGCTATCGTGTAATATATTGCACTGTTATTGTGTAATTGTATACACTGTTATCGTGTATTTGCATACACGATAGTATTACACACTTCAATGAATCATATCTCCTTCATTTCTGATCCGTATTTGCGCTTTTTTTCATTCTTCCTTATTTTTAATACACTTTCTTATCATGATATTATAAGGATCTTAAGATAATATCTAAAAAAATATAGTAAAATCCACAATTAATAGCATGCGGTGTGTCAGCACCCTTATGATATCATTATTATAAGAAAGAGCACTAAAAATAATGAAGAACGATAGCCACCCCTTTGGTGTATTCGATTACGCAATAGCCAACCCTATGGTGTATTTGATTATACGATAGCCATGCTATCGTGTAATCGATTACATGATAACAATGCCTCAAATACACAATAGGGTGGCTATCGTGTAATCGAATACACGATAGGGGTGGCTATCGTGTAATTTCAAAATGAACGTTTAAACTTATTCCAATTCAATTATGTTTGAGGCAGTGCTATCATGTAATCGATTGCACGATAGTCACCCCTATCGTGTAATTAAATACACAATAGCCAACCCTATCGTGTCTTCGAGGCAGTGCTATTGTGTAATCGATTACACGATAGTCACTCCTACTGTATAATAGAATAGATGATAGCCACCCTTATCGACTACGCGATAGCCACTGCTATCGTGTATTTAATTACACTATAAAGAAAGATTTTAAGTAATTCCTATGCTCACGAGTTAATTCTTACAAGATATAGAGAATCACTTTTTTATGGTAGGATGACCCTCCCTTTACAAAACCTTCGATTAATTGGCAAAGATGAAGGAGCTTTAAATGTAGGATTACAAAAAGAGAGAAGAACTTAATGCCAATCAATGGCTACAAAAATTACACCAATTACAAACAAAAAGAAAGAAAGAAACATAAATTTTTTTGCAAATATCCCATGTAGGGATTCCTTCCTTGCATGTTTCTTCTTCACTTCAAGTTGTAGGTTTTTCTTTGCTTTACTTTCTTCCACTCAACTTCAAGCCTTAATTTAAAGGATTTGAAAGTTGAGTGTTGATGAGGAACTTGCTTTGGTGGAAAAATCCTTCCTTAAAAAAACTTCTTTCTCCTTGGAATTTGCTTTGAAGATGTTTGGTCTCCTTCACTTTGTTTTTCCAAAAACCTTTCTAGGATTCAGGGCCAAAGAGAAGACCCTTTCCACGTATAGAAATGAAATGGTATATATAAGGGTGTGAGCATGTAGTGGGATGGGGTAGTGGGTAGGTATTTTAAGTGGAAGTGGGTAATTGAGAATTTAGGGAATTTTCTACAATTCCAAAAGGTGAAGTGGGTGATTATTGGCCGTTCAAGGGGCTTTTTGCAATTTCAAAAGGTGGAGTGGGCAATTGTTGGTAGTTTGGGGAGTTTTATGTAATTTTTTGAAGGTGGAACATGTGGTTGTTGGCAGTTGGAGGTTTATGCAATTTTCAGAAGGTGGAGATTGTTTTTATGGGCCATGCTAGCTTTGGGCCTTGACAAGACCAAAACAAGCCTATTTCTTTTTGTTTGTTGCTAAGCTTGGGCTTTGAGCAAACCTCTCCCGTTATTTTGGACATGGGGCCCACAAGCCCAACCCATTATAAGTTTTTTTTCTTCCCTTTATTTCTTTAGCTAATTGGATGTGGGACTCTTGATGTCTCACATAGTTTTTTGTAATTTGTATGGCTAATTTGATGTGTGACCGATTGGATCTCACTTAGCCCTTGTAATTTCATAGGCCAATTTAATGTGGGACATATAATATCTCAATTAGCCTTTATAATTGCATATGCTAATTTAATGTGGGACATATAATGTCTTACTTAGCGTTTTGTAATTTGTATAGCTAATTTAACGTGGGACCGATTGGATCTCACTTAGCCCTTGTAATTTCATTGGCCAATTTAATGTGGGGCATATAATATCTCACTTAGCCTTTTGTAATTTGTATGGTTAATTTAACGTGAGATCGATTGGATCTCACTTAGCCCTTGTAATTTCATTAGCCAATTTAATGTGGGGCATATAATATCTCACTTAGCCCTTTGTAATTTGTATAGCTAATTTGATATGGGACCGATTGGATCTCACTTAGCCTTTGAATTCTTGTTTTCTTTTCGACTCCATTAATCGTGGTATGCACTTTGAATTTGTATTTTATTTATCTTTTGAATTATTTGACTATTTTAAGGCTTGAAATAATCATCGCTATAGTTACGACTTATCTAACCTTTTCTCTCTCCTCTTTTTTTTTATGCAAACATACACGATAGCCACCCCTATCGTGTAATCAATTATATGATAGGGGTGGCTATTGATCGTTTAAATAAAAAACCATTGCAAGTGCACAAGGCAATTGTACTACAGCGAGTATAAAAGTGTTGTCGAACCTCAGGGACGGATGAATGATTTACCAAATTCAATTGAAAGAAATTTTAATTAATCTAGAGAAAGCAATAAAATTTAACTACTTTAAAATGGATTTTAATTAATATGAAGAAGATACCAAGACAAAGAATTCACCACTAGACATGAAATTACCACTCTCAATTATTATTACACTCAAATTGACATGATATGGTAACTTGTGTTCATGGTCAGACATACAAATCACAATGAATTCACTCACATTCTTGGTCGAACACGAGAGTTCATCCACTATAAATTATTGCAGCTAATTCTATCCTTGGTCGGGCATAGAATTATCATTTGGGCTAATGATCCTATCCTTGGTCGGGCATAGAATTAACACCAACCTACTTTTGGCTAAGCACAGGAATTAAAAAGATCTAATTTCATGCATATCAATCAAGTCTATGGTCAAGCACTCAAAAGAAACTCATGAAATAGCATTAAGCATGAATCATATCAACTATATTAAATGAAACAATCAAGAGTAATAACACAAATCTAGGGCTTCATCTATGCCTTGGACGCGAATTTAGCCGGCCATCGGATGAGGAGAATACTGCTTATTTGTCGGAGTCATCATTTACTATTCACCAAAAAAACACTGCCCAAAATCATTGTAGCACCACTGTAGCAAAAGCACTATTCACAGGAAAACACTGTTCATCATCTCCTCCAAAATACAGCGGGTACAATAGCAATTGAATTCAGTTCAAAACTTTGCCTTTTCTTCCTCCTTATCCTCCCCTTCTCCCTCCGGCAAACACATTCTCTCCTTCCGGTCGAAACCCCGCCAGAATCCGACGGAACAGCAGCGGAAAGCCTCTGGTTTTTTGGCCGAAATCGTTCTTTTTTTTTTAAGCTCTCTTTTTCTCTCTGTTTGTCCACCGGGCGTCCCCTCTAAGCTCCCCTCTTTCCGGCAAGGAGTCCTATGCTTTTATAGACGCCAATCCCGTCCCAAATCGAGCACAATCCAATTCCAATTTGAAGTGGAATCGAGCCCAAATCCGGCACCGACTTTCCTATTCCGGCACCCTGTTTTTGGTTTCCTTCCCGATCGAGCATGGCTCTCATTGTGGGCTCATTGACCTCTCAGCCGCCATCTACTGTCGCCATCGCCGTCTTCACTGTCGTCAGCCTCACCGCCGTCCATCTCTGTCGGAGCTCAGCCCACGCCGGAGCTCGAGCAGAGCTCGAGCGCTGCTCTGTTCTGGATGGCCTGAGCTTCGGCTTGAGTCGGGTTTCTATTTTTTTTCTTTTTCTTGAACTGAACCATTGACCGGCTGAACCGAACTGAAACCTTTTTTCCTTTATTAAACAAAAACCCATTGTATCGATCTTATCTATCCAATCTCATCTTGACGGTTCTTCTCTTTAATCATGTCTCTTTTGTGTGCTATATTTCCAATGATCATAATTTTTTCCTCAGAACTCCGAATTGTGAACGGTCAGTGGCGTTGGAAAGCTAACTTCGCGTACTTTAACATGAAGCTTAAATCAGTCCCATCAGAAAATCGAAGTTGTAAAGATTCAACCATTAGAGTCACATTTCACCGCAACTCTGCATTTTACTCTTGTTTCCTACAAAAACCAAAAACTATATTAAAGTAGTAGTAATTCTAATTTAACACTAGCATAAACTTAGGAGATAATAAAATACATATTTCATGTATACATTAGCTATCGCGTAATCAATAGGGGTGGTTATCGTTCTTCATTATTTTTAATACTCTTTCTTGTAATAATGATATTATAAGGATGTTGACAGATCACATGCAGGGATGGAACTTGGGTTGGGTTTTTACCCGACCCGACAAGACCCGGCCTTATTGGGCCAGTTCTGGGATTGCTTATGCAATACCCGGTTCCGGTTCTGGGTTTGAAAGAGGAACTAACCCATCGGGTTGGGTCGGGTCCAGGTTTTCATGTAAACCCGGACCCGACCTAGGGATATGATATGATATATATATATATATATATATATATATATATATATACCATATACTTAGACTCGTATTTATTTTTTTTATGAATATTTTTTTGGGCGAAAGCACTCGTATCTCTTGATTTGAATAGTTTGGATTTTTATGAATATATATTATTAATAAAAAAATTAAAGGAGTTAATAGTTTAATGTATATGACATTAAAAATATAAAAGTTCTGGTACCGGGGCGGGGGCGGGTCTGGGTTTCAAGTTCTTGTACCGGGGCGGTTCCGGGTCCTTGAAACTAGACCCGTGGTAGGTTTGGGACGGTTCTGGGTTTGAAGAATTAAAATGGTTCCAAGGCCGGGTATACCAATACTCGACCCAAACCCGCCCTGGTTCCATCCCTAATCACATGCTATTAATCATAGATTTTACTATATTTTTTTAGATATTATCTCAAGATCTTTATGATATCATCATGATAAGAAAGAGTATTAAAAATAAAGAAGAAAAAAAAAATAGGCAAATACAGAGATATGATTCGTTGAAGTATGTAATACTATCGTGTAATCGATTACATGATAACAGTGTACATAATTATACGATAGCAGTTTAATCGATTACACGATAGCAATTTTTATGGGACATACTTCAACAATTCATATCTATCTCATTTTTTATTTGTTTCCACTAATTATTTTTGCGTTCTTTTTTATTTCTCCTCATCTTTCTTGTCATCATGATAGTCTAACTATTTTGGGACACCACATGCTATTTATCATAGATTTTGCTATATTTTTTTTATATATTATCTCAAGATCATTAGAATATCATCATGATAAGAAAGAGCACTAAAAATAAGGAAGAATGAAAAAATAGGTAAAAACGGACCAAAAATGAAGGAGATATAATTCGTTGAAGTATAAAACTTAGAAATAAAAAAACGCTTAGTTTAGGGTTAGTCTCAAGAGGGCAAAATGGGAAGATCAGGTGCCAAAATTAGGTTATATGGTATGAACCTGGAAAAACCAGGTAATATGGCAATCCGGGCTCATTGGATAGGTAATATGGAAAAACCTCGCTTGCATGATATCTCTTCTCTTCTTTTTGTAGACACTAGGTTCATGCTAGATTTAGCCTTGTTTGTCAATCCATGTTGTGGTCGTGGCATTGATGATCAGTTAATAACAACCAGTTCCCATAAACAACATGCTTTCTTGAAAATATGTTGTTTATGAAACAACATGATTTCATGATTTGTGGGTACATTGGATAATGAAGATTCCTAGCTAACTTATTCGTATTTGAGGGTGTTCTGTTTTGCCAATGTAACCGGATGGGTAAGAACTCCAACAAAAATGTCATAAGAGTGAAACAACATGATTATGTTGTTCTTGCGAAATAGCCTAGTTATTCTTTTTCTGGGTGGTGATGTCAAAGGGTTTCCTGTTGATGAGGCAGATGTTGGCAACTATGGTGACAGGACACTGGCGATGCTCTAGCTGGTGGTGGTTCTCGGGCAGGTAACATCGACAACATTTCAGCAAAGAGTTGGAGCTCTGGAAGTAATGGTGGTGGTATGCTGGAGGCTGCAGTTCTCCTCTAGTCCAAAGCAGTCTTACAATGGGCAGCAATGGTGCAGCGATGGCTGGAGGCGAGGATTGGTGACACAACGAGCTCCAAAAACGACGATTTTCAAGGTGCAATTGCATACAGACACTCCCACATGCATATAAAATATACAATAGAGATTTTTATTTCCTAACAGTTCTAGATTTTAGAAAACTTGGTTATCTTACATGGTATTAGAGCTCTAGGTTTTGGGAGTTCTTTGGTTTTAGTTTCGTTAGAGAAGTTTGTACCCCAATTTTGTTCCATGTGCCGCACTTGGTGGATGCTTGCACATGAGGGGGGATGTTAGAATATAAAATATTTCCTTACAAGTCGAGCTTTTGAGAAACTTGGTTATCTTAGAGGCAACAAATATTTTTTTATTTTACGTTCAATTTTTGGAAAGTGTAGTTTAGGCATGGGTAGTTTAGGCTTTTTGCTTCAAATCTGCCTAGTGGTGACGTTGTCTGAACCAAAAATTGATACTCTAGTTATATAGAATAAAAATATGTTTGGTAACACTATCTATAATTGCCCATGTAAAAAACAGTTAATATTACCCTCACATGCAAGTATCCACCAAGCGCGTCAAGTGGAATATAATTGAGGTACAAATGCCTCTTTGGCTAACCCAGGACCTCCCAGAACCTAGAGCTTTGATACCATGTAAGATAACCAAGTTTCCCAAAATCTCGAGTTGTTATAAAATGAAAATCTTTATTATATATTTTATATTCTAACATTAACAACCACTCTGTCAGGTCGAGCTTTTGAGAAACTTGGGTACAAATAGAAATCTCGAGCTTTGGTGGATGCTTACATGTGAGGGGGATGTTAGAATATAAAATATTTCCTAACAGGCCGAGTTTTTCGGAAACTTGGTTATCTTGGAGGTAGCAAAAAATTTTATATTTTACGTTTCATTTTTTGGAAAGTGTAGTGTAGGCATGGGTAGTTTAGGCTTTTTGCTTCAAATCTGCTGAGTGGTGACGTTGTCTGAACGGAAAATTGATACTCTAGTATCTAGAATAAAAATATGTTTGTTAACGTCATCTGTAATTGCCCCTTTAAAAATCGGTCAGCTGAATCTCAAATTAATTCAAGCAAGCTACATCCCCAGTGCTATTCGATTACTTTGCTATCTTCAAGATTTTAAATCCAGTTCAAACCATCTACAATCTTCCTGCCTGCTATCAAGAAAAACCCACAATATCTAGGTCCTAGGAGGAACCTTCCTCTCATTTGCTTTCAACGACCATGGTTTTTAAAAAATACTTTAGTTTGTTATCCATTTTCTTTGTAATAAGATATTCTGATTTTAGTTATCCCAGAAAAATAAAGAAATAGTGATTCATACCTTTGTGCTTTTTATGAGAAAAATTAATTATTCCCTCTGTTCAAAATTATTATTAACATAAGATTTTTCCAAATGAAAACAATTCCGAACGGAGGGAGTATATAACTCACCAAGCAATCACTTTCAACCATTAAAATGGCAAGTAAGCACCGAAAGTGGATGCTTCTAAAAAATAAATGTCCAAGATTTCGAGGAGATGTTGATTGGTATCTTGTGGCCATGTAAGTACTTGGGGCTTCGTTATACTTTCTCCCTGTATTTCTTTTGGTCTGTGCAATTAGAGACCATTGTGGCCGTCTTATTCGTTTCATTGTTTCTTTTCATCACTGTAGCAAGATGCCAAATAACATTGTATTAGTCGCTGATGTTTCACCTCCCATCGATCAAAATGCATCCACTAACGTACAGCCATACGCGCATACCGTAATTTTGCACAAGGGTTATTGTCAATCTAACGAGATCTATGACTCGTAAAAGTTCCCACCAAGTAATCTTCTGCATGGGGCCAACTCAAATGAAATACCTCACATCTACATGTTGTCCATCAATAGAGAGTTGGATAATAAACATTAGAGAACATAGAGTTTAGGTAAATAAGTATTCTAGATCATTAGCAGGAAAGTATGACTTCTTTAATTGATACTTCAAATGGAAAAACTTAACATATGATAGAAGGGGATAGGCGGGTGATTCAAGCCCACCTCCCTCTGTTGAAAAAAAACCTGGCTGCATTTAAAAAGTAAGATTCCAGAATTACTTGACTCTATTTGCCTTAGAGGCCTTAGATCCTCATGAATGTGCATGTGTAGGTGAAAGTAGAGGACTGAAATGTTGTAAGCCTATAGTTGAATTTTTTGGACAGAAGGAGTATAAAGCAAGGTTTTCAAAACCGGACCGAACCGGCCGGTCTAACCGCGGAGAACCGGAACCGGCTGGAAAACCAGTCCGGTCAGCCCGGTTCACTCCAGTTCGTTGAACCGGCCGGTTTTCTCCAACATAACTTTTTTTTTCCGGAACAAAAATTAATGTCGAAGGGGGGGATTCGAACTTGCTAAACCACTTGAACTAGCAGTGGTTTGTTATTTATATTATACAAAATATATATTTAACATATATGTATCATTCCTCTCACCTAAATCGGGTCAGTCCGGTTTGACTACGGTTTGACCGCGGTCAAACCGCGGTTCAACCGGACCGGCCATCGAACCGGAATGATGGCCGGTCCGGTTTTGAAATCCTTGGTATAAAGTGCACCACCACAATATCTGATGGACAAATGCCCTGACGTGCTGCGGGAGGTGAGGCGGATATTAACAGGACTCAATTAAAAATGTAAACCCACCTTTAGGGGCCGTTTGGATCGTGAAAAATCTAAAATATCTACAATGAAAAATCTATTTTTATTATTTATTTTTGGATTTTTTAATAATAATAAAAGTGGATTTTTCATTGTTGATATTTTAGATTTTTCACGATCCAAACGGCCCCTTAATCCTAGAGGAGAGAAAAGCCCCCCAAAAGTCCCGGCAGGCGCACGGTAGCCGGCATTCCGCCATTCCGATACCAAACCCGGTCCACTTGGCATAATAATTTAGCCGCCGGTCCAACATTCAGGTCCGGCGGGTTCTGTTAGAATCCCCACAGTGAAACAAACGCCAGCCACAAAAATCACTGTACGTATCCTGGTATCGTTTCCATTGGATACGAACCGCTGGGTACGCTCCAATTTTTTGGAGGATACGTGCACGTATCAGTGAAACAGGAGAATCCAACACGAATCTCCCTGATGTGCAAGCATGGTCAATAAAGGACGGCGGGGACGCGGCCGGTCGTCCATGAACTCATTCTCTTCCCATTTCTAGAGCCTGAAAAGCTTAACTGATTCCACTTGAATCCTTCATTCATTGTATACAACGGTAAAGTTCTGATCTTGGTGGAATTCTTTGTTGAAGGATGCTTGAATATTCATTAGTTATATGACTCATATTCAGCTTGACTTGTTTTGGTATCTCAGTTGCAGCATTTTTTAGAGCTATAATGTTGCTTTTTTGTTACGTGGGTATGGCTGAAATGGTGGATTTGTTCAGTGTTTTTTTCTTCTTCTGAAGTGGTGCTTGCTGCTGAGTTCTTTCTTGTTTGTATTTTTTGGTATAGAAGTTGCAGCATTTTCATTTTTTGGAAGAAAAGATATGGTTTTTTTCGGGGTATGCTGAAATGGTGGATTGGTTTGTGGGTTTATTGTTTTTCATGTTTTGAAGTGTTGCTTGCTGCTGAGTTCTTTCCTGTTTGTTGTTTAGCTATATATAAGCAGCATTTTTAAAAGCAAATTTTTTTTTTGGTGTATGGATGAAATAGTGCATTTGTTTAGTGGATTTGCTGTGTTTTTTAGTTTTACTTGCTGCTGATTTTTGGTTGTTTGTTGTAACACACCCTGTAAATATTGAGCTATATAGCTGAGGTCTGAGGGTGAGCTTATTGCTCCCAGTCTCTTGCTTTTTTATGTTTATTTTGTTGTATTGGTTTGTAGAACTTACTTATTTGTTGGATGTCCAGTCAAGGAAAGGGAAAGTTGAGAACTTGAAGTGATTCTTCCATCTTCATTTTTCATATTGCTAATAGCTTCATTGTAATACTCCCTCTGCCCCATATTGATTGTCTGAATTGTAAATAAGAAAATGAACTGATTTTATTTATTTTTGGATTTCCAATTCAGACAACTAAGGTGTGATGTAAGTAGTGTTTTCCAAGTAAATTTTCATTTTCTGTCCTTATATCTTGGAATAATAATTTATAGTGAAGTCTCTTTTTCTTTCTACTGTACAGATCTTCATTCTTATCAAGTACCCTGATTAAGGGGAGTTGAATTTGTCGACACTTCTGCCATTTGGGCAATGGGGGCTTTCCTGCATTTCAGTGGCATCGACCCCCAATTTGCATTGCTTAGGTGGAAGTCGCCCCAAGCCTGCCCATTGCCCATTTTGTCCAAAATCCTGACCGTGGGCTGGTCTTTTGCCTCTTCTTTGCCTGCTGACTTGCCATGCCATAAAACAAAAGGGAGAAATCATTTGGGTTGTCTAAGAGTTAGTTGCCGAAGGGGTTCTTCGACTGTTGCTGAAAAATCAGAGTCTGTGAAGGAAGATACTCAGGGTGTGGTGGGTCAGCTGAGTTGTGTGATGAAGTTTGGCGGGTCCTCTGTGGCCACTGCAGAGAGGATGAGGGAGGTGGCTGATTTAGTACTAAGTTTTCCTGAAGAGAGACCTGTAATTGTGCTTTCTGCGATGGGAAAGACCACTAACAAGCTTCTCCTGGTACATGACTGGTTACAGCCTTTCCACCATGTATCTGATTTTTCTCCTCCTTGCATTTGCTATCACTTTGATAGATGTCAAATAATGTGAATGATAGGCTGGGGAAAATGCTCTTTCTTGTGGCGTCACTAAAGTTTCAGATATTAAGGAGTTGAGTTATATTAAGGATCTCCACATTGAGTAAGCATTTGCTTCTTCCTCTTAGTGTTTGTGTTTTCAGCTTTGAGCTGATCTTGATGATGACCTTTATTTGTTTCTTTCAGGACTGTGGATGAGCTGGGACTTGATCAGTCTATCATATCCTGTGAGTGCCACTACTCTTTGACTGATCTGGTTACCTTAATTGCGTCGAGTTCTTACCTGTTATTTGGTTAACCACTATCTAATAATTGTTTTGTGTCATTCTAGCAATTTTTTTATATTCCAAGAGCATGATCATAATGAAAAAGGCCGTTTCCCTACTATTTAAGGCCTTATGCCTCCACTGTAGCCTTTTTTGTGCTAACTATTTTGTAAGCGATAGCATAGTCTGTCTTAATACTGACTCATCTAGGTCTTCTTAGGTCTTCCTCTCACTCTTTTGGCCTTATTCACTTACTTCCACTCCAAACTTCTAAGGGGACCTTTTTGGTCACCTTTGAACATGCCTATGCCAAAGCAGCCTACACTCCTTAGACTTCTTGATCGTTTAAATATAAACCCTTGCAAGTGCACGAGACAATTGTACTAAAATGAGTATTAGGGTCGTTGAACCTCAGGGACGGATGAATAATTTACTAAATTCAAGAGAAAAAAAGTTGTAGTTTGATTTAATCTAAGAAAGCAATAAACTTTAGCTACTGAAACAAGTTTAACTAATATTGAGAAGTGCCAAGGCTTCGAATCCACCACACAATAAACTAGCTTATCGTCTCTCTCTCTTTTGAATAAATTCCTAATTGGCTTCAAAATATCGTGCTCTCCTCTCGGACGTAACACATAAATCAATTAAAACATGGAACTGTGATCTATCTCTCTCGAGCAAAAATCAATGAAACCTTATTAATATATAACACATCAGTCTCCTTACGTTCCTCTTAGACACGCAAGTATTCCTCTGATTGAAACTCACAAGAATTCACTCTAGCCTCTCTCGAGCACATAGAATAAACCTCAATAAATTAACAGTGATTGTATAATAAGATCCATACACCAATTAAGGTAAAAATTAAGATGAGAGAAAAAAAACGATACAACCAATTTATTCGGGTTTCATCTACGCCTTAGACGCGAATTTAGCCGGCCATCGGACGAGGAGTACATTGCTCATTTGTCGGAGTCATCATTTACTATTCACTGGAAAACACTATTCCCAAAATACTGTTCACAGAACACTGTTCATGCGTGGTTACTGTTCATCATCCCCTCCAAATCGCAGTGCACTGTAGCAAATCGACTTTTCTGTAGCAGTTCCCAAAATCACACCTTTTCTTCCTCCTTCTCCCCTCCGGCCACTCCTTCCTCTTCCCTCTTCCTCTTCCGGCGGAAACAGCACCGGAATCGTCCGCTTTTCCGGTGAGAAACACAACCAAAAGCTTTGTTCTTTTCTCTCAAAAACAGTTCTCTTTTTAGCTCCGGTCTTCTGTTGTTTTTATATACAGATCGAAAGTGAATCCTTTTCTATTTTGGACTCCAACTCCGGCCCCTTGTCGATTCCTAATTAAGGAAGGAATCCAATTCCAATCTATGACTTCTAAATCCGGCTGTTTCCAAATCAAGGTCCCTGTTTTTTTCGTTTTCAGTTGAGACACCCACCGCCGCCGTGCTTCGTCGCCATCTGCCTCACCATCGCCGTTGAATGTAGCCTCACCGTCGAGATCCATCGCCGTCAGCCCCATCATTGTCATCATTCCACCGCCGCCGAGCTCGCCGCCATCGAACCACCCTCGCGCTCGAGGCCATGGCCATATGGAACGAAAGGCCCGAGCTTTGGCTCGGGTCAGGTTTCTATTTTTTTTCTTTTTACCGAACCAAACCAAAACTGAACCGGTCGGTTCAGATCATGTTTATTCTTTTCCCCCTTTTTTTTTATTAAACGAAAACCCGTTGTATTGATCTCATCCATCCGATCTCATCTTGACGATTCTTCTTTTTAGTCATGTCTATTTCGCATGCTATATTTCCAATGATCATATCTTTTTGTTCAGAACTCCGAATTGCGAACGGTCAGTGGCGTTGGAAAGCTAACTTCGTGAACTTTAACATGATGCTTAAATCAGTCCTATCAGAGATATACAATCGAAGTAATGAAGGTTAACCATTAGAGTCATGTTTCACCGCAATTCTGCATCTTCCTCTTGTTTCCTACAAAAACCAAAAACTATATTAAAGTAATAGAAATTCTAATCTAACACTAGCATAAACATAAGTTTAAAAGATAATAAAATGTATATTTCATGTGTAGATCACACCCCCAAACCTACATTTTGCTACTCCCTAGCAAAACAAAACAAAATAAAATCAAACAAACAACTAAAGGAACTAATGCATAAAAGTAAACACCACTTTCGTAGGGAACACGATTGCATTGAGCATATGCAACAAGCCGTTAAACCTCTAGGTGCCCCTAGTAGGACGAGTTGTGTCTCGTGAGGGTTTATAGCCATGCTACCCACAAACATGTATTTATTAATCTAATTAACCTACGTGAAGAAATAAAACAAAAATAAAACATTGCAAAATAAGCAAACCTATTATCCCGACAAATGCATACCACAATGCTTAAGAAAATCAACCACATGTACTTGGTTTATAATCAACAGGAATATAGAAGCCCTCAAGTAAGTGGTTTTATTCCACACTTTCATCTTGAAAATTTTTGCTCAATATGATATAGCATGATACTTTAAATAGTAAAAGTGTAGAACATTGTAGCAATACATTCTAAATTTTTGTTTTACACAGATCCAGTGTTACCCATTAACCAAAGAACATTAGAATCTACATAGTCATCGTAATCTCTAGGTTCATGATAGCACAAATCTGCGCGCCTCCTTCCGGTCCAACATTCTAGATTTGAGACTTTTTTTTTCATAGGACTGTGTAAGGCCTGAATTCAAGATGCTTAGGTTTAGCAATGACTCAGGCCAATGACTCCCAACCAATTTGGCTTAGGGCATTAGGTTTTAAGAGACCGCTTCAGGCCCGAGCATCAGCCTAAGTTAATCCTATAAAGTCAAGCAACCCCTTTCTTTCATTTTGTTTTCATTTTCTTTTTCACATTTTCATTTTTAGCATATATATTTTTCAAGCATCTTTATTATGTCCAGGTTGTATTATACTCTCAACCTATTTTCGGTTCTAAGCCGCCCTCGCCACGGCCAAGTAAATGGTTTATCATGATCTTTTAAGCTCAACAGATAACCACATATCAACTAATGACTCTGACTAAAGACATGCCACTGTAAATTAGCATTCAACGAATCTCTAGATGGTATTACTTTATGTACTAATGTGTGTGAGTGAGTTTTCTTAGTTTAAGCACCTTTTCCAAGAGGATTGTAACAGAAAGATATGCTCAGTTAAGTGTATCTATCCTCCAATATACTTACTCACACTTCCAATGCAAATTAATCTCCTAAGAATTGTAACATGCATTATTACGGGATAAACTATCAAAACCTAACAAAAATACTAACAAACAACTTAAAAACTACTCGAACAAATTTAACTTTTTTTCAATTTTTTTTTATGAAAGCAATATTCCCTCCCCCAAACCTATTATAAACATTGTCTTCAATGTGAGCAAAATATAAAAATGATAATGATCATATAACAAAGAAAATAAGAAAAATGAGAGAATACACCTGAATACGTGGGTTGCCTCCCACCAAACGCTAAGTTTAACATCTTCAGCCAGACGAAACTCCATTAGTCCAACTTATCCAGGGTCTTTCAATCCAACATTCAGCCCCTCTGTGGTCCTACTGCGCACATTAAAGTTAATGAAAGAAATCGCAAGTGGATCATCAGAACAAATCCATGGAGGTGCACCATCCACTAGAGTATCAATCATATGAACTGCATAAGAATCATCCGGCGGTGAATGTTATTTTTCAGCATTAAAAACATTGAGTTTGACATTTAAATTGCCAAAGGACAATTTTAGCACCCCATCCCGACAATTTATAATAGCGTTGGATGTGTCCAGGTATGGACGTCCCAAAATTAATGGAATCTGACTACCAATGTTCGGTACAGGTTGTGTATCTAAGACAATAAAGTCCACAAGGAAGAAAAATTTATCAACCTGCACCAAAATATCTTCAATAACACCATGTGGAACTTTAATGGATCGATCTGCAAGTTGTAGTGTTATGGCAGTTGGTTTTAATTCCCCCAACCTAAGTTGCTCATACACAGAGTAAGGCAATAAATTTACACTTGCCCCCAAATCTAATAATGCCTTGTCAATAGTATGGTCCCCTATCACACATGAAATTGTTGGACAACCTGGGTCCTTATATTTCGGTGGAAGATTACGTGTCAATAAGGAACTCATATGCTCAGTAAGGAAAACCTTTTTAGTCACATTGGATTTAGCTTTGCGCTTTTGAGTACAAAGGTCTTTCAAGAATTTTTCATAGGCAGGGACTTGTTTAATGGCATCTAACAATGGGAGATTGACCTTAACCTATTTAAACACCTCGAACATCTCCTCCGTCTTTTGATGAGATTTACTAAACGGGGAGGGTTTGTCTAGGCATTATGGGAATGGTACCCTGGGAATATATGGTACCCTGGGAATATAAGATCTCTTTCTGGGCCTCGGGTTGGTTATCCGGCTGGGTTTTAGAACTAACTGGTATGTCTTTGATGGAATTGGGTTCTTTTTCTTCCTCATGAGAAGGTTTCTCACTCGAAGGGCCAACTAATGGATCCCAAACCCTGTTGTCAACTTGTTTACCACTCCTCAAGGTGGTTATGGCTTGCACTTGTTCAAGAGGGTAATGGGAGGTCTCAGCTACAAACTGGCCTCTAGGGTTTTGTTGAGGTTGGCTCGGCAAAGTTCCTGCTTCTCTACGGTTCATGGATTGGGCCAGCTGTCCTAATTAGGTCTCGATCTTGGCAATAGATTGTGTATGAGAATGGACCAGCTAATTGGGTCTCGATCTTGGCAATAGATTGTGTATGAGAATGGACCAGCTGGGCCTGGGTTCTTAGCTATGCTCTTAGCTCCTTCTGTTCAGTTTTAATCTCGATTAAGTGTGAGAGGAGCATTTGGCTCATCTGGCCCATTTGGTCTTCTAAGGATGGTTTCTTGTTGGATTGTCCAAATTGATGAGCTGAAGATGGTTGATAAGGTTGAGGTTGGCTTTGGAATTCTTGTCTTGGGGCCGGATTAAAAGTGGGCCCCTGGTTAGGTTATTTCAAGGTGAAATTGGGATGATTTCGCCACTCCGGGTTGTAGGTATTTGAGCAGGGGTTATTGGCTCTAGGATAGGTCACGTGCTCCTGTACAAGATCTAGATACTGGGAAGCAGAGGGGCAGTCAACTATGGTGTGCATAAGGCTGGCACAAATGGCACAGACATCATGAGAGGTTGGGGTATAAGGTGGAGTCTGTGAGAAAAACCTGTCAAACCTCTCTGTAAGGGATGCCACTTGGTGTTCTAGGCTGATGGTGGCTTTGACATCGTACATGCCTCCCCTTGAGGCACTCCTGCCAGGCATTGCCAGGCATATGGCCTTCAGATCTATAGAGGGTAGCACTATGTGAAGAGTTTTCGCTCAGGTCCTCTAGTAGATCCCAAGCATCATCCGGGGTCTTTTTCATGAATGTGCCTCCACATGAGGCATCTATTAGGGTCTTGTGCTGATCGCACACACCCTCATGAAATCTCTGTACTAATTGCCACTTGGGCACATCATGGTGGGGATAGGACCGGAGTAAGGCTTTCATCCTCTCCCAGCTTTCATGGAATTGTTCATTAGGTAACTGGGTAAAGGTGATGATTTCATGCCGGATCTTATTGATCTGCCCCACAGGAAAGTATTTCTTGAGGAATTCGTCCTGAAGTTCTTCCCAAGTGGAAATAGAGTTATGCTCAAGGGAATATAGTCATTCCTTGGCCCTATCTTTTAAGGTGAATGGGAACAACCTAAGGCGTACCTGGTCATCAGACAGTATAAGTTTAAAGGTTGTGTTAACCTCTAGGGAATTTTGGAGATGCCTATAGGGGTTCTCATTTAGTTGGCCATGGTAAGTGGGCAGCATCTGGATGATGTTGGGCTTAATTTCAAAATTAGCCACGGTTGCAGGAAATAGGATACAAGAGGGGGAGGTGTAGGCAGTGGGACGGTAGTAGTCTTGCAGGGTACGGGCATGGGGCATTAGTAGATTCTGGTTTAGGCCATTCCCACCCCCAAGGTTCATGTTGTCTGCCATTGAGTGGCTAGGAGTTCTACAAAACCTGTGCAATCTTAATAGCGACAACTAGCAAGCATCGATCCTATATAGCGACAACTAGCAACCTAATAGCGACAACTAGCACGTCATGAAGTCACACAAAGAAAATGGAAAACACCAAGCACCCAAATTATTCTAAAAGAAAGTTAAAAGAGTGCAAACAGTGGGAAGGGATGACCCTTTCAACGATGACAAAAATCAACGTCCTCTCTTAATACTGCAAAAAAAAATGCAATTAAGCTACTGAAAAGAAATCTAAATTAAACTAAACTACTCTAAAACTAACTATGCTAAGAATTTAGTAAACTATTGTGCCGTCCCAGGCAACGACACCAAAAACTTGATCGTTTAAATATAAACCCTTGCAAGTGCACAAGGCAATTGTACTAAAATGAGTATTAGCGTTGTCGAACCTCACGGACAGATGAATAATTTACTAAATTTAAGAGAAGAAAAGTTGTAGTTTGATTTAATCTAAGAAAGCAATAAACTTTAGCTACTGAAACGAGTTTAATTAATATTGAGAAGTGCCAAGGCTTCGAATCCACCACACAATAAACCAGCTTATCATCTCTCTCTCTCTCTTTTGAATAAATTCCTAATTAGCTAGCATATTCCTCTCGGACATATACTTGTCAATTCAAAATATCGTGCTCTCTTCTCGGACGTAACATATAAATCAATTAAAACATGAAACTGTGATCTATCTCTCTCGAGCATAAATCAATGAAACCTTATTAATATGTAACACTTCAGTCTCCTTACGTTCCTCTTGGACACGCAAGTATTCCTCGGATTGAAACTCACAAGAATTCACTCTAGCCTCTCTCGAGCACATAGAATAAACCTCAATAAATTAACAGTGATTATATAATAAGATCCATACAGCAATTAAGGTAAAAATTAAGATGAGAGAAAGAAAACGATACAACCAATTTACTCGGGTTTCATCTACGCCTTAGACGCGAATTTAGCCGGCCATTGGACGAGGAGTACGCTGCTGATTTGTCGGAGTCATCATTTACCATTCACCGGAAAACACTATTCCTAAAATACTGTTCATGGTTACTGTTCATGCGCGGTTACTGTTCATCATCACTACGCCTTGATTTGGAACGAAAGGCCTGAGCTTTGGCTCGGGTCGGGTTTCTATTTTTTTTTCTTTTTACAGAACCAAACCAGAACTGAACCGGTCGGTTCAGCTCATATTTATTCTTTTCTTTTTTTTTCTTTATTAAACGAAAACCCATTGTATCGATTTCATCCATCCGATCTCATCTTGACGATTCTTCTCTTTAGTCATGTCTCTTTCGCGTGCTATATTTCCAATGATCATATCTTTTTGTTCAGAACTCCGAATTGCGAACGGTCAGTGGCGTTGGAAAGCTGACTTCGTGAACTTTAAAATGATGCTTGAATCAGTCCTATCAGAGATATGCAATCAAAGTAATGAAGGTTAACCATTAGAGTCACGTTTACCGCAATTCTACATCTTCCTCTTGTTTCCTACAAAAACCAAAAACTATATTAAAGTAGTAGTAATTCTAATCTAACACTAGCATAAACATAAGTTTAGGAGATAATAAAATGTATATTTCATGTGTAGATCACTTCTCCCATAAACCTCTTATCCTAAGTTTTCACAAATATACTTGTTTATAATTCTATCCCTCCTAGTTATCCCATACATCTGCCTTAACATCCTCATTTTGGCTACGGTTAACTTATCTATATGACTTTCTCAAGGGCCCAACGCTCTGCTTGATAAAGTATTCCAGGCTTAATGCTATCCTGTAGTATTTGCCTTTAAGCCTATATGAGTTTCATATATCACTCAACAACCCTAACACAGTTCTCCACTTTGCCCACCTGAATCTTATATACCACATCACTATCTATATCATCCCTTCTGTGTGTAATGGAGCCTAAATAATAGAATGCTGACATCTTGGCACTTCTTGCCATCTATGTGGATTAACTGCCACCTAGAGTTCTACCTTCCCTAATGATGAATCCCGTACAACCCTAACACGGGACTTTCGTAAGGGCCCAACGCTCTGCTTGATAAAGTATTCCAGGCTTAATGCTATCCTGTAGTATTTGCCTTTTAGTCTATATGAGTTTCACACAACCCACCCTAACACGGTTCTCCATATTTGCCCACCTGAATCTTATGTGCCACATCACTATCTATATCATCCCTTCTGTGTGTAATGGAGCCTAAATAATAGAATGCTGACATCTTGGCACTTCTTGCCATTTATGTGGATTAATTGCCACCTAGAGTTCTACCTTCCCTAATGATGAATCCCATATATCCCTTCTTAGTGCTATAACTGAAGAGTATGTACTGACAAAATGCTTATTTTTCTCGTTTTCAGTTTTATTCTTCATAAAAAATTCTTCTTTTTTATGAAGATTCTTTTGTGAAAATTCTTATACTTAAATGGATGTTAAGTAGAGAACAAGCACAGAGACACAAACCTACATAAATTACGTGCCAATACCTCAAGATCCAAATAGCTACCCCTCCGTATTGTCTCGTTGTTTCCTATGCAAGCATACTCTTGTGGTGTCACCTGAAAGTATTTCAAATGCCCATATTGTTTTGTTAATCCTCAGACAGGAACTTTAAGTATGTACATTACAAGTGCTTACTGAATTAGGGGGATTCTGCTTTCGTGGAGAACACGAGCCCATTATTTGGTGGATCCTCTCCAACCCCTTCCAAACAATAATATCATAAAGCCAACCATAGGTTGTTGAGGCATGGTTTTCAATTATGAGAGTTGTTAATCTCTATTCCCAATTTTTTGTCAGATTGATGCTTCAAGGAGGGTAGAGCGTTGCACTCTGTCTCACCTAAAATACTAGTTCATCATTATAAACACAATGAAATCGGATAGAGAAATGTAATATATCTACTGAGTCCATAAGGTGTAGACAACCATGAGAATGTTGGCAACCTAGTGCTAGAGAGCTCGGTGTAGTGCATATTACTGCTTGCAGGTGCTGCTATTAGTTTCATTCCTGTTTTCCATCGCCTTTTGCAGTACACATAGAGGAATTGGAACAACTCTTGAAGGGGATTGCTATGATGAAAGAGCTCACTAACCGAACAAAAGACTATTTAGTTTCATTTGGAGAACGTATGTCCACAAGGATTTTTGCAGCATATCTAAATAAGATTGGTGCTAAAGCTCGCCAAGTATGTTTCAGAATCACTTATGTTACTGCTTGAGTAGGCGCTCCTAAAACATTAGCTTTCTTCGACATCATTTGCTCCTTATTTTTATATGTGGTGAAATATTTCGAATAGCTGTGAGCTAGTACTGACTGTATGTAAATGATGACTGTTCCACAATTTCTGTAAATGGTTCAGACTTTCAAGCAATCACTGAAGAGCATAGCAGCTTGAAAATTATATTTACTGCCTCTTGCATTGATGCTTTTCATGGTCATTATGTTTTCAAGTGCAAATTTACAGTTCTGCTCTCAATACTATTAAGTCATGTTTTAAATTGCATTCTATATAATCCTGGAGATAGGCATGTTGACATCCATGCCTGTCAATGCTAAATCTGCAGCTTTGATGTGTTTGCAGTATGATGCCTTTGATATGGGTATTATAACAACGGATGACTTTACAAATGCTGATATTTTAGAGGCTACCTATCCTGCTATTGCAAAGAGACTGCTTGATGATTGGATGAGTGATCCTGCAATTCCGGTTGTGACTGGCTTTCTTGGAAAGGTATTATTCAATGACCATGGATTTGCAGGAAATGGAATTTTTCAAGGATATGCTATGTTGAAGAGAAGAAATGCTCGTGCATATTAGATACTTATTACCTATTATGCTCAACTTTAGGGATGGAGATCATCTGCTGTGACTACATTAGGTAGAGGTGGTAGTGACTTAACAGCTACAGCCATTGGTAAAGCTTTGAGTCTACGAGAAATTCAGGTTACTCCCGAACCTCAATTCATACTATTTATCATCTTAAAATTGTTTCATTTCTCATTTCTATAGAAAAAGATTGGAATCATCTTCTTTCTAGTTTTACGTGTACATATCTGAACATTCTAATTAATTTGTGAACAGGTATGGAAGGATGTTGATGGTGTTTTGACTTGTGATCCTAACATATTTCCAAATGCAGAACCTGTTCCATATTTAACATTCGATGAGGCAGCAGAGTTTGCATATTTTGGTGCCCAGGTATTGTTTGATGTTTATAAGTTTCCACAGCGTTTATAAGTTATGACCGGCCATACTTCTCATACTAAAAAACCTGGGGGAAGAAGTTAAATGTAAGACAATAATTGTGTTGATTAAGATGCATACAACCGCATGATTATACGAGAGGAATATGAGTCACCTCTTAGTTGTATTCTTTCTTTCCTAAATCCACAAGGATTTGCTATCAATAGAGAAGACATTTATCTCTTCTTATTTGAACAGTAAAAGTAGATGCCTGCTAACCTGCTTCAGATGTGTTGCATATTTATCTGTAATCCTTTGGTACTCAGGTTTTACATCCACAATCTATGAGACCTGCCAGAGAAGGTGACATTCCTGTTAGGGTAAAAAACTCTTACAATCCTAAAGCCCCGGGCACAATCATCACCAAGTCAAGAGATATGAGCAAGGTTGTAGCAGCCACCTTTCACACTTTTTTTGCAGGTAGAATTATTGTTGAAAAGCACTGTTAACGGCTTTACTTCTTGTAGGTCCTTCTGACTAGTATTGTACTGAAGCGAAATGTCACCATGTTGGATATTGTGAGCACTCGAATGCTAGGTCAATATGGTTTTCTTGCCAAGGTACACTTAAGTTTTGACATGTCTCCCCGTCGTACTCAAATGCAAATTGTTCACTTCTTTGTGTGATTCACCTAAATTTTGGCTATATTCATTTTCTTGCTTGGATAAGGTCTTTTCCATCTTTGAAGATTTGGGTGTCTCTGTTGATGTTGTTGCTACCAGTGAAGTGAGTATTTCTCTGACACTGGATCCAAAAAAGCTTGGGAGCAGGGAGCTTATTCAGCAAGCTAGTGTATGATATTTAATTTGGCTTGTTAGTTCTTTTATTCTATGTAATAGTGGATTATTATTAAACTCTAAGGTCTGACTGGATGCTGCAGGAGCTTGAAAGTGTGGTTGAAGAACTAGAGAAAATTGCCGTTGTAAATCTTCTTCAAAATAGATCCATAATTTCCCTAATTGGAAATGTGCAACGGTCTTCACTCATACTAGAAAAGGTGTGGGCCTGGTTAAATTTTGCTTTTAAAAATTTCATTCAATGCGTTGTAAGTTTTGTTTGTAAAGCACTGGTTACTGTTTGGATTATTTTTATTTCATCCAGCCCTGTTTATTCCCAATAACCTCCCAATTTGAGTTAAATCAGTGAAAGAAACAAGCTAGCCTATTAAGAAAGCTTTTGATGTTCCAAGTGTCATTTGCTTGCAGGCATTCAGTGTTCTTAGAAGAAATGACGTTAATGTCCAGATGATCTCCCAAGGAGCGTCAAAGGTCTCTCTCTCTCTCACCCCCCCTCCCCACACACACACTCGTGTGTACAGAGTTGAACATCTGATTAAATTGTGATATTTGCTATACATACAGGTGAACATTTCCTTTGTTGTTAACGACAACGAAGCTGAAGAGTGTGTGAAGGCTCTCCATTCTGAGTTCTTTGAAATGTGCACGTCCCCAAATGGAAATCCAATGGGCATCTTCGTGAATGGCTCTCAATTGAGTAATGAATAATTGCCTAGCAACTATGTTACTCACCTAATGAATCATGCGTTGGCATCTTATTTTTGGCCCTTTTGCAAGCAAGCACAGATTTTTGTTTTTTTCATTTAAAGTGGGCAACGAAACTTCTTTGGTCTGATACAACATTGATCTAATGTAAGTGAAACAGCAAATTAGGGATTTCATTAAGATAGCCATCTTTTTATCTAGTTTTTAAATCTTGTATTATTCATAATTTAGATTCTCGCTACTTTTTTATATAAAAAAATACGTCATCTATTAATAAATATATGTACCCTTTAAAGCATTCACACGGCAAGGATGCTTTTTGTGATGTGAAATATCTTGAACTTACATTGATGGAACCGGAGGTTTATATATAATGTGGCAATTTTTTCTGTTGGCTTATTTTAATGACGAATAAAAAGTTCCATTGGCACTACAATTAAAAAGTTAGAGGTTCTCTAAGGCACAGAAATGTTATAACAAAAGTAACTGAGCAGGGCATTTTGTGTTGTAAAATATATATTTTTTACTCCCTCTATCCCATGTTAGTTTGGATTAGAGAACCAAAATGATTGAAACAGTTTTCTAATCCAAACTACTAATATATGGGAATGAGATGTATTAGGTTTATGGTGAATTAGCGATGCTCTGTCCTTAACTGTTACATACTAAAAAGATGAAAAATGGACAAGGCATTGCGAAGGAAGGTAACTTGACTGTAGCATGGTGGGATTGGGAGGATATAAACCAAGCAAGAAAAAGGAGTGCAAGGAAGGTGGTTTTGGCTTTGGAGAATAAACCAACGGACTTATAGTTGACTCAAAAGGTTTTGATGTGCAACTGAAATGAGGATGATATGAAGAGTTCTCATAAGGAAAACGATATTTGTACATCAGATTTCCTACACATTTTCATACACATCTGATGTAGGGACTGTCCTTCTCATAATACAGCCATTTTATGAGTTTCTATAATTGATTTTTGTTAGATAGGAGTTGCTTTGAAATTGCTAACTTAACTATGAAACTGTCAGCAGCTGAAACAGGCGTGTGGTTATTTCTCTATGCATCTCACAGCTTATTCTTGAGTAGAATTAATGGACAGCTTATTGTACCGTGCAAAACATTTAACTTACAAGTATGCCTAGCAGGGTACCTACTAGAACTGCAAACTCTGTGTGCCCAACTGATTCTTTCAGTGGAATGCGATTGTCTACACTAATGGGTGATTCTTTGTCACCATTCATAGTCAAAGCATTCATCGGCAAAAATGTGTTCAACCTAGTGATGCTATTTGATCTATAATCAAGTGGGGGGACTGGTTTTGATGTACAAGAACTTTCTTTTTTGGATACAGATATCATGGGCGATAGACTCTCCGAGTTTACAGATTTTAACTCTTGTTCAGATTCAATTAGCTCAGCGCTATCAGAAGAACATTTTGTATTATTTGGGAGCTTCATCACTGAGGTGTTTATCACCTTTGCATGTAACTATGTAAGCCAACTTATTTTCTCACTCCCTGCAGATAAAAGGAAAGAGTAACCTAGTCAGGGCCAGAAGGTAATTGAATTAAAATGGAGATATGAAAAGAGAAAAACTTTAACTTTCAGGAAAAATGCATTGTCGTATAAGAAACACACTCCTTTTGTCCTGAAATACTTGCCACGTGTTAAAAAAGAGACGTTTTTAAGGAATATATGTGACATTGGTGAGATTCCTATAGGATATGATAGGATATAAAGGTGTGAAAGGTGTTATTTCTCCGATGTGCTGTTCCCCCATGTGCCTTGCATTTTAGGAGAAGCACATTGTAGATGGGGCATGTATTTCAGGACAGAGGGAGTATAATTTATTTAAGGGGAATTTATATAATAAATCATAAAAAAAATTATGAAAATAACACACTGTAGAAAATATTTGCAAAATAGGGTATCTGACAAGCCACGCAGGCACCCACGTGGCGCGGGCGCTTGCGTGACTTTTTTTTTAAAGCCAAACCGAAAGGCGTTGGTTCAACCGACGCCTTTTACTACCTTAAAGATTTTTCGTCCCATTTTAAATAGGCACTCACTTCAACGATACATATCTCTCTCATTTCTAACCCATTTTTGCCCTTTTTTTTTCACTCTTCCTTATTTTTAGTGCTCTTTCTAGTCATTATAATATTACAAAGATGTTGAGCCATCACATACCATTTATCGTAGTTTTTTTAGTATTTTTTTCGATAAATAGCATGTGATGGATCAATATCTTTGTGATATCATTATGACCAGAAAGACCACTAAAAATAAGGAAGAATGAAAAAAAATGGGCAAAAATGGATGAAGAATGATAGAGATATGCATAATTGAAATTTGTCCCACTAAAACAAATCTGTCCCATTTTAAAGGGGTGATAACTTCAATGATGCATATCTCTCTCATTCTTTATCCATTTTCGCCCATTTTTTTCATTCTTCATTATTTTTAGTGGTCCTTCTGTTCATAATGATATCGCAAAGATGTTGATCCATCGAATGCTATTTATCAAAAAAATACTACAAAAACTACGATAAATGGTATGTGATGGCTCAACATCTTTGTGATATTATAATGACTAGAAAGAGCACTAAAAATAAGGAAGAGTGAAAAAAAATGGGTGAAAATGGGTTAGAAATGAGAGAGATATGTATCGTTGAAGTGAGTGTCTATTTAAAATGGGACGGAAAATCTTTAAGGTAGTAAAAGGCGTCGGTCCTTTCTCTTTTAACCGAGAGGCAATTTTTTTTCAGAAAATTTCTGTTGGAGCTTTGTTGCAGCAGTACTCCATTGTGACGGCTGAGATGGCTGCCCCAGGGCCTGTGTGGTATGGAGCCTGCACAGCATGTTGAGTGTGAGGGGCATGCTTGTGCGGAATTTCTCATTGATCTTGTCGATTTCTTTTTTAAAAGAATTAAATAAAGGGAAAATAATATAATAAATCATCAAAAAAAAATTATGAAAATGACACACTGTAGAAAATATTTGCAAAATAGGGTAATGAAAAGGTGAACTTGTTCTGTAAGGAACAACAAGACAATGGAGCACTGCTGAGGGCCATGGAATGTCGTATCGGATATCGGTAAAATATCGGTCGGCCAAAGAGACGAAATATCGGAGATATTGTGTAAAAAAATATCGGTAGTCAAAAACTAGTTTTTACCGTATATTTTCACAATCTAACTTCTAAAATGAGTTATACTAATTTAAACAAAGAATGAATTTTAAAATATGCCTATTAGGATAGAAAACAAACAAGAAAGGTTTTTTTTTCAAAATAAAAATAATTTTTTAAATTAAAAAATACCGATATATCGGCGATATTTTTCAAAAAAAATATTTTTTTAATTAAAAAAATAGATATTTGGATATCGGCGATATTTGGATATCGGCGATATTTGGAATTTTTTTAAAAAGCGATATTGATGGGTATCGATGTATCGGTTTAGGCCCGATACCGCGAGACGATTTTCCATGCTGAGGGCTAGCATGTGCAGCATTTTTTGGATCCGTAAAACTAAAAATATAAAAGGTGACATTATAAAACCCTTCTTCTGTAATATATTTCAAATCATCAAATTCATTTGACCATCCCGGTATTGTAATTGCTCATCTCCCTGAGAATACACTGGCTTATGTCAACTTTCTCTGTCGAATACACAATAGCAGTGCTATCATGTCCTCGACTACACTATAGTAGTGTTATTGTGTGTTTGGGCCTGAAGCGTGTGATCTATATATGAAATATGCATTTTATTATCTCCTAAATTTATATTTATGCTAGTTTTTGTTTAGAATTATTGCTACTTTAATATAGTTTTTGGTTTTTGTAGGAAACAAGAGTAAAACGCAGAAATGGGATAAAACGTGATTCTAATGATTGAATATTCATAACTTCGATTGCATATCTCTGATGGGACTGATTTAAGCTTCATGTTAAAGTACACGAAGTCAGCTTTCCAACGCCACTGACTGTTCGCAATTCGGAGTTCTGAGCAAAAAGTTATGATCATTTGAAATATCGCACGCGAAAGAGGCACGATTAAAGAGAAAAACCGTCAAGATGAGTTTGGATGGATGAGATCGATACGACGGGTTTTATTTGATTAAAAGAAAAAAAAAAGAAAAGAAAGGATTAAACCAGTCCGGTTCAGTAAAAGAAAAAAAATAGAAAATAGAAAACCGGCCCGAGCCGAAGCTCGGGCCGTTCGTCCAGAAACAGAGCAGACGATGCTCTGTTTTCCGGTGGGCTGAATATTGCCGGCGAGATCGAGGAGGCGGCGGCGGGTTTCGACGGCGACAGAGGACATGACGGTGGCAGCTAGGCTTGGACGAAGACGACGGCGGAAAAACAGAGCGTGTTCATTTGAAAAAAAACAGAAAACCGTGTAAAATTGGACATTCGTGCTTCGATTTGGATTCCTATTTTGAATAGGAATTTGATCCAAAACGGAGAAGGCATCGAATTGGACTCTTTGGAATCGCCTATAAAACAGATAACTACAGAGAAATTGGGGAGCTTTAGAACGAAAAAAAACAGCCGGCAGGAACTAAAAACAGTGCAGAAATTCCAGTTTTTTGGGTCATAGATTCGCCGGAATCCGGCGTGGTCTCGGCCGGAACAGAAGGGGGAAGAGAAAGGAGTCGCCGGAGGAGAGGAAGAGGGAAGAAAAGGGAGTGATTCGGAACTGCTACAGTAACTCCGGCGTACGCTACAGTGCACGGCTGCGCGAGGAAGACGATGAATAGTAACCCGTGAATAGTGTTTTGCGTGAACAGTGTTTTCGTGAACAGTATTTTCTGGTGAATAGTGGAAAATGACACCAACGGATCAACAGCGTTCTCCTTGTCCGATGGCTGGCTAAATTCGCGTCCAAGGCGTAGATGAAGCCCTAGATTTGTGTTATTACTCTTGTTTGTTTTATTTGATACAATTGATATGATTTTGCTTAATGCTATTTCATGAGTTTCTTTTGAGTGCTTGACCATAGACTTGATTGATATGCATGAAATTAGATCTTTTTAATTCCTATGCTTACCTAAAAGTAGGTTGGTGTTAATTCTATGCCCGACTAAGGATAGGATCATTAGCCCAAATGATAATTCTATGCCCGACCAAGGATAGAATTATCTACATTAATTTTTAGTGGACGAACTCTCGTGTCCGACCAAGAACGTGAGTGAATTCACTGTGATTTGTGTGTCTGACCATGAACACAAATTACCGTATCATGTCAATTTGAGCGTAATAATAATTGAGAGTAGTAATTGCATGTCTAGTTAAATTTTATTGCTTTAACTAGATTAATTAAAATAGAATTTTCTTTCACTTGAATTTGGCAAAATATTAGTCCGTCCCTGAGGTTCGACAACCCTTTAATACTCGTTGTAGTACAATTGCCTTGTGCACTTGCAAGGGTTTAATTTTAAACGATCAGCGTGTCATGGAAGCTTCGATGATAAAATTCCTAAAGTATCCTTCCTGCTAGCTATTTTGTTGCAAATGGATCACACGATGCCCTCAATGTGAAAGTCTTGGCGGTGCGGCGGAAGAGGGTTAGGGTTCGCTTGAACAGTCAATATAACCACTAAGGACCACTCATTCCTACGTGTAAGCTTCACATCTCTATTTGTGAATATATTAAATATTACATTTTTGCTTAGGTTTGATGTCGTGTATCTTATGGCATGGTGCGATATGATATCGTGTCACTCAAAGTAGACCGTAGTGATAGTCGTTTCACGATGACACGATACAGTCTTCTTTCATAAGAGATGGATACACAAATAACTAAAACCCACGATGAGAACACTATGAAGAAGATGGGGAGATATAACCCTCGACCATGTATCAGGACACACTGTAACCTAAGAGCTCTAGTAAGTGTATGAAAGTTGATTTGTGATTATATCGAAGACCTTTTAAAAGTGCCAATGTACAATTGGCATCTAGCCATTCAAAGAATGCTCACGGCTAAGCTATCCCAAGCATTCAAGAGTATACAATGTAGATATGATAGAGACGCGAGTGTTGGTGGCACTCTAGGTGGAGCAGCTTACTTATTACAGGTAATACTTACGAGTTGAAACAATTGTATTACTGCTATCGTGTATTTGATTACACAATAATATTGCTATCGTGTAATTGAGGACATGATAGCATAGCTATCGTGAGATCGAGGACATGATAGCACATCTATCGTGTAATCGAGGACAAGATAGTAGTACTATCGTGTATTTGATTAGCTATCGTGTCCTCGAGTACACGATAGTACTGCTATCGTGTCCTTGATTACACGATGTATACGATTACAGGATAGCGGTGCTATTGTCTATTTGATTACCAATAGCGGTACTATCGTATCCTCGAATACACGAGTACTGCTGTTACTTTTAATTAAAAATTCAAAAAAATACAAATTGCAAAATATACGTTTAAATTTTTTCTATTATGTGTCATATACATGTTTTAAATTTTGTTATATCTCCCTTATTTCTGATTCGTTTTTTCCCCTTCCTCGATGACACATCTCATAGTCTGTTACTTGTAATTGAAAATACATAATAGCAAATAGTGTAGAATTGCTATTGTGTCCACGAATACATGATAGCACTACTATTGCGTATTCAAGACATGATGTATTCGATTACATGATAGCATTGCTATCATGTGTTTGAGGACACGATAGAACTACTATTGTGTATTCGAGGACACGATAACAATTCTATCTTATCCTCGAACACACGATAGCACTGCTATCATATATTTAATACACGTTTAATTCTTTTTTTAATTTGCATACTGTCTATTACTTTTATCATGCAATCCATTACACGATGACAAAGTTATCGTATAATCGAGTACACGATAGTAATTCTATCATTTGTTCAGGCCGAATGGCTAGGTAATAATATGAAAAAAGTCAGGTTTAAGGTTTCAAGAGGGCAAAATGGGAAGATAAGGTCCCAAAACTAGGTTATATGGCATAAGACCGAAAAAACCAAGTAATATGGCATTCCGGCCTCATTGGCCAGGTAATATTGAAAAATATCCTCTCCGCCCTTATAATGGCGTGATAATAATAATCTTCTTAAGACAAGATGAATGTACAAATTAGTGTAGAAACAAATATAAGGTAGAAAATAATTGTCTTCCTAATTAGTAAGATTCTTTGCATCGACTTTTGTGTTCATTTGTAGAAATTCACAATTCTAGGAAGGTGCTCACTCAAGGGAATGGGTAACAAATTATACTAGAGTAATACTACACTATGTTAAAATTCAAATGTTATGATTCATGAAGCTACTTTATCATTCAAACATGGAACCAAAAAAGGGGGCCCCAATGATCACCGGTGCTTTAGTGATGGAGTAGCTTCATCTAGTATGAATTAGAGTGTAACTAAGGCTTTTTTCTTTATAAAACTAAATCATTTTCAATTATATTAGGAAAAATGCTTTCTTTTAGGAGATCATGTGCACCGTTGATTCACTCCAGGGCAGTGCCCTACCATAAAAGTGACATGGTCAGACCGCTGTACTCAATAATGTTTTGTGGTGTACAGGATGATAGATGAGCCTCCCATCAAAATGTTCTCCACCGTGCCATGAAGAAGTGGTCGCCATAAGGGCTTGTTTGGTTAGAGAAAATAGGCTGGATTCTTCTTTTGTAAAATCTCCTCCAAAAGATTCCAGATTTGCTTTCTTTAACTTTTTTCGATGGTAGTTTGCATAAAAAAGATAGCTATTGAAACCGCATTTTTGCTTACTAAATGCTCCTGCCTTTTTTTTTTCAAAATTACACAAACTTCTATGGAGCCCTAAATTCTTCCCTAAAAGCTACTTATTCCTAACCAAACACCTAAATTATAAACCCTAAATTCTTTCCTAAAATCTAGATTTTTCACCTAAAATCTCTAACCAAGCATACCCTAAATTGATGGTTCCCCCGCTCTTGTTGCTTCATTCCTTAAATACTTCAACATCAACTACTCATGGTTCATATAAAGTGACCCTTAGTTAACATTCACCTCCAATGTATGTGAGTACTTACTCACCCAACCTAATTAAGATCTTTGGAAGTATGTTGTACTCCCGAGGGTGGCGTCTCATCATTTCCAATGTAATCTCGAAGTTCATGCGTTAATCCAAGGGGCAGACGTGTGATTCAAACCTACCCACCACACGTACTAATATGCATTTGCAAAATCGACGGCCCACATCGCCCCACTGCACACCTGAGCGAGGGCAAGACCAAAGAATTCCGTATCGGCGATATATCGCCGATATATCGATATCGGATCCTACATGATAAATCGATGCAGATAAATATCGGTTTTCAATTTTTTACAATATCCCCGATATATCGTCATTTAAAAAATAACGCTTTTGAAAAAAAAGGAATTATTTTTCAAAAAAAGAGGAAAAAACAGTTTTTCTGTTTGTTTTCCATCATAATATGCATATTTTAAAATCTATGATTTGTCTAAATTAGTATAACTCATTTTAGAAGTTAGATTGTGAAAATATACAGTAAAAAATAGTTTTCGACCCCCAATATTTTTTACAAATATCTCTAATATATCTCCGATATTTTATCTCTTAGGCCAACCGATATTTTGCCGATATCTCATACGAAATTCCTTGGGCAGGACTCGATTACTTTTAGCCATTTTTTTAAAGACGTCTTTTTATTTTTACACATGAATCAGAAGTGAGAGTTCAGTGATTGAGCTGAGCCCAAAACATTCCATACTCGAAACGAACCAGCGTTCCCGTCCTACGCATCCTAACCGTCGATCTGAAGATCTACGGTCGTAACTCCTCTCTCATACTACCTCCCTCTTCACGCCCCACTTTCTGCCCTTTGCAACCCTCTTGCCGCGGCGTCAACCGCCGCCGCCGCCCACCGCCGGCCGAGACCCTCTTCTCCGGCGGCTTTCAGTCTCCACCTCGCCCAACTCCATTCGGGTTTGAGAGTGTCTCCGAAACATCTGGGGCCTTCCTGCAATTTTCGCAAAAGCGAGGGCCCCGACAGTCGCCGACGTCCACCGCCGCTTCGCGGTCGGTGATGCCCTCCGTCCGTTGCTGCTAAGGTATACCTCCCTCGCTGTCCGTCTCCCTCGTTTCAATTTCCTTTTACATGATTGAGCTATAAACCCTTGCTAAACCTTGGGGCAAGATCATGGAGCATCTGGGTTTTGCATTTTGATTGAGTTGTGATGTTTTTTCAGTGAATATGATCTTCTGTTTTTCCAAAGTTATATACCTTATCAGTTTATTGAGGTGTAAGAGTATATTACAAGGGGAATTTATGTACTTCCTCCGTCCAATAAAACGTGTCTGCATTTGAAGATGAGTGAGATTTATTGGACTCTTAAGGTCTGCACAAAAGAACTGAGCTTTCCCACGCTCTTCCCGTATTTTTAGTAGTAAAGAAGCAGATTCAGCCATCCAACGATGGATCTGTTTTTTCCCAAATGCAGACAGGCTTCATTGGATGGAGGGAGTGAAGGAAGTCAGAAGGATGGTTATTGGTTATTAGAAACTTAGACAATGTTGAAAACACAGATGTTTTGGACAACCTTTTGCTTGTTGCTGATGCTTCTTCTTGTTGGGCTGCAAATGCACTAGTGTTTAATTCTCCGCGTATCTGATTTATGGGGATTTTTCTTCCTGTTGCATTTTTATCTCATGTGGTATCTCTTGGTTTGTAATCAACTTGATGTAATTAAGACTTAACAAAAGGAATCTCCTATAATCTGTATGAATGTAGTATTTCCTTCACTTCTACCCATCCCTCCCCTATTTTCTTGAGTACTCTGTCCATCCAATAAAGCTTGTCTGCATTTGAAAAACCACAGGTCCATCATTACATGGCTGACTTTGCTCCTCCCTCATGACCCAAACATGGAAGAGGATCGGGAAACTCCGTTTTTATACAGGCCTTAGTGTACAGTAAATTTACCTCAAAACCACAATTCTATCATTACATGGCTGACTTTGCTCCCTCACAACCAAAAATGCGGAAGAGGAGCAGAAGTCTCTGTTCTTTGTACAGGCCTTAGAGTCCAATAAGTTTAACTAATTTTCAAATGCTGACAGGCTTCATTGGACGGTGGGAGTATCATGTTTCAGCTATGTTCTTGCTGTTATACATTAAACTCTCATTCATTATGTGAAAATGTGATTGGACTGACTTCCAACATATAAAATCTTGAAATAGGTCTGAAGGACACTTGACATAGGATGGAGGGAGTAGTATGATTGTAACTGGGATTTCATGTTGTCTAGAACTGTAAGGATGCATAATGAATTTTTTTTTGTTTACACGTACTTTAATTGCATCTTCCTGTTAAAAGTGTGGTATTGTTTTAAGATGTTTTCTATAGTGAATGATCTCACATCAGTTTGTGTTTTTTTTCCCTCTAGTTTTCTAATGAGAAATGGTTGGGCGAAACTCAAGGATAGTAATTAAGGGTGAAATATCCAGAACATGCTCTGCCGGATCTCTGTCAGGAGACTGTGCCCTGCATTAGATACTGCTTTTGCTGTGATTTCAACTGCTACTCCAAAGGTTACACCCGAATTCCAAGCACCTGCCCTTGAAAAGCTCAAGGCTGAAAGAGACCCAGAGAAGCTCTTTCACATCTTTAAAGCTAATTCCCGCAACCGACTTGTAGTTGAAAATCGTTTTGCATTTGAAGACACAATAAACCGCCTTGCTGGGGCTGGTCGGTTTGACTTTATTGAGGAGCTCCTTGAGCATCAAAAGGCCCTTCCACAAGGTCGCCGAGAGGGGTTTGTGGTTCGTATAATAATGTTATATGGAAAAGCTGGCATGCCTGATAATGCTCTAAGAACATTTTATAGCATGCACTTATTTGGATGTCAACGGACTGTTAAATCTTTCAATGCATCACTGAAGGCTTTGTCTCTTAATCACATGTTTGACAAGATCATCAATCTTTTTATTGAAGTACCTAAGGAATTTGGCATTTATCCTGATGAATTTTCATATAATTTAGTCATCAAGGCTTTATGTGATATAGGTGATTTGGATTTTGGTTATCTAATCATGAGAGATATGGAAAAGGCGGGGCTTAAACCTGATGTTGTTACATATACGACATTGATTTCCGCTTTTTATAGGCATGATCGCCATGAAATTGCTGATGGCTTGTGGAGTTTGATGGTACTCAAAAATTGTTTTCCCAATCTTACTACCTTTAATGTCAGAATCCAATATTTGGTAAACAAGGGGCGACCCTGGAAAGCAAGAGATGTGACCAAAAAGATGGTCCTTGTGGGTGTTTACCCTGATGAGATGACATTTAATTTGATCATCAAAGGTTTCTGTAAGGTGGGAAATCTTGATATGGCAAAAAGAATGTATGATGCAATGTGCAGCAGGGGTTGCAAACCGAACAGTAAGATATATCAAACCATGATTCACTATCTTTGTGAGGGAAAGGAATATGATTTAGCTTTCAGGTTTTGTAAGTCTAGCATGGATAGAAATTGGTTTCCTAGTGTGGATAGCATCTGTAAACTTCTAGAAGGTTTAGTGAGCATATTGAAAGATAAAAATGCCAAGGTGATTATCAAGTTGGTACGAGGAAGAATACCTACATACTCTGTTGACAATTTGAAAAGATTTCAAGCTATTGTTTCGGGGACCAGAGCTGATTGATTTGCAGTTTACACCTTGTTGACGAGAGAAGAGCTTGGAAACTTGGGATCTTGATGAGAAAAATGGTTAATTTGGGTGTGAATCCTGATAAGTTGATGTGTGCTCTTGTCAGTTATATTGGCGCTTTCAGGATATATAGTTTTTGCATGGCAAGAAGGCTTTACATAGTCATGCATTATAGAGGATGCAAGCCTAAAATAGTGTCTGCCAAATTGCAGTTTCATAATTTTTGGGGAGGGAACATTGATTTGACGATTTATTGATGAAATGGCTGCATGGGTGGAAATTGATTTCGATGGGCGGATGGGATTTGAAATCACTTTTGGACTACATCAAGACTGAAGAGATTATAGAAGCTGCATAAAGTGAGGTGGTTAGAAAAGGTAATACCCTGCTACATGATGGAAGCGTTAAGCATTTTATGCAATTTTGTAGGATAAAGCAAATAAATGTGAAGAGGTTATTTTTAGTATTTGTGCAGCTTTGAATAGGCTGGCATGATTTTGACTCAATTTATTTATTGATTTAATCAACACTGATTGTGGGAGGGGGGGAACTTGTCTAGAAAAGATGAACAAAAAGCTTTGGTTAAAATTTTGCAAATCCAGCAGTTTCTTGGTTTAACTTGTAAGTTATTGTAGATTATGTCGTTATTTCTGAATTTAAAAAGTCTTTTAACTTTATTAAATGTTCAACTTTTAAATAATTGTGTTCTTTGCTAATTGCCATTTCATGCTATAGTGGAGTAATGTCTCTCCAACTCAAGAGTTTGAAGGAATGCATAGGAGAAAAACAGTTTTCTTTAGCTTTGAAATTGGCTACTTAGATGATTGATGAGTTACTCACTCTGTAGTTTATCACCTATGGGACGCATTAGTTATGAGTAGTGTGAGCATTTTTATTTATTTAACGGTGAAGGCATGAACCCAGAATACTGAGTATATGAAAATGAACATCATCCTATAAGCATCTTTTTTGCAGGAAATTACATTTCTTTTTTAATTTTTAAACAATTTATAGGAACTGAAACAACATGTTTAACTTTTGTTTTCAACATTATCTGCAATATGTTGGTAAAAGTAATTGAAAATCATGTCAGAAGCATGGATATCATTGTCAGAAACAATGGCAGTTTTTTATGAATGTAACGATGCTATTTGGTTTCTGACATTCTTATTAAATAGTACTTCTGATTTTCCAGCAAGCTTGCAACTTTTATGCAACTCGGATATGCAGTTTGTAGTTATACATTCATGCAGTCACTTGCCAAATCGACATTTGTTTAAACTAATAACTAATGACATTTTGTTCAAAGATATATAAATTTACATCTCCTTTTTATCATGTCATCTCTTCACTTCCCTATATTTCATGTTACTTGTTAAAGTCTTGTCCTTTTGCCAGATCACTTATAATGCAAGAAGTGTGACTTGATGCCTTTTGCATCATGTGGAATGGTGGTAATTGTCAGATTTTGCCTCATTTGCTAGACTATGGAAACTGCTTACAAACTTGAGAGACAAGGATAACTTTTTCTCAGAGGAATAAACGCTCTTGAGCTGCAGTATGTTTCACTGGTTGTGAAATTTTCCAAAGTTTGTTGGACCATTTTGTTTTACTTTCTTGAAGTTGAAGTTAAGGGCGCTGCCTTCTGATGTTTAATGTGACTGAACAATGAGACCAAGGAAGATGCAACAGGAATTTCCAAAAGAAAAACAGCTGACCATGTGTGGCAGGTAACGAAAAGGTGAATTTCTTTGGTAAGGGTGAAGCAGACATATTTAGGAGCTGTTTGGATAGAGAAATGGGCCTCATTTCACTGTCAATTCAGGCTGAATTAACCTGAAACAGGTTTTTGTATAGGGAATTTGAGAAGAATTAGAAATTCAACTGAAATGGCAATTCATGCCCAAATTCACCATTTCAGGTGAACTTCCTCAGGAGGACTTTCATCTGAAATTGTACGGACTGACACCCGCTGGTGAATGTAATTTACCTGCAGAAAGTAAATTTGTGCCCTCTCCTTCAGGTTTTCTCCCTTTTCTTCTCATCAGCTCTTCCACACCTCCGCCCTCAGCTCTCTTCGCTAGGGCGACGATCTGTTGCTCGAGCACTGCAACGGCGCCACCGCCATCGCCACCACCACCGCGCCGCTCCAGATCTGATCCACCGCAGTCCGGACAGACTTCCGACAAGCCAGCTGCTTGTCCGGGTGTCGCTCTCACTGTGATGGCTCTCTTCTTCAGGTACACCTCTTCTCCTTTCTCTCTTAGCGCTCTTTCAGTTCCTCACCTCCGCCATGGATCCGTCCAGCTCGCACAATCTGTTTCTCGAGCACCGCAACGGCGCCGCCGCTGCCACCATATAGGTAATGAGAAGGTGAAGTTCTTTGGTAAGAGTGAACCAGACATATTTAAGATCTTTCTTTTATAAAGTGTGCACATTAGGCTGAATGCCATGAATGCCGTATAAATGCTGCCTATTTTTCTCTAAATGGCAACTGAATCAGAATTGAGGTGCAAATATGTTATATTGTGAGGCCAATAATGCCCGGAATGGCGAGTGTGAGGTACCAATATAAGATGAATTGGCTGTGAACAGTCAGCCAGCTAATATAGTTTTTTTGTCTTGTTGAAGTCACTGGGCAATATGCCATTAATTAAATGCAGTTTGTGTACATGATTTCATGTTTGAATTGTGTAATGAGCCATTATTTTTATAACTATACAAAAGAGATAGGCTTTCTTGAAAAATGTGGCTAGTCTGTATTACGAGTACGGTTACAAGAAGTTTGGATAGCATATTTGATTGTTCAACTTGGTTAATGGGCATGCATTGCTTGCTTTATTTATGGAGTTTCTTATAAGGCAGAGCAACTGGTGGTGTACATCATTGTATCGTAATGCCAATGTCTTGAATGTGGCTGCATTAACCATGGAGTTTTTTTTGTTTGAGTTGGTCTATTATGGAGTTTGAATGGTTATGGGAAAGTTGAAGTGGGCAGACATGTTCCCTAAATGCTGTGCGCCACCATCTTTCTATTCTGATGAGCATATTCGGGAACAAAGAAAAGTGAAGTGAATTTGGATAGGCATAGATGATAACATTATTTAAACGACTATGATGAATACCTTTTTTATCAATCTGAAAGTATTACATTTTTTCTCTGCATGTTCAGTTATTTTATGCAGGCGTGAAAAGTTTTAACATTAAGCTCTGAGGCATTGGATGATATTCAGTTATGTTTATCATGACCTTGATGTGGTGTGGGAAAATTTGGGGAAGGTTTGAACAAGATGCAAGAAAGCAGTGAAATCATGTGTTTATTCTCTCATACACACTATGATCCCTCTCTCATGCAAGACAATTTCCCAATTTGCTTTTTTAATACACTTCTAGATGTAGCTTTCCTTATGTATTCTTCTTCTTGCACCATGTTTTATGTAAAAAATTAATTATACAGTTTTGAGTTATGATTGATGCTTCGAATTTACTGAAATGAAAGTTTGGAAAAGTGAATACTCGATCAGTAAGATTCTAGTGATTTAGGGGCTGTTTGAAATGTCAATTTAGGCTGAATTCACCTAAAACAGGTTTGTTTACCAAATTTGAGAAGAATTAGAAATTCACCATTTCATGCAAAAGTCCGGGAGGACTTTCACCTGAAAGCGTATGGTTTGACACCTGCGGAAAATACATTTGTGCCCTCCTTCAGCTTTTCTCCCTTGTCTTCTCATCCGCTCTTCCTCACCCAGAAGAATGCCCTTCACTGGCGCCTTCGCCCGGTGACACTGCTTTCCACTCCCTTTCTTTGATGGCATCATCACCATCAGCTGATTCAAGGTGCAGAAAGGGGTATCTCGGTGATATGCGCGGTGGGGAACAATGGGCCGATGGCCGTTCGGTGGCAAATGAGAACCGTGGGTCACCACGGTTGGGTGTGGAAGATCATTGGTGTGGAAGGTTGAATCTTGAAAGAATTTTTTCTTTTTTTTTTAGATTTTTGTTGCTGGGTTATGTTGATTCTGGTATGAGGAGTGTTGTTTCGGGAATTTGATGGCTAAAGATTAATACTTTGGGGGGAATTTGGATTTTGGTGATGATTTTTTGCATTGTTGTAACAGGAAAGGTTGGGTGTTGGATTGGAATTGCATTAGGATGGCATGGAAAAGGAGTTCGAAGGAGCTAAAGGACCTGCAGAAGGATCCTCCTACTTCGTGTAGTGCCGGTATATTTCATGCTTTAATCTTACTTTCTTTTTTTATGAGCATGTGCTGGATTTATATTGTTTTTGTTTTAAATTTTTATTTCCTGCATTACAGTTTGATTCAATAGTTAATGGTGAAATCATGGGGCTATTAAAACTACTTTAAAGCTTGATTGCGCTTTGATTAGTGTAGCTTCTTTCTGTGGCCGTTTGCAGTGTTCTTTTTTGTTTTTTACTCAACAGTTCATGCTATTTTCTTGTATAATGGGAATGTGTTATTTATAGGATTTCACTAGATCTTTTAACCTGTTTTTCATGCACTCAATTGTTTTTAAGAAGCTTTAAGCACTATCTAACCATGCATCCAAGAGCACTGCCTACTCTTGTCCAGGGTGGAACTGTGTACAAGCTATCTGTGCAGTTCCCAGGCGCTATAAACCGAAAAATACTCAGAATTTTTTATTTTGGTGCCTCTTGTAGTTGATAGAAAGTGCAGAAAGTTTTTACTTCAGATTATGCCGTTTTACTTAGTTTCCAGCGTTGATCACGTGTCTTAAGAGTAGTAACACTTCTGTTTTTTCGTAAGTTAGTATTACTGTTATTTTTGTTGTTGTGTGCACAACTACCTGCAATATCTCTTTTAATCGATCTTGTCTGGAGTTATTTGTTGTAATCCTGCACTATTACTACATGCTGTGGGAACTGAAGCAATGGGCCTACTGGCCTCCTTCTATGCCAAGCCTAAATGTCTGGATTTGAAATTAAGAAAATTGTTTTGCAGTTGAAATTTTCTGACAACTTGCACTATAAATCGAAGTTCAACAATGTTTTAGCTTATTCCTTTGAATGCTACATTAACTCCTTATGAAAATAATGATGGTTGTGATGGCCTTTTGAGTTATATAACTTTTGAACTTTGTAGGCCCTGTTGTTAATGATATGTTTCACTGGCAAGCAACAATTATGGAACCTGCGGATAGTCCATTTGCAGGGCAATTCACTTCCCACCAAATTATCCATTCAAGCATTTTGTTGTTACCAGCTTTGTGATGGAAGATGGCTATATTAATATTTCATGTGCAATCATCATGTCATGAAGCCAATCTACATATTTGGAAAGGTGTATGATGAATATGGTGACATTGAATCTTCTTATCATTGTCCCCTCTTCAGAGGGTTGTGTCAGGAAGGGCATCCGGCGTAAAAACTTGCCCAAGATGTTTCTTTGTATGGATTTGTACCGTTTTGATTCCTATGAGAGTCAAGCATGGTATAACAGCTATTAGTAGCAGGTGGTCAAGTGCTGCTGCGCAACCTTACATCTTTAAAGTTTTTGGAAGTTAGGTATCTGCCCAGCGCTGCTTCCTTTGTATTGGATCATTATGATGCCTTTCCACCGTCTCTAACGTGTCTCGGTATAAGAAAATGCACTGACCTGACGTGCTTACCCAAGGCCTTGCACAACCACCTCCCTTCCATTATTCGCCTGCATCTTATCGAGCGTCCTCAACTTGGGTCCTTCCCGGAAGGGAAGGAGGAGGTGCTTTCCATCCACAGTAACTTCTCTGGGTGTCTCCTATTGTCCTCAACTTGTGTCCTTGCGGGAGGAGGGGCTTCCACTGGCTCTTGGCTCTTGAATTTCTCTATATAGGGGATTGCCAGAACCTATATAAAAGCAGACTAGTTTTCATTATTACCAGCTTTGTGATGGAAGATGGCTATATTAATATTTCATGTGCAACTATCATGTCATGAAGCCAACCCACATATTTGGAAAGGTGTATAATGAATATGATGATGCTGAATCTCCATATCACTGTCCCCTTTTCGGAGGGTTGCGTCAAGAAGGGCATCTGGCATAAAAACTTGCCACTATGTTTCTTTGTATGGATTGTGTACCATTTTCATTCTAATAAGAGTCAAATGCGGTTTATAATCCATGCCGCCGACCCCACATAGCTGGGATAAGGCGTATGATGATGATGATGAGGGGATTGCCCGAACCTCACTTCCCTTATAGGGCTCGATGTTTCAAATTGTCCACCCATGCTTAAAGAGCTTCTGATAACAAATTGCCCAAAGCTGGAGTACATGCCCAAACACCTGTACAACCTCACCTCTCTCCAAATGATACATCTTCAGGCTTGTCCTCTACTAGAGCTCAGGCCAGACAATAGACTACCTCCCAACCTTAAAATATCTGAATTTATGTGGTGACTGTTCCAAACTGAAGCAGCAGTTGCAAGAGGAAGACATAAGAGAGTGGCTTTATATCCTGAGATAGGAATACAGTTGTTGCAGTCCAGTCCCTCTTTTCATGGAAACAGTCATCGGAGAAGCAGAACACCTGGGGCGGCCTTTATGCAAGAGCTACTAGCTGCGAGAGGAGGACAGCAGCAGCCCACCAAAAAATGAAGAAATTCTTTCAGCTTTTTGAGGTACGGTTTTGGAAATCTGCATGCTTACTTTGTTACATGACATTTGTGCTGGTTGATTTTTGGTTTTTTTTGTTTTACTAGGAAATTACTGTTGGTTTTGATGTAGTCCGAAAAATTCGCATTTTTGTATTGATAATTTTCCCAATAGCGTGCATTGTTTGAGTCTGCACTCTGCAGTAAAATGTGATCTTTTGACATCTCGTCATGGGCTTTGTGTGCTTGTGATTTCGATATTCGACTGCAATCGTTTTTAATGTGAATTGGATGGTTTGAATGAGCTTTGGATTTTGATCTGCCTAAATATTGTTTTAAAATTTGCATGCTTAGTATGTTTGTCTTCCCCCCTGAATTGAATGAGAGGATGCAGTGTATGGATTAAATGAGAAAAGTTATACCTCTTAAATTGAAAAATTCGCCTTTTTATTATATAAATTGAAGAACTGCAAGTGCGGTACAAATTGTCGGTCCTACCCTTTTGCAAGGGGTTTGTGTGCTTCTGATTGCAACATATTATTGGAATTGTTTTGACTTGGGTTTGGATGGTTTGAATGAGCTTTTATATTCTTACTTTTTGCTTGTATGAATATTGTAATCATACAGTACTTGATATGCATACTTTCTAGGTTATTTCTATTTTTTTAAATTGGTGGGCTGTACCCTTTCGATTCAGAGAGATGCTCCATAGGTGTGTTCAAATTGAATAACTTTTGACAATTCTGGCATGTTATCTGATAAGTACTGATCCTTGATACAGTCTTTTGTTTAGTTGATCATCATTTTCCTGGCCTATTTATGTAAATGATGGTTCCTTCTTATGGCTAATGATTGATTCTCCATTTTTAATTCCATAATTTATCTTGGAGTTGGTTCTGGAAGTTTACTTATCCTTATGTGTCATGAATTAGAAAGGAGGGCAAAATCTTCTTGGAGTAATGCAGAATAACCTTTGATAAATGATAATGGGCATGTTATGTAAGAAGAATGTAGTTCTTCATGCAGTCTTTTCTGTAGGAAATCCACATTTTTCCTGGCTTATGTGGATTGACTATAAAATCCACATCTTTCCTTGCCTATGTGGATCTGACTACAATTTTCCTGTTTTGAACCTTCTAAGAGTAACACAGAATTTCATTTTTACCTTGAACTTAAAATTTCCATGAAAAGTGTGGATTGGTTACAAAATCTTTCTAGAGTAACGCAGAATTTCATTCTTTAACTTGAGATGAGGGATAAATGAGTTTTCTTGATTTTTTTGAACTGGATCGAACTTTTCCAAAATCACTTATGTTCTAGAAGATATCTCAGAATAGGATTTTGTCCAAAAGCCCCTTGGTATGTTTGGCAATGCCCAAGTCTGATTGGAAATTTGAACTCTTTATAAACTGCTTTATTGATATTTCACGTTCTCTTAAAGAAAGTAAATTTTCATTCAGGTACAATCAGAGCATGGTGAGCAACAGGCTGCATCAAAGAGGAGAAGCCCCATTCAGAAGCAGGGTCCATAGAGAAGATGGGGAGGTGGATAAAAGACAGAGAGATTGAGAGAACGAGGAAGAAGCACAGAGCCTGCTCAACACAAACATTCTTCATTGGACAGAGGGAGTATTATATTAGCAGTTTGGAACAGTTTGAAGTATATGGCAACTGTTTCAAACTGGAGCAGGAGTTGTGAGAGGAAGGTAGAGTAGATTGGCTTTGTCTCACGGGACACATGGTAGAAGCAGAAGAAGAAAATCTGTTGCGTTTTGAGGTAGGGTTTTTAAAATCTGTTGTTTGATTTTTGTTTCTGCAGTGAATGAAAAAAAATTGTGATGTAGGGATTCAGTGACAAAAATTTTGCCCTTTTCATTGAAAACTTTTCCCGTTGCATGCGCTGTTTGAATTTGTAGTACAGTGTGAATATTTTACATCATCCAAATGCATCTCGGATAATTTGCTCTACGCCCCTGCAAGGGGGAATGTGTGCTTGTGATTTTAGCACTTTACTGAAATTGTTTTTGACCTGGGTTTGGATGATTTGAATGTTGTCTGATTTTTCACAGTTATCAGAAGCTGGGCTAATACTCTGAATTCCCACAAATTGGTTTTCCTATGCGTCTGTGTCGTCTCAATGGAGGAGACCAACGGGAACAGTCCTCTCCATTGCTCTAGGCCCAGGCTGGCAAATCAAACAACTTTATGTTAACAACACCTTTCACTTACGACGTTCACTATGAAATTAGTGTCCATAGCACAACCAAAGAGGCAAAGATCAGAAAATTTTATATTTCCACTTATTTCTCTTTTTCTGGATGCTCTTTGAGTCTTTGCATTTAGACAGAGCTAATATATGCCCAAACTCGGTATGAATAGTATCCATAGCACAAGCAAAGAGGCAAAGATCGGAAAATTTTACGTCCACTGTTTTCTCTTTTTTTGGATTCTCTTTGAGTCTTTGCATCCAGACCATGGTTTTCAAAACCGGATGCGCGGGAGAAACTTGGAGAGAATTATAATTTGCGGAAAGTATTATCTCACAACATAAGAGATGGTTTTGCATGTTATTCATCTTTTCTTTTATATTTTTAGTTATTACTCTACATCCTTAACAAAAAAGCAATCACTTAACACTGTTTAAATAGATCGAACTAATTGAGTTGGTACCGGAAGCAAAGAGCTTAGAGGCATGGAAGCCCTTGAAAAGGAGGTCGATGCCATTAGTAATTGCTTTCTTACAGAAGTCTTCTTCCATGTCGATCACTTCTTCAATTGTCTCCTTCATGAAGTCCTTCTTCAGCTGGAAGCTCTTGTGGGCCTTGCCCTGAGCCCAATCAGACCATGATCTTGTCCTGACCTCCTCTTTAGAGTATGTACTGTAGCACATTATGATCAGCAGCATGACTGCTAGTAGAGTGCCCATCTTGCCATGAATGGTAGAGAGAGAAAGAGGAAAGCAACTGTAACTGAAGAAGGAGGGGATATCTTGTCGCACGTATCATGCATAAAACCTTCCAGTCATGAGAAAGGACGAGCTCAGAGTGAGGGAGCCACCAGCATCTGCCTCCTTATATATATAATACCTGCGAGCTCTCTCTTTTTTCCATGTGTTTGTTCTGGTTGTCTCGTAACTCTATCCAGGGGCGGAGCCAGGAACTTTGATTAAGGGGGGCAAAAAAATTTCCTCTAAATTTTTGCGAGACAAACTGTAGAATAAATTATCACATAAATATAATATTTTACTCTTTTTTACACTTTTCCATGATATATGATATGCCATATTTATTCATATGTATTTTTTAAGCAATGAAAACAACGATCTAAATTTATATCTACTAACTCTGATCGAAAAAGGTTGAGTGTGTAGAAACTGAAATTTTGAAAGCCTCATTAGACCCACAAGTGGGAAAGACCTATGGGGATAAGAACTAAGCTTCACTACCTATTTTCATTGGAGTCAGGAAAATGGAATTGTAACTATCCTTTTCAGGTCTTTGTATTGCCAAAAATAAAATGGTAACTATGAAACACGTGCTACATAGATATCATAAAAGATATGTACGAGGAGGTTCTAAGTAGTGTACAAACAAATAGGTCAAGCGCATCATTGTTTTTTAATTTTTTTTTGGCAACGAGCACATCCTTCTCTTTGATTCTATTGAAGAATGATTCCGCCTAGCAATAACCAAAAATTTAGATCCCATGTGGTTTTGTAAATATTATTCCCTCATTCCATATTACTAGTTTGATTTTGTATTGGAGAAACCAAATCAGAAATATCTAACTTCTCCTTTAGAGTGTCAGCGCATGTCATGGAGGGACAACCATGGTGGGCCCATCTAAGAAGAAAATAAAATGAAGGACAATAAGAAGGGGCAAGGCTTATAACATATTCACAAAATTACCATATTATTGTTAGAAGTGGATATAATAACCTATATTAAAACTCATATGAATGAGTGAATTAGGTGAAGGATGAATAGTCCCACATCCACACCAAGGAGGTGTTGTGGATGGTATATAAGATCCAAGTTAGACCTTTGAAGTTAGGCCCAAGGGCCACCCCACTTTTGTGGGGGAGAGAGATGTTGGACCCATGCACCTAGGTGGGCTAACCCACACACGCGCGCCGCCGCCATCCGGCCAGCTCGGGTTGGGTTGGGTCAACAAGATAATATTATGGGACAAATTCAATTGGTTTAGTTTTCTAATTTATTTTGGAAAAAGTTTTCAACGGGCTTTAACAGGAAACGGTGTGTTTTCAAAGGGCTTTAACAGGATTTCTATAAAACTTGAGAAAACGGGTCTTCTGTACGGTTTTTTACTAGCACTTCATCTTCCTCCTTTCTCCTCTCTTCTGTGAAAGCATTACACATCTGTGGTTCGCTGCGCGTGCTGTTTGGAGTGCTGCTACAGTACGTGGTTGATCGTCTTATCCTGGGAGGCAGACGCCCACGAGTCCTAAGTACCATAGGGAGGGCGCATTCTGTCTTAAGGACAAAGTGTTTCGCTTGATTCGATCATCAACATCTTCTAATTATTTATTAATCAGTCCCAACATATTGGAAGAAAGGTTAGCTGGGCAATTTGCCCCAGCTTGTCCCCCCTGGCTCCGCCAGTGACTCTATCAATTCTTTTGGAGATTCAACATGCTAAATGCCACATTGTATACTGTAGAATGTATTCGTTACTAACGGCCAATATGGACTTGTTAATTAGAAACATTGACCAAATAAAAAATCATTCCACGTGAATTTAAGATAATTAACCTGTATTTATTAGCTTTTTGAACTAATTACGAAGCTCAATGCATCTCATTTGGGCATGGTTTTGCTTGTCGGTACAATGTATTAGCATATTTACATACTCCCTATGTTGTCCCATTGCCTGTATATGAAAAAGGGTGGTATAACCAACAAACCTCATGAACTCTGTACAACTTATAGATCAAATATGAAAAGGCAAGTGGGCGTAGATGGTGCCATCCTAAAATAACTGCCACATCCTAAAAAAGTGGGCAGTGTTAAAGGAGGGAGGATTATATAAACGTAAGACTGACCCCACTAGATATTATAAGTAAAGAATTTTTCATTTCTTGTTGAAAAAAAAACAATTCAATTACTAATTTATCTCACATTATTATCTTGATTGAAAATCCAAAATGAAGAATTAATTTTTTATCAATCCACATTATTATTAATATGGAGCAAAACAACTATATATAACAGAGAAATATAAAAGTTAAAAATAGTGATTAATTAGTCTTGCCTCTCTAAAATTAAGGTCAAATCCAGTGGATAAAACAAAAATTAAGGGTTAACCAAGTCAGGTCTGGTTGAGCCAGTTGAACAAGCGCAAGCTGAGCAAACAAGGGAAATTTATATAAAAAAACATAAAAAAAAATTACAAAATTGGCGCACTGTAGCAAATATTTCCCAAACTGGTGTTCTGACAAGCCGCGTGGCCTTTTTTTTTTAACCGGCCCGAAAGGCGTCGGTTGAACCGGCGCCTTTCTCTTATAACCGAAAGGCAGTTTTTTTTTTCACCGTGTTTGAAAGGCGTCGGTTTTTCGTTTACGTTTATAACGGAGACGCCTTTCATTTCGTATATAGCCCGCGCGGGCTCGGTCTCCTCCCCACCCATCCCTAACGCGGGTAGTTATTATGGTAACGGGTTAGGGTGATTTGTGAATTCTTAGAAACTGTATATATTCTCCATAATTCAAATCTTAGAGAAGGCATCGGTTTAAGCAATGCCTCTCTCTTTAGTAGAGAGGCAACCAACGCCTCTAGCTAAAGAAGGAACTGATGGAGGATGGAGTAAAAATACTAAGGTAATGAAAGGCGTCAGTTGAACGGAAAGGCATCAGTTGAACTAACGCCTTTTAAGTCAGGGTTTAAAAAAACCCGCGCAGGGCCAACGCCACGCTAGCGCCTGCATGGATGGTCAGATAACCGAATCAAGAATTATGTTTTAACTTTTCCCGATTGGTAATTTTTTAATTATTTTATAAATTCTCTAATATTAAAATGTCAATTGAAATGTCGCTTCAATGGATGCCTTTCGGGTCATGGTATAAAAAAAGACCACACAAGGCCAACGTAATGCTAGCTCATGTGTGGCATGTTATATAACCAGATCGGAAAATAAATTTCCTTCTTTCCCTTGGTAATTTTTTATTTTATTATATATTAATTCACTGCATAATCCGTCTGTTCTATAATAATTATCAGGATTTAAAACCGTCCATTTGCATACAAACACACATATGACCGTCCACATATGTCCTTAGAGACATGGATATACACGAACGGACATGGAAAAAGGAGACTTAAATTGGGATAATGGCTAATCAAGAACAGTGGCCGAGGTTGAAAAGTGGTGTATTGGGTTGCTGCCGAGGCTAGAAAGAAGAGGCAAAGGGTAAGCAGTGGCAGCTACAGTTGAGGTCGCTAGTGGAAGAGGCAGCTACTTTTAAAGAAGCCACTTCATTATTCAAACCCGCCCCACATCTACTTTCCAAACAGGATGACTATGGGAAAGTGACCAAAAGCGGTTTTCCTACGCTAGGAAAGCCCCTCTCAAACATGCCCTTCAATTAACAAAAAATTGAAAACATCCGCCTGGACAAGCGAGAAGGCAAGTCGCAGGGGGGGCAGCTCCTTTGCTCCCCCCTACTGTTGCCCGTTGACTCTGCCTGGCCCCCCGGATTATGGACACTGACATCAATGTAGTAGTATAGACGGAAATCCGAATCAGCTGAAAAACAAGCATCTTGTTATCCAGAATTAAACATTTACATTGGCCATTTTTATGATGAGTACTTTCATAAAAATAACAACGTTGGCTCTATGTTCCCAATGAAATAAAATATTTGTGTTGCAGACTCCTCAACCAAATTACCAAGCTGAAATACATTTGTTCTCTATTAAATTAGCCAAATGACACAAATTTACCAATGCTTGAGTTGCATCATATCTCAATACGGCCCATTCAGGATCAAGCATCCACCATTTGTACCAAATAGTTACTCCACCAGGCAGAGAGGCATTCCACTCATGTGAACAGGGCAGGCCAGATCATTAGAATTTGCATGGAACAGGGAGTTAGTCCCATGAGTAATTTCTGCTGCTTGGGTTGCAAACGCCTACGTCAATAACGGATTGGTGCCTTTGAGAAACAATTAGCAAAGAGGACCCCTGCTTCATAAAAGATCGAAGCAAAACTGTCAACTAATATCTGTAAGTGTTATAAGCATCATCATTTTTTGTTGCTTGGTAAGCTGGAGGGATTGTCCCCTATTTGATAATTCATTAAAGCAAAAAAGACTTGGTATATAGAGACAAATGAGCATACAAATTATAAATGCCATCTCATTTTCAAAGTGAGGTTTGCAATATGGGAGGCAACATGAGGTGAGATTGAGACGTAGGTCTACTGTTCAATATTTACAAGCAAGAGCTTTTTATGAATATCAAACATGCATAAGAGAGAGGTGTAGATCTACTTAGAATAGCAGCATGAGTAAAATACATGAGATGATGAAAGGCACTCTCAGCTTCATGTTTACAAAGTTTGCAATGACTCTGTGTAGACCCTCTAATCTGGAGCCGACCAAGTATCAACGAAACATTGTCCTACCAATGAGTTGCAAGGAGCATTGTGCTTAAACCACACTAGTAGCTCAATAGACTTGGGAGGGTGGGACACGAAAAGCATTATGGGCTGAATGAATGGAGAATGTTCCCAAAGATGATGAAGAACATAGAATTGTGTCTTGGTTGGTAGTGAGATCAGACGGTAGGAAAATGCAAGCTAAGAGTTGCTGCCTGCGAATACCTGAAGCAAAATGACGCATTCTCCTCCCCATTTGGAGGAACAGGATTCCTAAGAGGTCCTTTTCCTAGATTGTCAATGATTGGGAAAAAGAAATGGACCTTAATCTCAAACATTAGTACAGAAATTTGGGGGCAAAAGGAGGGACAATATATAAAAAAATTTCGTGAAATGAAAAAAAGTAAATAAAATGAAACTAAAAGAAAGGAGACTTAAAGTTTGAAGAGGCAAGCACCCACCCATCAGTTAGTCATTGTATATTGTTCATTTTTTCCATGAAGGAATTGCCAATTCCTGAGCCATAGTTCTCTAAATTAGGGTTTCACCACATAAAAAAAATTAAATAAAAGAGGGACTTGGGTTTGAAGAACTAAGTACTGAAGCGTTCTCTTTTTTAGTGAAGAATAATTATGGGCTTATGGCCACAGTTCCCATATTGGTATTCTACAACAACAGTTTTCTGTTAAATTTTTACCTTTCTTAATTCGATTATTATTTAATTCTATTGCAAAGCCAGTAATCCAATAAGATGATGCATGTATTGGGTCTAGAAAAATTAGATAAGTATAAAAATGAAAATGACTAAGATAGAGCTAACATTCTGTTCAAAGTAGTACAACTCCAATCCGGGAAAAACAAAACAAAATTATGATAGTATCTCCACAAAATTTAGATTAAAAGCCAGTAAAACTACTCTCGAAATCTGTCTCCCATATTTTGTCTATATTCAAGATTTTCTTTGAAAATTTCCCTTCAAAATCTACACTCTCTTTTCAAAATTTGTTGTGACAGTATATTATTTTCTCCTCATTGAACATACAGCATCTAGTGAAACAGGGAAATTTTCCCTTTTTCAATGCTTGACAAACCAGAAAAATAAAGCTTTTAGAAGTCATAAGTTGCACCTCATGAAGAGTGAGGGAGAGTTAAAATAAAAAAGTAGAAATTTTTTTCCCTTGTTTCCAAAACCAGTTAGAATCACTTTTTTTCTTGACATAAACCACTTATGATAGTTAGATAACCAAAAGCTTGAGCTGGTAGGAACAAGTAATCTTAATTATTTATTGTAGATTCCAATGCCTCCGTTGGCCCCTTTACGTGCAGGCATCTATCAAGTGCGGCAATTGGATCACAATTGGGATATAAATGCATCCCAAAAGGCATGAACCAAAGACCCAGGCTCCGATACCATGTTAGATGACCATGTTTCCCAACAGCTCGAATATTTGGGAAACTTGGTTATCTTACATGGTTAGAGCTGTTGGAAAACACAATTATTTAACATGATATTGGAGCCCACGTCTTTGGTTCAAGTCTTGTAAGAGGCATTGATACACCAATTGTGTTCCACATGCCACTCTTGATGGACGCTTGCACGTGAATGGGGATGTTGGAATATACTCTACAGCAATATGATTTCCTTCCCCACCAGCTTGAGCTTTCGGGGAACTTGGTTATCTCGCTTAAAACATTTCTATTACTGCAAGATACAAGGTAAATACCTTAGTCCCTGCTACAAGTGTCCCATTAAGGGGGTGAGCCGTACAACCTGTGACACTATCTGATAATGGAATAAACACGTTGTTAACATTCAGACTTATTTCCTCAGCATCAACTTCCTGGCTGCAACCATAAAACCATGAATAAGTAACATCTTATCAAATTTGAAGGTCATAAGACAAAATAGACGATTAAAAAAAGACATCAAAGGAAAATAGTGCGGCAGCTGCTCACTCAACATGACATGCAGACGTTTTATCAGGGAAAAAATCCAATAGATAGATCCCATCTCCGGATGCTGGACCAACAGCATAGATCTGAGTGACAACATAACAATGAGGATCAAGATGATAACCTTCACTGATGCTACAATGCAATGTGCAGAAAATTTGGAGGGAACAAAATAGAAAAATAAAATATGATTCAAATATTTTTATTTTTTGTGTGAGTAATTGTGTCCGCACTGATGGGGCCAGTATCTTAGACGCATGGCCGGGCTTCAAAGAGAGAACCTCTAGGATAATCTGGTATGTAGCCACTTGTGAATGGTAAGATCTGAGAGCATAAATTTTGATCTCCTTACACTTTTGATGTCTGGAGTCAACGATGAATGATAACTCCTCCTTATACTTTTAACGTATGGAGTCTTGATGAATTATGATATTCTTCAGGTAAGGTACCCTGATTTTCTATTATGTTGCTGATTAATCTAATGTCATTTGTGAAGTCTTATTCCTATTCAATATACTGTATGCTATGTTCTCGTGGGTTTTTATATTCTACTGGGTATTTCTATGAAATACTCATGCATCCTCTGATGTAGGCATGAAAGAGGAATTAATCTGGTCAAGTTGCAGTTCCAGGAAAAACTGATATATGCGGTTGGAAAGGATTTCAAGTTATTTCTTAATTTATCTATTATTGAACAATTGTGGAATTATGGCATGTGTGCCTCAAAACTTTAATGATTTCTGGATATTTTAAGGATTGCATTAGAGAATAATTTGAGATTATGTATTTTATTATATAATGTTAATGATGTTGATTCATAAGACTAAATAACTTCAATTACGCATCCTTTTGTGATGTTGTAATTGACTGGATGATCGAGTATTCGGTCACGTGCCCGAGTTTTCGGCTTCAAGATTATTCGTGAAAATGGACGTTTTTCGCACTCTGACGAGGCCGGGAATTTCAGGGCGTGACATGGATTTTCATGGCACTTCATTTATGACAGAGATGATTCGTTTATATGGTGAGTGAGATTATGCCCTCTATCTCCTATTAACATGCACCGTTGATATGACGGTTCTTACATCGAGTGTAAAATATGCTTGCATGTACGAGAAAATTAGCATACAAATTATGAGTTCTAGCTCTTCTCGAGCTTCGTGTTAAGGCAAGACGAACACTGGTACAATTGAGCTTGGTTTGACCAACTTCGAATTCGAGCTCAAATGGGATCAAGCCGAGTCGAGCTTTTGAGTCAACTTATAATACCCTTACCCTATACCCCCATCCCATGAAGCATATCTTATAGTGGAAGCATTTTTCGAATCCAATGGCTCATGCTGCCTATATGAGCAGTGGCTCATGCTGCCACGAAGAGCGCCGAACTCACAGGCTGATCTCCGTTGAACAGCCCATTACCGTTTATTTCCTGGCGGGCTGTGACTACTAAGGATTAACGGGCTCGGGCTCTTAGTGGACAGTTGCGGGCCCGGCCCAAGCCCGTCCATTTACCAGCCCTATTCCTTCCCTCTGCCGCAGCTAGCTAATCGCACTTCCCGAGCCTTGCCTTCAGCGCAGGTCAGCATCTTGTACATCTCCCACCACACAGACCACAATATCACATGCACCCCTCATAAAGCTATTTCAAGTGATACTGAAAATGGCTTATCACTATCATTTGAATCTGAATTTTTTTCTTTCCATTTTGAAAGCAATTAAAATTTTCTACCTTCTTTTAGGATTTGGGATTCTACACTATTAGTTTTCCTCTCTTTTATTTATTTTGTAGCATCTAGTCCGTTAATTAGATCTGCCTAGCATTCAATTTGGGAATGCGATCTAGCTCAAGAGGATTGGAAATGGGCGGGAAAGTGCATATCAAAATCAGATCAGAGGTGTCGATGGAGATTTTGGCAGCGGTGGAGTCTATTGTGCCAGAGTCGAATGGAGTGACGTATTGGAGGAATGGAGTCACCTGCCAAAACCGATCCCTATCACGCGACTGCATGCACTAGTTCCAGGACCTTCTTCTATATCTTGATGTGCCAGCTAGGCATCTGGAGCAGTAGAAGAACATGGTGCAAAAAGAACCAGCAACTACATGAAGAAAAAGCCAAGCAAGCAAAATTACACTTGCTGTGAAAATGCTGAAGTACTCAACCATAAGGGGCGTCCAACCATCACACTTTCGTGGACAGCTAGATAAGCTGCATTCAACCTGAACATTAAATGTTATAATCTCTCATCAATTACCTTGAGGAAGCACCATAAAAACAAAAAGAAACCGAAAGAGGAGAAATGCACGATTTAAACTGGAAAGTTACAGTACGAGTGTCTGCATGGACCACACTAGGCAAACCTCTGCCAGCCCCATAACTATCAATAGAATGGGGCCAAAGAGGTTAGAAAGAGGACCATTGGAGAGGGCCTGAGAGGGACTCTCCAGCACATCCTTCAAATTTGCATGCCGTCAATTTAAGGTAAATACAGCAAGAACTTGTTATCCCTCCTTATGTCAAGTAAATCCTGTGGGGGGGGCCTGCAGGTTCACTGTTCCATTGAACAGCCTAGTAGTTGATGCAGAGAAAGTTTCAAGACTAAAGTGTAAAACATATATAATATAGTTCATCACTGGTCCTCATCAAATATTATGTATTACTTGTCAACATCTGGTGGAGCCAAAGGATCAAATTCCTCCCGCTGTTCAGCTGCGGGGCCTGCACCCATCATTGTCATATCTTGTACACCTTCAGCCTGAATACGCAAAAAGAACCTTTAACAACCTAATTTTGACCATGTTTCATGAATGCATATACTATCAAGAAACACAATAAATACTTTCTTGCCTGTTGTGGATATTGCCCATATCCTGCGTATGCACTGTATGCATACAATGATGGATCATTAGGTGCTCCGTATCCATAAGCATCATATCCCTGTCCATAACCATAATATGCACTCCACTGATTTGGATCTGCTTGGAGGCCCCAGCTAGAGGATTGATCCTGAAATTAGTAGTATAAGATTCTTGTTAATAAAAAGAAATGCTTTTTAATTCTTAAATGTCTAGACCATATACAATAGTTGAATATATGGACTGATTCAATGGAGCTTCCAACCTCTAACTGGGTATCATTACCACACACTGTATGCTAATTCATGGTCCTTAAACACAGCTCACGAAAGCCTCATACAGAATTCATTGATGTCTCATAAGCGTAGACGGGTTTTTTTCCCTAGAACTAGCTCAACTAGACCGCCCACCCATACAATGGATCAACCCTTAGGAATTCCACCATAACCCCGAGTCTAGCAAGATGCTTCCAAAGAGTCTGCATAAAACCCATTTGCGCTGTCCATATACCAGCTTGCATAACACCATTAAAAGCAGTATGCATGCAAGAAATCAGTGCATAAGATAATGCAGGCAGTGGGCGAAATGGGCTCAGGGCACTAGATAGGGCCTTGGCAACCTTGGCAGGTCACTGGCAGCTGCCATGGACCCAAGTGAACGTCTACGACCATCCTATGAACCAAGCATTGTGATTACTCACAATGTCGATGAGAATTCTGAGTATTTACCATAATCTAGAAGACGAACCAACAATTACTTTTGTTGTGCATGCTTTTGTTATGACCAGCCATAAGGGGTTGGATCCACTAGTACTTCGAATTACTCAAGTAATTTATAGGGGTAGCTAGTAGTTAAAGTTATACTTGAACATAATATCTTATTTAATACAATTAGGCTTTAGGCTACCTGTTAGGCCCATAATGATTAGAATATATCAGTCCAGTAGGAAAAGAACTATGAAATTTAAAAATATGCAAGGGCTATGCCCTAATTCTTTTTTTTATACAACTATGCCCTAATTCTAATTAGGAAAATCAACGGATAATTAAAGCTTAGAAGATAAGAGTACTAAATTATCCCCCGAAATACTATTCACTGTCCACTTTATCTGATACTCTGATTATCCATCTTCCCTTCCGTCTCTCCTTTCAATCAAACTGTCAACCCAATTATCCCACGTGCAATCTAGGTACTGAGGATGAAAGTTGGGCTGATAACAGAGATGGACGGGAAAAAAGGTATCTGATAACCGGACAAAGAGTAGAAAGAAAAGTTTTGGAGGAAAATTTATTGACATCTAAACTCTAATTTTCCATTGATCTTTCATGGTATGAAATAAGACATACCCTTACATATTTATAGACTTTCTGATACTAATCATAATAGACTTAATACTTCTCATCACAATGGGGCTAAAAATTAGCCAAAGCCAATTAACATAGAAAAATTCAATTACAACTCAATTACTAAGATACCCCTGCCAATGACTCAAATAATTCCCAGTACTCCAGTGGACTCAGAAGGTGAGCCTGATCCCTATGGAAGGTCATAACAGACTAAAAGAAGTCGTGTCTCCTAAGCCAGTGCTCAAATTGCTAGTTTTATATTCCGTTTGATGTGCAATGAAGTTATCATACGAGGCTACAAAGGGGTGCTAATGCAGAGTGGGTAACATGTGGCCTGGAAGCCGCTAGTAAATTGGATTGGAACATATGTACTAGTGCACAAAAAAGAGATGATTGTTGTGGTGCATTGTCTGCGGACGTGGAGGCACTATTTTGTTGGAGGCAAATTTGTCCTCCATTCTGATTACGTCAGAACAAACTATATTTATGCACAGAAAAAATTTGAGCTGAAATATGCAAGATGGCAAGAGTTCCCAGCACAATTCAATTTTGTGCTATACAAGCTAGGCAAGGGCAAAAGGATGGATATAGAGGCGGTGTTGGCAGCTTTTGGTGAAAGTATTACTGGTGCACTCCAAACTCATAATTACAATTGGACCGAAAGATTGAAGACTTGGGGCAAGATGGCCGACATGTTTGAAAGACAAGGTTGAAGGTAGGGGGAAGCAGTTTGTTGGAGTCCTTACCTTGCCGACAAACCAAGGGTGAATTACTCTATTGCCTGCCGTTGGTGAAAGGTGTCAACCGAATATGGTAATGGTGGATCAGTTTCCTTAATATGTGATTCTACCGAGTCACCCCAGCCTCGTACAGCTGAAGCAGCAATGTATTTAGTCCACAAAAACATCATGTTCTTCTAGAGATTGCTGATGAAAATAGTGAGTGACTAGGACAAAGTTCACAAGAAGGTTCTGGATGCTGTCGTTTGAGATGATGGGCTTCCACAAGCAACCAACCACCAGCGTATGGGCAAACAGAAAATACATATACTATACTAGAGGTGTTTCCACGACACAACATGACCGTTTATCAACGGAACCAACCGACAGACACATTGGCAGACAAGAGACATCACAGCATGGATCTTCGGTAGTAGTTTGTTGACCTTCAGAAAGTCGGTCAACACTGATGCATTCTTTGAGTACTTCCTAGCTGATCTTTGGAGTAACTTGTCAAGCCTCAGAAGGATCTCAACTCAGGGACCTTTGGTGGAGCTTTATATAGCAAAGTTCATCAATGTACAGAAAGTGATGGGAGAATTGGCTTTAAGACACATGCAAATGCACTTGTGGACTGGCACTAGATAAGCAATGATCTATTCATAACTTGCTAGACAGACTTTAGTTTTCACTTATCATAACAAACCAATTTAGAAATAAGAGACTACAATGTTTAACGTCAGTTTAATTACTCCTATAATTAACTACTTAATAAGAATAAATTGTTATTCAATTTTGCAGATAAATGATGATGATCAAAACCATCAATAAGACTGTAAGTATAGTCTGCCCCTTCGCATCAACCTTCTTCATGGTAAAGGATATTATTCTCACAAACAGATAGCCAGAAGAAATGACCAAAACAGTTTAGAAAGCTAAGATTAAAAATTCAGTTTGTGTGGAGAAGAACTGAATTAGATTTTAAATAAGACTTCTTATGTTAATCACGGACTATTGCTATCAGGCCATATTGAAAAACCATTTACAAATGAGTAATCATCTAAGCATATACATACTAATTCCATATTTAATTCCTATAACAAATATATATAAGTATATATATATATATATATATTAATAATTCTAGTGTAATAAAACCTAGACTGTACTCCACTTCATTTCCTTGCATATGCTTTGTCTTGTTCTTTGCCAATTTGGTTGAATAATTCATAACAATCATAATAACAGTGAAAAACAAAAAATTCATGATCTACAATGTTCTAAATCCTCTAAAAAGAAAATTAAAACCTACCCTTTGTATATTGCTCCACTTGCTTTTCTCTCTTATGCTTTGAGAATATGTAATTTCCTATTACTACTCTGCTAGGATCCTTTTTATAGACACCGCCAGAGAGAAAGTCGATTAGCCAGTATCTTTTCTGTACCAGGACTATTCTCCAATTCAACTTCCAGCCTTCTTTCCCATAGTAGGTTTTTAAACTTCAAAAATATAGAACTCTGGCCCACGGTTCGTACCCAGTTCTATACTAAACTGAGAGGCGCATCCATGGGGATCAGTCCACCCTAGACAGGTCTCCTCTCTTTCACGGTTGAGATTTCAGACTTGAGAGGGAGACCACTATGTAAGGATCACGAGGAGACCCTTCATACTCACAGAATAGATTGAGTTGTACTGGAATGTGCTTCAAAGTTTACAACAATTCCTATTGGCCAGAACTCCTCAAAGCTAATAGTCATTGACTCGGTGTTTCATGTGGTTAAAGCTATGAGTCTTCAACTCCTATCAGAGATTCTATTGTACTGGAATGTGCTTCAAAGATTACAGCAATTCCTATTGGCCTAAATTCCTCAATGGTAATTGTCATTCTTTTGGAGTGCCATGTGGTTAATGCTATGAGTCTTCAACAACTATCAAAAGATTCAGTTGTACTGAAATGTGCTTCAAAGTATACAACAATTCTTATTGGTCTAAACTCCTTAATGCTAATTGTCATTGGCTTGGAGTCCCATGTGGTTAATGGTACGAGTCTTAAACGCCCATCACCCCAGATTTGAGTAAAAGAGAAAGTAAATGGCAGAAATCAAATATGTTCCACAAACCTCAAATATTTAATAAGAATGTACAAAATGATGTTTATCTGAAGATATCTTTTCACCGTACAATATCCAATTTTTCCATTAATCAATGAAATCCATTTTACTCAGAATACCCTTCTATACCCAAGTCACTATTATCTTAGTTGGATTTTGCTCCCTATACTACTCGAATGCTTGAAATTATCACATCCAAATAACACCTTTCTATAATTTTTCAACATGCTCTTTTCATACCTCTAATAATAACCTGGAAACTAAATATTAAGGAATGCAAGCACATGCCCGATCTACACCAGAATACCTATGCTTATTCAGCTAGTGAACAACCGAGATATGAAAGACTGGCCCTGTTGCCCATCTGAGAAGTTCGGAATGTAAATGACATGAGAAATTTTAAAAAAAAACAGCCGGATAGCAAAGTCAAGGAAAAGGCAGAAAGAGTCTCCCAGAAAGGATAATGTGTACCCTGGAAAATTTAGGTTGAAAATCTATTATAAAGAGGCATTGCCTACAAAACTTTAACCGTATTCTGACAAATAAAAATAAGTAAGTAAATGAAGCTCTATCTCGGAAGAGGATGTAGATCATACCATAGGCTTATTTGTAGGGCTTCTACCCCATGACAAGCGAACAGCCTGTTGACCGATCATATATCCCTGCATCCTCTGTATAGCTTCTTCAGCCGATGCCCTGAAAAGCATTACACATTAATCTGAGCATACAGCCTATTTTCGTCTCAATTTCTCACCACTAGGTTGGACTTTTTGTACTGACGCATCACACAAAAGTATTAAGACCATCTACGATATCTATCTTCTATCTTCAAGCATGTTAATCAGACTTAAAAGGCAAGCTTATAATTAACTATTTCCATTAAGTTCTGAGGAAAATCCATGCATAAATTTTCCTTTTCGACAGTCAAGCACAATTGTCATGAAGTCCTATCTTGCTTCAACTATGATATTTGAACTACCAGCACCTTTTTACAGGGTAATCATCTAATTCCAAGGATAGAAGGGAAATTAACATCAGCAAACAGCAAATTAATCTGATAGCAATGTTTATTTGAAAAAAACAGTTTTGGCTATTGCATACAGGCATTAAAAAATTCACCGAACCAACATATTTTATTTACTGAATTCCTTGGAAAGAAAAAAGAACATATAAGTCCACTAGATATGCAAATCATGTGCGATAAAAACATCTCAATGCTTGAGTACATTCTCAGGTCACAAACAAAAATACCTTACAGCCTCTTTTAGAAAAGAATGAGCCAAGGGTTCAAGATGGAGAGATAAGGAGTCGAACCTTGTGCCAAATTGTACAAAGCCACATCCTTTGTTTGCAGGTATCTTGACAGAGAGAACCTCTCCAAATTGTACAAATATTTGTTTCAGCTCTTCTTCTGAAATATTAGGGTCCAGATTGCCAATAAATATCTGCCAGAAAAAAAGGTCAGTGGACATGTCAAATTTAAAAAGTGATATAAAAAGAAACAATTTGGCAAATATAACCAGAAATTTCAGGCATGGGCCTTACCGTTGTGTTGGTAACATCATTATCCATTGGATATACCTGAGCTGGTGGTGTGACATATGTTGCCATCGGATAAACAGCTGTTAAGAAAATGTGGATAAAAAATGTAACTGCACAAGATAATACATGAGAATAACAGTAATTAAGTGCTAAACACCCTAGTCCTAGCAAATCTCGGTCAACAACATCATAATGTACATGCTCTTCACCATAACACAAGAACCAATGTTACCTTTTGGGTATTGAGAAATGCCAGTGGCCTTTTTGGGTGTAGCTGCACTGATACGCATTGGCCTCGTTGAGCAGTATACTCCATTCATTTCGGTCATGGCACGGTTTCGTTCCATCTCATCAGCAAATTTAACAAATCCATATCCTTTAGATCGTCCAGTATTAGGATCAGTTACAATTGGCACCTCTTACTGATGGATATTGAACTCTAAATGTCTCTTGCAACAAACGACAGGTGCCAAATCTCCTACAAATATGGAGTGCTCAGGTCCGGCATCAACCCGCCTTTCACCAAGGCCAAAAGAAGCCCAGTTGAGCCTGAACAAATGTTCTGTCCCTGGCATCAGTGTCCCATTATAAGTTTGCAGAATTCTTTCAGCAGCTGCATGGGATGCAAATTCAATAAAACCATAGCCTTCAGGCTGGCCAGTGAGTTTGTTTCGGATAATTTTGATGGAAAGAACCTGCTGCTCAAGATATAAAAAGAAATGTTTTATCTATTAGAAAACTATCTGAAAAACATAATGAGAACATGACTTATGAATGAAAGATTGTTAATTTCAAAAGAATCAAAACAAGCAATGGAAGAAACTACAATGGACATTAAGCAACATGTAAAGCCTTTTAATATTAATTTGGCTTCAAGATATCAATTGGATTCTATGGCTAATACTTTGTCGGAACTCATGCTTTAAGATTAATTAAATTACAAGATATTAATAAATTTTAGCAATGCAGACGCATAGCTATTGGCTCAACATACATACACCCAATAACGCGACAGTTGCAGGTTCGAGACCTGCATGGGCCATTCCATACTTCATTAGTTATTTTAAATGTTTTTTAGTTCTTACAGATCCCAAAAAGAACATACACACACCCAACCCATAACAACTGAAGACAGTAGAGATAAGTAATAAAAATGTGAAACTCTATCAAGCTGCAGCAGAGGCAAAAGAAGCATGCTAAAACCATTTTCCCTCAACATCAACCCGCTCCCTGGATAACAAGAAGTATGGATTTAACTATGTACAAACTTATGCAAATGCTTTATTCGGTCAAGCAAATATTTCCTACAGCATTTGCTGGTTATGGAACTAACATTACAAAGTGCCACTTTAAAAGTGCAGATAACAAAAATCTTCTAACCCACTAAAAGTGCTAACAATTCATGGGGAGAAAAACTTCATCTTTACTGCATAAGAGGCTCTTGATTTTGAACCTAGCAACGCGCAAGCAAAACACATAAGGCATGCATCATGTACATGTACAATATTGAAAGCCAGTTAAGTTTACCAATACCTGAAAAAATGTTAGCCTATACAGTTTGCTAATAGAAGTTCAATTTTATCTACTATATATACTGCAGATGATGAAATCAATCATGCATCTAATATAAAGATTTTATGAAACCCAAGAGTGTAAAGAAATGACAAGCATACATATATGTATGTCTGTTCCTCATAGAGAAGCAAAATGCGTCCAAGCTATTTCCCGTCACACTATTTCACATAACTTATTCAGATGACAAAAGAATTTGCCCTATTTTCTACAAGACCAAAGATAAAAGATATAGTTGTTAACACTTACTAACTACTCAACAGCAACGCACGAAGTATACCAAAGACATGACAAGCTTTGAGATAATCAGCATCAGGAATTGAAAAACCCGGAAAATCTCATTATAAGCTAAACATCTTGTTTTCTTAATACAACTCATAGATGATAGCTGGCTCAAAACAGGTTTGAATGGCGTAATATCCATGTCATCCACCAAATTGTCGCAAAAAGCACTACTTGATTATAATAATGATTTTGATACAACACAAAGTATCCCCTCAATTTCCACAAACATAAAACCCTAAACATCAACAGTATAGAAATAGGTTATTTAAAACAGAACAAGTTGAAGCCCCCCTGAACAGTAAAAGAAAAATCAAAGTAACAATATTTATGCTCATTGCGCTAACACAAGAAAGAACTATGACACTTGCAATTCCAATTCCAAATTATTAACACATAATGAATTCAGAACAAACCCAAAAGCTAACAAAACACGAAGAAGGAAAGAAAGTGACGAAATGGAAGAAACTTACTTCTCCGGAGTGAGCGAAGCAGCTGTTGAGGTAGGCCTCCTCGACCCAGTATTGCAAATCCCCAATCCACAGTGTCCTTATCTCCTCCACCGAGGTGGGTTGGTGGTAGTGCGGCTGCTGCTGCTTCTGGGTTGGTGCCGGCGCCGGCCCGGCCGCCGCCCCCCATGTCTGCTGCAGACTCATCGTCCGGCGACTCACTCGTTCTCCCCGGCGGAGAGTTCCCTTCCCTTCCCTTCCCTTCTCTTCTTGCCCCCTTACTAGTACGCACGTGCCACCAAATGTGAGACTTTGAGAGTGATCATGTTACACAGAATCTGCACACAAAACGATAGTAAAATTTTAGTAAATTTTTGGGGAAATTAAATAATAAATCATAAAAAAAATTCGAAAATGACGCATTGTAGTAAATATTACCCGAAATAGTGCTATTACGAACCACACAGGTGCCCTCATGGTGCAGGCATTTAAGTGGCTTTTTTTAAACTAACCAAAAAGGCGTTGGTTCGGTTCGGTTACTCTTGACGTCGGTTGAACAGAGGCTTTTTACTGTTTAATCATTTTTTGTGCCATTTTAAACGGGCAGTCACTTCAACGTTGCATATCTCTCTCATTTCTAATCCATTTTTACCTTTTTTTTATTCTTCCTTATTTTTAGTACTTTTTCTAGTCATTATGATATCACAAAGATGTTGAGTCATCACATACTATTTATCGTAGTTTTTGTAGCATTATTTTTATAAATAGCATGCGATGGATCAACATCTTTGTGATATCATGATGACTAAAAAGAGCACTAAAAATAAAGAAGAATGAAAAAACGGATTATAAATTAGAGAGATATACATTATTCAAATTTGTCCCACTAAAACAAATCTGTCCCATTTTAAAGGGGCGATAACTTCAACGATGCATATCTCTCTCATTTTTTATCCATTTTTTCCCATTTTTTTCATTCTTCCTTATTTTTAGTGCTCTTTCTAGTCATTATGGTATCACAAAGATGTTGATCCATTGAATGCTATTTATTGAAAAAAAATCTACAAAAACTATGATAAATGGTATGTGATGGCTCAACATCTTTGTGATATTATAATGAATAGAAAGAGCACTAAAAATAAGGAAGAATAACAAAAAAGGGTGAAAACGGATTAAAAATGAGAGAGATATGCATCGTTGAAGTGACTGCCCGTTTAAAATGGGACGAAAAATGATAAGAGCGTCCTTCAACCGACGTCAGATTAGTTTTAAAAGAAGAAGCCATGCAAGCACCCGCACCACGCGGCGCCTGCATGGCTTGTCATAGCAACATTCCGAGAAATATTTACTACAGTGCGTCATTTTTTTTTAATGATTTATTATTTAATTTCCCCTCAGATATACTACCATTAGTACAAGGTGTGCCAAGGAGAAGAGGAAGTAGAAGGAGAAGGATTGTCGACACCCATAAAAAAAGGGATAAATTAAGATAACAAAGGCAAGTATGGGGTTAGGAAGACAAATTCTTCTCTCAATGATTTCAAATGATTAGTGTGGTTGGGGGAGCATGTCTTGTGTTAATGAACAACAACGCGTTATGGACTATGAGTTATGAGTCTAATGACTATGAGGGATAAATACTACTTTCTTTGGATCCAACTAAGGGTGTAAACGGGCCGAGCCGGCTTGCGAGCTTTTTAGGCTCGACTTTAGCCTCGGCTTGTGCTGAGCTTAGCTCGGGCTCGTCCCAATACGAGCCGAGCCTGAGTCCAACAATACTCGGCTCGGCTCGTTTAAACTCGGCTTGAATAAGCTCGCGAGCCAGCTCAAGCATGTTATGTTATGTTATATATATAAATATATTAGTATGTATAAACAAATCTAACTGTTCATTTTTGTTATTTTCCATATGTAAATACTCAAAGCTATTAAATTGCAAAGTTATGTTTCGAATGTGACACAATAGTGTTATAAATTAATCATTCTTTCAAATTTTATTATCAACAAAAATGAAATTTGCGCTTCCAAAAAATAAAATACCATATCTTTAGGAAAGCCATAAGTTTTTATACCGCTATTTTTCCCTTCCCTCTTTCAGAAGATTGGAGCCTCTGTATTTGTAGCTTTGGATTCCACCACAGAAGACTTTTATCATTATGGGTCTCAATTGTTGAAAAAAATCAATTTTTTATCCCCACATAAAGATGCAATACCTACTATTTGGGGGCAAAGTGTTCAAGGCTGAGTCAACCTCCTCTCAGCCATCTAATTTTGGATTGGTGCAAAGAGAAGAGAAAGAGTTCATGCTCTCTCTCAGGCTCACTCACTAATTGGCTTTCATGGTTGCAGATTCGTGAATTAAGTAAGAAATGATCAATGTTACTCCATTATTAACCAATTTTTTTTTTAAAAAAAGTGTTCCATCTCTAATCCACCTTACTCATTTTAGCCGGCCGGTCTACAGGCTTAAAAGAAAATTAGGAAATTCCTCAGCTTCCCTTGAGTGGAGGCCTCGAGGAAGGTGGAGAGGGTTGGAGCAGAAGATTGTTAGGCGTTTGAGTTGTACGTGTGTTGGGCTCACATCACATGTCTACGTTGTCCGTCTGATATCACGCAATATATTTGCAGGATCCTCGGCCAAAGCACATCGAAGCGCCAGAAAGAGAGTGAGTGGTATAGAAAGGTCTGCCATTTCTGGGAGACCGCCGGATTACATAGCCCCATTGTTTAGTCTAGTCTTCAGGCTCACACTGCCTACAAAAAGACAGAGACAGAGAATGAAAAGGAAAAGGATGCCGCAATCATATAAAAACCATCTCGTAAACATTGGAGTGACACTGGCCCCTCCCTCCTCATCACATGTGATTGTTTAAATATAAACCCTTGCAAGTGCACAAGGCAATTGTACTACGGCGAGTATTAAAGGGTTGTCGAACCTCAGGGACAGATGAATAATTTTACCAAACTCAAGGAAAGCAGCAGTTTTTAGTTTAATCTAAAGAAAAGCACTAATCTTTAACTAATTTAGTTGAGATTTAATCAATATGTGGAATACCAAGGCTTCAAATCCATCACAATAAACTAGTGTAAAGTCTCTCTCTCTCTTTCGAATTCAAATTTCCAATTGGCTGGTGTATTCCTCTCAGACATACACCTGTCAATTCAAATTGTAGTGCTCTCCTCTCGGACGTAACACATAAATCAATTAAGCATATGGAATTGTGATCGATCTCTCTCGAGCATAAGTCAATGAAACTTTATTAACATATGACAAATCAGAACACTCACATTCCTCTCAGACATGCAAGTAATCTTTTATATTGAAATTCATAAAATCCACTCTTGTCTCTCTCAAGCACAAAGAATAAACTCAATGAATTAACTTTAATTGCATAACAAAGGTTCATACACCAACTAGAGTAAAAATAATATGAGAGAAAAGAAACTACACAACCAGATTATTGGGCTTCATCTACGCCTTGGATAGGAGTTTAGCCAAGCATGGGAAGAGAATCCATCATCTTCATCATCTTCTTCTTCCTTTGCTCTAAAAGTCTTCTTCTCTTCCTCCTCTGTAGCCTCCAATAAAGCTCTAGTTCTCCAAGGTTGAGTGCCCAATACGTTCTCCTTTAAGGCATATATATAGGGGTGAAGGAAAACCCTCAAATCCCCTTCCAAATTCAAGTCAAAATAGGCCTTATTTCAATTCTACGTATACGGCGATCAAACACTTTTATGGCCGATCGATCACTTTGCGATCTATCACTTTTGCGCCGATCGATCGCTTTACTATTCATTTTGCAGCATGATTTTCCAATGGTCATAACTTTTCGCTCCGAACTCCGAATTACGCGCGGTCAGTGGCGTTGGAAAGCTGACTTCTTGAAATTTAACATAACTTGAATCAGTCTAATCTGATATTTGTACACGAAGTTATGAAGATTTAACCATTGAAGTCCGTTTTCACCTCATTTTTGTATATTACTCTTGTTTCCTACAAAAACCAAAAACTATATTAAAGTAGTAGTAATTCTAATCAAACACTAGCATAAATATAAGTTTAGGAGATAATATAATGCATATTTCATGTATAGATCACACCCCCAAGCCTACATTTTGCTAGTCCCTAGCAAAACAAAACAAAACAAAATCAAACAAACAACTAAAGGAACTAATGCATAAAAGTAAACACCACTTTCGTAGGGAACACGATTGCATTGAGCGTATGCAACAAGCCGTTAAACCTCTAGGTGTCCCTAGTAGGACGAGTGTTGTCTCGTGAGGGTTTGCAGCCATGCAACCCACAAACATGTATTTATTAATCTAATTATCCTAAGTGCAAAAACAAAAATAAAACAAAAACAGTGCAAAACAAGCAAACCTATTATCCCGATAAATACATACTACAATGCTTAAGAAAATCAACCACATGTACTTGGCTCATAATCAACAGGAATATAGAAGCCCTCAAGTAAGTGGTTTTATTCCACACTTTCATCTTGAAAATTTCTGCTCAAATATAATATAGCGTGATAACATAAATAGTAGAAAGTGTAGAACATTGTAGCAATACATTCTAAATTTCTGTTTATACAGATCCAGTGTTACCCATTAACCAAAGAACATCAGAATCTACATAGTCATCGTCATCTTTAGGTTCATGATAGCACAAATCTGCGCGCCTCCTTTGGGTCCAACATTCTAGATTTGAGAGGATAATACACCACAGACTCTTTTTTTTTTCTTTTTTTTTTCGCTAGGACTGTGTAAGGCCTGACTTCAATATGCTTAGGTTTAGCAATGACTCAGGCCAATGACTCCCAGCCAATTTGGCTTAGGGCATTAGGTTTTAAGAGACCGCTTCGGGCCCGAGCATCAGCCTAAGTTAATCCTATAAAGTCAAGCAGCCCCTTTCTTTCATTTTGTTTTCATTTTTTCGCATTTTCATTTTCAGCACATATATTTCAACACATCTTTATTTTGTCCAGGCTGTATTATACTCTCAACCTATTTCCGGTTCCAATCCCTTGCCATAGCTAAGTAAATGGTCTATCATGATCTTTTAAGCTCAACAGACAACTACACATCATCCAATGACTATGACTAAAGACATCCCACTGTAAATTAGCATTCAACAAATCTCTAGATGGTATTACTTTATGTACTAGTGTGTGTAAGTGAATTTTCTTAGTTCAAGCACCTGTTCCAAGAGGACTGTAACAGAAAGATATGCTCAGTTAAGTGTATCTATCCTCCAGTATACTTACTCACACTTCCAATGTAAATTAATCTCCTAAGAATTGTAACATGCATCATTACGGGATAAACTATCAAAATATAAGAAAAAGTACTAACAAACAACTTAAAACTACTCAAACAAATTTAACTCCTTTTTTTTTTCCTTTTCTGATTTGACAATGAAGCACATCCTCTCCCCCAAACATGATATAAGCATTGCCCTCAATGCACAAGAAAGATAAAATACAATGATCATAAAAAGGAAAAAGAGAAAGAGGAAGGAAAACACCAGAGGAAGTGGACTAGAAATCTCGATCATCGCCATCACCATCGCCTGGAGGAAAATGCCATGCATGAAGAAAATCGACTATGGAGTTGAGGCGTTCCGTAATAGCATGCTGGGAGTCCATAAGCACCTGCTGGGACTGGCGAATCTCCTGCTGTGACTGGCGAATCTGCTGTTGTGACTGACGAATCTCCTGCACATGGCCAGTGAGATCGCTGATCTGCTGCTGCATCGTCGCCCATGGTGGTTGAGCAGGCTCACCCTCAGGTACCTCAGCGTGTTCCTCAAGACGGGGAGCTCGTGGCCACCCGCGTCGTGTATGGCCCATCATCCGGTTATACGCATCAACTCCAATAGGCCCCAGTCCATGAGATACACGAGAATGCTCAGGAAAATGCACCCCCGGAGTCAGAAATACTCGCTCTAAAATGTAGGGGTACGGTAACCTCTCGTCTTTTCGGCCCACCATCAGTTGCTTCATCCGGCCAAAGACGAATGAAGGCAGGTTAAGGTCACGACGCGGAGTATCGTCGCCGAATACATAAAGTAAATCTGTCATAGTTCGGTCAACTTTTTCCTTCCTGGCTGACCAGACATCATGCTGTAGAATTAAAAATGCAAAACGAAACTCCGATCACATGCTAATGGTGGCCAGCCAAGTAGAGGTCCCAGGGCCTACTGCCGACCCCATCAAGCGCCTCGTGACATTCCGGTATAGAGGAAACTGATATCCATCAAAATCAGGGTGATGAATCGTACCTCGGTCACAACCCATAGCACTAGCAATGTCAGCAACTCGGACTCGGATAGGAACACCACATACTACACTCAGTGTCACGCCCCGAAATCCCATACCTCGATCGGAGTGCGGAAGCCAATCAATGATATACATTTGGGGGTAGAGAATCTCGGGCGCGAGACCGAACAGTCGATTTCACCACCAATTACGATCATCTCAAAAGGATGTGTAATCGGTCATGCCCATAATCAGTGCAATACAAATACAAACATTAATGAATACTATGGAATGGAAATTTACTTAACAATACTGATAATAATCCATTTAAGAAAGTCAAATCAAATAAACCTATAAATCTATGGCACACAATTGCCATTAAATGTCATAAGCATCAAAATAAGCAAAGCAAATAATATAAACTCTAAGTCTTCACGACTCCTGCGACCGCTTCACTACTGCAACTTCCGGATCTCAAATTCCATTTGCGCCTGCATCAGAGGATGCATGAGTATTTCATAGAAACACTCAGTAGGATGTAAAAACCCACTGAATTAGGACAAACAATATGAATAGGATAAGAATAACAAAGGTTTATGAAGATGCCGCAACATCTGGACTAAACCAAGGATTTATACACCTGAAAGGTTAGTCGATAATAATTCCAACCCGCAAGTAGGGAAAACAACAATAAGGCTCCTACTACACATATGAGTAAGGAGGGAATGATAATCATATTAAAAAGCTCCAGACATTAAAAGTGAAAGGAGTACAATTTCTGCTCGCTGAACCGATCACCCGCAAGTGACTATACCAGAACCACCCTAGGGGTCCTCTTTTTGGAACCCTGCCATGCGTCTAGGATGCTGGCCCCACCAGTGCTTACGGACACGATGGGCGGAGATTGAAGACCTTCCGTAATGTCAACAATCTAACGTACGTATGTTGCCTCTTTTTGGGCAGTATGGAACCGCAGTACCACAAATATTAGTGACCCCGCAAGATCAAGCAATGGCATAATGTGAGCATACTATGAATCCACTTCCGGAGAAGTCCCGCAAGACCTCTAGTGGAGGAATCAATCAAATAATCATGATGAATAATAATTCAAAGAAATAGAGGCCGCAACGCTCTAACCACATAAGGTATCAATCACCGGAACAGACTCACATACAGAGTATAAGTGGGAATGTCACACCAAGAGAATAACACAATCCATACATGCATTCATGCTCAGCCCTAGATAGAAATTCATATAGGTCTTATTGAAATATATAAATCAGAGACAAAGTATTAATGAGTCCTAGATGATTGGGATTCCAAATGGAACCTCAAACCGACACAAACGCTTTATCTTCAGATACACGATTATGGTTTTCTTAACATAGGTATCACCCATCTATCATATTAACCATAACCCAACCTTACTGTGATAATCATAAGGATATAGTCTAGTATTAGTTACTAGCACGTCATATCATCTTCACATCTTATTAAGTGGTTTTACTTAAGTACATAGTATTTTCACTTAGATTCTGCTCACTGTCTTATGCACAACAGTCCCCTTCCGGCGGCTCCCAGACACTGTACAGTTAAGTTTATCTTCTGAAATTTTTACTGAGAATACCCTTATGGGTCTAGTTTCTAACCCCACCGGTTTTATATTTTTCTGATATCATATGAATTAGTTATGAATTATTTACTGTCGACTGTCCGAGCAAAAACAGTTCTGGCCGAAAGTGAAACACATGATTAAACTTTAATATTCTTATTCCGAACCACTTATAGATGATAATTTACTCATGATAGATGATAGTACTCCCCTCCTAGATTAATTACAGATCCTGAAATTAACTAGGATTACCAAAAGATTCCCTTTTATCATGTTTCTCCCCATATAACACAATCTTAGACCAAATATCTTTCAATTAAGTCGATTTAAGCAAAACGATCATTAAAGCATAAGACTCCATCATTAGACATCATAATCAAAGCAATATCAGAACTTTTATCTTCTGTAAAATTAATAAAGCATTCAACTTTGATCTGATTTACCATCTAGACATGAAGCATGAAGGCATATATGCATGTATCGCAATACACATGGAAAACAAGACATAAATCATTAATCCCGCAAGATTCAAAGCAATACTCCAAGGAAGTCAGTAAGAATACTCATCATATAATGTGAGAAAAGAATAAGAAGAGAGGGAAAAACCATCCTACTCTTTATCACCAAAAGACGTCGCCTTTCTACGCGATGATCGTCTCCTCCGCTTCCTTCAAAGCTTCCCGATCCAAGCTCTTGAGCAATTCCCACTAGAAGAGGTCTTCTAAGAGAGGGATGAACGTGGGAAGGAGAGGGGAAAGCCTCTGGACGTTCTAGGGTTTAGTTTTCAAAAGCACAAGCCTAGACTCTATGGGTTTATATAGAGTTTTTAGAAGATCTTTGCCCAATCAATTCTACCATATCTTGGGCACTTTCCACCAATGGGAGAGTCCCTAAATCACCCTAGGAACGTGCAATACAAGTCTAGTTAGGATATGACATCTTTCCCAATCAAATCCGCCTCAAAATTAGGTTAGAATTCGCCAAACCGCAACTGGCGATCGATCGTGCAATACGGCGATCGATCGTCCTGCGCTGTTCACAAACTGCGCGATGGCGCCGATCGTAGCCGATCGAAGCCGATCGATCGTTTTCCAAAAGCCGATCGATCGTTTTCAGCGCGATCGATCGTGTTTATTCAATTTCCTATATCTTTTTACTCCGAACTCCAAATCACACAAAATTGGTGTCGTTGGAAAGCTCTTCTCACCAACTTTAATTTAAACAAAGAACCACACGGTCAAATCAATCATTAAGAGGGTCCAATTTCAGTTTTAAGATACTTACTAATTTTCCGGATGTTACACTCAGAATGGTCACCTGTTCTGGATTATCGTTGTCTTCTATGGTGCCATTTGCATAAAGTTCACGAACTGGGTCCTCGTGGACCATGGCGAACGCATTCTGCCTTTTTGCCGCAATATGGGTGAAATAGTTCACCCAATCCGGCCGGTCCTCAATCCATCGCTGAGTTGGAAGATCGGGAATAACCGGGTTGAGGACCACCTGCCTCTCATACTGGATGGGCCGTGGCGGTGCAGCAGGTTCAGGTGGAGGGGTGGAGGAAACAGGATGTGATGAAGAAGCTTCACCCCTAGGGCGTTTGTGCGCGACGGATTTCTGAGGCATTATACCTGAAAACCAAAGATAATAGTGAAAATTCAATCAAGGTACAAGAATATGCAGCATGTAATTGTAATATCTAAATATCACAGCAAGCATGTAATAACAGATCCACTTCACAATTTTCGGATTTTTTTTCGAAAATAATAATAAATAATAAAATAAAATAAAAATAAAAATAAAATTTTTATGAAAACTTATGAAATCAAAAGGAACCATCATGCATAACATAAAGCACAATCATCAATATAGAAGCAAGCATGAAAGGGATTCAAAAATCAGAATGCGGAATTTTTTTTTTAGAAAACACTGTTCACCGCAAGAACAAAAATCCTAAAAACACCTAAAATCGAAGAATCAAAGGCTGAAAATCACGCATAAGCATCGCAATAGTCATTATAAGAGAATGCATGAGAGTAATCACAACAATATCTACCAGAAACCAAGAAAAATCGAGTTTTTAAGGTTCGGCTTACCGGAAGAAAAAGGAGCGATTGCGATGAAATGAGTGGGAAATCACGAAAATAGACACCGGATCTGGATTCTACGTGTAAAAATCCTTTGGGGGCCGGAGTTTCAGCTTAAACATTGGTCGGAAACGGCGGCGGTGAGCGAAAATAGATTTCTCTCGCCGCGGCCTCGCGGATTTTAAGCGCGAGGAAGACGACCCGCGATCGATCGCCTTTTTAGCCGATCGATCGTTATAGAAAACGAAAAACAGCGCCCGTTAGATTGAAGATGAACGGTGACGATTTGTGGCATATCGATCGATCGCAGATATCAGGCATCGATCGGATAGCGATCGATCGTGAACATACGATCGATGGTGAACATACGATCGATCGTATCTACTGTTTTTTTTTTTTTTGAATCTATCCTCTCCCCCAAACCTAATGAAAATGGTAATAAAAATAAGACAATAAGGAGAAGAAAAGGAGAGAGTACACCTGAGTACGTGGGTTGCCTCCCACCAAGCGCTAAGTTTAACGTCTTCAGCCAGACTGGGCCAGGATCATTTTGTAGGGTCTGGATCATCCATGTAGACAGCCACTGCATCCATGTCGGCAACAGTCTCCAGATAAGGTTTCAATCGGTGGCCATTTACTTTGAATGTACTCCCATTTTTTGGATTGTGAATCTCTACAGCGCCATGAGGGTAGACATTTTTCACAATAAAAGGTCCATACCACCGAGAACGAAGTTTGCCCGGAAATAGATGTAGCCGTGAATGGTAAAGTAATACTTTTTGCTCAGGCTGAAAAGATTTCCTAGAAATCATCTTATCATGTATAGCTTTGGTTCTCATCTTGTAGAGTTTGGCATTCTCTTATGCATCAAAGCGCATCTCCTCTAACTCACTCAGTTGGAGTTTTCGCTGCTTACCGGCTTTATCCATATCGAAGTTGTACGCCTTAATAGCCCAATAAGCCCGGTGTTCTAACTCAACAGGTAAATGGCAAGCTTTGCCATATACCAATCTATAAGGAGACATGCCAATAGGGGTCTTGAAAGCTGTCCGGTGGCCCATAGTGCATCATTTAGTCTTAAGGTCCAATCCTTCCTATCGGGGTGAACCCTCTTCTCCAGAATCTGCTTGATTTGGTGATTAGAGACCTCCACTTGGCCACTCGTCTGAGGATGATATGGTGTGGCAACCTTATGGGTGACAGAGTATTTCTTGAGAAGAGCTTCAAAAGACCTGTTACAAAAATGAGAACCTCCATCACTAATGATAGCTCGAGGAGTTCCAAACCTGCTGAAAATGTTAGCTTTCAGAAATTCCAGCACAACTTTATGATCATTGGTCCTAGTGGCAACAACTTCAATCCACTTAGACACATAATCAACAGCAACAAGAATAAATGTATGACCAAAAGATGGCGGAAAAGGTCCCATGAAATCGATACCCCATACATCAAATAAATCAACAATCAATATAGGTTGTAGAGGCATCATATTTCTTTTAGACAAGGCTCCCAATTTTTGACACCTATCGCAAGATTGACAATAAGCATGGGCGTCTTTAAATAGAGTTGGCCAATAAAAACCGCTTTGAAGTACTTTGGCCGCAGTTTTCTTACCACCGAAGTGTCCACCACAGGCCTGAGAGTGACAGAAAGATAAGATGCTATGAAACTCACTCTCGGGGGACACATCGTCTTATGACTTGGTCAGCACATATATTAAACAGGTCAGGGTCATCCCAATAGTAATGTTTGATGCAAGAGAAAAATACATCTTTATCATGTTTAGACCAAAAGGTTGGGATTTGGCCCACAGCAAGATAATTCACAATATGTGCAAACCAAGGTGGAGATGTAGTAGAGACAGCAAAGAGCTGCTCATCGGGGAATGCATCTCTTAGGGGGTCATGGCTATGCAGATCAGGAGTAGGAATTCTGGATAGATGATCAGCCACGACATTCTCAGAACCCTTTTTATCTTTAATTTCAAAGTCAAATTCCTGGAGGAGTAAAATCCAACGGATCAGCCTTGGCTTGGCATCCTTCTTGGAAAGAAGGTACCTCAAGGCTGCATGATCAGAGAAAATAATGATTTTACTCCCCAAGAGATATGACCTGAACTTATCCAATGCAAACACAACAGCAAGCAACTCTTTTTCTGTGGTAGTATAATTCAATTGAGCATCAGTGAGTGTCTTGCTAGCATAGTATATAACATGAGGGATTTTGTTGATGCGTTGGCCTAACACTGCCCCTACAGCAAAATTGGATGCATCACACATTATCTCGAAGGGCAGTGTATAGTCAGGGGGCTTAATGATAGGGGAGCTAGAGAGGAGGGTTTTTAATGTGGTAAAAGCTTCTTTGCACGCATCATCAAAGTCAAATTGCACATCCTGACCTAGAAGATGACATAATGGACGTGATATCTTGCTAAAATCTTTGATGAATCGACGATAAAACCCTGCATGGCCAAGGAAAGACCGTATTTGCTTAACTGATGTAGGCGGTGGTAAATTAGCAATCAGGTCAACCTTGGCCTTGTCAACCTCTATACCCCTTTTTGATATAACATGTCCAAGCACAATCCCCTGTCGAACCATGAAATGGCTCTTTTCCCAACTTAACACTAAATTTGTTTCCTCACAGCGTTTTGAAACCAAAGCAAGGTTGTGCAAGCATTCATCAAAACAAGTGCCGAACACTGAAAAATCGTCCATGAAAACTTCCAAAAATTTATCAATCATGTCGAAAAAAATGGACATCATGCATCGCTGAAATGTAGCAGGGGCATTACAGAGACCAAAAGGCATTCTTCGATATGCAAATGTACCGAAGGGGCATGTAAAAGTTGTCTTTTCCTGATCCCCTGGAAAAACTGGCACTTGATTATATCCTGAGTACCCATCTAAAAAGCAATAAAACTCTTGGCCTGCTAGTTTCTCTTGGATTTGGTCAATGAATGGGAGAGGGAAATGATCCTTACGGGTATTGGAGTTCAGCTTCCTATAATCAATGCATACCCGCCAGCCCGTAATCTCTCTTATTGGCACAAGTTCACCCTCTGAGTTTAGTTTCATCGTGATGCCCGATTTCTTAGGGACGAGCTAGATGGGGCTCACCCACTCACCGTCAGAGATAGGGTATATAATTCCAGCATTTAACAATTTCACTACCTCTTTCATCACCACTTCTCTCATGTGTGGGTTCAACCGTCGCTGCCCCTCCCTAGAAGGTTTAGCCTAGTCCTCCAGGTTTATGCGATGCATGCACACAGAGGGGTCTATACCCCAGAGGTCAGCTACTGTCCATCCTATAGCTCGCCGGTGTGTGGTAAGGATCTCCAACAACTGGGCTTCCTGGTCAATGGATAGGCTAGATGAGATAATTACAGGAAGGGTGTTGTTGGGTCCTAGGAAGACGTACTTGAGGGAGCTAGGAAGGGTTTTCAGTTCAAGTGTGGGTGGGGATTCTATGGAAGGTTTAAGTGGTGGGGCGGTAGACACAGGGAGAGGTCCATGGGATATGTCCAGGGTATAGGGCAGCTACTAACTGGTGATGGACCTCCTCAAGGTCAGGTGTGCCCTCATATTGATCGATCCAGTCATAGAAAAGGGTGTGCTCGAGGGCATCCTTAAGCACAGCAAAGGGAAGGTACTCCTGGACGAGATCATCTAGGTCGTCAACCATAAGGCACTCAGCTTCACTTGAGGGTTATTGGGAAGCACTAAAAATGTTTAATTTAACTTTCATGTTCCCAAAGGAGACGTTCATGAGCCCTGACCTACAGTTAATGGTGGCATCGGCTGTGGCTAGGAAAGGGCGGCCAAGGATAACAGGAATTTGGGATTTGGAGTTGGCAACTGGTTCCATGTCTAATACGACAAAATCAACAGGAAAGTAGAACCTGTCAACTCCAACAAGAACATCCTCTATAACACCTCTAGGTCTGCGAATGGATCGGTCTGCTAATTGAAGAGTGACAGAGGTGGGCTGCAACTCTCCTAAGCCAAGTTGTTTATACACGGAGTAAGGGAGAGAAAACTAGTGTAAAGTCTCTCTCTCTCTTTCGAATTCAAATTTCCAATTGGCTGGTGTATTCCTCTCAGACATACACCTGTTAATTCAAATTATAGTGCTCTCCTCTCGGACGTAACACATAAATCAATTAAGCATATGAAATTGTGATCTATCTCTCTCGAGCATAAGTCAATGAAACTTTATTAACATATGACAAATCAGAACACTCACATTCCTCTCAGACATGCAAGTAATCTTTCAGATTGAAATTCATAAAATCCACTCTTGTCTCTCTCAAGCACAAAAAATAAACTCAATGAATTAACTTTAATTGCATAACAAAGGTTCATACACCAACTAGAGTAAAAATAACATGAGAGAAAAGAAACTACACAACCAGATTATTGGGCTTCATCTACGCCTTGGATAGGAGTTTAGCCAAGCATGGGAAGAGAATCCATCATCTTCATCTTCATCATCTTCTTCTTCCTTTGCTCTAAAAGTCTTCTTCTCTTCCTCCTCTCTAGCCTCCAATAAAGCTCTAGTTCTCCAAGGTTGAGTGCCCAATACATTCTCCCTTAAGGCATATATATAGGGGTGAAGGAAAACCCTCAAATCCCCTTCCAAATCCAAGTCAAAATAGGCCTTATTTCAATTCTGTGTATACGGCGATCGAACACTTTTCTGGCCGATCGATCGCTTTGCGATCTATCACTTTTGCGCCGATAGATCGCTTTACTATTCATTTTACAGCATGATTTTCCAATGGTCATAACTTTTCGCTCCGAACTCCGAATTACGCGCGGTCGGTGGCGTTGGAAATCTGACTTCTTGAAATTTAAGATGAAGCTTAAATCAATCCAATCTGATATTTGTACACGAAGTTATGAAGATTTAACCATTGAAGTCCGTTTTCACCTTATTTTTGTATATTACTCTTGTTTCCTACAAAAACCAAAAACTATATTAAAGTAGTAGTAATTCTAATCAAACACTAGCATAAATATAAGTTTAGGAGATAATATAATGCATATTTCATGTATAGATCAACATGCCTCTTCGAATTTTTCAATTCCAAAACTTTTTTTTATGATTCCCTCATTTCTCCAATGGACGAATCTCTACTCTCGTGGGCTTTTCCCATTTTGTGATTTGTCTTTGTTTTGTACCTTTTCTCTGAAGAGCGGATCAGCTGCACGTACGTGTAGAGGAAATCCTCTGGACGTACATTATTTTCCTGACGCGTATCCCTAACAATGGCCTACCTAACCATGCATTCCATCTTGGTTTCTCAAAAACCAAACCCCGTTTGAACTGCATGCAGATCAGGGACACGCGTCAAGATTTCCTCTGCATAGGTGGCTCCTTTCTCTTGTGGGATTTGGGGGAGGGGGAGGAACCCAAAACAGAGGGGTCGGACGTAGGGGGGCGAGGGGAGGGGAGAAGGGAATTTTGGGTGTGCAAGGGGGGGCGGGCAGTCGAACAGAGAAAGAGGGGGGAGGGAGAAAAAAGAGAAGGGGGCTCTGGCGCGAAGCAGCGGTGCCGGCGAGGGGAGGAGGGATTTTTGGTTTGGGGGGGGGGGGGGGGCATCCACGAAAGAGGGGGCTTTGGCTACCCCAAGCAGTCGCTGGGGGAGGGGGAGGCAATGGCGGTAGTGCAAAGTGTTAGGTGAGGTTCAACCAAAAAACTATTTTTTTTATTTGTTCATTCTAATCTGTCACCGTGATCAGCGTGCGACGGCACCATAATCGGTGCCATTGGCGGCGACACCGACAAGTGGACAGTCCTACGCCATCGGCGGTACGTCCGATGGTCAGCCAGTGATGCGCTGTCGAGCTTGTATGGCTCCGATACCAAGAGCGTTGAAAGAATGATCTTTTAACACTCACAAGCAGACCTCGAGCTTGGGCTGAGCCTTCCTGTATTAGGCACTCGAGCTTGTGCCGAGCTCGAGTTGGGAGGGACCGAGCTGTAAACGAGCTGAGCTCGAGCTCGAATTTGAAATTTCGAGCTCGAACTGAGACATGCCCAGGCTCGGCACAACTCGGCTCGTTTACACCCCTAGATCCAAGTGAGGAGTGGGTCTTGAGTTCATGGATCGAACAAAGATGTAGTTTCATTATACTTTTGTCGAGGAAAAGGTATGGGCCATTTTTCGATATACTAACAACATTGATAATTGTTATCGAAAATTTCTTTTTCTAGGTGGATTGCCATAGAAATCATAACATGGTGACCATTACAAACTGAAAAATTAATGGGTAAAACGGACACAATACTCCATGGCATCAGGGAGTCGTCAATCTCAGAAATCGATGACACGTACACTATAAATATGCGCTCCAATAAATTGGTGTTCAACAGCTAGAGCACATTTGCACAATGTGTGCGCCTTTGACATAGACAATTGATGGGTCCCGTAAAAGTGGGATACAAGGTGAATTAAGCCTAAGAAGCACAGACACGGCAAAATGGCAGCCGTGTCCGTATCCGACACGTATCCGACACGGATACGCTGGCGACACGGCTGCCTGCGTGTCCGTGCCGTTTTTTGTTTTAAAAAAAAAAAATACGGGACACGGCCGGACACGCATCGGAGGGTTTGATTTCAGTCCAAATCTCAACAGTAGTTTGTTACTGTGTTGTTTGAAAAAAATGTCATGGGCAGTAGGTGTTACATTCTCTGCATGCTGGAGCAGGTAAGAAAGACAGGTACTTGAGTGCAGTACCAGACCTTGTCATGCCTTTACCACGTGCCTAGACCTTGTCATGCACTTAAACATTGACCTTTACCGCGTGCCTAGACCTTATCATGCAACATAAACATTGACATGTATACTTAAACAGTATTTTTTGTCATAATATAGCGTGTATGATATAAGAAATTTTTATTAAAAGATACAAAAAATTATGATTTAAATTAATTTTTGGATTATAAATTTATAATAATAATTTATAATTAATAATAAATATTTTTTATTAGCCGTGTCGTATCCTACTTTTTGGAAAAATGGCGTGTCGCCGTATCCGTATCGTGTCGTATCGTGTCGCCGTTTTCGTATCCGTGCTTCTTAGAATTAAGCTGCCAGTTGCACCCAATAATTTTACTTACATATTTGAAAGATAAAGGGCCAAAAGTGGGACCAACATACACAAAGCCCACCCCACGGTTTTTGTGTGTGTACTTGTACGAACTATGAACTGAGTGGCATTTTCGCACATCAATTATTCCCATTTACCTTCCCAAATCTTGGGCCAAATTATGGGAAACTTACTTTTGCATCCTTTTCTAAATAGTGACATCATACGAAATCCCTTGTTCTCTTGGTAAGACAAATATAACTTTCTACATATATCCTTGTCCCTTGTTATCATCCATTCCAACGCACTATAAGTCAGCTAATCTTTTATGATGGACGTCTGATAAACGACTGATCTAAAGTTTCTTCACCGACCATGAAAGCTTAAAACTTTCGCAAGAGTTGGGGCAAAAAACCATTAATGCATGAGAAAAGTGTCATACAGATAGGATGTACAGTTGTATATAATTAGCGGTAATGGGTAATAATTTTCTCATACCAAGCTGATAAAAAAGAAATATTCCTACACATAAAATCATCTGTGACTACTGTGTGTAATTTTCCCTTGATTAACCATCATGACTAACTCCCCCTTAAGTGCTTCGGCTTCAAATGAGTTCAAAGCGCGTGGCCAGGGAAATCTGGTGAGCTACATGGCAAGGGATTACTGTCATGCACCTGATGTAGGCACCTTTGTGACATTTCACAGTATATTTGATGATATCTTGGGGGAGGGTGGGGCTGCATTTGAGTCGGGTTGTCTCTGGTATAACATAACCCGACCCTACCTGAGATAGGACCCCCAATACCCGAGAACCCGATATAGAAACCGGGATTTAAAAAAATAATTAATATAATTACAAAAATATTTAATAAATTAATTGATATAATTATAATAATAAAAAAGATTCGTCTATATTAAAAAATCAGGTTTAAATGGTATATCTTGGGTAGGGTCAGTTCTTGGGTATTTTAAAGCCAAACCCGACCCTACCCAAGTTAGGACCCTCAATACCCGAGAACCCGATATAGAAACCGGGATTTTAAAAATTTAATTAATATAACTATAAAAATATTTAATAAATTAATTGATATAATTATAATAATAAAAAAGATTTGCCTATATTAAAAAATCAGGTTTAAATGGTATATCTCGGGTAGGGTCGGCTCTTAGGTATTTTAAAGCCAAACCCGACCCTACCCAAGATAGAAGTGGGTTTTTAAATCTTAGAACCGACCCTACCCAAGGTAGGACCCGACCCAGGTCAATGTCGGGTCAGTTCTATCCGGGTTGGGTCGGGTCGGGTTTCTTGGTGCAGCCCTAGGGGAGGGTATGGGTGGCATGGGGATTTTTTGACATATTAACTCACCTTCCCCCATAACTCTTGACTCTATTTGTTTTCACTGTCGAGGTTCGTGGATGATGAATATTTTCTAAGGATGGCCGAGGTAGCAACAAGAGCGAGGATGAACGGAATCTAGTTACATAAGGAATTCAGCTATCAAACTAACAAAGACTTTCAAATGCAAGTGATTATTGGGAAATCACAAGCATATAGACATTTAAACTAGATCTCCAAAGAAGGGAAGATAATAGGAAAGAGTATTTGGAGTGACACACTCAATAAACACAAAGATAAAATCAAATGAAAGCCAAAATTCATTTCATTAATTTGGGGGTCTTTATATAGGCATACATAGTTCAATCTCGTCCAAGATGATTAGAGGCAATATAATTCTAATCCAACTACTGTACCGATGCATTAAAAGTAAAAAATAAATGTTCCCAAGCATACTAAGGGACTAGAATGCAAGGAATTCAACTCTCAAATTAACAAAGGCTTTCAAATGCAAGTGATTATTGGAAAAACACAAGCAGACGGGCATCTGAACTAGATTTCCAAATAATTAGAGATAGCTAGGAAAGAGTATTTGGAGAGACACACACAACAAATAAAAAGATAAAATCAAATAGAAGCTAAAACTCTTTTTCATTACTTTGGAGGTCTTTATATAGGCATACATAGTTCAATCCCGTCCAAGAAGATAAGAGACAACATACTCCACCCCAACTACCTTACTAGTGCATTAAAAGTAAAAAATAATTGTTCTCAAGCATACTTAGGTATTGGAATGGTCAAAATATAGATTACGAGGTCATAAATGTTTCTAGCTACCTAAACTAACTATGACTCTTAACTTATTATGAAATTTAAATTCACAATGGACCCCTTGCTCCCATCCTCATGGGCTTTGAGTCTTCAACTTGCCTTGATCTTCTTGCGCCTTGATTTAAGCCTGGATCCCAAATAATGTTTGGATCATTTTGGGCTGCACCATGTGCTTAAACTTTGTGTCTTGATCTCCAATTTTCAGCAAGAATGTAACCCTATCATGATTCACATCATTCTCCTCTTCTTGGAGAAAATTCGTTCACGAATTTAATGGTACTTCAGCAAGAATGGAAGAGAAGAAATCTAGTTCTAAATATAAAACTTTGTTGTAAGTTCTAATGTGTGAGGAAAAAGAGGCAATACCACAATAGGATGGAACAACACTATATAAGGAGGATGCAAAACCACAATAATGTGGGGAATGCATGGAAAAAAGACGAGGGATGATACCTCATATGACAGAAGGCTGTGGTTGGATCGTTGTAGGAGACAAAAACAACACTAAAGGGTGGGGATAACTTGGAGATAACATTTGTAGTAAGAAGAATGTCTTCTTCATCATAGATGGGGGGAAGAGAAAAATCTAATCCCTATTGCACAATCAAGGTCAGACCACATAGATCTTCATGATTGGGCATATTGTAGGGGTAACATTCCCCATATCCACACACATTGATGAACTTCATACGAATATTATCAACTTCTTCAAAATCAAGTGCCTCTCCTACAACAAACAATTAGTCGATGAATTCTTTACTAGCAAGACCACCATTGAACTATGGAAATTTGATCTTCAAACCAAATTCCCAACGGCGAAGGTCAGCTTGTTGTTGTCAATTTTCCTCTTCATAAGCACGTGCCCTCCTCCTATGTGGCATATTATGAAAAGGGTTTTCGTTCATAACTTCATTTTCTCCATAAGAAGGGTGATTAGATTGACTAGTCCACATATCTTTGTAGTTTGACTATTTCCCCCCGACTGTTATCGTTGTTTGCATCATCATCAACTACAATGGGTCTCCTTTTGGGCAGTTTATTTGGATTTAGGAAGCAGAACTTGAGCTCTGATACCAAATGATGAGTATGTGCTAAGGATGGTGAAGGTAGCAATAGGAGTGAGCACGAACGGAATCCAATTACACAAGGAATTCAGCCCTCAAACTAACAAAGACTTTCAAATGCAAGTAATTATTGGGAATCACAAGTAGATGGGCAGCTGAATTATATCCCCAAAGAATGAGACATAGCCAGGAAAGAGTATTTGGAGTGACATACTCAACAAACACAGAGATAAAATCAAACAGAAGTCAAAACTCTCTTGCTAATTGTCCCTCTTCACTCTTTCCAGTCCTGAATTCTCTCTACTTTTAAAATAGAAAGTATATACTTTGGGCATTTTGTATAGGTTACATGATTCGGTCTTTTGTCTGTTTCAACATAATCCCACCATTTAGAAAAGGTCGGACATCCATTTTGGAGCATCTTGGGACAATACTTGCTTAGCAGGGTGGAATAGTGTTGTTATCAGATGTATTTCTTGTTATATCATAAGTGAAGGCAGGCAAACTTTACCCTATCTTATTAAGTTTTCCCATATATTGTAGCATATCCTTGAGCGTGCAACTTTTTTTTATTGAAATAGATTCTTAAGCTTTACGCTTAAAGATATGAGGTAGCTAACTTTGGAAGTTGTTAAGACTAGAATAGAGTTACTATGGAGTTTTGACTGAGATCCAACTGTCTCAGTACCCTCTCTTGTTAAGTTCTCCGTTGTATTGTTACGGGTCCTTGAGCCTACGGTTTGCATAATGAAATGGATCCATTAAACTTTACCCTCTAAAATATAAAAGCATCTCCAACAACGTTTGCCAAATCCTAGTTGACACTTCTTACGGCTCTTTTTGGCAAATGTGTTAGCAAAGGCCCATTTCCAAGTGTCTTTCCTCTTTATACGTGGATGACAAACACCTTTTTGGTTTGTTATCTTTGACAAACCAAAAAGTGGTTTTCCATCCCTTATTTTCACATATTTTAATCTAAGGGTAGTGTTAAAAATTGACTTGAAATTAAACAGTAAATGAGACGATCGATCGGAAAAATTGGCATGATCGATCGATTGATCGGCTTTACGCGATCGATGCATGATTGATCGATCGATCGGCTTTACGCGATCGATCGTATCTACTGTGATTTCGTGATTTCTTATTTCGTGTGTCACGATCGATCGATCGCTAATGCGGTTACAGTCAGGAACGTGACCGTTTTGGCTTCCAAAAGTTGCATTTTTTCATCATTATTCTTCCTAACAGAGTCCTTCATTATATAGAGAATGAAAAATTCTCAGAGAACTGTAACAGAAGGGATCCAAACTCTTTCTTCTTCCTTTCCAAATTTTTGGTCCATCATTGAGCAATAGAATCTCCGCTAATCAAGATCCGGTCAGTTTGATATGGTTCGTTGTATCTCGGGAACGGAAACGTCATTGATTACTTGTGCATGGAGGGCGGCATATCTATGTCAAGGACAGCCCATAGCGTGCCTCGAACCGGGTTTTAATCTCTTCTACTCTCTCTGGTATTTTCATATAATAATTTGTCAATTGATTGTGAATAATTGGTAGTATTCTTGCCCTCTTTTATGTGACAATCCCAACAATCTTGAAAAAGATATTATTGTTCTTGTTGATTGAATACTACTGTAATTATGGGTGTTGACAAATCACTGAAACCTGAGAAATTTGATGACAAGAATTTCATGCGATGGAAGACAAAGATGAAATTTTGGCTGACTCAATTGAATATTTTCTATGTGATTTGTGATGCTGCTGTGGATAAAACTATCTTCGGAATCTGATAAGTCTGCTAGTTCTTCGATGTTGGAATTGTTAAATCTGTTGATAGTGATAAATTCAAACAAGATGATGAACTGTGCCATGGACAAATACTTTGTGTTTTAAGCAATGAGTTGTATGATTTGCATGTAAATACTAAATTTGCCAAAGAATTATGGGATTCTCTTGAGAGAAAATTTGGAAAGGAGCATGAAGGGGAAGAGAAATATGTCACAGGCGAGTATTTTGACTACAAGATGGTCGATAACAAATCTGTTAGAGACAAGGTAGTTGAAATACATAATTTGGTTGCTAAGATCATTGGAAAATACATTCCCGTTGACGAGAGGCTCCAAAGTTCTTGCGCTTATCGACAAGCTACCACCCTCATGGCAGGATTTCCAAGTTAACTTGAAGCACAAGAGGGACGCAATGTCCGTTGATGACCTTATGGTGGCCATACAAATTAAAGAGAAGCACAGATGCAAGATGAAAATCTTGCAGGGCTCTTCTTCTGGGGCCAATGATAGTGCTCAAGCTAATGTTGTGGCAGGGAAACCCAAGGCTTATGGCAATAAGAAGAACAATAAGAAATTTAAGAATCATTCCTTCAAACCTAGTTCCAATATCCAAAAGGACAAGAAGTCGAAGGTTTACTGGGTTTGTGGGAAGCATGGACATTTTTGTAAATAAGTGTAAAAAGAAGAAGGGTCAGGATAATAGTCATGGTGGGGCTGCATCTTCTGCTCAGGCTAATATAGTTACTTCAGATGACATGTTAGTAATAACTAATCCTAAAATTAACTTGGCATGTGAACCTACCAATTGGTGGGTTGATACAGGGGCTACCGTTCACATCGGTGTTGATGTTTCTACTTTTTCTTTCTATCAGGAAGTAAAAGATAGGACAGTGATGAAAGGGAACTCCTCTGAGGCTAGAGTTTATAGAGTTGGAAATGTGGACATCCGATTTACATCGGGGAACACGTTGACTCTCCATAATGTGTTGCGCCTGCCTAGTGTGAGGAAGAACCTTGTTAGTGGAGTACTTCTTAATCAAGAAGGATATAAATTAGTGTTTGAGTCAAATAAAGTTGTAATAACTAGACATGCTACTTTTATTGTTAAAGGCTATGTGTGTGATGGTCTTTTTAAACTTAATTTGGTTTCTTGTAATAACTATTTATTTCAAGTATACGACTCTTTGGTTTATCATGTTGATTCTTTTGATGTGTGGCATATGAGGCTAGGACATGTGAATTCACAAACCATTAAGAGATGACGAATCTTGAATTGATTCCGAAATTACATGATGAGTCTCTTGCTAAATGTGAAATATGTGTTCAAGCTCAACAACCTAAGAAACCTTATAAGGGATCCAAACTTTTTTAGACCTATATATTTCGCTTACCATTACTTATAAGGGAACCTTCCTGCCCTCTTTTATGTGTTCAAGCGAAATTACATGTTTGCTTGATTTAATTCATTCTGATATAATAGCTTTACGCGATCGATCGTATCTACTATGATTTCTTATTTCGTGTGTCGCAATCGATCGCCTGATGAAGTGATCGATCGCCAATGCTATTATAGTCGGGAACATGGCCATTTTGGCTTCCAAAATTTGCGTTTTTTCATCCTTCTTCTTCCTGACAGAGTCCTTCATTATATAGAGAACGAAAAATTCTCAGAGAAGTATAACAGAAGGAATCCAAACTTTTTCTTCTTCCTTTCCAAATTCTTGATCCATCATTGAGCAATAGAATCTCCGTTGATCGAGATCCAGTTAGTTTGATTTGTGTGCTCCTTTAAACTGACAGAGTGATTCGTTGTATCTCAGGAACGGAACGCCATTGATTGCCTATGCACAGAGGGCAGCGTATCTGTTTCAAGGATAGAGCATAGCGTGCATCGAACCGGGTTTTAATCTCTTCTACTCTCTCTGGTATTTTCATATAATAATTTGTCAATTGATTGTGAATAATTGGTAGTATTCTAGCCCTTTTTTATGTGACAATCCCAACAGATAGCAACCTAAAACAATATTTTTTCACCTTTTTCCTTTGAGGGAATTTAATGAGTAGAAATAATCATAGAATAATAACTTTGCCAAACATTGTTGGAGTTCACAAGTCTGTCATCCCACAAAGGCAAGGTTCTTTGCCAAATTTTGCCAACCTAGCACTCCCAACAATATTATTTGACAAAGGTTACTGGAGATGCTTTAAGGCAGTTAACTGTGGAGTTGTTCAAGACATTCTGGAATAGGGCTGCTAAAGGAGTTTTGGTTGAATTCGAGTTGTCTCAACAATATATATTTGCCTAAGCTCGTAGGTAGTGTACTATTTAGTTTAGTGTTGCTCAGATCCGAAAGTTATAAACTTTTAATTTTGAAAAAACATTATAAATTTTTAGTGAGACACCCAGTAAAATTTTGAAGAATTCCAAAATTATTTCCCTTGAGATGATTGGAAGACATAATAATCTTTGCAAATTGCAAAAACTCATGATGGTTTTAGGCAGCCTATTCTGAGGAACCGAGCTTGTCATTTTCCATTTCCAGACTAGAAAGTGAAGCCATGTTTATGATTTACATTTGTAAGAGTGATAAGACTAATGGAATATTGGAAGGGAAATGTTTAAATGAGATCGTTCTTATATAGCTTATATGAGGCCAATTTAATTCATAACCGTTGGATCTTGATCTGACGGCTACAAGGAACTCACCTACTGCTGATTTGACACACTCATCTACCCACTGATTTGATACCCACCCTCGGATCGGCATTCAACAACCCAAAAGATTGGCCTCATGCTCCTTATTTTAAAACGATCTCATGTAAACCGTTCTCATATTGGAATTCAAAGAAATACCCAAGGTAACATGTGATGATAAATTGTTAAGTGGAGATAATTAGGAATAGTGTTTATGGGACACTCATCCAATAGCAATTGATTGATGATCAATGATCAAACCCAAGAGAAGGTTGTCAAATTGTAATAAAATACTTAGTAAATCTAAGTGTCAAATGACAAGGAGTGATGTAGAATTAATCTATTTTAAACTAAAATAAAAACTACTTCGATCTAGCAACTACTTAATTCAGTAAATCATAATTTTTTAGATCAAGGAATAATGTAGAGAAATTATAATTATATTAACTAGTAAATTAAAACTACAATTAAAGATCAGTTGGACTCAACTAGAGACAGGCAAAGAGAATCAACGAAATGACATCAAAGTTTTAAGGATCAGTTATTTAACCAACACCCTATGTCTATTTAACTTTCGCACAATTAGATTCAAATGATAATTTGACATAATCGAAAGATATGGCATTCAAATTCAGCATAACAATTAACATAATGACTCATTAAACATTCATTATTAAGAACCATAGTTAAATAATCACAGGGAGTCATAAGCATTAGACGTACTTTTCGTTAACAACAAATCAAACAACTTTATAGATCATGACTATATCAAAACAACTTCATTTAATCAAGTAAATAATTAAAACATCTATTCCATAGACATAAAAGTATCAATCAAAGCTTCACCCAAACATTCATGCAAACAAGCATTCAAGCAAAAACATGATACGAGGCATATCTCCAGCTCGAGACACTCTTCTAGATGTTCAAACTCCTAGCTTTTGAGGAATCTAATTCCCATATGCAACACTACTCCATTCCTACTCCGAGTAGGACTATAATTTGAAAACAGGGTTCTGTTCAAAACAGATCAGCAAGGTTTACGAAATTTCTACGGATAGCACGTGAGGAATTAGGACGAGATATTTTTACAGTAGATTCTTCTATGAGTCTAGAATTCAACGCAACTGGCAGCATATCATTCCGACACCTGCAGACGTAGTTATGACTGTTTTAGTTCAAGCTGTCGGCGCAGAAACAGTTCTGGCCGAGAGCATTAATTTAACCCGTGGTCAACTGTTTAGTTTAATTAAGGTTTGTACATTACTTACCTTAATAATTCAACTTAGTCCAACAATAATTATCATGTTTCACTTTGCCTAATCTTACTTTAATTAGGAATATAACTTCCCCTAAAATTTGCATTATTCCATAATCTTCTTATTTAACCCTGACGCCAAACCAATCTTGGAGTTTATAGTTCCTCACTTCAAGATGTCATCAATTATACTTTTTTTTTTCACAAAATTTGGGGTCGTCACATTCTCCCCTCCTTATTAGGCATTTCGTCCTCGAAATTAAACAAGCTAATTACTAAATATATCTGGGTAAGATTGTCTCAAATAATTTATATATATATATATATATATATAAATATTTCTAGTTTTCCAAGATGTGCTCTCTTCTTACACAATCTACATTGGCCCAAGATAACAAAGAAATCAAGCAATTCAAGCAATATCAATACAACAATCAAAACCCTATCCTTCACTATAATAGGGGTGTTCTCTAGACAATTGAGTGCTACAATAGAGCTCCCGGGTCAATCAAGGTTCTAGCAAGTCTATCATCGACAAGAAGGGTACCTTCAATATCCTCATTCGAAACCCTCACTTCCTTTGATGTGATAGCAAAGATTCGGGCTTGAGTCTTCTTGCTCAGTTTAGCCTTATTCATCCTTTCCTTGTTTGGACAGTAGGGTGAGATATGCCCTATCTCGTTACATGTGTAGCACCTCCTCTCTTCACGTGAACATGGCTTCCCAGGGTGATATTGCCGGCCACAAGATTGGCACTTGTTTCCATTTTGATTGAACTGCTGGGTTTGTCGATTCTGGCCATTCTGTGGGTACTGTTGTTGTTGTCTCGACTGCTTGAAGGGTCTATTGCCATTCGTATTATTGCTTCCAAGCCTTTTATTGTTGGGCTGCTTGAAGTGATCGTCTTGACCCTTGGTCAAGCTTGCCTTCTTCTCTTGCATTCTCTTATAATCCTCCTCCAGAATAGAAGCCAGTTCAACTGCCTTAGCCACTGAAGTTGGCTGAGCTATTAATAATTTCACTCGCAGTCCATCCTTTAACCCGTCAACGAACCTTTGTGCCCTTTGCAGTTCTGTTGGACACGCATGAGATGCAAACCTTTGCAACTGTACGTGTAACACCAAGAAAATTCGTATGTTAACTAAAGGTATCTATTTTAGGAAACTGGTCTAAAATAGGAAAGTTTCATTTCCTGATTTGATTTCTGGTTATGTGATGTGCTTTGATGTGTTATTCGATTTAATGATGTGTTATAATTTGTTAATCGCATGGCTAATAGTAGTAGAAAACCAGGACGCAAGGGTTGGTCCTAGCGCTAGGCACAACCTGGCGCTGAGGTCAGCCTGGCGCTAGGGTCTGAGAACACCTGATGCCAAGAGAGGGTCCAGGTGCCAGGGCATGTGTTCAGTGGGATTACTCTTAATTAGTAAAGTGAATTTGGTCTTGATGTGTGGTTAGTGATGCACGCGTGTTAGTACGACGAGTAGTGCAACCGCGGGACGTCAGAGACCTGTGCGCGTAGGACTCAAGCCAAGCCGCAGGACCTGGGCGCTGAGCCACGTGGCACTAGCCCAGTGGTGACTTATGAACGTGGGTAACCTTGCCATAAGATAATCTTCGGATGGTGGGAGCGAATCTTGGAGCAAAATCTACGATTTGACCTAATAGCGATAAATATGGTAAGTATCGCGGAGGATCGGGAAGTATCAGTTCAGTTGAGATAATTAGGGAAGATAAATCTTAATTAAAAAGAGATAAATATTTTATTTTTAATCAACCAATAGGAAGGGGAAGTCTAGTTGGTTGGCCTAGATATGGTAGTTTCTTAGTTTGGAACGAGATATGTAAAGTATGATTAAGATTGTAAGTTCGGCTAGTACTATTTCTGTGTTGACAGTCAGACGTAATTAAATCATAACTAATTCAAGAAAAATCAGAAAAATATAAAATTAGTGGGGTTAGAAACTAGACTCATAGGGCTAACTCCAATAAAAATTTCAGAATGTAAGTGGACTGACCGTGAGAAGAGTCGTAATTAGACTGTTATGCATATGACAGTATGCTGTAATTAGGATTAAGATAGTGAACGAATCTTATTAGAGATTTGAAATCCTAATTAAATGAGGAAAACCCAATGGATTAACATGGATGAATGTCCCTTACTAATGAGAGAGAGCTTTTAATTAGTAGTGAGAGTTTGGATTAGGAAGGAGTCTTGATTTGGAGATATCCTAGTTGTAGTAGGTTTTGGGTCTATATAAGCACAAGAGAGAGGGGTGGCTGGTATTTTTCAAGCCAAATCCTTTATGAACGTCCCAAGACTCCTTCTCCTTCTCCTTCTCCTTTGTTCCAGCAAGCTTTATACCTTTTCCTTCATCTCAAGAGTTAACGATCGAAGTGTTAAAGGGCGACATCGTGTAGAGGAATCAAAAGCCTTCGCGAGGAAGCAAGAAGATACTACGTTTGGACTAGGTAGGATGATTTTTCCCACACTCTTGGATCTGAATTTCATACCTTGTTCAAGTGCTTCTTGTGTCAATATATTGATTTATGATTGTGAATCTTCATGAGAGTCAATCGCTAAGTACCAATCTTTTGAATTATCCAGTTATTACGTGTTGTTGCTCAATCGTGTGAACTTTGATGTTCTAATTCCTAATTGTTACACATACTAGCCCAATGATGGGAAGTTTGAATTATTTGGAGTCTCTTTGAAGCTTCTTTATGTCCCTTTTAGTCTCTGGCATTGCTGTCCAAATTTCAATGTCCTTAATTAGTTGTCCAATTTGCATAATTCAACTAGAAAAATGGGTATGTGTGTGAGATGAATTAAGATAATGAAAGTACACCTCAATCCTTGTAAATATTACATATCATACCTAATAAAGTTTTGGAATAAGTAAGATATGGAAGATATTCAAGTATACTATGTGTTATTGAACGGATTATGGGATAAACACACTCATAATTTGATTAGAACTATGATTAAGGGTCTCGGCCAGAACTGTTTCTGCACTGACGACCTTCATTAAAATATTTATAACTAATTATATAAAAATCATAAAAATATGCCGTTTATTGGGTTGTAAACTAGGCACATAGGAGTAATCACAGTAAAATTTTTAGAGTCTAATTCATTTGTTTTGACGTTGTTAAGGGTCGGAATTTGACTAATATGTAAAAATAGAACACTGTAATTATGGTAAAGGGTGGGAAAACTTTATCAAAACAATAGCCTATGCTATAATAAGTATACTAAGAACTTTATATGTATTATATAAGAATTTTAAGTAAGTATTACAGTAGGATGGACTAAGTATAATACTATAGTATCATGGGCTAATGGAGAGTGGTTTGATGTTCATCAAGTCTTATATGTCCACTGGTGATATTGACTCGATTCGTGTTTCCAATTGGAAACCGAACCATCTATTTCTATTTGATCAATACACTTCTATTCGTTTGAGAAACTTCAGTGACCTGTTATTGAGTCTGTTTGAGTCACGTCTTCTTTGAAACCAGAACTTGATATTCTTCATATAACTTGAGTTTTCTTGGAGTCTTGAAAGGCAATTCTTGATCAAGTCTTTCTTCATAAGTCTTATCTAGGGCTATGCATGTGTAACATGGTCATTGTTGACAGTCTTTGTTATTTTATTTCATACTCCAGAATGTGAGTCATACATTGTTGAGAGTCTTTGCTATTCTATTTCATACTCCAGAACGTGAGTCATACGTTGTTAAGAGTCTTTGCTGTTCTATTCATACTCCATGAGTCAGTCATTGATGTAAGAGTCACCCTATTCTCAGAAAGTTGAGACCTCTGCTATTGTTGAAACATTGTCCAGTTTGACATTGACCTATTTCTCCACTAATTGTTCGGTGGAATCATAGTATGCTCACGAGCCATTGCTAGGTCATGAGTGACCTCCGATATTTATGGAATTTTGATTCCTTATTGCCCGAAGGGAGGCAAATACGTACGTTTAGGCTGTATGATATTACGGAACGTCTGTAGTCTCCGCCCATTGTGCTCGTAAGCACAGATGGGGCCAGCATGTCTAGATGCGTGGCCGGGTTCCGAAGGGAGAACCTCTAGCATGATTCTGGTATATTTTACCTTTCGAGATCGATAAATTCAGCGAGCAAAAATTGTAACTCCTTGCACTTTAGATGCCTGGAGCCTTTGGTATTTTGACTATTCTCTCCTTACACCGGTATTTGTTTGGAGTCGTATAATTTATTGTCTTTGCTCTATACTTGAGAGTCAGGAAGCTTTGATGTTTGGATTCTTGGATTATAGTAATTTCTCTCCTTACACTTTGGATGTTTAGGAGTCTTCATTGATGATGTTAATTCCTCTTATAGTGGAATTCTTGTTGATCAGTTTAAATATTCTTGATTATTCAACTATCTCATATTAAACCCTATTCTTTGTCCTATATTGTATATTCTGTTCTTGTGGGTTTTTGCATTCTACTGGGTATTTCTTCAGAATACTCATGCATCCTCTGATGCAGGCATGAAGAAAGTATAGTTATGGCAAGTGCAGATAATGGAAGACTTAAAGACAATTGTGGAAGATAAAGCTATCTTTGTTATTTTAAATTTAGTGTTATTGGCATGTTGGCCAAAGCATTTTAATGATTTTGATTTTTAGTTATTTTAGATGACTTGTATTATGGATTAATTTAAGATTATTAAGTTCTCATTTCATATGTGTTAATGATGTTATTTAAAGACTTAGTTGTGTTATGTCGAGTACACATCTATTCATGGTGATGTATTAGACGGGAAGTTCGAGTATTCGGTCATATCTCAGGGTTTCTGGTCTCAAACATATTCATGAAAGAAAAAAAAATGTCTTCCGCACTCCGATGAGGCCGGGAATTTTGGGGCGTGACAGTACGATCTTAGTTTTGTATTGCAGTACTGTCCTTGTACGATCTTAATTTTGAAAATGACGCATTGTAGAAAATATTTACCGAACAGGCTATCTCACAAGCCACGCAGGCACCAGCGTGGCCGCTCCTACTTATGGAAGAATGAAGCTTTGATAGACCGATCCTACAAGAGCTTTGTAGCGGCATGCCAGATAATACACGATATCTCTGGACATGTTCTTACGAGTTTACCATTGTTTCAGCCAGTTATGAAAGAGATATTAAGATTCGAGGTTGGTTATTCTAGGACCTTTATCAGCTTCCATGACTCGAGATTGTTCTGACATTGTGACATCATCAGCCGACACGATAGGGTTTACCTCTTCACCAGTTATTCTAGATGCTCTGTTCGATTAAGTTGAGAGGCCTCTTTATTCGAAAGTATCACTCTAAAGATAATAATATTGGTACGGCAGATCTGTACATACACTATACCAGTATCATTACCCTTTTTCTAATCCTACGTATGCAAGTGTTTGTTTGGGGAAAATTTTGGGGTGCCGAAAGGTATCACGCTTCTGTGACTTGTGTGACTCTGTCTCCTTTCATAGGATGCCCGGACAAATGGGGCACTAGAACAGGACCAGTGGCAGTATAGGTGCCTAATTCAATTTAGAAGAAACCAAGAACACCTAATTGCCCACCACTGATCCAAAAGCCTTCTTTCTCAGTCGAGGCAGCCAGCGCCGGAGCTCTCTCGTTGACCCCCCATTGGCCACCGAGACACGGGCGGTCAGACCGGCCTCCCTAGACTTGTCGGCGACATTCTGGCCGAATCACTGGCATTCATCTCGCTGCACAGCCTGGGCTTTAATCCCGTCCTCTGCGGCTGCTCGGGCGGCGTTGGGGGCCAAGGGCCCGGTCGCTGGCGTCTAGAAGCGGCGGAGCTGGCCCGAAGCTGGAGGCACATTGCCGGAGATCAGACCAAATTCGTAGAGGTGCGATCTAAATCCTCCTCGGATTCAAGAAAGGAAAACCCTGGAAACTTGTGGGGTTTTGAGATTCGTATCCGGAAGACAAGACTGAAATCGAATCGAGAGAGTGAGCGGCCACAGAGAGAGGGGTGACGAGTGTTGAAAGAGGGAAGGTGTAATGGCTCCCACCGATGGAGAAGCCCGCCCTAATCCCTCCTCCACACCGTATTACATCTTCCCTTCCTTTCTTCTCTTTCTTTCTTGCTATCTTCCTTCCTTCTCCTTTTGGCTTATTGTAAATTACTTGGGACGATTGGTAAATTACTGAAGTTCATGTTCGCTTCTAATTGTATTCTAAAGAAACTAATTTTTATTTATAATAATAAACACCATCTGACCTAGTATGTGTTTATTTTTGGGACGGGTTTTGCTGGAATCTGATTTTTCTTAGGTTGGCTCCTTGGATTTTGATGACTTGTTTGCTGGGATTGTTTGTGGGTGTGAATGCATTGGATATTTGTGCGAATTAGGTCAGTGGTTTGATTGTTCTTTTTTAATGATCTCTTTTGGCATTTTTGTAAGTTGCAATCTTTTCTTTTAGAAGAATGAAAGAATCTTAGGTAGACTTTTTAAAACGCCCAAATTTCAATATTCAAAATGATACTTGTTTCATATGAGCGCATCTTGGTCTTCTTTGTTAAGGTGATCGCTCTTGATCATTTGACGGAAGATTGGTGTCAAATTTGTAACACTATGCTTATATTGATACTTGAGTTGCACACCACTACACCACAGATTAGCAGCCAAAGTTGTCCACTTTGAATTTTTACCTAGAATTCTGCTTCTAGTACAATTTTTTGTAAACTGTTGAAGTTTTTATGTTGATAAGTTAATATGTTTCTTTAGCTGAATAGAATTTGTTGGGACAGAGGCACAAAGCCATCATGATGTATGTTTTTAGTCACAAATTTCGTGGCTACTAGACACTGCTATTGTTATTAATGTGTCCCAGAAAATATGAATCTGTACTGACAGAACAGTATCTTAGTTATTCGATATGCTAGAATGGTGACAAAACTATGGTAGACTATATGGGCTAGATTTTAAGATTGGTTAAGGTTCTTGAGAATGTAAAACTAGCATCCTAAGCTGAATACTAATAATAATGCAGGGTACTAATTCAAAGGAGCATAAACACAATTTTTGGATCAAAACCAGTTTTTACTTGCTTATATAATAGAGTGCGCGACAACCTTGTAGGAGCATAATGGTAGAGAACTTTATGTTCTAAAATCCTGTTGCAGATTTGCTTTTAGCACCACTGAAAACTAATTTTTAATTTTGAGAGTGGTACAACTACATTTAATTTGAATTTTCCTTTCCTTACCACTTCATCTGCTTTAAATTTTCCTCGTATGTAGTAAATATTTATTTGTTGGCGTGCTTTTGTGACTAGCTCCACGACGACCAGTATAATATGGGACTTATTTCGATTGAGAAGAAAGAATGGACGTTAAAGAATGGACGCTGAAGTATACAGAGCTCCAAGAGATAGTTAAACGAGACCAAGCTGATTATATAATTGCCTTTTTCTGAAGTTGAAAAATGAGAGAAGAATTTGAGGAAAGCTTTGGGTGTTGAGAAGCATTGTGTTGCAAATGTAAGTTCTCTATCCATTTGTCATCTCTAGACCAGAGCCACGACTTTGAATGTTTTAAGCTCATTGTTAGTTTTATTTTTCTGGTTTATGTTTATAACAATCTTACCTGTTCTTGAATTTCTTATATAGTGATGACATTCTCATTTTTTTTCCCATTTCTATTTCTCTTTTTATTCTCTTTGTTGCAACCTAGTCGCCAATCTCATGCATATTGGATAATCGAATGTGTTGATGTGAATTAGTATGAACTTGTTATGTAGTAAAGACCTGGAATATAATAAAACTGAGTCCAACGGTGAAATTGATGATGATAGCCACAATAAATTATGAACGTGCTATTTACTTAACATTCTTTGTTATTCTTTATTGTAGGATTTACTATAATGATAATTAGTTGTAACTGGTTTTTGCAGCTGGAAAACGCTTTGCAGATTTGCGCTCAGAGTCTGCAGGAGCGAAGATTTGTTCTGACGATAAACTAGCTGGAGCACATGCAATGGTTGCTGGAATTCAATAGAATTTGTTGGAAGTTGACACAAGTTGCTGATGCCAAGCTGGCAGAAGCTAGTTGGATGCTTTCAGAGATTGATCGGAGACTACAAGAAGTGGAGAGCTGTGTAAGTGTTTCAGGATGGAGAGGCTTTCCTTCAGTTCACAGTAAGTTGCAATTCTCCCTTTTGTTTCATATATTACATGTATATTTTTTTTCACATAAGCAATTTATTTTTGTTTGTTATTTTTTCTTATTGCTTATTGTTTGTTTTCTATTTTAGAAAAAAGCCCATAAAGACAAAACCTGCACGAATTTAAGCAACACTTTGCTTGAATTCTTCGGGACTCAGACCAAGTACGGAGGAGCTAAGCTTGACTGTGGAGTAGGTCAGCTTAGTTCTCTCTCTCTCTCTCTCTTTTTTTTAATTTCTCTGTTCGAAATACTATGTGGATTGTATGTATTGTTTTTTTCCAGTGAATGGAACATTCTTGTTTACATTCATGCTTCTTATATAGTGACTGAACAAGTTGCTGGAATTGGTTTTGCAAATCTATGTTTTTTTATATTTGACATCAGTTCTTAAGCATTATCACTGCCATTTTTATTAGTAATGGTTTTGTGGCTTCAACACAATATCAGAACTTAATTGCTTGTTTCTTGACTTCAATAAATGAACATAATCTATCCTGTTGCACACTTTTTCGTTACTTGAAAGTAGCGGATTTTCTGCTTTCTTTGAAAAAGAAACAAAGAATAGTCATGTTGTGTTGCTTATCCAATTGAACTTCATCCACAAGTTTAGTTTTCTTTAAAAGCGAACTACTGTATGTATAATGAAACTTTCAGGCTGGATTTGTTTTTGTTTTCGGTAAAACATAAAAAGACGAGTGTGAATAAGCGATATTCTTATGTTCTTTTTTGTTTTTTTTGGTGGCTTAGAATCAGCTCTATTCTTGTATTTTGTTGTTTAATTGTTTTTTCTTCAAAATTTTGTAGTCTTCATGTTTGAATTCTTCAATAGTGTCTTTAGTTGGGAGATTATTGAATTGATTTTTACAGTAGAAGTAAAAAATAACTGAATTTAGAGCTCTGATGTAGTCTTTCTCTCACAGTGGGATGTAGAGCTTGTCTTTTTTCTATCGAAGTATGACCTTGTGCTTGACCCTGTTGAAGATTTTTCTGTAAGTTCTTGCTTGACACTCCTGATTAGTATACGTGGTTGTTCAGTCACAACAACTGAAGGCCTTGTCAACTGCAAAGATGGGTTTCACTAAATTCACTAGAGGATGTCAGGATTCCATGCTTCGCAATGTGGTTTCTGTATGCTTGGAATTTGAATGTATCTTTTTTAGCCATTGTTAAGTCTGAGAAAGCCAAGTGGCCAGACCCTCCTGTTGGATTTTCCAAACTCACAGTGTCTGAGGCAGAAAGGGGTATTGCAGGCAATCTTGGCCGGTGCCCAGGTTACAGACCTATAGCAGATGTTTGCAAGAGTTTTGCATCTAATGTTGATATGGAGGATCATGGTCTCAATTCTTTCTCAATGAAGGGAGACAACCATGGTGTAAATAAAATACCATTGTACAATCCTAATTCCATCTGTACATTTCTGGACTTTCTATACAAAGAAATTATATCAAAAGATTTTATGAGGAGTCCCACTTTCTCATAGTGCAGTTCCTTTAATGTTGAAGAGTTTCACCTTTTGCTGAAATTTGACGTCAAAAAAGGAAACAAAGTGAAGTTGATTATTGGCAACACTGCAACAATTTTGATTTTATAAATATATTGATTTGCGATGAAGTCCCTGACCTTCTGTTGATTAGAGAAGATAATCAGGGGATTGAAATTGGAGCAGTAGTCTCTATTTCAGTTTTGAAGGAAGGAAACAGGTCAAATTTTCTCAGAAGTTGCCAATCATCCGAGTAAAGTTGCATCAGAGTTTGTCCAAAATACGGCTAGTATAGGGGGTAATTTAATTATGGCTCAAATGGACAAATTTCCCTCTGGTATTGCTAGTGTTCTGACATGATTCCACACAGGCTTACAAGAAGTGAGAAAGAACTACTTGCCTTGCAAGAAATGCTCAATACCAGAGCGAGTAAGAATTTGTCTGATTTACCGAAATTGTTTGTCTGTTGTCAGCCTGTTTTATTCACTGCAATCATGTGTCTAGCATTGTAGCTGTAAGGGTGTAACTAGACTCGGACGAAGGTCATATGCGTGAGTGAGCAAACTGGTTTTCTAATTTTTTTCTATAAATGGACAACTCATCCTTTTCATTACTTACGCAGAAAACCTTGCTGTATTTTTTTTCTTTATCAACTCTTTGGTCTCTAGTTTTTTAAGTTTAACTTATAGTAACCATTATTATCAACTTTTAATGAAAAATATTAGCCATTAGGAGATCCTTGGGAGGTGATGCCTATTCTCATTATCTTGCTTGGACTAATGTGTAACGGTCGGCTTAGATACTATAAATTCCTTGTTGTGATTTCTTTTGGTAAAAAATAACTATTAGCCTTTTGTTTATTTGGTTACTTGCAGGTAGCAGTTCAGCAACTAATTGATGATCATGCTGCTGTTCTTGATGGAAAAAAGAAACAGTTTGAGCTGGAGATGGAGGAGAGGAGAAAATCAGTGGATAAGGAAATGAAAAGTGAATTAGTTTCACTCGGTGAGATGGAAGACGATATTGATCTCGAAGAAGAGAAAATAACGAAAAAAGAGATCCTTTAGATAAGATATCTAAAAAGGGGAGAGGAAAAAAAATAATGATTATGACTCAAAGTTGAAAGCTTTGAAGGAAAGTGAGAAGCACCTTAAATATAAAGAGAAAGCCTTGGACATGGAGAGAAGCGCCAAGAAACTGATAACCAAGAAATGCAAAATCTTAGAGCTGGGATTGCAAATGATAGATCTGCATTGGTGGATAGCGAGAAGCAAATCCTAAAGAGCAGGAAGTTCACCAAGTACTTGAGGTTGAGAGGATAGAACTTCAGAATCTGCAGGCCGAGAGTGACAGCTGAGAAAGAGGACCGGTGGCTCCAGAATAGAAAGGGACGATTTGAAGAAGGAAAATAACAATTTTGGAAAGAACTGGGTTAAAGAAAAATTGAAATTGAGAAAAAGCTAAAGCGCTTAAATCCGCAGTTGAAGTTATTTTGGCGACTCCCTAAGAAGGGAGAACTCAAAGTTAATATGGGGGGCTCGTTCTTGCCTTTCAGCAATAAGGATGGTGTTGATGTGGTGATTAGTGATGATGGTGGTTGACTTATTCACTGCAAGGGGTCCTTGATTGAGGATGCTGGCTCAGCAAATGAGATAGAGCTTTGTGTTCCTTTGGTGGCGATGGATGCAGTAGCAGATGCAGGGTATTCCAAGGTGTGCTTTGAAGGAGGCACTTTAGATGTGGTCAGCTGGCTGCGAGGTGAAGGAGGTTTGATTAACCTCAATAGTGCCAAAGCCGAGGAAGCTATGGTTTTGTTGGTCAACTGGAGCAGGGACAGTATTTGTAATGTCTTCTGGGGTGCGAACTCAGTGGCTCATGAGCTGGCTGGAATTGCTAGAAGTAGAGAAGAGTCTTATTACTGGAGTGTTGCAATTCCTTTATGTATCAGTGAGTACCCCCTAAGGGACTACTCTGCTTTTGCCGTGTAGCCTGGTTTTAGGCTGTTTTGACATAAAAAAAAAAAGAAAAGAAAAAGCAAAAGTTGCTGCAATGATAAGCCATGAAAGATCAAATATGATTTAGAAAGCAGGAAATGTGAAATATGAAATGCTTCATAAATTTAAGTGCCAGAAGCATGAGTGGAAGCCTGCTTTTAGGCTGTTTTGACATAAAAAAAGAAAAGAAAAAGAAAAAGCAAAAGTTGCTGCAATGATAGGCCATGAAAGATCAAAATTGATTTAGAAAGCAGGAAATGTGAAATATTTAATGCTTCATAAATTTGAGTGCCAGAAGCAAGAGTGGAAGCCTGGTTTTAGGCTGTTTTGACATAAAAAAAGAAAAGAAAAAGAAAAAGCAAAAGTTGCTGCAATGATTGGCCATGAAAGATCAAAATTGATTTAGAAAGCAGGAAATGTGACATATGAAATGCCTCATAAATTTGAGTGCCAGAAGCATGAGTGGAAATTTCCGTGCAGCATGAATGTGAAGAGATGAAGAAACTACTACAAGATAAAATTGCAGCTTTTGAGGAGGAGCAATGTTATGATTAAGAAGGATATTGAGGACTATCTACATTGCTTGATAATGTGAAGATCGAGAGCCAGAAATGATTCTAGAACAGTTGTCTGCTGCATGATTTTATTCAGCAAAACAAAACTTGCAAGAGCTGCGAGGAGGCAGTACTTTCTAACAACCAACTGTAAGTGGAATTTAGGATGCAAAAGCCCCTCTTTTCTAGCAATTAGCCAGGGGCTACTTGAATGAAACCGTGAAAAGTGGCCTGCCATCTTCTGTTATGTCACCAAGGGTTATAGGTTGAATTTTTGGTGTCTGTTTGTGAATGACTCTGCCATTACCTCGATCTTTTTGAGAAATGCAGAGGACATGATGTGAGTGATTATATTCAGTCGAAGCTATTTTGTCGACTGCCTAAGAAGGGAAAATTCAAAGTTAATATTGGGGGCTTCTTCTTGCCTGTCAGCAATAAGCGTGGTGTTTGTGTGGTGATTAGAGATGATGGTGGTTGACTTATTCACTGCAAGGGGCTACTTATTGAAACCGTAGAAAGTGGCCTGCCATCTTCTGATATGTCACCAAGGGTGATAGGTTCAATTTCTGGTGGTCCATTACTTGGTTAGGAAAATGTACAAAGATTTTTAACCTATCCCCAGTGAGCAGAGTTTTGTTCTGAAAAGACTCTAACGTAGAACCAGCAGAGCAGTTGGACGAGGCGAAAGAGCGACAGCAGCTTTTTGTTGATTCTGGCCCTGTTAATAATCATGTGAATGGCTTGGTAACTCAAACTGAGAACAATATTAGGGAAATGGAGGATGGGCAAGCTCCATTGGTTGATCAAAGTCCCCCTTGTGATTTGGAAACGCTGCTTCTGAGTATCTACATTCCAAACTGGGTTTCATAGGGAGATGCATCCTATGAAGGTGAATCCTTAAAGTTTAAGACTAACCCAGCAGTCCCTCGTCCCCTTGGAAATGCAGTTTCTTTTATCAATGCAGCAATTTAGCTCAGTGTTCAACCAGTACAAGTTGTGGCAATGTTATATTGGAGTGCTTACAGTTGGCTTTTGGTGCAAGTGGAACTAGCCATGCAATTAGAGCAAGAAATATAGAGAAATTTTTTAAGTGGGAAGCCTGTCACTCTTAATATTCTACCCGTAAGAAAGGAAGAAGATTTTTTAAGTGGGAGTCTTAATCAGAAAGAAAGGAATCTTGAAGATACTAGGAAGAAGATTGAGGCAATTAATCTGAAGTTATCGATCTGTAGTTTAAAGAAAAATGAAGCGACACCATGCACAAGGCAGGTTGAACTAGGGGCTATTGAAGAGGTGGGTAAAGGTTGTAATTTTTGTTGATTACGTCCACAGGTTAATTTTTTTTTATGATTGTTAAATTGTTCTGATTGCAGAAAGCTGTTTTAAAGTGGAAGAACCTAAAGATAATTGCGAAAGAACTACTTACTTACAAGAAATCCTCAGTACCAGAGCGAGTAAGAATTTGTCTGATTTACCGAAATTATTTGTCTCTCGTCAGCCTGCTTTATTCACTGCAATCGTGTGTCCAAAATATATTTTTAGGCTAGCATTATAGCTGTAGGGGTGTAACTAGACTCGGACGTAGGTCATATGCGCAAGCAAGCAAACTGGTTTTCTAATTGTTTTCTATTAATGGACAACTCATCTTTTTCATTACTTACGCAGAAAACCTTGCTGTATTTTTTTTCTGTATCAACTCTTTGGTTTCTAGTTTTTTAAATTTAACTTACAGTAACAATTATTATCAATTTTAATGAAAAATATTAGCCATTAGGAGATCCTTGGTAGGTGATGCCTATTCTCATTATCTTGCTTGGACTAATGTGTAACGGTCGGCTTAGATGCTATAAATTCCTTGTTGTGATTTCTTTTGGTAAAAAATAACTATTAGCCTATTGTTTATTTGGTTACTTGCAGGTAGCAGTTCAGCAGCTAATTGATGAGCATGCTGCTGTTCTTGATGGAAAAAAGAAACAGTTTGAGCTGGAGATGGAGGAGAGGAGAAAATCAGTTGATAAGGAAGTGAAAAGTGAGTTAATTTCACTGCGGGAGATGGAAGACGAAATCGATCTCGAAGAAGAGAAAATAACGAAAAAAGAGATCCTTTAGATAAGATATCTAAAAAGGGGAGAGGAAAAAAATAATGATTATGACTCAAAGATGAAAGCTTTAAAGGAGAGAAAGAAGCACCTTAAATATAAAGAGAAAGCCTTGGACATGGAGAGAAAGCGCCAAGAAACTGATAACCAAGAAATGGAAAATCTTAGAGCTGGGATTGCAAATGATAGATCTGCATTGGAGGATAGCGAGAAGCAAATCCTAAAGAGCAGGAAGTTCACCAAGTACTTGAGGTTGAGAGGATAGAACTTAAGAATTTGCAGGCCGAGCTGACAGCTGAGAAAGAGGACCGGTGGCTTTAGAATAGAAAGGGACGATTTGAAGCAGGAAAATGACAATTTTGGAAAGGAGTGGGATGAACTGGGTCAAAAAAAAATTGAAATTGAGAAAAAGCTAAAGCACTTGTTTTCCCCAGTTGAAGTTATTTTGGCGACTCCCTAAGAAGGGAGAACTCAAAGTTAATATGGGTGGCTCGTTCTTGCCTTTCAGCAATAAGGATGGTTGATGTGGTGATTAGTGATGATGGTGGTGGACTTATTCACTGCAAGGGGTCCTTGATTGAGGATGCTGGCTCAGCAAATGAGATAGAGCTTTGTGCTGCTTTGGTGGCGATGGATGCAGTAGCAGTTGCAGGGTATTCCAAGGTGTGCTTTGAAGGAGACACTTTAGATGTGGTCAGCTGGCTGCGAGGTGAAGGAGGTTTGATTAACCTCAATTGTGCCAAAGCCGAGGAAGCTATGGTTTTGTTGGCCAACTGGAGCAGGGACAATTTTTGTCATGTCTTCTGGGATCGGAATTCAGTGGCTCACGAGCTGGCTGGAATTGCTAGAAGTAGAGAAGAGTCTTATTCCTGGAGTGTTGCAATTCCTTTATGCATCAGTGAGTATCGCCTAAGGGACTACTCTGCTTTTGCCGTGTAGCCTGGTTTTAGGCTGTTTTGGCATAAAAAAAAAAAAAAAAGAAAAAGCAAAAGTTGCTGCAATGATAAGCCATGAAAGATCAAATATGATTTAGAAAGCAGGAAATGTAAAATATGAAATGCTTCATAAATTTGAGTGCCAGAAGCATGAGTGGAAGCCTGCTTTTAGGCTGTTTTGACATAAAAAAAGAAAAGAAAAAGAAAAAGCAAAAGTTGCTGCAATGATAGGCCATGAAAGATCAAAATTGATTTAGAAAGCAGGAAATGTGAAATATTTAATGCTTCATAAATTTGAGTGCCAGAAGCAAGAGTGGAAGCCTGGTTTTAGGCTGTTTTGACATAAAAAAAGAAAAGAAAAAGAAAAAGCAAAAGTTGCTGCAATGATTGGCCATGAAAGATCAAAATTGATTTAGAAAGCAGGAAATGTGACATATGAAATGCCTCATAAATTTGAGTGCCAGAAGCATGAGTGGAAATTTCCGTGCAGCATGAATGTGAAGAGATGAAGAAACTACTACAAGATAAAATTGCAGCTTTTGAGGAGGAGCAATGTTATGATTAAGAAGGATATTGAGGACTATCTACATTGCTTGATAATGTGAAGATCGAGAGCCAGAAATGATTCTAGAACAGTTGTCTGCTGCATGATTTTATTCAGCAAAACAAAACTTGCAAGAGCTGCGAGGAGGCAGTACTTTCTAACAACCAACTGTAAGTGGAATTTAGGATGCAAAAGCCCCTCTTTTCTAGCAATTAGCCAGGGGCTACTTGAATGAAACCGTGAAAAGTGGCCTGCCATCTTCTGTTATGTCACCAAGGGTTATAGGTTGAATTTTTGGTGTCTGTTTGTGAATGACTCTGCCATTACCTCGATCTTTTTGAGAAATGCAGAGGACATGATGTGAGTGATTATATTCAGTCGAAGCTATTTTGTCGACTGCCTAAGAAGGGAAAATTCAAAGTTAATATTGGGGGCTTCTTCTTGCCTGTCAGCAATAAGCGTGGTGTTTGTGTGGTGATTAGAGATGATGGTGGTTGACTTATTCACTGCAAGGGGCTACTTATTGAAACCGTAGAAAGTGGCCTGCCATCTTCTGATATGTCACCAAGGGTGATAGGTTCAATTTCTGGTGGTCCATTACTTGGTTAGGAAAATGTACAAAGATTTTTAACCTATCCCCAGTGAGCAGAGTTTTGTTCTGAAAAGACTCTAACGTAGAACCAGCAGAGCAGTTGGACGAGGCGAAAGAGCGACAGCAGCTTTTTGTTGATTCTGGCCCTGTTAATAATCATGTGAATGGCTTGGTAACTCAAACTGAGAACAATATTAGGGAAATGGAGGATGGGCAAGCTCCATTGGTTGATCAAAGTCCCCCTTGTGATTTGGAAACGCTGCTTCTGAGTATCTACATTCCAAACTGGGTTTCATAGGGAGATGCATCCTATGAAGGTGAATCCTTAAAGTTTAAGACTAACCCAGCAGTCCCTCGTCCCCTTGGAAATGCAGTTTCTTTTATCAATGCAGCAATTTAGCTCAGTGTTCAACCAGTACAAGTTGTGGCAATGTTATATTGGAGTGCTTACAGTTGGCTTTTGGTGCAAGTGGAACTAGCCATGCAATTAGAGCAAGAAATATAGAGAAATTTTTTAAGTGGGAAGCCTGTCACTCTTAATATTCTACCCGTAAGAAAGGAAGAAGATTTTTTAAGTGGGAGTCTTAATCAGAAAGAAAGGAATCTTGAAGATACTAGGAAGAAGATTGAGGCAATTAATCTGAAGTTATCGATCTGTAGTTTAAAGAAAAATGAAGCGACACCATGCACAAGGCAGGTTGAACTAGGGGCTATTGAAGAGGTGGGTAAAGGTTGTAATTTTTGTTGATTACGTCCACAGGTTAATTTTTTTTTATGATTGTTAAATTGTTCTGATTGCAGAAAGCTGTTTTAAAGTGGAAGAACCTAAAGATAATTGCGAAAGAACTACTTACTTACAAGAAATCCTCAGTACCAGAGCGAGTAAGAATTTGTCTGATTTACCGAAATTATTTGTCTCTCGTCAGCCTGCTTTATTCACTGCAATCGTGTGTCCAAAATATATTTTTAGGCTAGCATTATAGCTGTAGGGGTGTAACTAGACTCGGACGTAGGTCATATGCGCAAGCAAGCAAACTGGTTTTCTAATTGTTTTCTATTAATGGACAACTCATCTTTTTCATTACTTACGCAGAAAACCTTGCTGTATTTTTTTTCTGTATCAACTCTTTGGTTTCTAGTTTTTTAAATTTAACTTACAGTAACAATTATTATCAATTTTAATGAAAAATATTAGCCATTAGGAGATCCTTGGTAGGTGATGCCTATTCTCATTATCTTGCTTGGACTAATGTGTAACGGTCGGCTTAGATGCTATAAATTCCTTGTTGTGATTTCTTTTGGTAAAAAATAACTATTAGCCTATTGTTTATTTGGTTACTTGCAGGTAGCAGTTCAGCAGCTAATTGATGAGCATGCTGCTGTTCTTGATGGAAAAAAGAAACAGTTTGAGCTGGAGATGGAGGAGAGGAGAAAATCAGTTGATAAGGAAGTGAAAAGTGAGTTAATTTCACTGCGGGAGATGGAAGACGAAATCGATCTCGAAGAAGAGAAAATAACGAAAAAAGAGATCCTTTAGATAAGATATCTAAAAAGGGGAGAGGAAAAAAATAATGATTATGACTCAAAGATGAAAGCTTTAAAGGAGAGAAAGAAGCACCTTAAATATAAAGAGAAAGCCTTGGACATGGAGAGAAAGCGCCAAGAAACTGATAACCAAGAAATGGAAAATCTTAGAGCTGGGATTGCAAATGATAGATCTGCATTGGAGGATAGCGAGAAGCAAATCCTAAAGAGCAGGAAGTTCACCAAGTACTTGAGGTTGAGAGGATAGAACTTAAGAATTTGCAGGCCGAGCTGACAGCTGAGAAAGAGGACCGGTGGCTTTAGAATAGAAAGGGACGATTTGAAGCAGGAAAATGACAATTTTGGAAAGGAGTGGGATGAACTGGGTCAAAAAAAAATTGAAATTGAGAAAAAGCTAAAGCACTTGTTTTCCCCAGTTGAAGTTATTTTGGCGACTCCCTAAGAAGGGAGAACTCAAAGTTAATATGGGTGGCTCGTTCTTGCCTTTCAGCAATAAGGATGGTTGATGTGGTGATTAGTGATGATGGTGGTGGACTTATTCACTGCAAGGGGTCCTTGATTGAGGATGCTGGCTCAGCAAATGAGATAGAGCTTTGTGCTGCTTTGGTGGCGATGGATGCAGTAGCAGTTGCAGGGTATTCCAAGGTGTGCTTTGAAGGAGACACTTTAGATGTGGTCAGCTGGCTGCGAGGTGAAGGAGGTTTGATTAACCTCAATTGTGCCAAAGCCGAGGAAGCTATGGTTTTGTTGGCCAACTGGAGCAGGGACAATTTTTGTCATGTCTTCTGGGATCGGAATTCAGTGGCTCACGAGCTGGCTGGAATTGCTAGAAGTAGAGAAGAGTCTTATTCCTGGAGTGTTGCAATTCCTTTATGCATCAGTGAGTATCTCCTAAGGGACTACTCTGCTTTTGCCGTGTAGCCTGGTTTTAGGCTGTTTTGGCATAAAAAAAAAAAAAAAAGAAAAAGCAAAAGTTGCTGCAATGATAAGCCATGAAAGATCAAATATGATTTAGAAAGCAGGAAATGTAAAATATGAAATGCTTCATAAATTTGAGTGCCAGAAGCATGAGTGGAAGCCTGCTTTTAGGCTGTTTTGACATAAAAAAAGAAAAGAAAAAGAAAAAGCAAAAGTTGCTGCAATGATAGGCCATGAAAGATCAAAATTGATTTAGAAAGCAGGAAATGTGAAATATTTAATGCTTCATAAATTTGAGTGCCAGAAGCAAGAGTGGAAGCCTGGTTTTAGGCTGTTTTGACATAAAAAAAGAAAAGAAAAAGAAAAAGCAAAAGTTGCTGCAATGATTGGCCATGAAAGATCAAAAATGATTTAGAAAGCAGGAAATGTGACATATGAAATTCTTCATAAATTTGAGTGCTAGAAGCATGAGTGGAAATTTCTGTGCAGCATGAATATGAAGAGATGAAGAAACTACTACAAGATAAAATTACAGCTTTTGAGGAGGTGCAATGTTATGATTAAGAAGGATATTGAGGAACTATCTACACTGCTTGATAATGTAAAGATCGAGAGGCAGAAGTGATTCGAGAATAGTTGTTAGCTGCATGCTTTTATTGAGCAAAACAAAACTTGCAAGACCTGCGGGGAGGCAGTACTTTCTAACAACCAACTATAATTGGAATTTAGGATGCAAAAGCCCCTCTTTCCTGGCAATTAGTCTGGGGCTACTTGAATGAAACAGTGAAAAATGGCCTGCCATCTTCTGTTATGTCACCAAGGGTTATAGGTTCAATTTTTTGTGTCTGTTTGTGGAGGACTCTGCCATTACCTCGATCTTTTTGCGAAATACAGAGGACATGATGTGAGTGGTTATATTCAATCGAAGTTATTTTGGCGACTGCCTAATGAGGGAAAATTCGAAGTTAATATTGGGGTCTTCTTCTTGCCTGTCAGCAATAACCGTGGTGTTGGTGTGGTGATTAGAGATAATGGTGATTGACTAATTCACTGCAAGGGGCTACTTATTGAAACCGTGGAAAGTGGCCCGGCATCTTCTGATATGTCACCACGCGTGATAGGTTCAATTTCTGGTGGTCCTTTATCTTGGTTAGGAAAATGTACATAGATTTTTAACCTATCCCCAGTGAGCAGAGTTTTGTTGAGTAAAGACTCTAACGTAGAACCATCAGAGCAGCTGGACGAGGCGAAAGAGAGACACTAGCTTTTTGTTGATTTTGGCTGTGTTAATAATCATGTGAGTGGTTTGGTAAATCAACCTGAGAACAGTATTAGGGAAATAGAGGATGGGGAAGCTCCATTGGTTGATCAAAGGAGGTTGAGAGGATAGAACTTCAAAATTTGCAGGGCCTGCTGACAGCTGAGAAAGAGGGGTCCAGTGGCTCCAAAATAGAAAGTGGATATTTGATGCAGGAAAGAATTAATTTTGAAAAGGAGTGGGATGAACTGGATGAAAGAAAAGTTGAAATTGAGAAAAAGCTAAAGCACTTATTTTCCCAGTTGAAGTTATTTTGGCGACTCCCGAAGAAGGGAGAACTCAAAGTTAATATGGGGGGCTCGTTCTTGCCTTTCAGCAATAAGGATGGTTGATGTGGTGATTAGTGATGATGGTGGTGGACTTATTCACTGCAAGGGGTCTTTTATTGAGGATGGTGGCTCAGCAGATGAGATAGAGCTTTGTCCTGCTTTGGTAGCGATGAGGGTAGCAGCATCTGATGCTGGGTTGTCCAAGATGTGCTTTGAAGGAGACAATTTAGATGTGGTCAGCTGGCTGCGAGGTGAAGGAGGTTTGTGTTGTGACCCGTAAGGATCACAAGTACTGGAATCCGCAAGAGGAGAAGAGAGATTTGAGAGGGAAGGGATAATTCTTAATATTGCATACCCAGAAGGAGGAGGACGTCCTCCTTATAAAGAAGGAGAGGCGCGTCTTCCAAGACTGATTACAAGATGTGACTTTTCATATTCCTAGACTGACTCTTCATATTCCTAGATTGACTCTTCATATTCCTGACTCTTCATCTTCCTAGACTGACTCTTCATATTCCTAGATTGACTCTTCATCTTCCTAGACTAATTACAACTGAGTACAACAGTTTGATTAACCTCAATAGTGCCAAGGCCGAGGAAGCTGTGGTTTTGTTGGCCAACGGGAGTACGGACAGTTTTTGTCATGCCTTCTGGGAGGTGAACTCAGTGGCTCTCGAGCTGGCTGGAATAGCTAGTAATAGAGAAGAGTCTTATTCCTGGAGTGTTGCAATTCCTTTATGTATTTGTGATTATGTCCTAAGGGACTACTCTGTTTTTGTGCTTGGGATTGTCTCTAACTAGGGAAGGAGGAGGACTTTGAGGTTTTCAGGATGGGAGCCTGGTCAATCTTGTGGAATAGAAACGATAAAGTGATGGAGGGGCAAGGATACGATGTCTGTTTGGGAAGGACGCTGCCATTACCTTGTTCTTTTTGAGAAATACAAAGTACATGGTTTGAGTGCGTATATTCCTCAGTCGAAGTTATTTTGTCAAATGCCTAAGAAGGCAGAATTCGAAGTTAGTATTGGGGGCTCGTTCTTGCCTGTTAACAATAAGGGTGGTGTTGGTGTGGTGATTAGCGATGACGGTGGTTGACTTATTGATTGCAAGGGATCAGTTATTCGAAGTTAGTATTGTTGAGGATGCTGGCTCAGCAAATGAGATAGAACTTTGTGCTGCTTTGGTGGCGACGAGAGCAGCAGCAAATATAGTGTTGTCCAAGGTGTGCTTTGAAGGAGCCACTTTGGATGTGGTAAGCTGGCTGCGAGGTGATGGAGGTTTGATTAACCTCAATAGTGCCGAAGCAGATGAAGCTATGGTTTTGCTGGCCAACTGGAGCAGGGACAGTTTTTGTCATGTCTTCTGGGTGGCGAGCCCAATGGATCATGTGCTAGCTGGAATTGCTGGCTCCGAGGTCATTGCAGCCTGGTTTTAGGCTGTTTTGTACACTGCTTGATAATATGAAGATTCAAAGGCATAAATGATTAGAGAATAGTTGTCAGCTGCGTGCTTTTATTGGGCAAAACAGAACTTGCAAGAGTTGCGGGGAGGCAGTACTTTCTAACAACCAACTGTAATTGGAATTGAGGATGCAAAAGCCCCTCTTTCCTGGCAATTAGCCCAGGACTACCTGAATGAAACTGTGAAAAGTGGCCTGCCATCTTCTGATATGTCACCAGGGGTGATTGGTATAATTTCTGATGGTCCATTATCTTGGTTAAGAAAATGTTCAAAGATTTTTGACCTATCTCCAGTGAGCAGAGTTTTGTTGAGTAAAGACTCTAATGTAGAACTTTCAGAGCAATTGAACGAGGCAAAAGAGAGACACCGGCTTTCTATCGATTCTGGGCATGTTAATAATCCAGTGAATGGTTTGGTAACTCAAACTGAAGCAGTATTAGGGAAATGGAGGATGGGCAAGCTCCATCGGTTGATCAAAGGAGTGGCATGGATTAGTCACAGGGGATCCTTGAAAATATATCTATTTCTACAGAAAACGTCGAATTCAAGGTTCCAGTGCCAAATTACAGCAGGTGTGGTAGGTTTAGAGCTGCATGATCTTTCGAAGCGAGTGATTAAGGAATCTTAGGCATTTCTTGGGGAATCGGGTGAAAAGCTGCGATATAAAGAAGTGCACGCAGAATTTAAAGATGGATATCTTGCGCAGGTCAATGGGGAAAACAACAACCATTCCCTCAATAAAGATAGTAGTTGTTATATTGTTGGGAGGAAGCGACACTTGTCCATGACAGGGCAGCAAGATGCTGATGAAAGCGCAGGTAGGACTGAGAGTGCTACAACATGTCGCCGGAAGAGAGGCAAACTGTTGTCACTGGAAATGAAAACCCTAGAGCTAGACGATATAATTTGAGAAGATCAACTGTGTGAGTTTCAGTTTAATTCTGAAGTATGAATTAGCATTAGCTGTAAAGTCGATATGGTTCAATTATGGAATTTTTTTTAAGAAAAAACGTAGGCATATTGGGTGTAGATTTAGGCATTTAAGCACCAACGAACAATATATTTCTTTTAAAAGTGCATATGTTTATAGTGCTGTCTACCTTACGGTTTTGTGGTCTAAATTGTGTAATGAATTTGCATGTGTGTTTTTTCAAATGTTTGATACAATTTACTTCTTTGAGTAGCCCATTTCCTGGAAATTTCTTGTACAGAGAAGTTGTCGGAGGTTGACGCAAGCTGCTGATGCCAAGCTACAGAGGCTAGTTGGAAGGGTTGAGAGATTGATCAGAAACTACAAGAAGTTAAGAGCCGTAAAAGTGCTTTCCAGAAGGCGAGGCTTTCCTTCAGTTCACTCTAAGTTGCTATTCTCCCACTTCTTTTATACTCCCTCCATCCGGAATTATTATCACTAAGGATTTTCAGAATGAACTAAAACACCAGGCCCCGAACCGTCGCCCTCTTCCAAGCCTCACCGACTGATACAGCCGAGCGACCAATCGCGACACTATCGTGCGATCGATCGAGTGCCTGATCGTCTCCTCTCTCGGCCGCCGCTTTGTCACCCCATTGCGCCACTGCCGTCGCCAGTCGCCCTAGGTCGCCACCGTCGCAGTCGACCATGCCGCCGCCATGGTCGCATTAGGGCACCTCTGGCCCTTTTGCTTGGGCTTCCTTTCGAAAGGTCAACCTGGAGACTTGGTTCAACCAGATTTCAATTCAGTTTAGGTTCAGGTTCAGTTTGGGCATGGGTTTGGTCCGGTTCCAATTAATTTTGGATGAACCAGCCTTATAGTCCACCGTATGGTTTTCTAGCGGGCTCTATTTTCTTGTGCTTTCCTAGCTATATGCGTCGTCATTTGCCAATTCCTTGCCTCTACTCGTGGGAGTCGAGTTTCTTTTCCCCGGGGAGAATGATGCGGAGCCATAGTGGTCCCACATAAAGTTTATTATAATATTTAAATTTTTAGAATTTTACTTATATTAGGAATTCTTATGATGGAAAGATTTATTTGATTTAGGATTTTAGTTGAGATTTGATTCCAAGTTAAGACTTATCTTATTTAGTATGTTATTTTTAATTAAGATTCTCTGTAAGCCTATTTAAATGCAGGATCATCAATGAAAAGTCAGTGAATATTTTGGTGAAAAAAATACCTTGTTTCTCTGTTGATGGAGATCTACGTTCGGTGATGATGCTGAACAACCTTGGTGTTGATTCCATGGTTCGCCGTCCTCCGGTGGTAATCTCTGGTGGTGATTCCAGAGAAAGTCATCCCTTTTATCCCTCTATTCCCTCCGCTCCTCTTCCTGCACGTGCTGTCTGCTATCATAATTCATTTTGGAAAACCTTCTGGTGATATTAATTCTGGACGGAGGGAATATATTACATGTATATTTTTTCACATAAGGAATTTATTTTTGTTTGTTGTTTCTTCGTATTACTTATTTTTTGTTTTCTATTGTAAAAAGGAAGCCCATAAATATGTTTTGTTGAGTCGAAGAGAAGACCTGCACGAATTTAAGCAACACTTTTCTTGGACTCATCGACAACTTTGCTGGAATTCTTCAGGTCTCGAACCAAGTACAGAGGAGCTAAGCTTGACTGTGGTGAAGGTCAGCTTAGTTCTTTATTTTGTCTGATTTTTATTTTTTTGGTCGAAATATATTTCTATATAGAATGTAAATATTATTTTTTTCAGTTAATGGAACATTTATGTTTACATTCATGCTTCTTAGTTACTGAACAAGTTATTTGAATTGGTTTTGTAAATCTATGTTTTTGTATGTTTGACATTAGTTATTGTTGCACATTTTTTCGACACTAGAAAGTAGTGGATTTTCTGCTTTCTTTGAAAAGGAATAAAAGAATAGCCATGTTGTGTTGCTTATCCAATTGAAGTCATCCACAAATTTAGTTTTCTTCAAAAGCGAACTACTGTATGTATAATGAAACTGTCATGCTTGATTTAATTTTCTTTTGCGTAAAACATAAAAAGATGATTGTGAATAAGCGCTATTCATATGTTTTTTTTGGCTTTTCGGTGACTTAGATTTAGCTCTATTTTTGTACTGTTTGTTTAATTATTTTTTTTTCAAAGTTTTGTAGTTTTCATATTCTTCAATAGTGGTTTTTATTTGGATGATTATTGAAGGAATTTTTTGAATTTAAACATCTTATGGTCTTTCTCTCACAGACGGATGTGGAGCTAGAAGTAGGACCTTTTGCTTGGCCATGTTAAAGATTTTTCTGGAAGTTCTTGCTTGACAGTCCTGAATAGTGTACGTGGTTGTTCAGTCACAACAACTGAAGGCCTTGGCAACTGCAAAGATGGATTTCACTCAATTCACCGAAAGATGTCAGGATTCCATGCTTCGCAATGTGGTGTCTCTATGCCTGGACTTCCTTCAACCAGAATCTCTGGCATCCCGGGCCCCAATCCTCCACCTCCACCACCACTCCCTTCAATTAGATTCTCTTGCTTCCTGCCCCTCCTCCTGCTCCTCCTACTCCCCCATTAATGGTTTCTGGTGCCGGACCTCTTGCACCATCTCCTGCATCGCTGAAGTCTAGTATCCCAGACCCACCTCTGCCACCACCTTGAAACTTGGTGCTCCTTCCCCACCTCCACCAATTTTGAAGTCTGCCTCACCTGCCTCACCACCACCACCAACTCCGCTGATGACTGATGTGTCTGTCCCACCCCCTCCTCCTCTTCCACTGAGAGCTTGAGCACCTGGCCCACCTCCTCCTCCTCCATTTAGGGCAGGTGCCCCTGCTCCTCCACCCCCACCACCTTCTCCTCCACAGAAGGCTGGTGCGCCTGTACCCCCCTGTCCCTCCTCTTCCACCGCTTAGGGCTGGTATAACTGTCCCACCGCCACATCCAATGAAGGGTGGGGCTGGTGTCCCACCTCCCCCACCACCTTGCACTCACAATGCTCCAGTTCCCCCCACCGCCTCCTCCATGTGGAGGGGATCCACCTCCTCCTCCCCCTCCTTCACGTGAAGGAGCTCCACCTTCTCCTCCCCCTCCTCCTCCTCCTAGAGGACTTCCTCGTCCGCCGGCCCCACCAAAAGCTCCAGGTGCTCCACCGCCTCCACCTGTTGGTGCTAAAGCTCCAGTAGCTGATCAGGAGCTGCCACAAATTCTTTGGGAGGAAGAGGATGTGGATTAGCGCGTGCTGCTGGCGCAAGTTATTCTGCACCTTGTAGGTCATCACTGAAACTTCTACACTGGGTTAAAGTACTGTTCAGGGAAGCTTATGGGCAGAACTTCAAGAAGATGATATATGTTGACTATTAGTATGTTTTGGAACATTCTTTGAAGTTGATGGGATCGATTTGTGATGATGCTATCGGGTAATGAACTAGTTATTTTCCTTTTCGTCAACTATTTGTTTGAATTGCATGCTAGCACATCAGAATTTGAGGTCACAGAGCTTGAGGATCTTTTTTCTGCTGTTGTTTTAAAGATGAATGAAGGCTCAGGAGAACAAAGTTGTCGGAAGTCTGTTGGATCTAAGACTGATAAAGTCCACCATGTATACAGCCTGTATCTCATGGACATTTCATAAAACCTTGAGACAAGTTCAAATATTTTAAGAGTGGTGGTGCTACCCATGCTTGACGCTTTAGGATATAGATCAAACTAAATAAAGCACCTAATTTTGCTTGCCTTTCCTATTGGTTGTTGTGCATATCGTGTTGATGATGTAGTTAACTAGGGTTTAGCTGCTTGATCATATTCTTCCCATGCAAAGTGTAAGTTGAAGTATGGCATAGATGGAGTAAGCATGAAGTGTGAAACTCTAAACTGGCATAGAAATGTCTTTTGGTTACGGCTTGACTCTTGGATAATTGGGTTTTCAATAGCACACCTCTAACCTTATCGGTGAATGGTAGGACAGCTTTTTTCCTGTTTTAAGCTAAGTGAGCATGTTAGCAGCTCGGAGAGATAAAATTTTCACATGTATTTGGCAATCTGAAGTAGAAATTAATGTTTAGAAGCACTGATGCTAACATCAAATTTCCATAACAACATGGAAATATATAATTTTTAACATGTTATGCTCCAGAAGTATAATATCCTACTATTGTACCATTCTTGAGCATTGACATGGTATAGATATTGGGTGCACACTATAATTAAGCAACAAGTGTATCACAGTTAGGATAATGGAAGAACCATAAGGGGCATAAACTTCAGTACTGTAGCAATTGTGAAGCAAGGCTGCTATGCTGCTGAAAAACAAGCACAGATGCTGCAAAACCATGGAAGCAGCAGACTACCTGCTGCTGAAAAGTAGGCTGCAGCTGATGCAACAGCCGCAACTACT